>OU015494.1:39528123-40205623 GCA_907164885.2 Dolomedes plantarius | reverse complement strand
AGAGGCGCGCACAGCGCTCTCTTTTCCCAAAATTCTCATTGGCCGCAACATGACTGTATATGTGTGATCAACACCTCTTCCCTCGTGTCGTCTGCATCTCCACTAAGTTGTACGCATCTATTCACCCACTGTGATTACTATAACAATGAGTATATACGAGGGTAGGCTGAAAAGTAATGCACACATGCTTGTAGAGCGCGAACAAAAAGAAATAGCGAGATCGGGCAAAAAGAACATTAAAGTACAATTCTTAAGCTTGAAAAATCATATATTTATTTTTCAACACAGTCGCCGTTAAGGCTAACACATTTCTCCCAACGTGTAACAAGTTTTCTCATTCCGTCACAGAAAAATTCTTCCCACTTTTCTCGAATCCACGACTTGACAGCTGCCTTCACCACATCGTCCGAGGTGTAATGATTACACTTTAGGTCTCTCTTGAGTAGAGGAAAAAAATAAAAATTGCAAGGCGCAAGATCGGGGGAATAAGGAGGGTGTGGAATCGGTTCAAACTTCAGGTTTCGCAGAGCCTCTCCAGTCCGACGCTGTTCTCGCCTGTGAGACGGCGTGGTACCCATCGAGCACAGATTTTACGGTATCCCAATCGTTCTATAATGAAGCAGACACATTCCTTGGATATTCCATTATGGTTTGCGATACGCTTATGAGTGATTCGCCGGTCATTTTGAATCAAATCGTCGACGAGTTTGCGATGTTCATCGTCTGTGGCAGTGATCGGACGAAAGTTGCGTGTTTCATCAACAATTATGGCTTTTCCAGGCTCGAAACCACGAAATTTTACTACCCATAGATTTACAGTACCCCTATCAACAGCATCGTCACCTTAAACAGCCTTTAAACGACGATGAATCTCAGTAGGAGTCACTTTTTCAGCTGTTAAAAATTCGATAACAGCGCGCTGTATAACTCGCCGTTGACATAGCACTAGAACACGTCTCCATACTACCGCTTTTCAAAATACACAGCATGAATACAACGATTTCAAACCTGCGCATGCGTATTGAGGAGGGATGGAACTTCCAAATGCCACTTGGCGCTGTTTTGAAGGTCATTTCGTTCGCGCTCTACAAGCATGTGTGCATTACTTTTCAGCCTACGTATATATATAAGCAACAGTGTCTATAAATATACATTCATATGCTAAGTGTACTTCAGTGCTTCCGCTAATACCCTGTATATATACAACAAAAGTAATATTTAATTTATTTTGTTATCCTATTTTTACAATGATTCCAGCACTGAACTTATTTTGTTTCATGGATGAGAAAAAAAAAATATTCATTCTCCCTTACCCCAACATATGGTATCGGGTAGACTTGTCACATGTAAGAAAAAGACCTAAGAAGTAAGATCACCAGATAGGGCGCTGGAGGGAATCGTCGTGTGCAGGTATCGAATTCTTCCTTTTTATGGAGTGTTGTGCGCATGTTTATTTTCATAGGAGTTGTAACTTTTAGTTTTCTAGTTTCTTTATTTTACTGATTTGAAACGTGTGTTAAATTCTTGTTAATGGTTAGGTACGCCTCTATGCAACACTTGCAGTCATACTGCAAGTGAAATTCACTCTTAAATGCGAAAACTTCTGAAGACCCGGAACTCTTAAAAGAGAATCTTGTCGCCCAGTCCCCGTAGCTTACTGCAATCATATTCTTCACTTTTATTTACTTCAAAAAGTTGAATCACTTTTGAAATAAAGTGGCTTGCTTTATTTCACAGCAAGATAAAAGCAAATGGTCACCAATGCAGCCTTATATTTTCCTGCTATGTTCAATTAATACATTTGGATCAAATTTTATATATTCTTTTGATTACAGAAAGGATTAATTATAACCTTTTCCTTGTTATTGCAGCTATGCCTCAAGTTAATGAGTACCGATTTCAGCTCCATATTATTTATTTTTATGTATATCCCCGTTTTTTTTCCTTATATCATAAAGACGGTGGTACACGTTTTTCACGGTTGTATTAATAATTCATAAATGATCGTTGACTTTGATGATCATTTGTTTAGTGGGAGATCATTTCTCTTGCATCTAATGTTTATAATCCATTATTTTTGCTTTAATTTTTTTGCCACTTAGTTCATGTGATATTATATAATCTCTAATCACATGAACCTCTTCCCCAATATGAACTATGATGTGGCACGATTATGATTAAACATTTATCGTATTTTTCAAACCGTAAGACCGGGCGCAAGTTGAGACGCAGCTTGGTGAGGTGAGGCGACGCTGGGTGAAACAGGGAAGCAGGATTCAATCAACTGCGCGCAGGGAGAGCGAAAGTTGGGAGGCAGTTCCGTCTCAGCTGCGTGCCAGTGAGGGTGTTTAACAAAATGTGCGCGATGGCAATGTATATACAATCATTACTAAGTTCGGAATCTGATTCCGATGAACTCGAAGACCAAGTAATTTTAACATTACTTCGTGAAAAGCTTCCAAAAAGCAATTATCTGAAGAAAAGAAAGGCGTTTTCGTGTTTTTCGTTCACCTTTTGAATGTAAAGTAAGCACTGTTGTGAAAATTGTAAAAGCATCTTGCGTACTGCACAACTATTTGAGAAATTCTGCAGTAGTGCAAACTGGAGGTGATATCCCCGAACAGGATTTGCCACAGTTCCAATTACGTCCACTGCATCAAACCAATGCACGAAGTGGATCTCAAGCGTTTTGGATTCGTAAAAAGTTCACGGAGTACTTTAATTCACCCGGAGGTTCAGTTCCTTGGCAGAGAGATTGCGTGTTAAATGGAAAGTACTGAGAATGTATTGTAATTAGAATATAAAAAATTAATCTTTAAAGCATAATACATTTATAATTTTTAATAAATATAATACTTTTTAAGCTTATTTTTTAATGTTGTAACACCTTTTCTTTTCTCAATCATTTATATTTAAATTAAAGTTACTTTTCAAATTCTGGTTAGATACTAAGTTTATTTCGGAAAAATTTTAATACCTACCTCCGAACGGAAAAGCATGTTAAAGGGGAACGTAACTAATTGGTAGTTCCTCGTAAATAAAATCATTCCGACAAAATGGCACACATCTGTATAGAAAATATACAAATATACCTACAAAGCAGTTTTGTTTTCGCCGAAAATCTGCTGTACATAAAATGTTATCTAAAACAAATGAAGGGTGCAGCGGAAATCGGCAATAGTCCAAAAAAAATAAATTTACACGAAAATAAATTGAATACATTGTAAGTAAACTAATTCAAGGAACACTTTTGATTGAAAAAAACAACCGTTTTCCCATGTACCCTTCAAATAAATTTATCTTAATTAAAAAATTATAAAAACTTAACACATTTTATTCCAATTTCTTGGGCTATTTCTTCCCAAAGCAGCAATTTTAATTTGACTTTTAAATAGTCAGCATGTGACGTGTCGTATAATATTTTTCTCCCTCGAACTGCCTCAATTAATTGCTCTTCCATCGTAGACTTCGATTTCAGCACAAATTTTCACTCGCAGGTCGTAGTCACTAGTGACAATCTGCGGCACGACCACAAACCTCCGCAGCTCACGGGCGCTCTCAAGCTGTGTCACCGGACCCTGCGTTCCAACATCCGGTGTAGTATTCACTTCTTTGTTTCACAGAATCTCACGGTGAGTCACCCCACCCCACCTCACCCAGCTGCGTCTCAACTTGCGCTCGGCCTAAGACACACCGGACGATAAGACGCGCCTCGAATTTATGGGAGGATTTTTAGAAAAGAATATTTTGTTAGGTATATATATATATATATATATATATATATATATATTATAAAATATTCATTTTATTTTATTGATACCTTCGGGCCCAAAGACGCACCCCAATTTTAAGTCGATTTATTTATGCAAAAAGGTGCGTCTTATGGTCCGAAAAATACGGTATCTATTGTTTTGTTTTGTTTTTTAATAATTTTATTAGACTCCAAAAGTTTAGATTTACCTGATTTTAATTTGGCTCGAATTAATGTGCGTCTAAAATAAAATATCATGTGATGTCTGTTTTTAATTTTGCGAAATCACGAAGGTATGAATCGGTTGTTGGCGAAGGACATTTTTATTTTTTAATATCATTAAATTTTTATTATTTCAGCGAAAATATTTTAAATACTTTAGTTGTATTTGTAAGAATATGTGTCTGCCTCTTAATATAAAAACATTAAGCTCTCTGTAATCAAATTTTTTTCTTCCAAAATTAAAATTAGTTAGCTTGTTAAAGTATTGATCAAAGTAGGATGAGTTAGATACAGAAGATATGATCGGGCATGGAAAAAATATTTAGCAGACATTGATTTTTTTTTTCCCCGTGACGCCGATGGTAAAAATTGAACCAGCATTCTCATTTTGTACAGCTAGGGACTATTAAAATTCATCCATTCATTCTCGTAACATTATGCGAAGGGAAAATAGAATAAGTTCATGAGCAATATCCATTAGGGAAAAATATATTTGAGCTAACTACACATGGCATAGGGTAGGATTTAAAAACTATTCTAGCCCTGATATGCATATTATGTCTATTTTCCTGATCTGATCGGTTAATTATATGTTGCGCAAGAAACGTATAAAAGCAAAAACAACTTCCATCAACACACTTTTAAAAATTGACAGGTAAAGTTTTTATGAATTTCGGTCTGTTTTCCATTAAATTTAAATGGGACAGTACTGAGTTGTTTTTATTATGTTACGTGAACACTGTAGCGTGTGAGCAGCATCATTTAAATGTTTGATTCACAGCTAACACAGTATCGATTTTTACTGAAAATTTCTTCAATGCGAAACTCTGTCCTCATAAAGATATACATTTATATTAAAACTCTTCTAGATGCCCAAATAATTCTATGATATGTCTAATCGTACTACACGGGCATACCCCAAGCAGAGTCGCTATCTTTTCAGACCTATCTTATTCGGATAAGTGAAATTCTCTCAAAATTTCATGGCAAAACTTAATAGGACGATTAATTTCACTTTGGTTATAAGCTATCTATTTTGAACGATGTATTTTTTTTTCTTTCACAACCCATAACTAGTATATATCTTTAATGGATTGATTAATTTGGTAAAGCAGAAATTTAGAATAAATTTATTTGTTTGTAAGAGAAAGTTCTAGTCCAAAAGTACGTTACATATTTTTATGGTATCAAAAGTGAAGAAAATTCTGCTTTTTTCCTATCCTAGTAAAAAAAGATATCCGTAATATTGCCATGAAATGCCATCACGTTATATCATCTCAGTTTGGAACCTCTCAAGGAAAAAAAAAATCCGTGATATGACATCTGACGTCAAATGTCGAAAGTTTTACGCCTAGATTGACCTTGTTATCCTCACCCTTTTGCACATCCTTGTCCTCAATGCTTACTTTCACATCCGAACGCTATGAGGATTCATAAGTAGTGTTGCATATGCTTCAATTTCTTGTATTTTGAATCCGCATTTCATTCACGAACTTCTAAGTGATCATTCAATTTGTTTTGACATGGGAAAACATGCTTAAATTTTCGCTTTCCCTTATACGGTTAACTGTTTTGCAATCAACTCTCTGATCATACTATTTTGTTTATCGTGATAACTTTTTAAAAAAATTCTAAGTGGTTATCTTATCTGCGCCCTCTTTTATGGAACTCAAGCTCATACCAATAAACAAGGGGCATGAAGTCAACATTTTGAATACTGTATTTTTGTGCCAGTATTTTCGAAGGTTAAATAACATTCTTGTGGATAAACATCACATCTGATTAGAGACAGGAGGAATTTTGATTTACAAGTTTTGAAGAATATGTAATTATATGCGTTTTTCAAAGAATGCTACTCGGGAATTTACAATCGAGTTATCATAATTCATGAATCTATTTTTCGAAAATTAAATTATTTGAATTATTGTCGATGAAAAAAATATTTGAATTAAGTATAATGGTGAATTTGAGAATAAATTCAATATTGTTACATTTTTAGGTCGTTAAAGATTAATGAAAATGACATCACTCTAGTTACAGATACTCGCTATAAAGATTCTGTTAAGAAAATTTTCAAGTGACCTGTATCCCAAATTTTCAACTACCTGGTACATTCCTCATTTGTAGATTTTCCTTTCTACAAAATAATGCACAATAAAATTGAGTAACTTAATTTTGGAATAAGACAACTGTTTTATTAAATATTGTTTCAATAGCATTGTTTTTTAGGAATTTTAACGAGGAGAAAAAAGAAAAGGATTGATAACAATATTTTTTGAGAATTCTAGCTTATGCAGAGTCGTAATTTTCGTTTTAAGTAACTGATATCTGAAAAGCTTTTAAACGGTTTTTAAATTTATTATGTACCTATGATAGATCGTTATATTTTATGTATTCATCATTTATCTATGCCAGCAATGTCATACGATTTAAATTTTAAACGCCAGACTGAGACGTTTCTACGAAACTTTTCAACATTTTGCAAAAATTTCTCTTTTGATAAGTATTTTTTTTATTTTAATACCATAGTTTTTTTTTATTAAAAATGGATAAAGTCATTCAGTATTCTTCCAACGACCCAATGTAATTAACCGAGAACTTTGATTTCTTAGTGGAAGGCTTTTCGATAGTCACTCCTGGGGAAGACCTTTGATTTCTCATTTTACCTTGTTTGAATCGCGACAGGCTTTTCAGTCAGTGAATCGCTAGTAATCTGAACACTACAACATGTCCTTTGAAACTCAAAATCCAAAGTTTTCCGAGTGTTCCCGCTAAGCGCACTGTCGTATCACTGTCGATTTCCTCTGGTTGCATACGAAAAGTTAGGTGCTTCACTTTTTGAAAATTTCAGTCCATATCCTTTTCCATACGAGCAAAAAAAAAAGCCTCCGAAATCGATTGCAAACTGTTTGATTGGTAAAAGTTTCTGTGTGCGGCGTCACGGGCATTTATCTCTTGAAGTGATCGATTCGCGGAGGTGCGTTGCTAGCTTACCAGATAACAGAGACCTGGTAGTGGTTTTTTCGGGTGCCTGTCGCTCATGACTTACGACGTGAAACTGAAACGGAGCCCGGCCCTCAACACCCATGGGTCTTGGACGTCCCCTCACCGCGAGACCCAAACTTCTCCCTTCAAGGATTTCTCCGTTATGACTGTCGTTGACACCATCCGATCTATGCTCAGGTAGGTGCCTTTCGATGAAATAACTGCTTTTTAACATTCGTTGATTTATATTACTCAGTTTCTTTTACGAATTGCTCTCTCTATGTCATTTTGTTATGAAACTATGGATGTATTAAAGAAACTTATCACTCCTCGTTTTCGTAACTCTTTGTGGATAATGAGGGTGTTGTGAAAGTTTTCATTTATTGAACTCGAAATTATTATTAAATGATATTGCTTCATTTCAAAATTCGTTGCAAAGGATTTTCTGTCATTTCTAAAACATTCATGGAGATTCTTTTCTTTGAAATTCATCGCACCTGTAGTGGAATAAATGTTGACTCTATTAGTTCAAAAGTTTGTAAACATAGGATTATGGGACGCGCATTGTATCTCTGTGAAATACATTGGAGTAGTAATTTTTCTTTGTAAAAAATTTGTTGCATAGTTAGATAAAGTCAGATCGGACCTGTTTTAGAGTACTTTTTATCTAAAGAAATTTTTATAGAATTTTGGTTGTTTTCTTGAAAGTTGAAGAACTGAGCCGCTGTTTGAACGCTGATATTGTCTTGCTCATCAAATGAATGTCTAGAGAGATGGACTTATTTACAAATTATTTTATGAAAAAATATGGTCAAATTGTCTGAATTTCATTTTCAAATGAAGAATTTTCTTATCAAAGGACAGTGAATTTTAGTAATTCCGTGTTCTTTATTTGAAACTACAGCCGTTTTTAGATTACAGGTGTGAATTATTGAATTTTCCTGTAGTTTAGTATTTTCCTTGATTGTTTACATTTTCGTATGTGAAGTTTTTCTGTTATTAAAAACTGCCTTCCTGTCTAGCAAGGAATTGCGATCTCTTTGAGTATACCATCTGTTAAATTTGCAAAAAGCATTCACAAACATAACTTAAATTTTTTCCTTCACATATTTTAAATTTCCATGGTTGCGATGTAAGTGGGTTTTTTAAATGGAATTCATCTGATAATGAAAAAGCATGAGTCTCTTCTCTGATACTTCTCAAACAGTTCAGTCTGCTAAGAGTTAGGAATTTTGTAATTTTTTTAGATGATTTTGCTTTATTTTACTATCATCAATTCCAAAAATACATCTTTATTCCGATATTGATAAGCAGCTACCCCACAGTAAAATTCTTAACTCTTTGTATACTTTTATATGTAATTTTTTTCACATATTTGGTTATTTTACTAGGAAGAACATATGCTAGATCATCTTTTTTATAGGTTGTATTGTCTATTTTAAATATAAAAAAATACTGTTTTAAGCAGTATTTCTATACATTGTCATGAACATCTTAAGTATATGGTGAAACACTATTATTAAAAATTGTTTAGGAAATTTTCTGTCTTTAAATATGCTCTAAGAATGTTGATGAGTGAACCACACTTCCAATAATTTCTTGAAATTATTAATTAGAATGATACACATAAAGCCTCAGAGTAAGAAATTTTAATGTATTATGAAGACAAGTAAAATACACTATGGTATTTTTAAGTTAATGAACAATATTTAAAAAATATGACATAGTTGTATTGCTTATCTAAAAAATGACGGCGTCTGAGTTGGCCATTGTTTTTAATATGATTGTATATTTGGAGAAGTAATCGGCATTTCATTAGAGATCGCAATGTGTTATCTGATTCCGAAGTGTCCTTTTTTTACACTCTTTACCTGTACTTTCTTCACTAAAAAGAGTGATTTTGTATTATAAAAATTAAATGGTTATGTCTGAGTGCGAAAATTACCTTTCAGGCTTATATTTGGCACTTATATAACCAACCTAGGTTTATATAATTTTTAATTTTGCCATAATACTGTAGAACATATTGAAAATATTTTTATCCTCTAAATGCAAAAAGTGTAAAATCACTCGATGATGACTTCAAATGGAGGACGAACTATTAGGTACGCTGTTGAAAACTGGGTTGAAACCGTAGGCGTCCAGGTCTGTTAAATTCTCAGCTAGCTAAACAGCGCTTCAAATTAAACATCAGTGATTAATGGATGTTCCATGTCGCTAAGTGTAACCTGAGTTATATTTAAAAATTATATGCTTCATAATTTCAGAATATTTCTTTTCACGTATATATGAATAAGTAATTAAAATTAGCTGTTAAATTATGTGATCTTGCTTTTCTAGTGCTTCTACCAATGTTTTGTATTATAATTATTCTGATGGAACTTGACTTTGATTTTCTTTGTTGTCATTTTAAAGTCTCAGTACTATTATGAATAATGATGAATTTCCGTTCGTTAGTGTAAAGGGTTTTCGGATTTAAACTGTTGTAGAACCGCCGAAGCAACTTTATTACCTGATTTTTGTTGCTTGTATATGTAGTGATTCAAGTTCTGTAGAAGAAAAGTACGTAAGGTTTATTCTCTTTATTCTATGACTATTTTGATATTTTCTTATTTTTCTAACATTTTGTATTTATTTGCTCAATTACTTTCCCCTTTTGTTTAGGAAAGCATGAAATGAATTTATGCCTTTCATAATACTAATTTAATATTTTTCGTTTGTGTGACACCTGCAATTTGATATGTGCATGTTAACAAATATTTCGTAATTCATCAATCTTTCTGGAATAGAAAACTCAAAACTCTTTCAAAAGCATATTTCCGTTGTTAAAAAATCCTGAACCCACTACATCTCTCAGGTGGCATTCACGTATAACTTTCTCTCTGACTTGGAGTCTTTGTTCCACATATTTTGTTCGCTCACTATATATTAAGTATTTTGATGTGCTTTTATGCCTATAATTTGAATTAAAATTAGCCAATAAGATAATGGCATTCTTAGACCGGAAATACATACAACATAATGTAAGGAATAGATTGATCTCACTTTCACGTATAAAGAAACAGCAACATGAGCCTTTATAGTGTTTAAGTGTTTATGTACTCTTAAATGATCTGTGCGTTCAAATGAAATTTATGCTCATAACTAGGGGTACGTAAATTTCGCGTAAAAAATATCGAAATTTCGCCAAAAAAAAATACATTATATGAAATTAAGTCTTAGCAATAAGTAATAAGCAAATTTCGAGAGTGAGATCTCATTTAAAGACCGTCGATGTTCTTAGTTAAGCAATTATGCTAATAAATTATTACTGTTATTACCTAATTTCGCGTAAAAAACCGTTTACTACCGAGTTTTCGCCGAAAAGTACTAAAAACAATAATTTCGCATTTATTCGCATCTATTTCGTAAATATGAAAATTACGTATCCCTACTCATAACCTAAAGAAAAATTAACAAATTACTTAAAAATTATCGTGGATCAACGGTATTTTAGATTTTAACGAAACAGACTCAGCTCGCTCTGTAACTTTAAGCGTAGCAGATTATAGAAAAAAAAAATGAAATATCCATGTTATTATAGTTACATAGCATTTTTTGTTTTTTTATTTCATTTAACCATGAAGTTCTAAGGAATGTGCATGGAGAATGTGCATTCAGAATTTTAAATTTTGTCTTTCTGTTACTGTTTCCTTATATTGGATGTTAGGGCTTGAATTTTATTCAATTTATTGAGGTAATTAAAAATTACCCCTGTTATAATTTATTTTTCATATAGCTTGGGACCTCCAAATTATTTAAAGCAATTTATGTCCTGATGCACGCACAGCTTTCATTTTCGATTCGAAATTTCCTTTTGATAAAGTTAATCTCTGTCGCTTAAAAGCAAGCATGGTCTCTGTCTATGGCCCATTTCAGACAGTACAGTGATTTCCGCTTATAAGAATCACGTTTGTTATTACTGTTTTTCATTCTTATAAGCGGTTGATTCTTATAGCCGAAATTTAGGTTTTTGGACAGGCACACACACATCTATATATACATATATTAGATAATTTACCATAAAATACGCTTTAATTTACGTTAATTATCTTTTATTAAAATTATTGTTTAAAATTTTAAAAATACAACTTAATTTCTTGACCTATAAGTAGATACTCATGACCTATAAGTAGACTCTTGACCTATAAGTAGATAATAAGAGAAGAAAAAATCCAGTATTTGTTACAACATACCTGCTTAACAGTTTAACATTTCAACTACAGGAAGGGTGCAAGAAAGAGTTTTCTATGGTAGTTTGACGTAATGAAGTTTTCAGGAGTCTGTTTATACCTCTTTCAATACCAGTAGTCTCAGATGAAGATTCACCTTCTAGCTTACGTTTCACGGTTTGATAACGTGCTGAATCTAATAATGTCACGTTTGCCTAAGTGATAGTGGACACTTCGCCGAAGATTTATGTGTTTCAGGGTCCAGGAAGCCGCAACTAGGATATGGGAGGTGGGAAAAAAAGAGTCAATGTCTTTGTATGTCAGTGGAGAAAAGTGAAATCGGACCTGGACGGATAGAGATGCCCCTGGGTCAAGCTAATAGGACAGTGTTGTGCTAAAACTTTTTAGGAGAAACTATTATGTTATGTCTAACAAAGAAAGGGATGCATTTTACGACTGTATTCCATCCCATCTTATCACTTTTTCTTAAATAAAAAATAAAGAAAGAACTTCATGCCTTTTGAGTGTTTAGGTGGCTTTTCGGAAAAATGAAAAGAAAGCGAAGAGTGTAAGCTGATTCTTAAAACCGGTGGATTGATTCTTTAAAGCGAAATTTTTAACATGGAAATAATACATTTGTTTTTGTTTTTGCGATATTGATTCTTATAACCACTGATCACTATAAGCGGTGGTTACTGTATTTAGACCGAACAACATGATTTCATGAAAATTGGAAACCAACTAAAATCTTATATTCACCAAAGCTACTTTTCCTATGGATCCCGATATTATTAGGAGTGCACTATAGACTGCAAGGTGCCATAGTATGGCATCGTCTTTTTTGTAGGTGCTAACCACTAAACTATGTGTGTGGTGCCATTGCAAGCTACCCAAAAAAATTTCGCCGTACCCAAAATTAATTCTCTAAAAAAATTAGCAAAATCTAAAAAATGCTCACACCCAATGAAAATGTTGTGGAGTTATCAGTTTTGTCAAAACCATCGTGTGATTGGCTAAATGTATTTCTCGGTTACTGTTCCTTCTGTTATGTGATCAACAGTTTTTATACTGCTGCTGTCGCTATCACAGGACATCTGAGTATTGCTGTAACCCGAGTATAAATTCTGTAAAGAATGACGTGCTAATTTCGTGATCTGCTTCGTTTGTACCGCCATCCTACTGAGAGTAATGTGGGAACTAATTTTGCTGTAACTGTAAGCTAATAAACCTGAAAGAAGAAACATGGGGAACTCCTACCCTTTGGAAAAAGTAGCGAGGTAAAATACGCTGAAAAATCCGTTTGTTTGTCTGCTTATATCTATCTAATATTGAATTACGTAGCGTATTAGCGAATTGCGAATCCAAATTAGTGGTAGAAATAATATATTTAATGTTTACATCAATATCGGCCTGTTTCTTAATTTTGCTATGTGTTTGCAAACACTAACGGAAACTGAGAGAAAGGCATGTTGCGTAACATGAGGAAGAATTAGGTCAGCCAAAATGTTAGCAGTTATGTTTGCAGATGTGAAGCAATGTACAATCAATATTTCGCCGAACTTTAATCTCTCGCTTGATAAATGCTACTGTTTTACTTATGATTCACTCATTTTTTTCTTATCTGCAAGCTCTGTTATCAGTCCTTGAACCAGACGGTTTAATAAAATTTCAAGTGCTGATTATTAAAATGCTATCGATTGTGAAGAACCTCTAACATTTTTGATTAAATACTTGTATTTTTCTTTGAACATATAGTAGGCAAAAATGTAAATCAAACACACCACAAACCTTGAGCCACGTATCGAATGATATGGTGACGAATTATTGTGCAAGTCGCTGGACATAGGGAAACGTCTATTTCTTTTTACGAGCGTTTCATTTAATTGTATTGTTTGGACCAACAATGCATGAATTTTATTTTAATACTAGCATTATTGCCCGGCGTTGCCCGGGTAGATATATAGATATAAAATATTTCATGCATTCCATCAAAAAAATACTGGGCTGCACTCCCGCTCTTCATGTTCATCTGGCCAGACAGAATGCGCTTAGCACGTTTCGACTGAAATGATATACAAACAATAAGAAAGAAAGAAACTTTGAGCCTGCGGACCTTCGTCTGATTTTAAGGTCATTCCCAACCCTCTTTCTCCCGTGCATTGTAATTTGACCCCCCCCCTCCGTCATCCTCAAACCACCCCTCTTAACGCAGCTGGTCAAGGGGAATCCACAGGGGGTATACGCACCTCTATCGGGCACAAAAAACATTAAAAAATTAATTTTTAAAAAACTAATTGAGCCCCAAATTTCGTTTTTCCTGATTTAAGTTTCTCGGGTCCAAAACATTAACTGTGCCGAATTTGGTCCCGGTGGGTGAAACAGTCTATGATTCTATGGCGGACAAACAAACAGACAAGCTCTTTTATATATATAGATAAATATTTCTTCACTACCAACGCGTGCTCTAACGTAATAGCTGATTGAATATTCTCTTTATTATGCTGTGCTGTATATTTCAAGAATTGAAAAATTATACTGACTTCCTCTATTTTAAAGACCATTTTTTCTAATATTCTCGAAAATTCAATTACTTTTAGTGCCGTTATGTATGAGAAAAGGTTTAAGTTGTGGAGAATGGATTATCGGTATCCAAAACACCAGATCTGCTCGAAAAGGTGTAGCTCATAATTCTTTCCGCTCTTCTAATTAACTAATCATTTCATCCGAAGTGTAGGTTATTATCTTGGCTTTAAGAATCATAGTACATGATTCGATACATTGCGCTCGTTCGTTCTTTTCCTCTGAGCAAAAGGTGATGGCTAAAGAAGTTACGCGTTTGCATTCCTTATGTTCAAATTTGCGATTGCTGTGCTTGTAGACTGCACATAGCATTAATGGAACAAAATACCGCATAAAAACAAACTTAAGCTGAGAAGGATGGTGAATGGAAAACCTTACGGTCTTTATCAAGTTTTTGTTGTTTGTTTGTTTGTTTGTTTGTTTGTTGAAGTTTTCTTAACAGCTCTTTCCCTTATATTAATGCAGCTTGGAAGGCTATTATGTGCTAATAATTTTCCCTCCATTTTGCATTTTTGGGATCGTTGTATGTTTCCTTTGCTGCATGATTTCTTATCTTTTCTGCTTTCTCGTGTTGGCATTTCTACCTTTCTCAATTTTGCCGCTGTGGAATGGCCATAAGCTGTGCGTGTCATTTGCCTGCCTTGGCTGTGTAGACTTTCGCTTACTCTGCTCTTGAGAAAGAAAGCTGACTTTATTTTAGAACTTTGAATTGAGCCTATTTTACTGTTAATTACTGTGAATTAATTGTGGTTCTTCTATTCCTTGTTTGGTTCACTAATTTTGGTGCAATATTTCCTATTATAGTGTGAAACATGTTTCATCCGAGCTATACAGACATCCATTCCCCTATTATTTTCTCTACAGTTAATTGCATTCAAGTTCTGTGATTGATTGTGGTCGAAGTGGACTGTTATTCGTCCAGATTATTAGCGCTGTGGTAAGTGGAGGATATGAACTTGTAAGAAAGTATTTCTCAGATATTTATTTTGTAAGTAATTAATTCCTTGTTAGGATCGTTATGGTAAATCAGGTCATGATTTGGTGATCTAATGATCCGTACAGCTGTACAGGAAGAGAGAAGTCCAGATTCGTATACCAAAGTCAGCCAATTTCTTTGAATAGGGCAAAAAGATCTATAAAAGCGAAGATACTGACACACCCTGATGTGATAGTCGACACACCTTAGAGGTTCGGGTTTCATTCCTGAATCAGCCTTGTTGTTTAGAGGTAAAAAAAATATTGAAGTGAGAATGTACAGCAGAGTCATAATTTAAAGATTTGGAAGTATACGTCAGTTAACTATCATAAAAGTAATAAATTTGTGTCCATTTTATTGGTTTTAATTTTTTTTAATATAAATATGTAGGGAATTATCTTTTACCCTTTTTCGTTTTGGAAGTTAGATTTAGGTACGTGTGCCTGTCGTTTAGAATAACTTTTTCAACTGCTCTAAGGATTAGATTACATAATGAAGGAGAGAAAAAAAACAGATCTAGAGAAGAAAAAAATAAAATAAAGTGTAATGTTTGCAGAAAAAAAACAGAATGAAATAAAGTTTTAATTATTTGAAGAAAAAATTCCAAATTTAAAATAGAAAAAATGTAGAGTCATTTCCTAGTTTTAGAACCTTCAGATAACATTAAGAAAGTTTCAGATAATTTGGGGACAATACTTGTTAAACATTTCGAAAATATGAAGTATCACGAACGAGAAAAACAAGTCAAAAATCTTTTTCTAGAGAAAATATACTCAGTTCTTATTTTCTTGCTTTCATTTATTTCTCTCAAATAATACAATCAATTTAAAACAATGGGTAGAGAGATTAAAGCATGCAACGGTATATTTTGCAATAGAAGTGTGAAATTCGACATTTTACTGATTTCGCATCTAAATGAGTAACTGAGTGCCTGAGACGAAGGTGCTAAACAAAAAAGATGAGGTGACTCCAGCGAAGAGGCTTAGGAATTTTCAATGTTTATATGTTGTGTTTCAATAAATGTCTGCTCATCTTCATTGAGATAAAAGCACTTGCTACTTTGTACACAAACTGAGAAAGATTAGTTCATTTGAAGGTAACATCATCCGTTTCCGAGACATAAATGGACTGCGTTCTCTGCGTGATACAGTTCTCCAACCTTTTTACATGACACCAACTCCTTGAGTACAGTTATCCTGAAGAGAATTATCGCATCTGTAAGCTTATCAAGAAAAATTCTAGTCTGCTTTAGGGGGTCTTACGTAAAATAAATGTCATTGAGTGGTACTTTACTGATTCTTATTTTTACACATACTAGAATTTAATACTTTTACCTTGGCCTAACAGTTGATGTAAAATATTGACTACTAATTGACTGTCTTGGCCCAGTATATTCTGCAGAAGATAGATACCCAATTTAATGACTTGTGATATTTATTTACCTGTTCATTTATAAGTCAAATCTTGTGTTTATTGTAAGAGTCTTATTTTAAAGATTTCTTTCTTACCTTTAGTTTGAAATTTATAAAAGTTTTCCATAACTAAGAAACCCGTAAAATTTTAACTCTTACTCAAAGCACAGTCTCTCCCTCGTGTATTGTACAAACTCACGCGCAATAATTTAAAAGACAGTAAGAGAAACTCATTTTTGACTTTCATGGATGGATTTCTTTCTCTTATTTTAAATACAGTTTACATATACAGTGGAATCTCGATCTATCGTTTTCGAAGGGACCGACTGAACTAAACGATGGATGCGGGAAAACGATAGATGCGGGAGCATACAAAAAAGTATTAACATACTTTAAAGTTTGAAATCCCTAAAATATATTTACTCACATACATAAATGCATACATACCCGTAGTGTAACTGAAGATAAAATTACAAAGTTGTATTGAAATCCAAGATAATAATAATAAAAAAAGAAATACACGTACATACACAGGAATTTTGATTCAAATAAAAGTACCTAATCGTCGTTTGTTTTTTGTCGGTTTTCTCTCCACAAGTAAACAATATTTTTTTGTGTTGCAAATTGCATTCTTTTCGGTATCGGTTATTGTGTGATAGTATAAAGAAGCGGCAGTCGTGAATCGTTTGTAACTAGAACCATTCCATTGCACTGGATGGGGTCCGACATAAGACCACCAGGAAGTTCTGCTTCCGGGTGAAACACTCATAGGCCAGTGTAGAACTGCAGTGATCAGAAACTTTTCACACACTAGACCAAACACCAGGGTGCCTCCTTCCTAAGGCCAACAAAAAAGCTGACTGTGAGCCATTTCTGATAAGAACAGAAATGTTGAATAGTCGGTGAATTTGGAATGAGTTGCCGAAAATAGGGTACTCCAGGGGCTAAAGAATTAAGGAACACCAACGACGAACAAATAATGGGAGTGGTACAATAAAGCGAAACCAGGCTGAACAAGAGAGAACAAAAATACGAGACTGTGCATCTCAAATGTTCTTCTCGCTGTCTAATTAGAGCGTCATTCTAGCTCAATCCAGACATTTATATTTCAGGTTCAGTTATGATGAAAATCGATCCGATAAATTAATGTAAAGCTGCGATATTCTGAACGAATATTGCGGGAAAACAATGGATCGAGGAACGATCCATGCGGTCTTTTTTGCTTGTTTTCTATGGAATTTATTCGGGCCTGGGTGAAATAAACGATACATACGGGAAAACGATCGATCGAGATTCCACTGTATATGTTTATTGACTTTGACGTGTTTTTGTATAATGTACAATAATTAACAAAATTATCTCTCTCTATGCTTGAAATCGCCAAAACTAATTCAGGGTAGTTTTTTTCTATTTTTAAAATAAATACCATTTTTAAGTTTTTTTTAAAATTATCACGAAGAATTTTTTAAATTTTCAGAAGTGTTTGTATTTACGTCATCTTAAAATAATTCAGTAATCTCATTTTGGCATTGGCTTGATTTAATATTCTAATCTGTATCATGCGCAGATTTAGGTGCCTTCTCAAAATTAACAAGCTGCTCCATTTTAGAGTGTCATTGTCTATGGTGATATCTCTACATGCTCCAGAATGTCGTTTGTAAATAATGTGGTAACTCCTTTACGGAAACGTAAATTTATGGCTAACTCAACAAAAATTGTTTTAAATAACTTTGAATGATTATTATTTAGTAGCGACATAAATTACTGCTGTCTTCCGGAGACCATTTCTTCGGAATGGGTCTTAAAACTTTGATAAGCAAATGACGAAATATTTCTGTCTATTTGTATACTTTCAGCAAAATGCACCATGTATGCATGCGTTCTAGAGGTGTGTTGTTTGTGTGAGAAAGCAGAGGTTTTGATGAAATCTGTATTTGTGTACTTGTTGCTACGCGTATTGTATGTATGTTTGTGTAAATAAAATAACCCTAGTCTTTAATTTTCATTTTTATGCATAGCCAGTTAGACAACTTATTCAAAAACTAGCTGAAAACCCGTACTTCGCTACGGAGTACATTCAAATTAAATACAACGGTCAATGTATGCAATTCATGCCATATATATATATATATATATATATATATATATATGGGGTGTGCTGGAACTGAGGAACGACGCCTTCATACACACTCACAGGGTTTATTTTATCACTACACAAGACACTTAAACATATAATATAATGAAATGAGGTTTCTTAGCTCCTACTCGAGCAAAGCGATCTCTCCTCCGCGAGAGCGTACTTCCAACTCCCGTATTTCGTCTTCAAACAGGAAGTGGTGGGAGGGCCCTCTAGCGGCTAAAAGTAACTCGCTCCCACATTCGGCATCCTGACTCCCGTTTTCGGCCTCGAAAACGACTGTCACCATCAAACTATGGATCTTGTAAGTCTCTAAAAAATAACAATACTAAGAAAGAAAGAAAAAAAAAAGAAAATGGAGTGTTCAGAATCTGCACAGTTTTAAGCTGGAACTGACCAGGGCTTCATGTGGTCAGCTGCTGTGGAGGTGTAACCGGGACCTTCATGTTGTCCTACTTTTTCCACTTCGTACCGATCGTTGCCCTTTTTTGTTGTTACTCGGTATGGTCCAAAGAAATTTGGTCTTAGCTTTAGACCGCTTGCAAACTGCATGCGTTGTATGGCCACCAGGTTATTAACGTTGTACACCTGCGCCTTTTTTCTTTTTCTATTATACGTTTTTCTGTTCTCTTCCTGTATTCTTAGAATGTTCTTTCTAGCCTCTTCTGTTATATCTTCTCTGTCCTTCCCTCGTTTTCTGTCGCACAATATGCACTCTGCACACTTTGCAATGACTTGTTCGATTCGTTTTCTGGGGCTAGGAATATAAAAGTCCATCTTCAGCAGATCTTCCGTTTTAGACACTGCGAAATGTCCCTTGTTATGGATACCTCGGATGATTTCTAGCTCCAACGCTTCGGGGATCACAAGTAGTTCACAGCCATTCTCGCACTTGTATAGTACACCGTTTTTTACAGCGTAGTCTTCCTTGAGTCCTTGCTCGACTAAGGGTTTTAACAACTGGAGGCGCTCATGACTATTTTGCGCAGCTGCAATTTTAGCAGTAACTTCTCCCTGAGAGCGAGTAATCATCATGACCGCGTTTCTACTCAGCGCGTCAACGTGCTTCATTTGCTGTCCAGTTCTGTGAACGACTTCGTATTCAAACTCTTCAAGAAGTAAAGCCCATCTCGCCACCTTGGGAGTTAGGTCTTTTTTTAACATAGTCCTCTGAAAAGCATCACAGTCCGTAATAATTTTTATTTTGGACCCCAGAAGATAGTTCCTGAATTTTTTTTAGAGCTTCTACTATAGCTAAAACTTCAAGCTCATAACTGCATAGCTTTTCTTGTTGGGGGGGTCGTTTTTTTGCTCATGAAGTGTATGGGGTGTAATTGTCCATCACCAGATTTTTGGAGCAACACGGCGCCGAAGCCATGGCTGCTTGCGTCCGTATGCAACTCTAGTGGGGCTCCTTGTTTGAAAATGTGAAGAACAGGGCTTGTCGACAAAAGTTCCTTCAGTCTGTTAAATGCTTCATTTTGTTCAATTCCGAATTTGAATTCTACCCCGTCACGAAGGAGGTCACTCAAGGGTTTGGCAATCTTAGAATAGTTGGCAATAAATTTTCTGAAGTACCCCGTCAGACCCAAGAAGCTCTGAATTTGCTTTAAGGTTTTGGGCTCTGGAAAATTTTGAACCGCCAAAGTTTTATCAGGGGGGGGGGGGACGAATTGTACCATCTTCAATTATATACCCCAGAAATTCTATTTTTCTTTTTAAAAACTGACATTTTTTTAAAATTAATTTCCAAACCGTACTCCTTGGCTACTCCTAAAACGCGTTTCAACTTCTCTAAACCCTCTTCTTCAGTACGCGCCGGTATAATAAAGTCATCCATATACACAACAACAGTGTTATCCCGCATTAATTCCCTAAACACATTGTAAATGAATCTCTGAAATACACTTGGGGAGGTTGACAAACCAAAAGGAGATTTCAAAAATTCGTAAAGACCAGCATGAGTAATAAAAGCCAAATATTTCGTGCATTGTTCCTGCACGGGAACATGAAAAAAACCGTTTTTCAAGTCTAACGTTGAGAAGACCTTTGCTTCACCCAAATGATCTAAAACTTCCTCCACTTGAGCCATTGGGAATGAATCTTTAACTACTTTCTTATTTAACTTCCTGAAATCCACGCATAACCGCGAAGTTCCATCCCGTTTTTTACACAAAACGATAGGCGAAGAATAGTCCGAACAGGAAGGTTTAATAATCCCATCCCTTAACCATTCATCTATCTGTTTATCGACAATTTTTTGTTCTGCAAAAGGAATTCTCCTGGATCGTTGAGAAACAGGTATGTCATCTTTTAATACGATATTCATTTTTAAATCTGTGTCACGTGGCTTTTTCTGCGGTGTGTACTCTTTAATCAAACCAGAAATAGTATTATGCAATCCCTTATCAACAATGTGTGTTAAATCCATCTTGCTCTGATCTACAGCTGCCGAAATAAAAGACAAAAAGGTTCTCGAGACAAGCAAAAAATTATTGCTGCTTTCCGAAACCACAGTGTCGCCTACATAGGAGTTATTGAGTAATTGTAAACATTTAGGTGGAAATATCCCCTCCACTATATGTTCGGAACAGATCACCGATTCAAGGTCAACCCGCTCGTCACTCTCGCATAAAGCAAACTGAAAAGTCGCCGTGTCAGCGTTGATCACATTGCCAAAACAACTTTGGATTTGCAATTCTCTAGTAGAATGTTTATCGGGAAAGAGAGATTTTCTCAAAACAATCAGCTCACTTCCCGAATCTTTTAAACATTTCACTTTTTTCACATCCACGAATAAATCAATATATTCTAGCTCGTTCTTGGCCGTACTATCCGATTTACTTTTGAGTCCTGATGCTATGTTTTCCCGTTTATTATATGGATTTCCACTTTTTTCAAAACGTTTAGGACAATTTCGCGCGAAATGAAATGATTCCCCTCTATCACCACAAACATAACAGATTCTTTCGGAAATTCGCTCGACAGGGTTACTCAATGATTCCTTAAAATTATATTGTGTTTTTTTAGAATAATTTTTGTTAAAGCTAGACCTTTTGTTTACTGTATTATCCACTCGCGTATTATTGACCTCTGCTAAAGACTTTCCTCTAGATGAATAATATAAATCACATTCTCTCCCTAATTCATTAGGTTTAAAAAATTTTTTACCCTCCCGAATACTAATGTGCTCCCTAGTTTTAAAATCTAGTGTTTCATACAATTTGTCAGAAACTATAAGCTCACACAATTTCTTAAAATCATCAACTTCCCTTAGCTGGCAATAGTAATCGAAAGTCACACTTAAACGCGAAGAGAATTGAACGTGCGATTCATTAGGATTTCTCACCGCATTTTTAAAATTACTTAAACAATCGCGTGGCGTTGGCTGAAATTCTTTTAAAATTAACGCTTTTAATTTATCATAATCAGCAATTTCTTCTTCGGTAGCGTAAGCTAGAACATTGTTACCTTTTTCTCCTAATATGTTAATTAGTACTTCCGATTTCAACTTCACGGGTACGTTTTTGGTACTAAAAGTTTTTTCAAGTGATTTGAAAAACAAATGCAGAGCTTCCGGTTTCTCAGGGACAGCTATTGTTAACGTTTTAACACTTCTAATCAAAGTCTCTAAATTATCCGATTCTGGTTCAGAATCTCTAAGCACAGAACGATCTGAAATTTCACTAGTAATGGGTGACTGTAGTTTTAGTCTTTGAAGCTCAATCTCCTTCTCGAGTCGGGCTAATTTTATCATTTCAAGTTCAATTTGTGACTGCTCTGCAGCGGTTTTAGCTTTTTCATCCTCCACGATCGATTTTATAGTACCGCGCACAAATTCAGGGTCGGTTTTGAAAATGTCAGAACTTTCAATCAAAGTTTTGATTTCTACCACTTTCGCTTCAGCTGGCACCGTCTGGCCAAGCTCTTCAGCGACTACCGTCAATTCTTGTTTTTTTAAATTACTAAGCATGCTCATAATGTTCATAAAAATTGTACCTTACTTTTGCTTTCAAAGTATCACTGCTAGTCCAACCCGGCGCTTTACTTCTGTTTTCAAAGATATCGTTAGTGCATCCCGGCCGAGCCCCCAAATTTCATGTGGGTTGTGCTGGAACTGAGGAACGACGCCTTCATGCACACTCACAGGCTTTATTTTATCACTACACAAGACACTTAAACATATAATATAATGAAATGAGGTTTCTTAGCTCCTACTCGAGCAAAGCGATCTCTCCTCCGCGAAAGCGTACTTCCAACTCCCGTATTTCGTCTTCAAACAGGAAGTGGTGGGAGGGCCCTTTAGCGGCTAAAAGTAACTCGCTCCCACATATATATATATATTATATGATAAATACGACGATTAATGTATACAATTGATGTAATATATATATATATATATATATATATATATATATATATATATATATATATATATATATATATATATATATTTATAAGAAAATCGTAAAGGATAATTTTATAGACAAAATAATATAGAAGAAAATATTGAAATTAAATCTAATATAAAGAATACTAAAGAATATAGTACAGTTAATATAGTACAGTTTGTAGAACATTTCTTTTACTGTATTTTAATATTTTTTTGGATAATGTCCAATCGTCTGCCGCATTAGCAAGGAAAAAAAAATATTTTTTGTTTATTTAGTTGTTATGCACGTGACGATAAATTTATTTAAAGTACCAGAAAAAGAAATCACGTGATCAGCATTTAATAAATTAAATTCTAAAAATTAATCTTTAAAAATTCACCAAAAATCAGGAAATGGAGGTAAAGATTCGAAAAAAATTTCATTTTAAAGGAATTTTTATGATCTTTCTCGTGATATAAATTTTATAACCCTCAAAGTATTCTTTTAAATGCAAACGTAAAAAAAGTTAAAAAAACAGCTTAAAAATTTAATTTTAAAAAATCTAAGAAGAATTTTTTCGAAATCTTTCTTAGTGCACCCCTACACTATAAGAAGAATCGCCATGCAAAATTTCAGCCCTTTAGGTCCAGCGGTTTGGTCTGTGCGTTGTATGTCAGTCAGTGAATGAGTCAGTTACGGAACTGTTTTATATATATAGACTAGCGGCCCGTCCCGACTTTGTCCGGGTTGAACAAAATATTATACCAATAAATTTCCAGTTGATAGCCAATAGATTGTAAATCTTTTTTTACCTTAAATGTCCAGTAAAAAAGCGTAGTTCCAAATGTAGTTTTCTTCAAAAAACCCTTTAACGTTGCCAGTTTTAAAAATCCTTTTTGTATCTATCAATACCTCCTCTACTTGAATCTTAAAAATATTAAACCTTTTCCTTACGGGGTGGGATAGCATATATCCGAAGGATATATATATATATATATATATATATATATATATATATATATATATATATATATATATATATATATGTATATGTATATATGTTCTGGAGATTACTCTCCACGTACAAAATCGTTCTCTCTTTATATATAAGTATAGATAGATAATAGAGAGAGGTTAAGAGATGAAATAAAAATACAAAAATAAAAAAAAGATTTTAAGTAAAGAATGTTTTTAAATTATTTTAAGCACCTAAAATAATATTCAAATTAATATTACGTTACTTAATAATTAAAGTTAATTTTTTAAAAGAAAAAGGGCGTGCCGGAGAACAGCTAGGTTCGAACCGCTAACGTCAGAATAGAAGCCCACCGCGATAGCACCACGCTAAGGATCATTGAAGTCTTCGGCACAAAAAGAGGTAGAGGACAGTAGCGGTAACAATGGAGATTGTTAGGATTAAGCCCCTAACTTTATTTCTACTGATCAGATATACATAATATATAGCCTATGTCCATCTGGAATAATGTACCTTTCAAACAGTGAAAGAATTTTTCAAATAGGTGCAATGGTTCTGGAGATTACCCTCCACGTACAAAATCACTCTCTCTTTATATATAAGTATAGATAACTAGCTGAAAACCCGCGCTTCGCTACGGAGTACATTCAAATTAAATACAACGGTCAATGTATGCAATTAATGTCAATATATATATATATATAATAAATGCGACGATCAATCTATACAATTGATGTAAAATATATATATATATATATATATATATATATATATATATATATATATATATATATATATATATATATATATATATATATATATATATATATAAAAAAATCGTAAGGGATATTTATTTTTTTCGGATAATATCCAATCGTCTGCTGCATTAGAAAGAAAAAGAATATCATTTTTGTCTATTTAGTTGTTATGCACGTGACGATAAATTTATTTAATGTACCAGAAAAAGAAATCACGTGATCAACATTTAATAAATTAAATTCTAAAAATTAATCTTTAAAAATTCACCAAAAATCAGAAAATCAAGGTAAAGGTTCGAAAAAGATTTCATTTTGAAGGAATTTTTATGATCTTTCTCGTGATATAAATTTTATAACCCTCAATGTATTATTTTAAATGCAAACGTAAAAAAAGTTTAAAAAACAGCTTAAAAATTTAATTTAAAAAAATCTAAGAAGAATTTTTTCAAAATCTTTCTTAGTGCACCCCTACACTATAAGAAGAATCGCCATGCAAAATTTCAGCCCTTTAGGTCCAGCGGTTTGGTATGTGCGTTGTATGTCAGTCAGTCAGTCAGTGAATGAATGAGTCAGTTACGGAACTGTTTTATATATATATAGATGACACGAACGTGTTTAAGTACATGTACACATCACTTCCTATTTCTTCACATCCGCATATCGTTAAGGGAAGAAAGAACCGATTACATAATTTTCCCCTTAACTAATTCAATAATGAATGAAGTGGAAATTTGCTTGATCCACGCAGATACTTTTTCATTTAATTTTTGACGTGTATTTTCAGAGTATCTTTTAGATCTGTCGAATCATCATTTCTTTTAGATATCTTTTAGTGTAGTAGTATCAATGGCGATACGCCGATGCTTATACACTTTTCGTTCTTTCTGTCTGGCCGTATTTTGTCTCGTTTTAGCTGTATATTCTTTTAAGTTTATTTTTATGTTTTGCACTTATCGTTGCAAGCATTTTGCTTGTGCTGAATATTTGTGACATTTAACAATTTTCTGGAACTATTGTGTATGTAGAGATATAGCTTTTAATATTGTCCTGCATTCTGCTTTCACATAATAATTATTGATTAGTATACAGATAAATTATTTCTGTAATATATACCTTGTGTGTGATGCAAAAAAAAAAAGTGTTCCAATAACAGTATCATATTATCATTGATCCTTAATTATAGAGGCTCGTCGTTATTCGAACTGTGTTTTATTCCTTTTAAATATACAGTCGGCGCTCATTATAACGACCTTCTAGTATTTAGGGCAGTTACGGCAGCATGCCTTAAAATGCTATAAAAACAAACCACTTAAGGTGGGATAAATTGTTCTGCTTGAAGATACTAATAAAAAAAACATTCTTTTTGGAACCTGGCTCGTGTTTTAAAGGTTATACCTGGTCGAGATGGCCAAATAAGACTAGCGCTTATAAAAACTAATAATTCAGAATTATTAAGACCGGTTCAAAGATTGTACAGATTAGAACTGGAAAATGCAATAACAGACGATAATGACGAGCCTGCGCCTTTAACAACTAGTAGTGGCAAAATTGTTAAAACACTTTTAAGGTAATTTTGTATTCAGACTATTTTATTTCAAAATTCACTTTACTCGGTTTCACTTCTTTTTATTATGTGTTCAAATGTATTGGTGCATTCACATTGGACAGAGCTCTCTCCCCGACTCTCCTGTCAACATTAGTCACGGTAACATTAGACACGGTATTTAGAACCACCCCCATTCCAATGAACACGTGTCTTCCAGATATTCCCCCATTTAGAACCCCCCCCCCCCATTCAAGCCGCCAAAGTCTTCGTGTTTCTTGATCTAGTGTCCCCCGCCCCCACTATCACCATTTGACCCCCGGGACCTCGAGTTCGCCTTTGATGCTCTGCAAATGGACCGCTTCAGGAGGCGATCCGGCGCAGGGAAACAGAGTACAGAGACATAAATCACTGGAAGAGGCAGAGAGCGCTGTGCAAGTCTGTACGCGCTATATGTTATTTGTATAAGTATTGTAAGCTAGATATATCATTCTGTATGTTTATTTTGAGTGTATAGTTACCCACTCAAAAGGTGGGAGTGTATGTGGCAGAAGAAGAGATCTCGCCATACGCAATGCGCATTGTGCTTGCGCATAACCAAATAGAAGAGCTGTACATACTTGGCCGAGAGCAGTGTGTGTTCGGCCGTCGCCTGCAAGGTACGAATAAAGTTAGTTGTTGTGTATGACTATCGATGTATTTCTTTCCCGAACCGACTGATATTTAAGTACGCAACACTTTGCGTATTTTCTAACGAAGTTTTGAACATGATCGTTCTTTAAAAGTATGCCTCCAATTCAAAAGAGTTTGTGTTCTTCAACATCAAACAGTGTAAATGGATTTTTTACAGATTATCTGTTTATTATATGCTTTTATGTTTGCTTCTAATCAGACTTTGACGTTGAGTCCTGATAACGATTGCACGAGCTGATAAATTTAGAGGAGATTGTGTACTTTGATATCATCGCAGGTCACGGATCTGCCTTAGACGGATGACCCGGAGTTCATGTTATGATAATTTAAAGTAGAAATTTCATTTTTCTAAAGGAATCTGTATAAAATGAAGACAGTTCGTTTGTGTTATTTACTTTTGAAGATTTAACTTATTTGAAGATTTTACGTTTTCATAATTGTTCCAGGAGCATAAAAAATAGGATCTTTAATTTTCCTTCTAGAATATATTAGATTGACGGTGAGTAGAGAGCTAATTTCTTTCAAGGATTACTCTTTATCTCTCATTATTTATAGGGTAAAGCAATTATAAATAAAGCGGAAAAGAAAACATCTGTATGGGAGTGGGGGGAGAGGGTTGATCTTCGTCCCCATTGAGAATTCTTCGTAATTGTTCACCTCATTGTAATTGTTAGCTCTTCTTTTGCTAACAAAGCAAGCTTCTGGTTACTGAGTGGAATATCAACATGACATTATACTTCTTAAAACAATAAGAAGTTTTATTTGAAGAACATAGAAAACACTTAGCCGCTGGCCGTCAACGTGCGCCCCCATCCATTACACATCGCTCTTTCTGTCTTACAGTATCGCAGTGCACATGCACTAACATTCTTTGTGCGGTCTGTCACATGCTGCCATCTATTAACATAGAAAATTGCTTACATTCGGGCATCCTGACTGAGAATTGCCCTCAATTCGTACTTATAACACTACTAAAAATACAACTTAAACATTTAAGAAATAAAAACAATGTGCAAGGAAACAAAATAATATATAGTATTCAAAGTCTTTTGGTTTAATGTCCTAAGTGAGTCCTTCTTAGAGTTCAAGAGTTCTTGGGTAAAACTTAAAAAAGAATAAAAAAACTATATTACCTGATCTTCGGAAGTTGTTACCTGGTGATGATTTGGACTAAGTTAAGGTGGTTCAGGAGGTTCTGCACTGGGAGCCTCGTTGTCTGAATCGTCATCATCATCGTTTTCATATTAAGGTTTAGGCCATGGCTTGAGTTGACGTGAGCTGTGGTGGTGTAAAATCGTCCTTTCTGTTTTTCCTCCAGCTGAGTAATTCTGTATGTGTCATTCGGCAGTGTTTCTGTAATTATCAGGGGTCCTCTATATTTCGCTTGCGTCTTCGTAGGTTCTCCTGTTGGTTTTGGTGGTCGTTTGACTACTACTATTTCTCCTAGTTCGTATGTTGTAGTTCGACACCTTTTCTTGTCATAATCTTCCTTCATTTTTTGTTGCTTCTTTTCAATCTCTTTACGTGTTTTCTCTTGAATTTCTTTCGGGTCTTCCCATTTTTCTGCGTCTGCGTCTGCTACTTTCCTGAGGATACCATCATTGAAACTGGGCAAGTAGCCATGTAGCATCTCGAAGGGAGTTTTATCTGTGGTTTTGTTAACTACGTTGTTTAAATTTCTTTCAGTTTCTTTAAGTCGTAAATCCCAGTCTTTATGACGTTGGTCCTTCATTGATGTCGTTATTGTTGATAAGATGGTTCTATTAACTCGCTCTACCATACGATTTCCTTGTGGATGTTGCGTAGAATTTAAGGTATGATGAATTCCGTTATCTTAGCAGTATTGTTCGAACTGACGAGAGGTGAAACAAGTGCCTCTGTCGCTGACAATTCTATCTGGTAATCCAAATTCTTCAACAAAATTTTTGAGAGCTTTTAAGGCATGTAGCGATGAAGTATTCTTGACTGGAAAAAGTCGTGTGAATCTGGTGAAGTTATCAATTATTACTAGTAAGTCTTGATTTCTTCGAGAACTTTTCACAAATGGACCCAGATGATCCATGTGTATAAGAGAGAATGGTCGTTTTCCTGGCTAAATTGGGTGCAAATAGCCTTGTTGTTTTCCTCCTGGTACTTGTTCATCAGGCATTCAAAGCACATAGATATATGTCTTCGTAAGTAACGCTTCATATAAGGGAACCAATATAATTCTTTAATTTTGTTCGCAGTTCTGTCGACTGAAAAGTGTCCCATCAGATCATGGAACTTCACTGCGGTACTTTTCCTCATGCTTTTGGGGATTACATGAAGTAGCTTTTCTTTTCCCTTCTCTTTAACTTTTCTATACAGCTTATTTCCTTTAAAAACATAATTGCATATTTTTTGTTTGTCGTCTGTTGTCCTTTCATACTCATCTTTTCGAAAAATGTCTATTAATTTCCTTAATTCTGGATCTGCGTGTTGAATTATTAAAACTTGTTCTTCTTCACTAAGTGTAAGACAAACTTCTAAATTTCGTTCTATTATGCTTGCCATAGTATCTTCTGCCTCTAAAACTGGAGCTCTGCTCATCGCATCGACGTGACTCATCTTCGTACCCGGTCTATTCTTTACCTCTATATCAAATTCCTGAATCAGATCATACCATCGAGCTATCTGGGGATTCGTCGTTTTCTTCGAATTCATGTAAATCAATGCTTGGTAGTCAGTAACAATTGTAAACTTAATTCCAAGGAGATACTGTCTTAATCTGTCAAGTGTCCATACAATGGCCATTAATTCTAGCTTACTTGAGTGGTAATTCTTTTCTACATCAGTTGTCTTCTTACTTACGCAATACACCAAATGCCATTTTACATCGTCTCCACGTTGAAGTAGCATTCCGCTTAATCCATCTGAACTCGCATCTGTGTGTACTTCCGTCTCTAATGGGGGGTTATAGTGAGCTAAAACTGGTTGATTACTAATAATTTCTTTTAAAGCTTTATAAGCATTCTTCTGTTCTTCTTTCCACTCAAAATCTTTATTTTTCGTAGTTAATCTACTCAATGGTTCGGCCTTCTCCGCATACTTGGAAACAAAACGCCTAAAAAAACCTGTAAGTCCTAGAAATCTTTTTACTTCAAAAATATTCTTAGGTTCAACGTATTCTTCAATAGCTTTTATTTTCCTTAGACCTGGCTTTAAACCATCGGCATTTATTACAAAACCTAAAAATTGTACTTCCTTTTTACCAAATTCGCACTTAGCAAGTTTAAGAATAAGTTTCGCTAATCGTAGACGTTCCAAAACTAATATTAATCTTTCAAGCATGTCCTCCCAAGAGAAAGCAGGTATGAAGATATCATCTAAGTAACAAACAGCTTTAGTAAGAAATAACGGTTCTAGTACTTGATACATTAATCTTTGAAACTCTGAGGGAGCATTAACCAATCCAAAAATCATTCCCTCGAATTGTCCGGTTTCGTAAGGTGTAATAAAAGCTGTATTTTTCTTCGCTTCCTCCGACAATGGAATCTGCAAGTAACCGTGAGCCAAATCCAAGGTGGTAAATCATTTAATACCGCTCAAACTTTCCAATAAATCACCTATTTTTGGCAGGGGGAATTTATCCTTTACCGTTAGATTATTAAGACGGCGGAAATCAATAACTAATCTGTGTTCACCTGTTTTCTTTTTCACTAACAAAACTGGACTTGTATATGGTGATCGTGTTTCCGAAACAATCTTGCTATCTTTCCATTCTTTTACAATTTGTTTGATAATATTACGCTCAGAAGCATTCTTCTTATAAGGTCTGGAACATACCGGCTTGCTACCGTCTATCTCTTTAATATCCATGAAAGTTAAATCTGTGCAGCCTAATTCATTTAAATTAAATGCAAAGCAGTCTCTATATTCATTCAACAAATGAACTATATCTTGGTTTTTGGTCTTCAAGTAACGTCTCGTCAAATTTAATTTGTTCTAAAGTTATAGGTTCTCGTTCTACGTTAGTATTGATGTCTAGAGGTTCTAATGATTGTGCTTCATTAACAAAACTTATATTGTCCTTATACGACTTTAAACTGACATCGTCTACTAATTCCGCTTTATCAACATTTTGATTTCTATTCAATATAATATTCCTATCTCTGGTATTAATAACTGGTACAATTGTTTCCCCTTCCTTGACTTCCAATAATGAGTCTAAATTTTCACCTTCTCCCCTAATCATAATCAAACCATCATTTAAATCTTCAGTCTTCGCTTTGACAAAATTTATACTATTATTCACAATTTGTACTGTTTCAGTTACTTTCAATTTAACCGTAGGGTTTTCCTCAATAAATTCTAAATTAACGAATGGGTAATCTTTCGCATATCCGATATCTAAGTTTTCTCCAACCCTAGCATAAGCTATGTACGGTAAATCGAGCAATGTTCTTCCAACTAATAAATCAACTGGTTGTGTATTTTCTGACACGATCAAAATAGTAACGTCCTTAGCCAAAACATCTATCTCTGTATCCGTAACTGCAACGCCTAGACTTTGCGAAACTGGGTTAATTTGGTTTCCAAACGAATAAAGATCCTTTTTACATGGAGTAATATTTAATCCTAACTTTTTAGCAATTGACATTTTCATCAGACAGCTGCTACTTCCCGTGTCAAGTAAAATACTAATGCTTTGATTGCTTATCTTTGCCTGGCGTAGATATTTGTCTGGCGTCGTCATTTCACGATTCCCATAAACATTCAGATTTTCGCCCTCCACAAGCAAAACATACTCTGTCATCGCGTATCGAAGAACTAAATACTTTATGAGTTGCAGTTTCTTTTTCATTTATTTTACTTCTGCTGACGTTCGTGTTTTTGTTCTCAAACTTGGTCGAATCGAACCTATTCGCATTACGATTATTTATCCTGTAATTTGAATGCGGGTAGTATTTAAAATCATCACAATAGTTAGTATGCTTCGTATTTCTGCTTTCGCTATTAGTTTTAATTCCTGATCGAACGTTTTCATAATCGTCTAGCACTTGGGCTAAATCATTCGATTTAACAAACTTTGGCCAAGAATCAATGAAATGTTCACGCATCGTATTTGGGACTCGCTTTTTTAATTGATCTGTAATCATAAGTTCTTTTAGGGATTCAAAGTCATTTATATTTAATCCTGTTAACCACTCATTAAAATAGGTGCGTAATTCGAAAACAAAATCAGTCCACGTGCCGTTTACATCTTTAACACGGTTGACAAATTTTTGTCTAAAACTTTCGGGACTTAGTTTATATCTTTTTAACAATAAATTCTTCACAAATATATATTCATTAGTTTCCTGTTCTGATTCTCTCGCTATTAGCTGAGTAATTTCAAGAGGCAATAGCCCTAATAAGTGTGTTACATAGTCACTCTCCATAAGTCCTACACGTTTAGCTTCCCTTTCAAATAATACCAAAAATGAAGCTATATCTCCGTCTTTTAAGTCAAATTTCTGCATTAAATTCCTCAAATCTATAGTGTTTTTCTTTACTTCTGGTACACTAACATTACTTTCAGCCTGAGAAATTATCTTATTCTGATTCTGGATTTTTAATTTTTCCAATTCAAAAGCATATTGTTCAATTTTATGTAATTCCTGTTCATCTATCTTATTCTGATTTTCAATTTTTAGTTTCTCTACTTGCAAAGCTCGCTCAAATTCAAATTTTTGTGTTTCCTGTTTCACTCTTTCGTCAACTAATCCTGCTAACACTTCTTTAACAAACGGTTCATCATAGTTTTTACTTTTGGTTATAATATCCTTCAAAATAACTATCGTACTAATTTCAGGGACACTCTCGCCCAACTCAACCGCTAACTGAACTAAATCACATTTTTTATATCTACCTAAGTACGTCATTTTTGAGTAAAACAAAAATTCAAGATTACCTTGTTCTTTCACGTTGTCAGGGAGTTCATCTATCGCACTTCTGATAATTGTTAGCTCTTCTTTTGCTAACAAGGCAAGCTTCTTGTTACTGAGTGGAATATCAACATGACATTATACTTCTTAAAACAATAAGAAGTTTTATTTGAAGAACATAGAAAACACTTAGCGGCTGGCCGTCAACGTGCGCCGCCATCCATTACACATCGCTGTCTCTGTCTTACAGTATCGCAGTGCACATGCGCTAACATTCTTTGTGCGGTCTGTCACATGCTGCCATCTATTAACATAGAAAATTGCTTACATATGTATATAAAATTTGGGAAGTACATGCCTGTTAGTTGATTTCATTTAAAATGTGTTTGAGCTCAACTCGTACTTTTTAATTACACATTAATTAGAATGTCGCTTTTCTCTTTCCTTTTCGTACTTTTTCCCACTTTTTCAAGAGAATTATTTTCGATACTATTCGTAAAAAAGGGTTTCTCGCCTGTCTTAACATTAACTTCAAGGTCTGTTTATCTTCCTCCTTATATATTACTAGCTGAAAACCCGCACTTCGCTACGGAGTACATTCAAATTAAATACAACGGTCAATGTATGCAATTAATGCCAAAAAATATAAATGTACCCTATTTGGTACAATAAATACGACGATCAATGTATACAATTGATGTAAAAAAAAACATATTTATAAAAAAAAAATCGTAAGGGATATTTTTATAGACAAAATAATGTCCAATCGTCTGCCGCATTAGCAAGAAAAAAAAAATTTTTTGTCTATTTAGTTTTTATGCACGTGACGATAAATTTATTTAAAGTACCAGAAAAAGAAATCACGTGATCAGCATTTAATAAATTAAATTCTAAAAAATTAATCTTTAAAAATTCACCAAAAATCAGAAAAGGGAGATAAAGATTCGAAAAAGATTTCATTTTAAAAGAATTTTTATGATCTTTCTCGTGATATAAATTTTATAACCCTCAAATTATTATTTTAAATGCAAACTTAAAAAAAAGTTACTAAAACAGCTTAAAAATTTAATTATAAAAAATCTAAGAAGAATTTTTCAAAAATCTTTCTTAGTGCACCCCTACACCATAAGAAGAATCGCCAAACAAATTTTCAGCCCTTTAGGTCCAGAGGTTTGGTCTGTGCGTTGTATGTCAGTGAGTCAGTTACGGAACTGTTATATATATATACTAGCTGAAAACCCGCGCTTCGCTACGGAGTACATTCAAATTAAATACAACGGTCAATGTATGCAATTAATGCCAAAATATATATATATATATATATATTTATAAAAAAATCGTAAGGGATATTTATTTTTTTTGGATAATATCCAATCGTCTGCTGCATTAGAAAGAAAAAGAATATCATTTTTGTCTATTTAGTTGTTATGCACGTGACGATAAATTTATTTAAAGTACCAGAAAAAGAAATCACGTGATCAACATTTAATAAATAAAATTCTAGAAATTAATCTTTAAAAATTCACCAAAAATCAGAAAATCAAGGTAAAGGTTCGAAAAAGATTTCATTTTGAAGGAATTTTTATGATCTTTCTCGTGATATAAATTTTATAATCCGCAATGTATTATTTTAAATGCAAACGTAAAAAAAGTTTAAAAAACAGCTTAAAAATTTAATTTTAAAAAATCTAAGAAGAATTTTAGAAAAATCTTTCTTAGTGCACCCCTACACTATTAGAAGAATCGCCATGCAAAATTTCAGCCCTTTAGGTCCAGCGGTTTGGTCTGTGCGTTGTATGTCAGTCAGTCAGTGAATGAATGAATGAATCAGTTACGGAACTGTTTTATATATATAGACTAGCTGAAAACCCGCACTTCGCTACGGAGTACATTCAAATTAAATACAACGGTCAATGTATGCAATTAATGCCTATATATATATATATATATATATATATATATATACAATAATTACGATGATCAATGTATACAATTGATGTAAAAAGAATACATTTATAAAAAAATCGTAAGGTATATTTTTATAGACAAAATAATGTAGAAGAAGATATTCAAATTAAATCTAATATAAAGAATACTAAAGAATATAGTACAATTAATATAGTACAGTTTCTAGAACATTTCTTTTACTGTATTTTAATATTTTTTTGGATAATGTCCAATCGTCTGCCGCATTAGCAAGAAAAAAAAATTATTTTTTGTCTATTTAGTTTTTATGCACGTGACGTTAAATTTATTTAAAGTACCAGAAAAAGAAGTCACGTGATCAGCATTTAACAAATTAAATTCTAAAAATTAATCTTTAAAAATTCACCAAAAATCAGGAAATGAAGGTAAAGATTCGAAAAAGATTTCATTTTAAAGGAATTTTTATGATCTTTCTCGTGATATAAATTTTATAACCCTCAAATTATTATTTTAAATGCAAACTTAAAAAAAGTAAAAAAAACAGCTTAAAAATTTAATTTAAAAAAATCTAAGAAGAATTTTTCAAAAATCTCTCTTAGTGCACCCCTACACTATAAGAAGAATCGCCATGCAAAATTTCAGCCCTTTAGGTCCAGCGGTTTGGTCTGTGCGTTGTATGTCAGTCAGTCAGTGAATGAATGAATGAATGAATGAGTCAGTTACGGAACTGTTTTATATATATAGATATAGATTAGTCATAAACTTTGTCATTCTCCTTCGACCTTAAGCCACTATTTTCTCAATCGATGACAATTCCGATCTTAGGTCTCCTGAATTTTTTTTCGTGCGTGATTATTCATGTTTGTGTGTTGACGCTTTCATGATCCATGTAGAAGTAGGATCGTTTGTATGGATGACCTTTCCTCTCTTATTATCACGAAAGGCATATATATGTTTTATATTTTACTTATCGTCCTGTAGAAATATCTATGTCCGTGCATACTTGCAATAGAGATATTATTTAGGTGATTTTATATTAATTTGAAATAATTTACCAAACCTTCGACTTTTTCAATATTTGCCTGGAACTAACATTAAAATTTTGAGAGCTGGGGTAGAAAAAAAATATATATCCCATATTATATAGACCTTAATTTTTATTTTCTTTCACAGTTAATCTCTTTCAGGAACGAGATCATGATAATATGTTGAGGTTGCTTAAATTCTTAAAGCCCTTCTTGTATAGTTTCGTGTAATTATTTAAAATCCTGCAGCTGTATGAATTCCATGCTAATTCAAATTACTGCAACAAACAAACAAACAAAAAGCATTATCCTCCAACCAAATATTTTATCCTAAAGAAAATATCCCAGACTTTGCAAATAAATGCTATAATTTGATATTAATTGAATTTTTATGTGACTAAGTTTCGTGTTTGTGTTTCATTCATTGTAGCTTAAACACTGGTATTTCCTTGTATGGTTTGTGTCAGAAATTGAATTGCCTGAATGATTGATAGAGTTTCAAATCATCCTTTTTATCGGAAGCTGTTGATGCAGCTGCGAAGACCGGCTGCTAAATGATTCGACGATCGACGGATCCAAATTTGCGCTCCTTTTTTATATGTTTACTACTTTCCTTAACGAGGATCCCCATTAACAAAATGAGTTTTGATAGGAATATCTGGATTCATACGAAGATCTAAATTTTTCAGCTATTGTAAATGCTTACCATCTTGAATCGTTTTCGACTTTTATATTGCTCTAAACAGAATTCAAAAGAAAAATTCACGAAACATTTCATAATTTGGTATTTATTGCACCCCTCGAGACGTCCCCATTGATTTTCATTAATAAAACAACTTTTTTCGTTCCTTTAGGAAAATGTATTTGTTACAGGAGAAAAGGGGGGAAGGGACGTCGATAGGGGTCCACGGTCAGAAAAAGGTTGAGAAGCACTCGGCTACGCAACTTAAAACATTTTATTTTATTGAAAAAATGTCCGGTTATTTAATTATCCAAAATGAAATGATAAACGCAATAATCTATATTTATTTTTGCTGAAGTCTCCCTTTCCATTTCATTGTCCAGGTGTCAGAATCAGTTCTAAACAATAAAATCGTTATCACTTGTGTCTGATGATTCACATGAGACTGGAAAGAGAAAATCAAGGCTCGGTTTATCAATAGCGTTGTTGCCATATTGTGTATCTGATAGAATGAACGTTAAAATCATGTTTAGTGTGCTCGTGGCTTCGTAAGTGTTTTCACAAATACTGATAGCGATTACAGAAATATGAATATTGTATATTGTTTTCATCCACTAAATTTAGGTTTATTCATGTGTTTTGAAGTATACTATTATGAAATGAATATGATAAATTATTTCATACTTTTGGGGAAAGTTGCTGATATCAAATAACAGTTTAGGGACACCTTAGATTCTGCTGTAAAAGCATGTACAGGTTATACTGGAAAATTGTTATATTTTTTATTAATGACAGCTTTATTACAAAACATTTATCAAAATAATTAATTTGATAAATGACAGTAATGAGCAATGCCAAAAAGTCCTGGAGAATGAAAGCTTTATTATTATTATTATTATTATTATTATTTATTTATTTTTATGACGTTATACGGCAATAATTTAAAAAATTGTTTGTAACTTTATTTTGCAAATAAATGTCAGTTTAGAGTGGAATCATGATACGATGTCGGTTAGAAAATGAGTTATTTTTTATTCCAAAAATTAGGTATTAGATGCACCTTTAAAGACAAACGATCCGCTTTAAATGTGGTTTTCTATAAAGATTGTTCAGCGATTTTAATAAACGTGAGGCGTTGTCTATACAGTGATTTCCGCTTATAAGAATCACGTTTGTTATTACTGTTTTTGATTCTTATAAGCGGTTGATTCTTATAACCGAAATTTAAGTTTTTGGACAGGAACACACACACCTATATATACATATATTAGATAATTTACCATAAAATACTCTTTAATTTACGTTAACTATCTTTTATAAAAATTAATTTTTATAGTTTTAAAAATAAAACTTAATTGTTAGACCTATAAGTAGATACACATGATTATAGTAAGAGAAGAAAAAAATACAATATTTGTTACAAGTTACGACATACCTGCTTAACAGTTTTAACATTTCAACTACAGGAAGGGAGCAAGAAAAAGCTTTCTACGGTAGTTTGACGTAATGAAGTTTTCAGAAGGCTGTTTATACCTCTTTCAATACTTATAGTCTCAGACGAAGATTTACTCGGACGGGTAAAGTTGCCCCCGGGTCAAGCTAATAGGACAGTGTTGTGGTAAAGCGTTTAAGGGGAAACTTATGTCTAATAAAGAAAGGGGTGAATTTTAGACTATATTCCATCCCATCTTATCAATCTTTCTTTAAAAAAAAAAGAAAGAACTTCGTGCCTTTTGAGGGTTTAAGTAGCTTTTTTGGAAAAATGAAAGGAAAGCGAAGAGTGTAAACTGATTCTTAAAACCGGTGGATTCATTCCTTAAAGCGAAAATTTTAACATGGAAATAATTCATTTGTTTTTGTTTTCGCGATATTGATTCTTATAAACGGTTGATTCTTATAACCAGTGATCACTATAAGCGGTGGTTACTGTATATATAAAACAGTTCCGTAACTGACTGACTTACTGGCTGACATACAACGCACAGACAAAACCGCTGGACCTAAAGGGCTGAAATTTTTCATGGCGATTCTTCTTATAGTGTAGGGGTGCACTAAAAAAAATTTTTGAAAAATTCTTCTTAGATTTTTTTAAATTAAATTTTTAAGCTGTTTTTAAGTTTGCATTTAAAATAAAAATTTGAGGGTAATAAAATTTATATCATGAGAACGATCATAAAAATTCCTTTAAAATGAAATCTTTTTCGAATCTTTACCTCCATTTTCTGATTTTTGGTGTATTTTTAAAGATTAATTTTTAGAATTTAATTTATTAAATGCTGATAACGTGATTTCTTTATCTGGTACATTAAATAAATTTATCGTCACGTGCTTACAACGAAATAGGCATTTTTTTTTCTTTCTTGCTAATGCAGCAGACGATTGGACATTATCCAAAAAAATATTAAAATACAGTAAAAGATATGTTCCTCAAACTGTACTATATTCTTTAGTATGTTCTACTAGATTTAATTTGAATATTTTCTTCCACATTATGTTTTCTATAAACATATCCCTTACGATTTTATATATATATATATATATATATATATATATATATATATATATATATATATGTATATATATATATATATATATATATATATATATATATATATATATATATATATATATATATATGTGTGTGTATATATATATATATATATATATATATATATATATATATATATATATATATATGTGTGTGTGTGTGTGTCTGTGTGTGTATGTAAATGAGAATAAGATGAAAGAGAAAACCAGTAGTAGCTCTAAAGCTACTTGCAGCCAGGAACAAATAACCTGAAAAGAAAAGTATGAATAAGGTTTTTGACAGCATTTCTTCATCAGCGGTGTCAATGCTGTCTAAAAACCAATGGATTGTTTCCGATGAGTATGGTCTATACAATAAACACACTCAGACACCGTACAATCCATGAATAACAGAAGAATTGATTAATAATTAAATTAAGATTGAATATAAGTACTTAACCAAAGAACTCCAAGCCTGGCGCTAGTCAGAGTGGAAGTTAAGAACTTGTAACCGCAAGATGACTGACGTCACAAAACTTGCAACCATTGAGGTAGTGGATTCTCAGTTACAGACTAACTTAGGTTACCATATTTTAGGACTATTATTCCCTTAATTATTTAGTTTTTTATTATTATACTACTAAGAGTTAATTTTATTATTATTTTTATTTTTACTTATGATTTTATTTTTATTTTTAGTAGTTATTTTTTCTATTTTAACTTATTGTTATGTTTAACTTATTAATGCAACAGAACAAAGTATTCATTAAAACAAAAACAACCAATTATGTTTTTGGATACACTTACTGGGTAATTATTCCGAGTTAGCACAGCTTTCAAGTCTAAAATATGCTTAATCCTATTGTCTTTAGAACATAGCCTATTTATACGAACTAACTGATTTACAATAATGTTATTAAAAACAGATTTATGTAAACAGGTTAGATAATTTTGAAATTTAACAATATTAAAATTATAGTCAGATCTTTTGTCGTATAAGTATCGTATAAGTATTATATATATGTCGAAACATTAATTAAATTTACAGGGGGCCTCAGAATAGTCAAATTTAACATTAAAATCATTGGCAAAACGTGTTGGAAAAAAAGGGTTTTTCCCCGTTTCAGAAGATGACCTCGATTCGCGAAGTTCCATCGAGGAAATCTATTTTTGATGTACAGGGTTTGGGCAAATTAATGCTTACGTAAACAAAAGATTATTCTAGAATTTACCATGTGGTGTTTTGAGCATGCGCAATAAAAAAGGACGCGCTGATAGAACATAGATGTACGCAGATTATATTGGGAGCTCGCTGCTTGCGGCCGTTCTGCTTGGCGGCGTAGAGTTTTGAAAATAGCGATCTAAGCATGAAGATTTCGAGCTTGGTTTTCTTAAAGAAGAAATAAATTAACTGATTTGAATTATGGATTGATTATTTTTTTCTACGTGTCTTCCACTCGCCAACGACATTAATGGACATCATGACTGCAAATTGATATATTATAGCAGGCATAAATCAAGCGCCTGTCATATATATATATATATATATATATATACACTCATGGACAAAAAAATTAGCGCACCAAGAAGGAGTTGTCAAAATGAAACGAAATTTTACATACGTAATGACTACTTTGATATAAGTAAATGATAAGAAAATCAAAGAAAAAGGATAATTTATTTCAGAGAAAAGGGCAAAAGAACGGAGGAGTTAATTCTCCGTTGGACCCCCTCTAGCGCGAATGCACGATGCGATACGATCGGGCATTGAGTCATACAAGTTCTGTATGATGTCTTGAGACATTTCGTTCCATATTTGCTGTAACCTTGCCTCTAGTTCGTTCAAACTCGTGGGATGCCCAACTCGTCGTCCCAAATGATCCCAGATATGCTCGATTGGAGACAAATCTGGGGATCGGGTAGGCCAAAGAAGGGTAGTAACAGTGCGGAGACAGTCTTGTGACTCCCTTGCCGTATGAGGCCGAGCATTGTCTTGTTGAAAAATGGCTCCTGGGAGCCGTTGCATGAGTGGCAACACATGTGGTTGCAGGATTTCAGGAACATACCGCTGGGCTGTCATGGTGCCACGGAACAATACTAGGGGTGACCGTGTATTGTAGGCAATGGCACCCCATACCATCACACCAGATGTGGGAGCGATGTGTCGCTGTACAGCAAAGGCAGGATTGAAGCGTTCACCACGGGCTCTCCATACACGAACACGATTGTCATCACTGCCGAGATTGAATCTGGATTCATCGCTAAAGACGACCTGGTTCCATTCCGCTGCAGTCCAGTTTCCTCGTGCGCGGCAAAACTCCAAACGGAGGCGTCGATGGGTGGGCGTCAAGGGCAGCACACGGAATGGGCGCCGCGATACCAACTGTCCTTCAGCCAGGCGCCTTCGTATGGTTCGAGAAGACACCGAGGCTCCTAGTGAAGGTGCTACCTGTGCCTGGATGGCGGCCGATGAAGCAGTTGGCTGTACGCGTGCATTTCTTACGATGTGGCGGTCTTCTCGACGACTGGTCTGTCGAGGGTGTGCTGAGCCTGGTCTTCGTGTACATGACATCTCTCGGGTCCACTGGTCCCAACACCTCACAACACAATCAGAGCGGCCTAATTGATGAGCTACTCGCCTAGGTGACCACCCAGCTTCCATCATCCCGACGATCCTCCCCCTCTCAAACTGCGACAACTGCTTATATTGTCTTCGAACACGGCGTAATGGCATGTCTATCTCAGCTCTTCCTTTAAATGATTCAGCACACTCAAACAAGCTTTGGTTACCTGTTTTATACTCCACAGAGTACGATGTTCAACGCCCTCTACCGGATATACGTAATGCGCAATCACGCTGCATTTCTAATCATTTGCATATCTCCCCGACATGTACCTTCATTGCAAGTTTCGTTACAATCCCGCAATTATTTCTTGGTGCGCTAATTTTTTTGTTTATATGAGTGTATATATATATATACAGTGGAATCTCGATCTATCGTTTTTCAAGGGACCGATTGAAATGAACGATAAATGCGGGAAAATGATAGATGCGGAAACATAACAAAGCAATATGATCGTTAGGACTGGATAAAATGAACGACACATACGGAAAAACGATGAATCCGAAAACGATCGATCGAGATTCCACTGTATATATAATCAATTGTATACATTGATCTTCGTATTTATTATATATATATATATATATTATATTTGGCATTAATTGCATACATTGACTGTTGTATTTAATTTTAATGTACTCCGTAGCGAAGTGCGGGTTTTCAGCTAGTTTAATAATAAATAGAATAAAGATATTATTAAAAGTATTCTAATATTGTCTGTAGATACTATTGCTTTAACAGCAGAATCTAAAGTGTCCCAGCACTCTTGGGAGCCACTGTAGTACACTCTCGAAATTTTCGTAAAATGTGCTGAATAGACACAAATGTTGACTCATAAATATTGTAGGCATAAAAATATCAATAACGCCTCCGTTTTTATTAGTAGTTTCAACTCAAACAAAGTAAGCCTAGAACTGAAATCACCCTGTTGTTTTGATCATGAGAAATTAAAAAAAATTCTAAAAACTATCATATATTTTTAGTGTAATTGGCCCCGTGTTCTCGGAGTTTTATTTGTTAAAACGGTTACTAACATTTTCTTTTAAGTTTATTCACCTGAATTGCATTAAGAAGCATGAAGCAATTTATGGTGTACATGTGATTGGCAGGATTCCTAGTAGATTACGATGTGTGTGAAAATTTCCGGTATGGAAATTTTCACTCACATACAGGTTCCGTACAGGATGTATGGAAGAGTTTCTCGTTTTTAGTATTAGCGATGAATCGTAATATAGAATGTATATACAAAAAAAAAATGTTATTGAATCGATTGATTTATGATAAAGTTTAAGGAGTAGTAATTTATGCTATTTAAACATTAGTTTTCTCGTGACAAAATCGTAAGTTGCACTGTTATCTTTTATTTATGTTACTAATATCAAGGAAAACATAAATTTCAATTTCTCTCGTAATCAATGAAGTTCTTCGACTTTATGGAAAAATTCACTTTTTTTTTTAATGAGCTTTTCGATTAGATTTGCGTAGATGAAAATCTAAATCTATGAAAATCATTTATTATTATCAATAACATAAACAATACGATAAGGTTATATGACTACGTCATCTTATGAATGAATAGTTTAACGTTACCGAATAAGAAAATTGCATGGAAGTACTTATCAATGCTAGAATTCTTAATTTTTTTCAAGCAGTGTCAAAGTTATTGCCTCTATAGAAGTTGGTATTTCATTTCACATTGTAAAAAATTTAGAGAGTTTTAATTCACACATACATTAACTGAAGATTGAACCCACCTTCCAGCCAAATCCATTATAAATAAATTACACGGAGTGAAATTTAAACCCCTGAAGCGGATACCGCTTGAACAAAAATTTCGTCATTATAATAGCAAGTAAAACATTTAATGATCTTTTTCCTGGTAATGTCACTTTTTTTAGTTTACCAAGGCTCCCTGTTAGAATGATTCATCAAAATGAGCATATACTCTATCAAGAAAAACCCGGGAACTGTTCCTGGAAAAAGCGCTATCGATTTATTTAAACTGACATTCCCCTATAAAGAAAGACAATCACAAACTGTAGATTAATAATTCAAGCTAATAAAACTTGAACCTTTGTATTTTAACCGTGTTTTTGTACCACCCTTTTCCATTTGATAAAAGAAAAATCAGAAGAGATATCGCGGAACCGAAGAAAATTGAGTCGCAAATTATTCTTTTCAAGTTATTAGCAATTTCATGTGTCTGAATTCCTAATTGTGCTAAATGTAAGCTTTGGATTTGATCAAGTTTAGAGATATTTTACATTGATTTAATGTTTTGTATTATGCATTTTGATAGGCTACTTTTAAGATTCTATTGATTGTCGTGCTTATTAATAAGTTTACTTTAAATCATGGTTGGCCAACTCGAAACAATCTGGGGACCACTTGAGAAGGATACATATGACAGCTGGTCCACCTATAATTTCAGAACAAATTTTGATGTAAGCTGTGCTAAAGGTGAAATTGCCTTCATTAAACATCAGATTTTAAGTTTAAAATAATTTTAAATTATTTAAAATACATATAAATAAATACAAGGTCCTCAAAAAAATATCGCATTATAAATATAGGAAATATGTATTAATGCTTTTTCAGAAAACTGCATTCTTGATTTTTAAAAAAATTTTTGCTTTGTGAAAAAAAAAAATTGGTAATATCAAAATGTATATATGTTTTTCAAAAAATGCCAAAATTACAAAACGCAACTTTGTGAAATCAAATATTTTTGCAACTAATAGCTCCAAAGAAGCAGTTTTGAAACGCACTTAGAACTATAACGAATCTTGTTATAAGTCTTTCATTTAAATATTTTTATTCATTTTAAGCCGTCGAACTATTGAATGTAGGACTACATAGAAATAAAAATAAATTTGCTGTCCCATAGTATCCTGGTAAATTTTTTGAAATCTAGGGTTTTTAAAAAAGGACAATTAAATTATTGAATACTTGTAGTTTATTATTTTATATAACAAATTTCTAATCAAAATAAGAAAGTAATGAGATTTATTTCATTTCAAAATGGAAATTATAACATCAAAATCTCATGTATTAGAACCAAAAGATATTCGATGGATTAAACTTCTGTCAAATAAAAAATATGTACGTATTGGTAAACCATTTTTATTCAAATTCATATTTAAAGTTTAAAATTTTAATTATTTGTTTGTCAGATGTGTCGGGTTTTGTAGTAAGTCTTTTGCAGCATTTAATGAGTTGGCTATTAAAACTACCGTCAACGAAATATGGCGTTCTCTATAAAAAAGATCAATGATAACAAATCTAATGATTAATAAAATTGGTATGTTTACCACGTACCCAAATTATGATATGAGCCGCTCAATTGCCAAATCCATAAAACAAAAAGTGGAGAAAAGTGATTAAATATACAGTGGACGCTCGTTAATTCGAACTCAAAGGTTCTCAGAAAAAAGTTCGAATTATTCGATGTTAAGAGAAAATAAATAACTTTAAATGTGTATCACTGAAGAAGAAACTCTCCTATTATGTATAACCCCAGAAAATATATTATACTATATTATCTAAAGTTAAACATATTAAAAAGCAATACAGACGTACCTTAATCATTATATGAAGCAGAAGATATGCAGTATAAAGTAAACTTTTATTAAAAATATGAATTACACTTTGGGGAAAAACTGTAAAATGGATGTTTGGTTCTGTTTATGATGCCTACATTGTTCAGCCAGCTTCTCGATTTGAAGTAAACATTTATTCATTTTCAGAGGAAGGTTCCATCTGAATAAATGCTTTCAGAGTCCATTATGGCTTTGTCTATTATGGCCGCATTAAGAATATCTTTCGGCAGGTAAGTAGAGAAAAGCCCTGGCAGTTTCCTACCGAAATTAGTGCGTACGTCTTCGTTTACATCAGAGCTTTGGCCACATACAGTTTGATAAGAAATATTTTGCCTTGACTTAAATCGAAAAAGCCATCCATCACTGCATTTAAAATCTTCAATACCCATTCTACTTGCCAATTCATCAGCCTTCGTCAGCACTAGGGGCCCATTTATCGGAAAATTTCGAGATCTAACATCCTGGAACCATAGCAGTAGAGCTTTTTCTAGAACTTCTTGGGACGCATTTCCCATGCGTTTCCTTCCTCTAGCAAATTTTTATTTTTCCCATGAATCTAAAATTGACTCCTTGTTTTTCAAATTAGTTGCCGAGGCATTTTTTTTTTAATTCCATAGTTAGCTGCTAACTTTGTTTTACATTCGCCATTCTCTACTTTCTTTAAAATTTCTACCTTTGTCTTCAAAGTTAGGGTTTTGTACTTTCCACGTGTAGACATCCTGAATTTTTACACGTTCACACCACAAAATGAGGAAGAAAAACTAGACCACATTAACTTGTCTGCACTGCAGTTATAACTGACGCAGCTCCCTAGAATCTGTAGTAAAAACTAGTTTTTCTGAAATTCTCAGAAAATCGATCCAAATATAGGAAAATTGCTTTTTCCGTTTAGCACTAATAAGAAGGACAATAGCTACTAACGTTTAGCGGACATGCAATAGTCTAGGAATGCAGGCATGTGCCTCTTTACACAGAAAGGAAATTTTGACACACAAAATAATAAATACAGTGTGTATTTTCTCCATTAAACGAGGAGAAAGAATTTTTTTTTGTCAAATTTTTAGTTCGAATTAACCGAAGTGATGAAAATTTAGTTCGAATTAATGAGATATTTTTAACATTAACTCCAATACAAGATTTTGGGGGCCTTTGGATAAGTTCGAATTAACCGAGTTCGAATTAACGAGCGTCCACTGTATTACATTGTTTTTAAAACTTCCCTTTGAAATATAAATTCAAGTAAACATTGTAGATAGGGGTACGTAATTTTCGTATTTACGAAATAGATGCGAATAAATGTGAAATTTGCCGGTATGAGCGAATAAATGCGAAAATTATTTTTTTACTACTTTTAGGCGAAAAGTCGGTGATAAATGGAAAATCTTACGAAAGATTATCAACTTCTATCCGTACAAGATCAGCCGTGTACAGGAGTTACTGTACCCCGACCATGATAAGCGATTGACTTTTGCTCTCACCTTTCTTGCCAGAATGGAGGTGGATGATGCTTGGCCGTGGAAATTCTTATGGGGAGACGAGGCCCACTTTTACCTGCATGGAACTGTGAATACCCAGAACTGCCGAATTTGGGATGACAAATCACCACATGCAGTCACAGAAATTCCCTTACATTCACCAAAGGTAACTGTTTGGTGTGGGTTCACAGCGGAATTTATCGTAAGTCCATCGTAGCGCCAAATATTCCCCTAGCGGTGACTTTTGGAACTAATTTATTTTTTCGCGGAATCCTTCGTCCCCCGTCTTGTTTAATCTTCCTACAAAATGTGGCGTCATTCTCGCAAATAGATCGCGCTACAGAACACTGTGAGCACTGTCAGTTTAATTATGGCCACCCGGTATATAGATTATGTTCCAATCAAGTGCTTTGATATTTTGTTTTTGAAAAATCCAAAAAATGGACTGAATCGATTTGGCTTAAGAATGGCTCATATAATAATTTAAGTGTAAAGCAATTTCATTTTCTGTGTCTGGGACGAAATTCAGTCATACGCTTCCAAAAAATTGATTCCGCTCGGCCGAGAACAATAGAAAATGAAAAGTTGTTGTTGGTATGTATTTTGAACAGCACTTGCAATTGTGTAGAAAACATTCATCGTAGAAAGAAAGGATAAATGATTCGGTATCGGGGTGCTCATTTAAGCCCAACGTGGTAAAGGACTGTTGCTAAACGTTAGTTACTGGCAGTAAATGAATGACCTACTTCGTGGTATTCCAAGATCTCCACCCAGAGATATTGTACGGTTTCCAAAAATCTATTTCACTGTGCAAATGCTCTTCAGCAATCATGTTGATTCTTCAAGAATATATTTTCTTTACACGCTTTTTGTTGTCAGTCGCTGTGGATGGATTATTTTTTGCATATTATATTTCAGTATCATGATTATGAAAATTTTCATATTTGTGCGTCTGTACATGCGGTTACTCTGTAAGTGTATAGTTTAATTACGTTAGCAATTCCTATGCCGTAATGCTACCATGCAGATGGTTCTATAGAAATTATGATGGTTATAAATTGACACACATATGTATACGAATGACATTTTTCCATTAGAGGAAATGAACTTGGTTGCGTGATTCGTAGACAAATAAAATACAAATCTACATTCTACTCAGCGTGTGTTGTGCACTCTCTTTAATGTCTTGTTTTCTAATATTAAGATAGCACCCGCACGGGAATATAAATCTTATGAACCTCGTAATAAGGGTATAGAGAATTCTAGTGTATTGGTAACTTTTCTTAAATCGTATCGATCTATTAAATTTAGAATTTATTCTGGAAATAATCATCCACAAAATGAACCCCTTTCGTAGTTTTTATTATTCCTTACGATCCTTTATCTTCTTATCTGATGAAAATGTAAGATTCTGCCTATAGAAACCTGTGCACAATAGGTGATTGGATCATCCTTAATTTGCAAAAGAGCTGAAATTTTTGCGTTTTTGTTTTCTAACGATTCAAAGAAATTAGTTTTCTGTTTAAAACTTCTTCCTTTTTTTTCCCCCCAATGCGGAGGCACTTGTCAAACATTCGCCTATACTACGCCACAATTTTACTGCCCATTTTATTGTAGGGGCACCATATAGGCGGATAGCATTACCCCCTATGAAGGGACGACACGAACGGAGGCATTTTTCGTGGCGCGACGCCAGGATTCGATCCGAGCACCCTCAGCACCGTAAACCAGCGCTGTACCACTGGGCCGCCACAAACCCTGTTTAAAACTAACGATTTCTATAATATAGCTTTGAGTCTGTTCCAAAATGCTAGGTGTTTGTCACGACAGTGAAGGATGAATATTTTTGTGTAAACTAATAAACTGCTGTGCCAGATGTATAGGTAAGTGTACGTAAATTTCGCATTTAAAAAAAAAGTCGAAATCCCGCGAACAAAATTACAATACATAAAATTTCGCATTTATTTGCAGAAAAAATATGTGAATTCAAAAATTTCTCATTTATTTTTTAAAAAATCACAATTTTACTTACTTTGTTAACTAAGTATCAAAATTCTTAGTTAAAAACTAACATTGTAGTAGTCTCCACATTCTCTTCCTTACGTCTTTAGCAATAAATAATTAGCAAATTTCAAGAGTGAGATCTCTGTTCAAGACCGTGCATGGTCTTAGATAAGCAATTATGTTAATAATAAATGTTTACTATTATGACCTAATTTCGCTTAAAAAGCCGTTTATCACCGAGTTTTCGCCGAAAAGTAGTAAAAAAATAATTTTTGCATTTATTCGCTCATATCGGCAAATTTCGGATTTATTAGCATCTATTTCGTAAATACGAAAATTACGTATATCCCTATGTATAGGATATATGTGTGTGAAGAAGTCATTTCTTTGAAAATCAATAAATTCAAAAAGAATTGTGATCTGGGAATCTCCCTTTCCAATCGGGCCGTCATTATTTATTTACAAATATTAAACGCATGAGTCACTGTTTTAGTTTCATATACTTGCATCAGCATTTTGTAAAGTGGCCAAGCGCATTAGCATACTTGATCCCAAGTAGCAGCAACTCCAATCCCTCCCGAATGCAGTGTCACCGGCAGGGGGCAGCACTAGCGTAGCAACCAGCTGGTCTCTCGTCAACCGTTAAATCGTTTCTAACAGTCGCGAACTTGCATCGGCGCTCAACGGCTACGCTCTCAGTCTGTGTTCATTTCGTCTGCGAGCACTTGTTTTTCATGCGCAGAGACCATCGCGAATGTTTTCTTCAACTCTTGTGGATACCTTTAATAAACGAATCAATTCCAAGTCGAGTGCATGTGTGCGGTTATTCTCTCTCTGTGGATTGAGTTAGGCTGTCATATATGAAGTACTGGTTCAACGGCATGTTTGTTTTGAATTTTGTTTGGTAAGAGTTTTTACGTATTATTTTTGCATCGAATGTTTTTAATAATTTGACCTCCTGTCTTGTATTCTTTCAAATGGCAAAAATTTTAATCAAATTTCCCATTATGTATAAAATTGAAAAGGATAAATATCGAAGAAATCGATGTCTATTCGAAAGTAAAAATGTTGATGTTCTATACCTACCTTTAAGAAGCGAAACATATTTGAACGCTATGGTATTTTTTTATGTTACAAAATGTTTGTAAACAATATTGGATTTAATCATTCGCTGAATCTGTTTCCTTAAATGAACGATTGTAATTTTTATTCTAAGCCATTGAGTGGGATCCATCAGAGCTTTGTTTTGATAGGCTGCTCCACAATTGATTTGGCTTCAATGCAACCTGGGACCAGTTGAGGTTTTTCTTAATTGTAACTCATATTCTAGTATCTCCAATACCTTCTCTCTGAACAAGTTTTTTATTAACCTTCCCTCAGGAGTTAGTTATTATGAACAGTTATAAGCTCATACTTTTAAGGCACACTCTATACCATATGATTTTAAATGAAAATGCACTTTTTAAACACAAAGCAACTTTTTAAAATTATTTAATATTTGCCAAATATTTCCCATCAAACTCTTTGAGATCAGTTATCTGTTTTTCGCACTCTTAAAGAAATGTTTATTTAAAATTGTCTGGTTCAAACAATAGTTCACGAAATGAAATCTTCAACTTCCAAGTATATGCCGCGCACACGTCATAGTGGTTAGTTTCTATACAGTGGGCTCGGGTTCAAATCCTAAGTAAGGCTTGGGCGTTTACGTGTTGTTCCCTCATAGGGCTCACCTAAAGGGTGCTCTCGATAAAGTAGCCAACAAGATTTCGTGGTATATTGGGCGATTGTCTCATGACAAATGCATCCGCATTTTAAAAATAAATAAATAAATAAAAACTTCCAAATGAATGAATGAAAACTTCCAAACGAATATGAATGTTTTTTGGACTTTTCGAATATATTCTGAAAATTTTCGATTCTGTTAATAGGATTTTATGAGTCATTTGATATTCTTAATGGGATAGACAAACCAAATTAAGTTCATTTATCTTTTACGTTCAGTTTTAAACAGAATAAAACTTCCAAACAGATAAGTTTAGAGTAGGTTAAAAGAACGTCAAAATCAGTGTGACAATCAATAGACTCCATATTTGAAAGAAATATTGTCAAAATTTGAAAGACGATATACACAAAGACAAGAAAATCTTTTACTTTGAAACGTCTCCCGCCAAAAATATTTCTACCTTATATCTAAATGCAGCCGTTAGTTATATTTTAAGTGTTGGAAAATGTCGCTATTATTAGCAGGTTAGCTATTCCAAAAGTTTCCAATAAATTTATAAAAAACCAACAATTAACCGCATTATTCTGAGTTATTAAACTTCGACAGATAACGCGAGTCTATTTTCGTCGTTGTTGATATCTCAATAGCTGGTTTTTTGGCTCCAGCGCAACTATTTGGAGCTCAGCATTTCCCCCATGACTTTTCTATCAGTTCTTGCATCCGAAAAAAGTTTCTACCCCTTTACCTATTATTCTATGCCTTCACCATCCTCGATCCACGAATATCGTGAATTTGGCGCCCCTAAGTCTCGCATTCAAAATTTGAGCTGCGCATGATCTATTGCATGAGTGTTTGGGTCGACTTAGAGAAATGCTGTGGATTATATCAGTGTACCGTATCATTTATATGTGCTCAGATAGAATTAAATGGGAGTTCAAAAAAAACATCTTATATGGGATTGATTAGTTGAATTTTTGTGCAAATATATTTTCAATCACTAAAAAGCTCCTAAACCACCGCTCTTTTTTAGCTCTGTTCCTTAGTTTATTAAAACGTTAAAGTATTCAAATGGATAAAATTTAATTTCTGTTATTTAGAAGTTATTTTAATCTGAATCATTTTTTCATACTCTGACTAATTAATAATTGAATTCCAATTTAAGGTAATTATTGTATTTCTTTTAAAACTGTCATTAATAACTTGCTTTTTGTTTAGCAGATTCTCAAAGCAAAAATAATTTTAATTATTACTTGATGGTATAGCATGCAGTCAGGAATTTTTTTCGTTTTATTTTACGTAATTTTAATAACTGGAAATAGACTTCAATAGTTGTTTTGATGAAGTTAGCGTAGCGAAATTTTCTAAGTTTCAATATTTGCAAAAATTGTAAAAGGTGTTATATATTTCGTAAAATTTGAACTAAGTTTCATGTAGTTATGAACATACGGATATAATAGAAATATATTTTCATTACTTATTTTCTGTTATCCGATTTCGAACGGGTTGGATTTATGGTAGGTTAATTCTTGCCTGTGATTTAATTTATACCGTTTAATTGATGCTATTTAATGAAATTGTAGGATCTAAATTTCTTTTTCAGTAGCTTTTTAACCATCTAACTTTCCCTCAATTTCATGTTTAGCCAATCCACTCTCGCTGCAGAATTTTTCGTTCGCGTTTTTACTGGCAGCTGTACAACTATTTGGCGTACTAAACATTTCGGATGATGTGTTGCATCTGAAATAAGCTTCTTTCTTTTCCCCCCTTCCTTTCCCAAACAATAACTTCTTTCTAACCCGCTTTGTCATTTCGATTTTATTCTTATTAAGTTCAGTTATTAATATTACAGTTAGAAAAATCACAATCTAATTAAAAATATTGTCTTTATGACTTACGTGTTTTGAATTTTAATTTTTAACTTCTAAGCTGTATAAGCGGGACTTTTTTTTCCATATTGCTTTTTCTAAAGCTAAAATTATACGAATATATTAATCGCGCATCTCTTTTTTTTTTTTTTTCGTTAACTTTTTGCCTTTCACTAATTTTTATGCAAATTACTTCGTATATTTCGTGCAAATGAATGTTAAAGATAATTTTTTTATATTTTATTTATTGTAATTTTTTTAAGGTGTTTAGTAATTATTTCAAGTTTTTTTTTCTGTGCATAAGAGCCATCCATCTGTAAAGGATTTTTATTGTGTTTACTTCTTAAAGAGCCGACTGCTTGATCTATGTTGTTATAAATGTTTATTGTAAGTGTAAAATTCTAACTTTAATTAGTAATTTCAATTTTCAACAGTATGGATAAGTTAGTGTAAGTTTTCCCGTTAATACTAGCTGTAATAATAATTATTATTATTTTATTTATTTATTTTTTGTCACTCCGCCGAAGTCCCAAATGTTTATCTAGAAGTATAAATTTCAGATTTTTAAATTTCCGAATATTACTGTGGATGCCTGTAGTTGTGTGGAGTAAATATATACACTCTTTGAGTTCTTTAGTTTTTAAATATTTTTAAAGGAATTTTGGAGCTGCAAAATTCCATTTTCAGTTATTTTTAAAGAAGCATCTTGTGCTTTTGTGGTTATTTTTTTCACTATGTATTAAAGATAACTTCATGAATTAATTTTTCGATGCAATCTGGAGTTTAAAACTTGATCCTTCTAGTAATCGAACATTTTCTGAACACTCCACTGCCAGTAATTGCCCATTTTTCAATCAAGTCTTACTTTTTTTAATCCATTTCATTTGCGCGCAATGTGTCATGCAGTTCGTGCTCAATGGGTATTTTATTACGTGAAGATTCTATACCTTGAAGGCATTGCGTCGTAAGCCCTTCCCGTTGACCCTTTTTACCTAGCTTAGACCTAATTAGAGGTGTTCGCGGAATAAATGATAATAGGCTCGATCTCTTTGTCCAGGTCAGAGAGTGGGCTCATTTGACTTGCAGATTAATGCAAGTTCGGCTTTGCGTAACTTTCCTTTGCGTAAACGTTTATTGATGTAAACATTGGCTTTTAGAACTGAACTTGTGCTTTGCATTCCAAAACAGGCTTGCTTTAAGCTCTCATTTCTTTCTCATATTTGTCCTTAAACGCATTCTTTTTACTTCGATAATTTATTCCTACCCATGAATTTTGGCCTTATATTTCGGATAATTCGTGTGATACTATGCTTTTTGCTGCTCTAAGGTTTGTCTACAGGTATAGCACAGATAATATATTTAGCTACAGATAATGTGCGCAGTTTCATATATTTTAAGAGAGTTTTAGGTGCAAGTGAATTGATTTAGAATGAACATTACAGCGCATTCAATTTTTTTCTTCAATTGTTTGAAATAAATGAATAACGGATCTGTTTCCAGGGTATTTGTTATTTTTGTGCCATAAAAGGTTTTTAAAGTGTTCAGTAAGTGTATGATTATAATATTTAGTTATTTCAAGAAAAAAAAAATTGTCATATTGCAAAAGGAAGCGTTTCCAATAAGCTGCTAATTAATTAGATCGAAAAAATAAATCTATTCCATTTATGCTATTGGATTAATTAATTAGAGACTACTAGATTTTCTAATTCAAAAACTTCGTGAAATTTAAAATATAAAAAGTGATCAAGTGTGCTTGAGAAATAAATTCAAGGGGGAAAATATGATCCTTGTATTTACTAGATAAGAGAAGGTACTTATTTAGTAATTATACGTTGAAAAATGCAAGATTAATTTGCACAAATATAGTGAAAATAATCTAGTATACTTTAAGAAATTTTTGAAAGAGTAATTTTAAATAATAAAAATCTTGTATACCGTTATACTTAGTTTGTGAACGGCTTATAAATATAGAATATTATGTACTACATAGCTTTTTTTCGTTATAATTATTTATAAATATAGAAATAACTCTTTCCTTATGGTTACAGCATTTAAATATGATTATTAGTATTTGGCCAAATTGGAGTATTAAACAAATTTTCAATTCATGTAATTGAAAGAATTAGTTATGAGTAATGACTAAATTGCATAAAAATAAGATATATATATTTGTAGCACTTTTCCGGCTTTAGAATTTAAAAAAAAAAACCTAAAGCCATATTCAGGTACCTTTGTAAGAGTTAAATGCGCTGTAATTATGTTGCCATTTTTCCCCGATTCAGGTCATTAATGCAGATTATTTTTCTAAATTTAAATCAATAGTTTATTTCTCTCATTATTTCGAGCAGAAGCCGAGGTACTTTGTTTCTTCCTTCCGTCAAGATTTTTTAATTAAAGAACTATTATTGTTTCTTTGATTCCGCACAATAATAAAATATATGGAAGTACTTCATAAAGAATAAATAGGGAATTATTAAAGTAGGTTCCTCTACTCTTTAATAAATTTAGTAGAAAAAAATGTTTGATATGAGATACTGAGACATCTTATAGTTTTCTCAAGTTTGTCAAAGAAAATCTATTCAAACTGATATTGTGTTTTAATATGTGTCCCATGTGTTCGAATCGGTTCCATGGTAGTTTTAAATTAATTTTTGCAATTGCAGCATTATATATCTTAGTTTTAAAATTAAAATTACTTTGCGGATAGACTGGAAAGCTCTTAACAAGTGTATACGGCTTCTAAGTCTGATTTTTTTTAATATAAAAAGTATATGTCCTTGACTTATTGCCTAATTAATTTGACTTACATTCCTCCTTAAAATCGGAATTGAAATGTTTGCATAACATCAGTTATCTACTTTCTTGTCCTATATTTACATTTCTTCATTAATCAGCAATAGTGGAGTGCTAACGTTCCAATTCTAAACCTAAACTATACCCCCTTTCTCATTCAGTGACTGCTGTAGGCTGAAGTTGATCTCTCTTTTGTGAGCTCTTTAGTATTCCTTCTTGAGTTGACATCCTTCATACTCTGACATAAATATCAAATTAATGTTGTGTTAATTAAACTTAATTCCTCTGAACACTTTAGTCATACCCTTATTTCGTAACGAGAACAGCAAACTCAAAATATGACAAAATTTTAAACTAGAATTTAATCTTATACTTTAGCTGTCGCGTAGTTACAATAATGAAACAAAAAGGTTAAATTTAAATTTCTAAATTATTGTTGCGACTGCAATTGATTTTAAAAAAGTAAAACCTAAAATATTTTCCCTTCAGCTTTGAATTACACATTTTAATAACTTTCAATCAAACATGGGAAAGCACTGTTAAATTTTAAAGTAAAAATCATAAGTTAAAAGATTTTTACCTTGATAAATCTGAAGTATATTATTTTTTTACTGCATCATTTATTTTTTTCGTAATTATGGGATCACCAGTCCAGGTTATTAATTTGCATACGTAAATGCGAGTTTCTGACACAAATTACCTTTACATAAAAATGAAGGCTTGCCACGGATTTTTGAATTTCTAATAAATGTGACTTTATGTTGAGAGATCGAAAGGAAGCGGTTTTATTGATTATACGGGAAGCCTCATCTTTTTACGTGATTTGAAAGACTAGCGATCTCGGCACTCGCTTGCCGGTTTGACGAAAGCATCAGTTTTGCCATCTGTTGACATATATAGGAATCTTTTTATTATAAGTTTTTTTTTTTACTTCTACGTAATTTAGTATGTTTTAAAATCTGAATTACATATATAACACAGGATTTAAAGAGATTTTAACAAAATAAATAAATGAATAAATTGAAATAAGTATATTATTGAATTTTAAATTTACTTTCTTCAAATATCCACAATACTTTTTACTTATTTATTAATTAATAATTTGAAAATGCTAAATTTGTTACTTCATATTTTGCAAAGCCAACGAAAAATGGAAAGATGATTCAATTATAAACCTATGTTATTAGTTTATTTTTCCAGTAGATAGCGTCACTAAAATTAAAGAAAATCAGATTAAAAAATCATACAAATTACTCAAGTGCAAAAAATTTTTGCAGTCTATTTCAATAAATAAGAATAAATTCAAATTTAACAATCAAATTCAATCTATTTCAATTTAATATAAATATATTATATATTCATGTATTACGCTATATACGTGTATAAATATATTTACATCCAAATATAATCATTCAGACATTACGAAATCAAATACATTCAGAAGTGAAAAAGTGTTTTCACTTCTTCGTTACCGCACTACTTGTGTTTTAATTCATTATCCAAAAAAATTTCAACAATAAGAGCTAGAGAGCTAAGATTGGTGGCATTTTAAAGCAATTTTCAAGACCTTTTTCAATGTTATATAACACAATTAGGGCTTAGAAAAATTTATTTTATTTGAATTTTTCAAAATGCGCCGCTTGAAAAATTTTCAAAATTTTTTTAATAATACTTTATATAGTACTGAAAGGATTGTATAAGTTTGAAAGTTGGATCTGTATGGGTTCATGTTTAAATATTGCATTGAATACAGTATTCCTGATTTGAAAACACGAAATTACTTAATACAATATGTTTTAAAGCCTAGAAAATAAGAAAAAAAAATGTAAGATGTGTAAGTAATCGTACTTGTTTTGTATAATTGAAAGTAATCATATTTGTTTTGAAAAAGATTTAGAACCATTTTTATCAGATTGTATATACTTCAGCACATACAGTACTAGACTTTCATTCACTTTCTTGCTTTCAGTGCAAGATTTTCAAATGCTCTTACTTTCAATTAAATTCTGAAAATAAAACAAAAAAAAATCTACAGCAAAGAAAGATCAAAAGATGAAAAACACTAAATACAAAGTTGGTGAGTAGGTGATGATAAATTATGATAAAACACTGTATCCTGGAGAGATCCTATTAGTAGACATTGAAAATTTCACTATAAATGTAATGGTTTCAACAGGAAACTACAGATATGCATGACCCTGAACAAAGGACATTCATGCTTACAGCTTGATAGGTATAAAATATGAACTGCCCCAGCCTACACCTTGTAATAGCAGAAAAAGCCAATATAAATTTCTTGATAAATAATTTTACATGTGCCTATTTATGGATAAAATTTTACTATAATTAAATAAACCATTATTAAAATAATGTATTATTCTTGCCTACTAATAATTACATCAAAACTAGTTTGTTATATGAAAATAGTGAACTTAATAGTGATTTGTCATTCCTTCATACTCAGCATCATTCCCTCATTTATTCAATAATTTAGCATAAAAATGTAACCAAATTAAAATAAATTTTTATATTTTAAAAATTTGATTAATTTAAAATTTGATTTTTTAAAAATTATATATTAAATAAATTTATATTATTGGAATTTAAAGCTTATTAAATACATTTATTTTCTAATTAACATTAAATTTTAAAAATTAAAATTATTGTGGATATTTGAAGAAGGTAAATTTAAATTCAATAATATACTTATTTCAATTTATTCATTTATTTATTTTGTTAAAATCTCTTTAATCCTGTGTTATATATGTAATTCAAATTTTAAAACATACTAAATTACGTAGAAGTAAAGAAAAAAAAACTCATAATAAAAAGATTCCTATATAAGTCAACAGATGGCGAAACTGATGCTTTCGTCAAACCGGCAAGCGAGTGCCGAGATCGCTAGTCTTTCAAAATATGCATAAGGGCGCGTGGGAAGCCTCATCTTTTTACGTGATCAAGCTCTCGGCAAAGGCATATTTCGTAATTGATTGACATTCATTTCCCTCAGTGAATAAGACTTAAGTTGATGACTCGTTTATCCATCTCGAAGTGTGTTAATTTTCATCCTCTTGATTTTCTTTACCTTACATTTCCCAGTCTCCAGTGTACAGTCTGAGGCGTGTTTGGGTGTGAATGCCCTCTTTGCGCCTGGCAGATGTGGGCGCAGGTTTTATTTCTGCGTCATTGTTTTTGTTCTACACTGCCCACACTGCAATCTCTTCAACTTGACCTGAAGATATTGAGGATTAAAACAAGTACGTTTCAAATGAAAAGGTTACTTCCGGGATTTTCTCTGGAATATGTAAATGAATCATCCCTCTGTCTTTACGTGCAGTAGAGATGATGAATCAGAAACACCTGACCTGAAGCGAAACGAACATGCCTTAATTAAATGGATCGTTATGTGCTATTACCTCTCGTTTTGTTTCTATGTCTCGTGTCAAATGAAGAAAGTCTATTTTTAACCCTACCGTTTTATTTCTGTTCTAGCCTTTAAATTTGTAGAGAGATCAGAGTGCGAAAAAAAAAAAAGCGATTCGTACTTTTCCGTGTTCAGATTTTCTAGTTAATTAGCCGTAACGTATGAATGCATCTGAAATGTTATGAAACATGTTTCGTTTCTTTAAGAAGAAGCTTTGTTTCATTTAACTTCTCACTCACAATATATATATATATATATATATATATATATATATATATATATATATATATATATGAATGAACGAACGAATGAATGTGTGTGTGTTTGTTTGTTTCATATTGCAAATAATTTATTTTCTGCTTATAATTTATTTATTTTTTGGTATCTTACACGTCTGTTAAAGTACAAAAGTTTCACATTAATAGAATCTCACATCCTCAGGTCTCGTTAAATTTGTCAGGAGTTTCTCTCTTCCCCCCCCCCCCCCCCCCCAAAAAAAAAAAAATAAATAAATAAATAAATAAACTGTTCGGGAAAATTCAGTCATTTTTTTTCTCCTACTGGAAATGAGTAAGACGCTTTTTAACATTTGCAAAAGGTGAACTTTCAAAATTTAAAGTAATAGAGAAATTTATGTTATATATTTTTGTGTAATGCCATTTTTATTCTGTAACAAAGTTAAAAATCCCTCTGTATTGCATAATTTTTAAGCACGAAATATCTCAAAAGATCCTCAAAACCTTAAGGTCCTCATTATTTGATGTAAATTTTATTTTGCTTACAGAGAAATAGAAGTTGAATATTTGAAGGCCATCGTAATCTTAAGCTGCCATATGTCGGATGTTGTAACTCACTCACTCGAAAATTACGATGTTTATTTGCAGAACCAAATATTCGTTGTTTTTTTTTTTTCGTATCTAGTAACACGCAATCAAACATGTGGTTTTTAATCATTTCTTCATGGAGACCTTATTTTCAGTTGCTTTCTATTTATTATTTTCTGTGGTTGCATTGTGCCTCATAATTCACATGGCTTTCTAGAGGTCTGTAAAAGAAGCAAATTTTTTATTCGTTACTTTTCTCTTATGAAACTCCACTAGTTGCATTAAACTGTTTGAAACTGTTTACGGCCTGTATATTTTGTCGTTCCTCATCATTATAGAGTTTTTTTTCTTGGCGTTTTGATTACGTACTCACCATTTTACTTTTGAAAATTAAAAAATGAGCTCATTAATCACATTGACTCTTTTGGTTATCATATTTCTTTGCTATCACCATTCTTTTCTCATTAGACTAAAAATGAAAATAAAATATAAGAGTTTCATTTCTGATCGAATGTTTAGAACTGTAAATTTCTGTAACAAGCCCTCCTGTTGCAAAATATGGCGTAAACCATCGTTTAGAATGGATGGTTTTGCTCATGTTTTAATCTTAAGTTTGGACTACAGCTACAGTGATTTCCGCTTATAAGAATCACGTTTGTTATTACTGTTTTTGATTCTTATAAGCGGTTGATTCTTATAGCCGAAATTTAGGTTTTTGGACAGGCACACACACACACACCTATATATACATATATTAGTGAATTTATCATAAAATACTCTTTAATTTACTTTAATTATCTTTTATTAAAATTATTTTTTATAGTTTTAAAAATACAACTTAATTTTTAGACCTATAAGATGATACACATGATTATAGTAAGAGAAGAAAAAATCTAATAATTGTTACAACATACCTGCTTAACAGTTTTAACATTTCAACTACTGGAAGGGAGCAAGAAAAAGTTTTCTATGGTAGTTTCACGTAATGAAGTTTTCAGGAGGCTGCTTATACCTCTTTCAATACTAATAGTCTCAGACGACGATTCACCTTCTAGCTTACGTTTCACGGTTTGATAACGTGCTGAATCTACTAATGTCACGTTTGCCTAAGTGATAGTGGAAACTTATGTGTTTCAGGGTCCAGGAAGCCGAAACCAGGAGGTGGGAAAAAAGAGTCCCTGTTTTTGTTTGTCAGAGGAGAAAAGTGAAATCGGACCCGGACGGGTAAAGATGCCCCCGTGTCAAGCTAATAGGACAATGTTGTGCTAAAGCGTTTAAAGGGAAACTATTATGTTACGTCTAACAAAGAAAGGGATGAATTTTATGACGATATTCCATCCCATCTTATCAATCTTTCTTTTTTACAAAAAAAAAAAACTTCGTGCCTTTTGAGGGTTTAAGTGGCTTTTTTGGAAAAATGAAAGGAAAGCGAAGAGTGTAAACTGATTCTTTAAAGGGAAAATTTTAACATGGAAATAATACATTTGTTTTTGTTTTCACGATATTGATTCTTATAACCACTGATCACTATAAGCGGTGGTTACTGTATTCTGTTCCATTTGCCTTTACCACCTTTAATGTAAGAGATTTTTAAACTCTCTACTGTAAACTCGATGATTGCTACGATTAGTTTTTGAGACCGTAACCAGAGTTTCCCGATAATAATTAGATACATCATCTTTCCGGTTCTTTGTTATTTGTAACAGTTTTGTATTTAAATGCAATGTAAATTTATGCTATTACAATTGAACCTGCAGTTTGAAGAAGGGAACAAGTGCCACAAAATTGAAAATTTTTTTTTCGCCATACTGTTATTTACTATAGACGCTCCTTGTAAGCTGTAAATGGCAATGGAATAGCGGGTGAATGTAAACAATCTTATATCAAAGTTTAGTGGAGAAAAAATAATAAATAAGAAAGTTTTTTAAAATTTCCCACAAAAGCAGTTTTTGGATTCGTTCCCTTCTTCAAACCGCCGATTCAATTGTAAAATAGTAATTTGTAAAATACATGGTTTTTTAAAAAGTTCTCATTGCCACAAGTAGTTTGTATTTTTTAATCTATCTCGTCATTACTTTGTATACATGTGTCCCATGGATTTAGATGTACCATTATCGGAATTTGGCGTTCTTTTTCCAAACAAGGTTTTAAATCAAAATATTTTTCACTTCCATCATCACACGCCTACTGTTTACTGTTCGAACACTAATAGTCAATAAATTTATTTAAATATATACAAATTCGTAAATTTAATAAATTTCACTGCAAATTAATTTTTCAAATATTTCGACATTTACAAACTCATATTTTTCAGAATAACCTACCGACTAAATTTATATTTGCTACATGTACCTTCAGTTTTAAATTGGAGGCTGTATGTGGAATAAAGCTTTCTATGTGGATATTTCTCTCATATGAAATACATATCACCTTGTTTCGCGCGTTAAGCCCGCATGTAATGGTTTCCTTAATATTTATTTAGTTCCGCCACATTTTGACTGCTGGCTGCACAAATTACACTTTCATACCGTTTTGCATCATGGTGTGCTGTTATTTCCTGTTCGGTTCAATTTTACGGCTCTGTAATTTTATGGAAAATCTTTGATTATCTTTTGATTTTCGAAAAGTATTTGGTTTTTCACAGTTTCCGATGATAGTAACGTTTTTCTTTTAAAGGGTATGGGAAGCTGTAAGCCTTACGAAACAATGTATAGCCTTTTCTGAAATGGCATTACGATCATTTCAAAAATACGTTCAACTCCATATCAAGTACACGGGTAGCCTTGATATGCCTGAAATGTAGGGTTTTAACCGTTAGTGCAATACGTGTAAAAAGTTATTTTATTCTGTCTAGGTAAAACGACTAAGTTAAGTGATCTTTTCCCGCGAAAATAAATATTTCTTTCTCTCTCTCTCTCTCTCTCTCTCTCTCTCTATATATATATATATATATATATATATATATATATATATATATATATATATATATATATATATATATACACAGTGATTTCAGCTTATAATAATCACGTTTGTTATTACTGTTTTTGATTCTTATAAGCGGTTGATTCTTATAGCCGAAATTTAGGTTTTTGGACAGGCACACACACACCTATATCTATATATACATATATGAGATAATTTACCATAAAATACTCTTTAATTTACGTTAATTATCTTTTATTAAAATTGTTTTTTATAATTTTAAAAATACAACTTAATTTCTATACCTATAAGTAGATACATATGATTATAGTAAGAGAAGAAAAAAATCCAGTATTTGTTACAACATCCCTGCTTAACAGTTTTAACATTTCAACTACAGGAAGGGTGCAAGAAAAAGTTTTCTATGGTAGTTTGACTTAATGAAGTTTTCAGGAGGCTGTTTATACCTCTTAAAATATCAATAGTCTCAGACGAAGATTCACCTTCTAGCTTAGGTTTCACGGTTTGATAACGTGCTGAATCTACTAATGTCACGTTTGCCTAAGTGATAGTGGACACTTCGCCGAAGATTTGCGTGTTTCAGGGTCCAGGAAGACCCAACCAGGATGTGCGAGGTGAGAAAAAAAGAGTCCCTGACTTTGTTTGTCGGTGGAGAAAAGTGAAATATGACCTAGAAGGTAAAGATGTTCCTGGGTCAAGCTAATAGGACAATGTTTAGCTAAAGCGTTTAAGGGGAAACTATTATATTATGTCTAACAAAGAAAGGGATGCATTTTACGACTGTATTCTATCCCATCTTATCAGTCTTTCTTTAAAAAAATAATGAACTTTGTGCCTTTCGAGGGTTTAAGTGGCTATTTTGGAAAAATGAAATGAAAGCAAAGAGCGTAAACTGATTCTTAAAACCGGTAGATTAATTCTTTAAAGTGAAAATTTTAACATGGAAATAATACATTTGTTTTTGTTTTTGCAATATTGATACTTATAAACGGTTGATTCTTATAAGCACTAATTACTATAAGCGGTGGTTACTATATATATATATATATATATATATATATATATATATATATATATATATATATATATATATATATATATATATATATATATGTGTGTGTGTGTATATATATGTGTGTGTGTGTATATATGTATAGTGTATATATTAGTTGAGATATATATATATATATATATAAATGAAAGGTGATGTTAGGAAAAGGAATTCGATATATGTCATGTTCGTACCATACTGCAGATTACGGGTTGACTTGAATTCACCTCTGAGGTTTCACATGAGTAGAATTTTGCGAGAAAACTTTCGCGTCGTTGAATTTCGCTCAGTCTGTAATTTCAAGCATGCTTGGTCTGAGAACTCACAAAAATGTACGGTTCGTGTTGTTCTGTATACGTTCTCGATTAGTTCAATTGCGTGTCACAACCTGGATCGTTGATTGATTTTAAAAGCATATTTATATTATTATTTCATTTTGCATTATATCTCAAATGTATTACTGTGAATGATTGACTAACAATACGAAATACATATTTATACCCTTTAATAAATTGTAGAATACATTTATGGAAAGCATTTATTGGATTCGTGTCATTGAAGCGTAATTTGTGTTTTGTGTTGACGTGGTAAAAGTTTATTTTTCTAAATGTTCATATGAATTAGCCTAAAGAATATCATATCTAATGTTTTGTATGAATTGTACTGTTAATTCTATTTTATCTCTCTCTCGTATGGCCCTAGAGGGGTGCGGCTCCAGTTTTAGGCACCATAGGGGTCGATGCCCGACTTCTGACCACAATTAAGACCCTTTACCCTTTGTACCCTTAGAAACTACACTGGGGGATATTACATTATATTATGTAAATATGTTGAATTTCGATTTTATACGTAGTTTTTACCCTTTTTTTTAATTTGGTATCACAATTCCCATTTACACATGTCTATTAGTAATAATGTGTGCATTTCTAAAATCTCGTACATCAGGGGTGTCAAACTCAAAGGCTACCTTGGGCCAAACAAACAAGGTTTAACTATAGGTGGGCCGCAAAAAAAAAATCAATATTAATAGAAACGTAGGTTTATTTACCTAATTACAGTATATTCAACATAAATATATGCATTTTGTTTAATAATAGCAAAAAAAGAGTATCATTAAAAAATATTTAGCGAATTCTTCCTATCTTATTATAATTCTGCGTCGGTTATTTTATTGTATATTATTGTGTGCCAATATATTGGCCGGGCCGCAAAAATGTTCGTCGCGGGCCGCGAGTTTGACACCCCTGTCGCACATTAACCTTTTCCTTACTGGGTGGGATAGCATGTATCCCAAGAATTATATATATATATATAACCCCTTTAATGACCGTTCTTACAAAGGGGGTCTAGGGGTCTGAAATTCCCCTTTCTAAAGACAAAACGGAAATATGGGCCCCGTAAGCTAAAGGTTAATAATAATCCTCTGCATATGAATGTTCCATTATTGCAACGCATTAATACCATTTTGAAATCCTCTGTAATCCAAAATTTTTCATATTTCGAGTGATTTTTTTACTCTGAAATTTCAGGTGCGTCTATTCTGTTACAAGGAACAAAATGAAGAAAAGCAGGTCTCTAAAATCTAGAAGTCGGAAATAATTGTGGTATATCTGTTTGTGGAGGAACGTACCATTCGGCGAAATAATATTTTTAATCAATATTATCACCTGGTTATTGATAATGGTATGTCTTTCTCACAGTATGCAGAACTGCACAATCATTGAAATGTGAAATTCAAAATTTGATTCTATCGAAAACATTTAGAAAAGTTCTTGTTCTCAGATCGAAGGCTGGATTCTAGAAATTATTTTCTTGGTAACAATTTTGTGACCAAGATATCTTTCGCTTTCATCATCCCACGTCTACAACAGTTTGTTTTGATCGATGATAGTCATTAAATTATTATATTGGACTATCGCCGTCGATAGTCATTAATTATAAATAATGTAATTTTATTTAGTCATTAAGTAATTATTTTTTAATTTCTATTCTCGATAGTTAAATTTTCCTTCGAATATTATGGTTAGACACTGTAAACAGACAAGAATGTCATATTTTCAGCACGATGCATTTAAAAACTGGAATGATTTTGTTGATTGGCTAAGTAAATTATGAGTGATATGCGAATATTAATTCGAAAGAGCCTTTGTAGTAGATATTTATTTATAAAACTAGCATGTGAATGAGATGGCATGTGATGATAGTATTTTGGTAATGCGAGAATAGAAATGAAAGAAAATATTTTGGGCCTACTTCTAATATTGCAAATTATGGTATCATATTCTTTTACGCTTTATCAAAAGGTTTAAAACTTATACAAAGAAAATAAAATAGAACTTCTTTTTTCTGAAATTGAATGATTTACTCAGTGTGCAGTTTTTTTTCTGTAAACTTTCTTATTTTTATCCCAGTCAATAAGGGTAATAAGTTTAGGACAATCATATGCTTAATAAGTACATCTCCCATCTATATAATAATATCATGGCTTGCTATTGCCATTTATCCATCTAGAAGAGTTATGATAAAGCAGTGTATGCTCTCAACACAGTAGTGTACTATACGAATCTTAAGCGGCCCTATTTTTCTCGAAATGTTTAAGATATCTCTTTAATGTAGAGATCCTTGACTTAGGACACGGTTCACATTTCACTGTTCGCCCTAGAAGGTGGTGTGTTATTCTTTTTGAATGGTTCAGCACACAGCTTGATAATTTTTCCAATCTGGAGAGAAAGTAATGGGTTGCACTTAATATGCAACTATCATATCACGCAACAATGAACAAAGGGGGACTTGCTTTCAAACGTACTTTAGAAAATTTTTATCTGAATAACTGCTTTATTTAGAAATTTAGACCATTCTTTTACAGCTGAGTTTTTAAACTGCACGAGGCCACCATCTGAAGTTTTTCTCCCAGTATGTGTTTGATCGCAGTCAAGGAGAACCGACAAATGCTGCTTCTTCAAGCCAAAAATAATTGCTTTCAAACTACAATTTTTTTCCATGCACGTGAGATGGTGTGTACACTAAAAGCAATTTATTTGCGCCCTGTTTTTTCAATTTCTTCTCAATGGAAGAGACTCAAATTATTGCTTCAAGATAGGTTTCAAATTTCTACCTGTTTCATGTAACTATGCCCTCGACTGTATGCTAGTATGTCATAACACGCTTGTAAATTTAGCGTTACGTATATTTTGGGTTGTTTTTTATACACATTAGTATAAGGAAATTGTTAATTTAAAAGATAAGAGAGAGATTCCTTTATGATGTATGACCCAACATCCCAATTAACGAATTTGAAATGCTAGAATTTGTACGTTAAGCTTTTTGTGTTAGTTTTATATTTAATTTATTTTCGTAGAGGGTAATAATCCTTGAAAATAATTGCAAATAGTTGTAGAATTAAAAGAATCTAAACATCGTTTTTAAATCAAAAATTGTACTTAATTAGAGAGATTCTCGCTGAAGTTTCTGAGGCGTGTATGAGGTATGAGGAATACAGCTAAAATTCTTTCGTCTTTTTATTTCAACTTACATAACAAGGAAACAAATTTTCGATATGAAACGATCTCATATTCTTTTGAAAAGTAATTAACATAAAGATGTCTGCCAACACTCCAGCTCATCTCATCCATCTGAACTCAAGATTGTCAACATCAAAATTCACGAAAACAACCTTTCTTATTGTCTCATTTTTTCCTTCTCTTTCAATTAGTTTTTGTTTGACTTTTTCTCTGTGAAATGCAATTATCAGCCGTAGACGTTCAATACAATAAGTATTTCAAATGATACTGATATTTAGCAAATATTTCAAGACGTATAAATCGGTGTGTGATATTTTTGACGTAGCATTTGTAAATAAATTATTTTGTTTCCATTTTACAACGCGTCAATCCATCCAGCATTCCTGCTTTTACTTACGACTCAACTGCTGTTAACTGGATAAACTGTAGTATGACGTTTTATAGAATTGGGAAATTTTGAATGCGTCACTAGTTGCTAAAAAAAACAATTTTCACGGTTTAAGGTAATATGAATAAGTGAGTGTTACACTCGTGGTTTCACTGCTAATGTTTAAAAAAAATTAAAAATAGACTCGGTTAATCATCTTTAAGCGATTCTGGTAAGTGTCCTTAAAACGGTCTGATGTCATTTTGTTATTTTAACAATACTTTTTCTCGGTATAAATACTCTGTACAAAATGATGTTAAATTTTCTTTTATGTTTGGCAGTACCCTAACATCTTTGAAGACGAAAGTTCTGTTTCATCAATAGTTTTTCCAATCTTGAAATCATCTGAACTTTATGCATAAAATGCTTTTTGTGTGTGTTATAAATTTCTGTTAAAGCATTAACAACCCTTCTTCTGCATCTTCTGTCCTCAGTTTTGATCATTATATCATCTATTTAAAATTATTCCAACAAAATTGAAGAGGATCATGGTATTCTGGTCTCCCTGATAGGCTCTAGATTTCTCTTTTTCTCACGGTGATGTTAGGAGAAAAATATGGACACATCCCGAGATGCTGAGTTCCGTTGACATTAAAAGTTATAAAGGATTAAAAAAATTTTTCTCTTGTGGGGAAATTATCAGTGACACTTTGAATTGATACGAAATATGAAATAGGAAAAGAAAATGTTGATATAGTTTTATTTTGAAATTTATGTTGATTAGGTTATATCTGAAGCACTGAGTATATTTAAAAATTATTTTTAAAAATTGTTCTTTTAAAACAATCTGGTGTTTCGTATCTAATCGATATTGTCTATTCGGAAAACTGTGAACAAAACAGTGTTAGGTCTTATATGTTTTGCACATCTTCGTTCAATCTACAGTCGTGTTAACTATGTGGTAAACAAGGAACAAAGGGGAGGGGGGAGGGGAATGCAGTGCTCTTTCACCTTGAAAAATAATTTTTCTTCCATTAAATTTTACAAAAAGCTTTAATTTTTCGCTCACAGAGTACATACACCTTTAGACTCAGTAAAGAACAAGATCGTTAAGTACATCAAACTGATTGCTGTGATTTTCTTTGTGATTATCTCACTCTACTTTTACTTTACGTGACTAAATCGATTTTTTCGGATCACTGACGTCATATGCCATGATTTTATTTCAAAAATTGAAGGTATTTCTACAAATGCCGTTCTTAAAACGAATCTATTCTGTTGCTTGTTTCGTAATAAAGAGATCTGAGGGATGACTAGTGTTGAATAGCAAGTAATTTGTAAAACCACTTAGGTACCGGAATTACGTATTCTAAATAACATTCTGTATGTTATATTCTACGTGAGAATTCATTTAACAGCTATTTTTGAGGAGATCGGTTTTCAATTCATCTGTATGAATGAAGTTTTTTTAATAATGATAATGTCTGTGATGACAATTTTAAGAGCTAAAATTTGTACAAAGATTATTGAGATTAATCTCCTTTGAGCACTACTAGACATACTAACCTCTAGTTATGCTTTAACATGAAGCAACTCTCAAATATACGTATTTAAACCGTTATACTGATCATGTTAACCAAATGGATAAATTTCAATAAAGTTTGCATGGAGCTGTTGTTTATACAAAAGAAATTTTGCCTTTTCAAAATTCAGATTCAACCGTTTTTTCTTAAGGACGCGGAAAAGGTATTACGAAATCTAGCATTCAAATGAGAAGTTACTTTAATTAGAAGTCATTGGATTTCTATATTCAAATTGATTAATATCCCTTTTTTTTTTTTTTTTTGGGGGGGGGGGGTATTTTTATTTTAGTCCTGTACATCTTACCGGGTTTATGCAATCAAAGTTGTTTATGCATAATTTATCTGCAACTATGAATGTTACTCAGAAAGCGATCAACTGGTTTACTTCAGACTGATCAAAAGCCCGCGAGACTGATAAAGAATATGTAACTTTGATATCTAGTATAAATCATTTTTATACTAGACTAGCTGAAAACCCGCACTTTCGCTACGGAGTACATTCAAAGTAAAAACATCGGTGAATGTATGCAATAATGCCAATATATATATAATAAATACGACGATCAATGTATATAATTGATGTAAATATATATATATTTATAAAAAAATCGTAAGGGATATTTTTATAGACAAAATAATGTAGAAGAAGATATTCAAATTAAATCTGATATAAGAATACTAAGGAATATAGTACAGTTAATATAGTACAGTTTCTAGAACATTTCTTTACTGTATTTTAATATTTTTTTGGATAATGTCCAATCGTCTGCCGCATTAGCAAGAAAAAAAAAATTATTTTTTGTCTATTTAGTTTTTATGCACGTGACGATAAATTTATTTAAAGTACCAGAAAAAGAAGTCCACGTGATCGGCATTTAATAAATTAAATTCTAACAATTAATCTTTAAAATTCACCAAAAATCAGGAAATGAAGGTAAAGATTCGAAAAGATTTCATTTTAAAGGAATTTTTATGATCTTTCTCGTGATATAAATTTTATAACCCTCAATTATTATTTTAAATGCAAACTTAAAAAAAGTAAAAAAAACAGCTTAAAAATTTAATTTAAAAAATCAAAGAAGAATTTTTCAAAAATCTCTCTTAGTGCACCCCTACACTATAAGAAGAATCGCCATGCAAAATTTCAGCCCTTTAGGTCCAGCGGTTTGGTCTGTGCGTTGTATGTCAGTCAGTCAGTGAATGAATGAATGAAATGAATGAATGAATGAGTCAGTTACGGAACTGTTTTATATATATAGATAAACAATAGAATTGAATAAAATCAAAATTCAAATTCGTTATAACTTTGACCAAATAAAATTATAAACTTAGAAAATTAATATTTCTGGAAACCATACAGCTATCATTAAGTATGTATCACTAATTTTTAAAATGCAAGGTTACATGAAATTCTAAAATGAGTTCTGCATTTACTACAATTCGTATATAAAATGACAATAATAAAAAATCTATATAATAATGACAAATGACATTTCTTCATTACCTTATACTACATATGGGGCCATGTTACAAGTGCAGCACATAATAAAATGACACTTTCAATGTATGGCTTATGACACAATTAATTTACCAATCAAAAAAAATTTTGATCAAAGGCTGTATACACAGCAATATTTCCTGAATTATCTAAAGTGGAATTTAGAAACAATACAGCTACCTAGTGAGACAAAAGTTTAACTGATTAGAAAGGATCCAAATTAGTAAATAAAGTACAGATGTTTAAAGCTAAAAACTGAAAAGTCAAATTTAGAGAAATGCACTAGAGATGCAAATCTCTGAAAGTAACCCATTCAGTTGTAATTCATAAATCTTAAATTAGATACAAACAACATTTTTGAATATTTAAATGCAACTAAACTATAGGCATACCAATTCAATTCTGACTTATAATAGGAAAGATGATCTAGATCATGCAGTGCTAAAACTGCTTTAAGAGAAAGTATAATAATTAAGTGAGCATAATTTATTTATATGATAAAAATTAATTCATAATAAAGATCTGATATTTCAGACTTTTTGATTTTCTTCTCCATGGGAGGATTACAGCACAAGGCATGTTTATCCTATCTCCTTTGTATTAAAAGGGATATCTTACTTATCAGCCTATTTCTCCTCCAACAAAACTAATACTAGTAAGCACCCATTTTTCAAAAACTAAAATACCCAATGAAAATATTGAAACATAAATCAGATTTCTCTAGTTTTAAAACATGTAACAATAAACAAAATAACCATAATAATGTATACCAAACAACTTGCAATAATATTTAACAGTATATAATACTTTAATAAATGGAATTAATTTATGAATTACATCTGTTTCAGAACAAAATGGCGTTCTTCCAAAAAGCATAATTTTTTTGTACATCCTTGAACTAAAAACTTTGCAATCCAAACAACTTGGTCCAGCACGAAACACATGTCATATCCATTTGTCATTGAATCTAAAACATGAAATCTTATTACATTGATAACCATTGTAAAACAAGAATGAAAAGTTTACCCAATAACTATTTTTCAAATATAAAATTCAACAATAATTTAGATGTTAGCATCTTAACCCTATTAAACATAAGCAATACATAGAACTACTTGATTTTAAAAAAAAAACGTGGTTTCTCAAATGAGCCAGTGGTATCTAAACAAAAACTTATAACGCTTCAATTACTGCTGTTAACTTAAGTTAGCTCTATGTTTGTATGGGCGCCCTTCAACACCGTTTCAACAGAAACTACAACAAATTTACTTTTCTGATCGGAAAGAGCATCTTATCAGAAAGGTATGACATTAAAACACACTAGAATCATGTTAAAATTTAACAATGTGTGTTTAAAAACTATACACAAGATCCACGAGACAAATATCATCATCAGAACAGTTATGAAATCGTACATTGTTTTTTTTTTCTAATATCTGGTATATGGAGGGGAAAAAAACAAACCTTACCCGTTTAAAAATGTTTTCCGAAGTTTCTTAAGCCAGCATTTGGTTTCCAGTATGCTCTAATCCAGAAGTCACGTCATTTTTCATCTTTCTGTAAACGATACATGCCGATACATACGAAAACGACACATGCCAATATCAGATCCATTTTGAAATCTGTACGTGCATAGCAACACAACTCGCAACAATTTAAAATATTAAGCGATAACATTATGGTAAATAGCTTTGTAAACATGTCATAAATGCTATTCCGAATGTTTTGCCTGCCAGAGGGCGTTGCTATCGTCTATCCAGATCTGACCCACGGCCCACGAAATCTGTGCGACGATCACAGAACTTCCCACGTTTGGGTTGGGTTGGGTTCAATTTGCGGTGCCTCAAACAAATCTATGCTTCACAGATACCACCACGCGTGGGCTGTGCGTGCTTTGGGTTCAATTTGCGGCGGGCCTTAGTGTTTTCCTGTATTACACTCGTTCATAATGTCAATATTTTTTGAGCGCAGGACCATATTTAACGTTAAGATATTAAAGGTAATTAATCTGAAGCTTTATTTCAAATTGATGTGGTACAAAATTTTGATGGGGCTGATATCTAGCTTGTTTATTATGTTTCGTTCACCAACACTGCTTTAATCACAAAGGGAAGTTTTATAAGAAATCGCCTAAATAACCCAAAAGTGCATACTGCAGAAAATTGTGAGAAAGTTACGTCAATCTCGCTTCAGTCAATACTTCAAAAGTCTTCTCTCTCTGAAACGTATTGTTGCTAGAGGCTAGAGCGATTAATGTAAAATCTCGGGATTGGGAAAAGATTTATAATGACCTGTTAATGACCTTATTCTCTATAGTGCCTCTGTTTACCGTTCCCTTTTCTAACGCATCTACTGAAACTATTTTTATTGACCAAATGAACTGCGATGACAACGTCTGGATATTGAAACTGTTGAATGCTTTAAGTATGGATTTATAGAATCTTTTCTTTTTCTAATTGTTTCATCGGCGAAACTTGCGTATAATAAGAGAGTGGTTTCTCGAAGAGTTTAATTGCGTTTCGAGGCACTGAACGGTGTCAGTTCCAGATCCTGAAAGAGGAAATTTCTTTGACAGCATTGTTTTACTAAAGCAAATAACTTTGCTTTTCATTTACTGAGGAAGGTCAAAGACTTTCTCATGATCTATTCTCAATGAAATCAATTTGCAAGAAACGAAATCCAGCTGTATTCAATCGTCGAACTCATTAAGTCACTGATTTCATAATTTACTTGCTTTGATGATTGTCTTTTACATGCAAATTGTTCGCACAATATTCTGAATTCAGTTTTTATATATATATATATACTGACCTATGAGTATATTTTATTGTGTAAAAAAATAGATGAATGGGCAAATGAAATTTCGGACATACTCGGAAGGCTATGGAAGTATAAGGGAACGTAGTTTATATGTTTTTGCCAATAACCCTGTAAAAAATTACCTTAAAATTTAATTTCTAGTTCTCACTCTGTTATCTTCAATGTAAATGTAGCATGAGTACGACATTTCGTTGGAACCATATGCCATGCTAGCTAACCTTTCCGAATTTTTATGATGTCAAAGACCATAAATCTTTAAAACGTTTGAATCGATCAGTGAAATTGCCTCTCTCCTCAGTTAGTTAAAATGGAACTTATATGTGGTATGATAAATGAATTGCTTCATATTTCACGAGAACCAGGTTTCGTCCGAAATTGCTTCGTCTTGAACGAGACGTATTTTCAAGATATTGTTTTGCCTAGATCGGAAACCATCCATTTTTCAACATTATATTAACATTTTAATGCGTAATGTTTATATATTTTACAGAATATCTGGCTTTATATGTATATACTATTAGAATAAAAGTTTGGCGAACCAGATTCCTCACCTTCAATGTTTACTTCTTTGTTCTAGGTGCATGACTCACTGGGTTTTTTTTTTTTTCTTCTTTCTCAGTAGTTGCGAAATGTGCAGTGCAAGCCAAAGTAGTAATACTCATTTTGTGTCGTGTCATTGAGGTTGAAAAAGAGGGGAAGGGGGGTGAACAAGAGGCAGCAGCTTCGTGGAATCGCTGATTTGAAAGTTGGTTGTTATCGAGTTGAGTTGTCAAAAATGCTGGAGCATGATGTTTCTATTGTTAATTGATTTATTTTCGATGGCAGTCGTAATCGATCTGTCATCATTTGCAGCTACTCTGTATATATTTAATCACACGGAATGCTAGTAAACATTGACTTTTTGCCGAGTATATACAGTGATTTCAGCTTATAAGAATCACGTTTGTTATTACTGTTTTTGATTCTTATAAGCGGTTGATTCTTATAGCCAAAATTTAGGTTTTTGGACAGGCACACACACCTATATATACATATATTAGAAAATTTACCATAAAATACTCTTTAATTTACGTTAATTATCTTTTATTAAAATTATTTTCTATAATTTAAAAATAAAACTTAATTTCTAGGACCGATAAGTAGATACACATGATTATAGTAATAGAAGAAAAAAAAAATCAATATTTAGTACAACATACCTGTTTAACAGTTTAACATTTCAATTACGGAAGGGTGCAAGAAAAAGTTTTCTATGGTAGCTTGATGTAATAAGTTTTCAGGAGGCTGTTTATACCTCTTTCAATACAATAGTCTCAGACCAAGAGTCACCTTCTAGCTTACGTTTCACGGTTTGATAACGTGCTGAATCTATAATGTCACGTTTGCCTAAGTGATAGTGGACACTTCGCCGAAGATTTATGTGTTTCAGGGTCCAGGAAGCCGCAACCAGGATGCGGGAGGTGGGGGAAAAATAAGAGTCCCTGTCTTTGTTTGCAGTGAGAGAAAATTGAAATGGATCCGGACGAGTAAATGCCCCTGGATCAAGCTAATGGAACAGTGTTTTATCTAAAGCGTTAAGGGAAAACTATTATGTTATGTCTAACAAAGAAGGGATGCATTTTACGACTGTATTCCATCCCATCTTATCATTCGTTCTTTAAAAAAAATAAAGAAAGAAACTTCGTGCCTTTTGAGGGTTTTAGGGGGCTTTTTTGGAAAAATGAAAGGAAAGCGAAGAGTGTAAACTGATTCTTAAAACCGTGGATTGATTCTTTAAAGCGAAAATTTTAACATGTAATAAATACATTTGTTTTGTTTTGCGATATTGATTCTTAAGCCGGCCACTCACGTAGACTTCCGTCATCTGGGACGACGGGCTTTTGGTTTCTGAGGCAACCAAAAGCTCCGTCAGTGGGGGTTCTGGGTAGACGTCAGATGACAAAAATTTGGTGTCTGGATATCAGTCTAGACCGAATTCCTGGCGCCAAAAGTCTCCGTGAGTGGGGTACTGTACGCTAGATACCAGACGCCTGAAGGTTCGCCCGGCTTTAGTTTCTATTAGTTTAACCGCTTGTTTTCGAACAAAATGGAAGTTGAAAATTATTCTTTATCCCGAATTTTTAATACCGTTCACTGAACTGTATAGAAAATACCGTGCCTGTGGAAGGTTAAATCAGAAGTCTATTCCAAAATATTTCCAATTATATTTATATCTTGTGGATATGTTAAATTCTTGAATATTAAAATTTTGTGTTTTAATACTAAACTTTTGGATTCCGCTAATAAATTTTCCGAACCGGCACAATTTACATACTTTTTTTATCCTTTAGTGCACGGGGAAGGTTACCAGATAAGTTATCTTAAAGGATTTATGAAAATTTGTTGAATAAATTTTTAAACGGCAAATAAAAGTTTACATACTTTGTAACTTTTGCTTCGGGAGAAACGTTTCAGAATTTTAACATCTAAAAAAACAATGGAAACTTTATAAAGTTTCATAGAGACACCTAACGAGGAGTTTTAGGTTTTAATTTTTTATTCCAAAATATTAAGAAAATAAAAATGGGCCTTATTTGAAGATTTTGAACCCACTCTGAAATTTTAAAATAAGCTCAAACTTCCTACCAAAAGAGTGAAACTATTTTTAGTGGTTTATAAAACTGGGGTATATTATTTTTTGTATCTTACATAAAAACAAGAATTCGTATAATCCTAATAATAGCACAGATCTATCTCTTTGCCTGGAACCCTTTTTCCTTTTTGATGCCATATTCAAATGTACTGTGATTATTGCGTTTTATAAATAAAATAAATTGAAATTAAGCTTTAATAGACAAAATAATGTTGAAGAAAATATTCAAATTAAATCCAATAGAACATACTAAAGAATATAGTACAGTTTGAGAAACATATCTTTTACTGTATTTTAATATTTTTTCGATAATGTCCAATCGTCTGCCGCATTAGCAAGAAAAAAAATATTTTTTTTGTCTATTTCGTTGTTATGCACATGACGATAAATTAATTTAAAGTACCAGAAAAAGAAACCACGTGATCAGCATTAATAAATTAAATTCTATAAATTAATCTTTAAAAATTCACCAAAAATCAGAAAATGGAGTTAAAAATCCGAAAAAGATTTCATTTTAAAGGAATTTTTATGATCTTTCTCGTGATATAAATTTTATAACCCTCAAATTATTATTTTAAATGCAAACTCAAAAAAAGTTATTAAAACAGATTAAAAATTTAATTTTAAAAAAATCTAAGAAGAATTTTTCAAAAATCTTTCTTAGTGAACCCCTACACTATGAGAAGAATTGCCATGCAAAATTTCAGCTCTTTAGGTCCAGCGGTTTGGTCTGTGCGTTATATGTCAGTCAGTCAGTTACGGAACTGTTATATATATAGATTATACTTTCCTCTCAATCAAAATATATAAAAATATTTTTCAACTTGTAACATTTTGCATACCGAACACCTCAATGGTTTATATTTAGCGCGGGTTCATTTATGAACTAAATTTATGAAACAACTAAGTTAAATTTTTCCACCGCAGTTAATGTATTAATCATTTAGCGTAATAGAATTAAGTAAAGTGATGCTATTATGTGGTGTTCAGATTTTATTTAAATTTTAAAAAAATTGCATCTTAAATGGATCATAATAGTGCTGATATTGCATAATTTTAATTAATAAAAAATGTGTATAATTTAATAAAAAAAGTAGAGAAGCTATTATAAGTATACAAATAATATTGACTTTGCAGATGTAAATTGATAAAAATTAAAATTAACACGTCATTTTTGACGGGGGCTAACCACTAGTAATTGAAGAAATATCGAAAAACTAATAACATTTCAATTGGCTTTACAAATGGTTTAGGGATCTTAAGAGTATTTCTTTACAGATATTGGAGACACATTAATTAGCACTTTCGAGTGTCTGAATTCGATACTTTTCACAACATATTTCAAAATCACATACATAAAGTAACGAAATAATTGCGCTTTAAAACTTAAAGGAAAAGAGTAAAACCACTTTTAGTGGTTTATAAAATCAGAGCATCTAATTTAAAAGAAAATCACAGACAATTTTTTTTCTTTGTGGAGGGGAGAAAATGTTTATGCCTAAAACGAACTATTACATTAATATCACTTACTTGAAATTTAAGGAGAACGCTAAATAATTCAACATAGTTCCTTACGACCGAATTGTAATTCTAATTTTGAATTTAAAGAATCTGTTTTTTTTTAGTTTTTTAGCTTTAATATGATTTATTGTGTGTATACTTAAAGCGAAGAGTATGGATACTTGAATTTATATCGGCAAATAAATAACCATTTAAACTGGATTTAACAATATTAGAAAATTTTAAGAAACTTACTACAAATATCGAAAACATATGTTTATGAGTAAGTTTGTGCCTCTGAATTCGATACTTTACACTATTTCACGTTCATAACGTGTATTTAAAGTTACGAAATAATTGTGCTCTTATAACAAATTAAAGGAGGAAAACAATAACGATATTGAGTGAATTATAAAACGACAAAAAATGCCGCTAATTTATTGCGAGAGAGCATAGTGAGCGAAATTACACCACGACAGACCTACGTGAACTGAGCTAAATCGGGCATAACGAGTGTGCGAAGGCAGGTGGCCTTGGACGCCGTGGAGTCCCCGTGAGTGGCCGATACCAGGCGTTGGAGGGGCGAAAACTCCCGGCGCCCCAGATGATAGAAGTCTACGTGAGTGGCCGGCTTTATAAACGGTTGATTCTTATAACCACTGATCACTATAAGCGGTGGTTACTGTATTTTGGAATGCACCTATTCCTGATAAATCGACTTAACTTCAACATGCGTATCGATTGAATCTTGTTAAATAATTTTGAAACAGTGCTGATAACTCTGGTACGACTAGAGATTCCTTTAAAATAGGAAAACACAGCTTCTTAATATTCACATTGCCAGATAAAATACGCTAGTTTCGAACTAATTAATAGTCGAAACCAATTATTAGTGCATCTGTCCATTGAGACAGTCCTACCTAATGCTAGTAATTGGTTGCTTCTCTTGTTTTTTATTGTGGATATTAAGTTTTCCTATAATTTTCATGCATTATTTTATCTTTAATTGAATTAGTATCCCCTCCCCTTGTCTCATCTCTCCCTTTAAAAAATGAAGTTTTTTTTATATAAAAAATAGCGATTATCATTATTAGCCCCCCCCCCCCCACCTGTTAGATTATCCTAAGTAACTCATTATAATATGTAAAATTGATAGCAGAGAACTCGGGAGGTGTAATGGGTTGAATATGATCGGATGTAACGCCTTGACAAATATTCTCGATTGTCTTTTAATGATTTTTTTAATGATTTAATTATGTCCCTTTGCATTCTTCTCTATTAAATATTATGAATACAAATCTTGATGTTCTGCTCTATAACATGCATGTGTATATACATGTAGTTACATATTGCGCAGTTCCATTCATCCACTACGGGCTGGATTTGCTTTTCTATATATGGATGGCTGACGTGCAATGGTAAGTAACCCTAAACGAAGAATTGTTCAGGAAAGGCGTAAAAGTTTTTCATTCATGTATGATAAATAAACGAGCACCTTTTTCTACATTTTCTGTATGTTATTAAACTATTTACTCATAATTTTTCATAATTTCGAAAAAAGTGGATTACAACCTATTGCAATTAAGCCATCGATATATATATACAGTCGAACCCCGTTATAACGAACTTCAAGGGACCAAAGGTTTGGTTCGCTATATCCGGTGGTTCGCTATATCCGAACCGTTAAGAAAATGTTCACAAAATGTATAACTCATTAGTTGCTATGTGTATTCAATAATGATGTATTAAAAAACGACAAAATCTATTAAAAATGACCATTAATGAATTAAATTGACTAAAATCGATAACATTAAACTGATACAATACTAATTAAACTAATTAAAAATTAAAGACAAATGGATATAAATTCATTTTACCTTTAATTCTTCCTCACTGTTTTGTTACAGAAATAATCGGTAATCTTATGATGACGTGATACCGATTTCAAAAACATTATATGAATTTCTTTGTCCAGTACGTCAAATGACTGCAACACTCTTTCTTCCACTGTTTGTGTGGAAAAAAACTTATTAATTACACGCATTGCTGCTGTAGCATCTAAGATGGTGGGAATTTCATCATTTATGTGCCCCTCTTCATCAGCATCAGATGCAGAATATTCGATTTCAGAATGATTCATTTTAATTTCTTCCACAATATCTTCATCAGTCGGATTTTCACATGTAATGATTTCATCATCAAATGTTTCGAACAATTGCATGTCACAATACGAGAATGAGGAAATATTGTGTTTATCTATCCACATCGCGATAGGTAAATCTTCATCATCTTCTTCTTCAACATTCTTTGCTAGGCCAGCATGTCGAAAACATTTTCTAATTGTAGAATCTGTAACAAGCCGCCAAGATTTTTCGAGCATTATAAGTGCATCAAGAAGAGAAACGTCACATTTTACATTTTTATCATATCCTTCTAAAATTCGTAAAATGAGCTGCTTCCTGTAATAACATTTAAGGCTTCTGATGACACCCTGGTTCATAGGCTGTACTACAGAAGTTGCATTCGGGGGAAAGAGTACAATTCTAATCGATTGTAACTGTTTATCGTTTTTGTGTGCACTACAATTGTCAAGCAGAAGTAGAATTTTCAATTTTTTAACTGAAAGTTCACGATCCCACTTTCGAAGTTCTTTTTCAAACAGTTCCTTAGTCATCCACGCCTTACGGTTGGCTTCATAAGAAACAGAAAGCCGTTTGATATTTTTGAAGCATCTGGGGTGTTTAGATTTTCCAATTACTAGAAGCTTACGACGTTCAGTTCCACTCATATTGGCACACACAAGAAATGTGATTCTGTCTTTCGACAATTTTCCGCCATTACATTTCTCTCCATTAAATTTTAATGTCTGGTTTGGTGTCATCTTGTAAAACAGTGCAGCTTCATCAGCATTAAATATGTCATTCTCGTCATATTCACTAGAGATGTCACTCCAAATATTTTCTTTCCACTTATCGATGTTGGATGCTGAAACATCTCCCGATTCTCCGACAATTTTTCCGGAAGATATGTTGTTCCGCTTCTTGAATCTGTCTAACCATCCATTAGAACACGAAAATGGAATTCCAAATTTACTGGCAAATTCATCAGCTTTTGACTGAAGCATTTGCCCAGAAATTGGTACATTTTGGCTTCTTTGAATGCTGAACCATTTTAATAAAGCTTCTTCCACTTCTTGATGGACAGCTTTTCTTCATTTTTTTGGAGTTCAAATTCTTCTCGAAAGCAGAAAGTATGCTTTCTCTGTTTTTCCATATTGTTCCAACTGTAGATTTCGATAAATCTTTTTTTCGGCAAATGTCAACTTGGCTACCTCCATTTTGTATTTCTCTTATCATATTTACTTTTTCTTCGATGCAGAATGGTTTACGCTTGCTCGACATGATGTACCTAATGATTTCTTAAAGCGAATTTTTAACTTGTGATAAACACTCAAATAGGTGAATTAGATGAAATGACTCCCCTTCCACCTGCGTGTGGAAATGAATCTTCCGGCTCGACCCTGAGCTGACCTTTCCCCTTGTTCTCGGGTGCGCATATGCTATACTGTTCATGCTTTTACTTGTTCTCCTCGAGCGTTTGGTGAACCTTTCCCCTCCCCTCCCTCCTCTTACTGTAGTTTCGCTTACCGAATTACTGGCTGGATTAGATGTTTCTACCCTTGAATAAACAGATTATCGCTGATTTACTCCGTGTTTCACTAGCTGACATACATTTCCATATGAAATCAGAGTCGAAGTCATGTTTTCACAACTGCGGAAAAATAAAAAAAATAAAAAATCAGTCGACTGAAAAAAAGGGGTTCGTTATAGCCGATTCTTAACATTTCGGAGGTTCGCTATAAAAGGGTAAATTAGCATTAAATAGAATAGGAAAACGACGGGACCAAAAATTTCGTTCGTTATATCCCAGGTTCGCTATAACGGGGTTCGACTGTATATATATATATATATATATGTGATGATTAAAGAATAAGCTGTAGTTAATTAGATTAATGAGCGTTAAAAACAGAAATTCTAGTAAAGTCCTAGTGTGGTCTCCAATTCAGGAAGTAGACTGTATTTCGCAGCGAAAGAAGTTCAGGGTCATTCGCTCACACCGCGCGTATCCTTACATAACATCGGATGTTTCGGCGAGGGGCTCTAGAAGAGGACCTACGCCTATGTGACTTATATAACGGATCAGAAAGAAATTACGCAGTTCGGGGAAATATTTGATAGAATCAAGACGTTGCGTCTGTCGGGAGCTCTGTGAGATGATTGAAAATGGCGATTTAGCTGGATTAATGGGTTTTCGATTAATGTTAAATTAATAAAGAGGTGTTTAAAAGTTAATTAAGTATTAGTTCTTCCACTGGCCTACTGTTTGATGACTGCAATTAGATTAATTAGTGTATTTAGATGGGTGCACGGCGATAGGGTCGTGACACGAGCCGAGCAGGATATCGAATCGCGTTCTCGAAACCCCCTTGCTTTTAAATAGGTTATAGGAATAAAATTTAAATTTAATGTTTCCCATTTTTCGTCATCTCCTCATCTCCGCGACAGCGCCATGTCAATCGGAAAGTAAATACTCTATTTAATATTTTGGTTTGAGCTGCAATGCTTGTCGTTCGTCTCTCAATGCCGCGAGAATGTGCCGACGCCGTCTTCACATTATGAGTGCATTTTCGTTGAAAAATCTCCGTCGTCTTCAAAGGAGAGTCCGCCACTGTGAGGTGCTTGATCGAGTTGCTGCAGTGTGTCAACTATTTTCTACCATTCGTTTTCAGGATCGTGTGCATCCTTTTGTTCGGATGTGTCTGCTCCTACTTCACAACAAGGAGATTTTCTAATACAGTGCCGTGAGATGCCGATCTTCATATCTGTGTATTATATTTTCCAGAGTTTTCAGCGAGACAAAACGTAATTAATGCGGCATATAGTCATCGGGATGGACCGACAGGAAAAAAAAATGATTTCATTATCCGGTTTAACCAGCGTGAATTATTGTGTCTTCAAGATAGTGGTGATTTATTTATGAATTCGACAGGCAACATTCGGCATTAAACCATTTGCGGAATCTGTGACGTGCGTGTTTTAAAACATTGAAGAATATGAGCCATCACAGGTGTATACTACCTGTTCTCGAGCATTATCCGGAGAACCGAAGGAAGTTAATTAAATTGCCGCCAATGTTATTTTCTATCTAATTTGAATTAATGATTTAAAAAAAAAATGATGATTAAAAGGTTAAAGTTTCTTAAAGTAAGCCAAAAATTTATGATTTTAACTATTGTAACTGAGATGGGTCTATGATTTTGAAGTTCTTAATAGCTAGCTTGTTTTTGATGTATAAAGTAGAATGTTATTTGGGTTGGCGTCAGAGTCTAAACTAAATTCAGTTAAATTTCGGGAGCAATATACCCATACTTTATACTGATGATCCCCACCCAGGTTTCACTGAAGAGCAGGAAAACACTTTGGTACAACTATAGATTTGGGCACTTAACTTTTTCTGACGGCACTTCCAATTGGCTTGCATTAAACATTATAATTTTCAGTGGAGTTTTGGACTACTGAATTAGATTTTGCTGTTTATGTGTAGGATTTGATTGGAATATTGAGAGTTGATAGACTTATTTCATGTTTTCGATTAATTAATATTGACACTGGAAAAAAATGTTGTTATTGTTATTCTACGAACCTAAAATATGTAATCCAGCTTTTGTTGTTTTAAGGGGGGGGAGAAGACGAGAAACAAAGTAGACTATCAGATTTTAAGCATTGTAAAAGAACCAAAGAAAATTCTGCAGATTCTTCAGAGCGGTGATGGTCATTCTTTTTTTTTTATTATGTGATTTTGAAGTGTTTTATTTTGATTTACGTTTTTAATAAAAATATTTTGAGTGTTTTTATGTAGTGATAAAAATTTATATTGATAAATGTGATTTTTTAAAATAAGGTATGGAAATCATAGTAGTATTCTTTTATAGATATAGAGTGAGGGATTTTGATATGTTTTAATTTTGTAATAGTAAGATTGTATAAGCAATATCGTTTAAAATGTGAGTCTATAACATATTTTACGATTTAGGTGAAGGATTAGGTTTTGAACAAGCATGAGCAATTTTACATGGTGTTCCCTCAATTCACATATTGTTAGAGTTTTAGTGATTATTGATTGATTATGAACAGTATATGAATAATAAAGAGAAAGAAAGGAAGTTGTTGGAGATTGTAAAGAAATTTAAAGGATTAATTTGATTCCATACTTTTTAAGATACAACTTACTGTTTTCTGATATTTTAATAATCTTATTAATTGTGTATTCTTAATTCTATTGAGTGATTTTTAACATTTTCCATTTAGCTTTTAGTGTTATTGTGATATTCAGAACTGTTATATTCTAGTGATTTAGTACTCTTTTGGTTTTGTGCACAGATAAAAAGTAATGTTTAGTGTTCTTTTATGTGAAGTTCTGTCTCAAATGGAGACTTATGTAATCTAACCACACCTCATTTTGGTCCAGCTAATCGCATGTAGGAATTAATTTTAGATTAGGGTTAAAATTTTTGGCTAGAAAAAATTTAGGAATAATGTTGTTGGGTTTCTCTGGGTTGTTGTGTGGGGAGACGTCCCTACATCAGCATGTTTTCCAGTTGGCTGATTTGTTTTTCACTTCTGAGGACGTGCTGTCGGAATTAGCTACTCTTTGTGTGCGCGCCTTCAGGGGGAAGAGGGGGGAAATTGTGATGATTAAAGAATAAGCTGTAGTTAATTATATTAATGAGCGTTAAACAGTAAATTCTAGTAAAGTCCTAGTGGGTCTCCAAATTCAGGAAGTAGACTGTATTTCGCAGCGAAAGAGTCAGCGGTCATTCGCTCACCACGCGCGTATCTTACATAACCATCGGATGTTCGCGGGGGCTCTAGAAGAGGACCCTACGCCTATGTGATGTCTATACACGGATCAGAAAGAAATTACGCAGTTCGGGAAATATTTGATAGAATCAAGACGTGCGTCTGTCGGGAGCTCTGTGAGATGATTGAAAATGGCCGATTTAGCTGGATTAATGGGGTTTTCGATTAATGTTAATTAATAAGAGGGTTTTAAAAGTTAATTAAGTATAGTTCTTCCACTGGCCTACTGTTTGATGACTGCAATTAGATTAATTAGTGGTATTTAGATGGGTGCACGGCGATAGGGTCGTGACAATCTATATATATATATATATATATATATATATATAGATATATATATATATATATATAGATAATATACTATATATATTAATCTCCACTCTTTTTTTTTCAAATTATGAGTAAATAGTTAAATACATAACTCCTAGAAAATGTTTAATAAAAGAGTGTTCGTTTATTTATCATATATAGATGAAAAAGTTTAGCGCCTTTCTGAACAATTCTTAGTTTAGGGTTTTTTCCAAAACTATGCATAAATTCAATACATGAATAGTTTTGGTTTGGTTGAGGAGCGCTACAGTATTTTTTTTTCTACCGAGGGCTAATTAGGGCCGAGACCTACTGCTTAAAACAGATTCCAAACGGCTACAACTTCATGCCAATAGTGGTGACTCGACCTGGGTCCCGATTGCCATTCCCTATAGCCATTTGGCCATCTTCCGGCATGCATGTATGTATGTGTACGTATTTATATGTATGTATGTATACGTATGTATGTATAAACATGTATGTATTTATAGTGTGTATGTATTGTAGCCTACTGGAAATATGTCTTATTTTTCCCGAGACCCCACAAGCGCAACACAGGCTTCGTGTTTTTCGAGGAATGTGTTGTTCGGTTCCACCAGTTCGGAAACACGTGGGGGGATTAAAAACCGTTTTCTTCACAGATGCAGCCACTAAAGCTGTCATCTTAACGTTTCGGCAACGTAATAAAGTTCGGCGTCTAAGAAGAGCTGTCAGCCGATAATCTGCCGCCCGCCCCCCCCCACCCCTTTTGAAAAATCCAGACCTGGAGAGAGACGCTGTATAAAATCCGAGCGGGATAGACGGTTTTTGCTAGGTTACTGTGTTGTTGGGCCGAGATGGGCCCTGGAGCGTGCATTTGTGAATCTGCACGTAAATTAAGTGATTATGTCGGAAGTATTTAATGTTTAATTCTTTTTGTAAATAATCTAGCTTGTTAAGTTTTTGTTTTAAAAATTTGGTTTTCGCTTTTAATTAGAACTCTGTCTTTCTTTGGTATGGATCAATAGTTGTGAAATTTCTTCAAAATGGCCTCAGAGAGAATAGCCTTACTACTTGTCGTGACGCCACAGTATATTTATGTATAGGTAGGTATGTATATTTTATGTATATGTATTGTATACGTATGTATGTATAAATATGATTGTATGTCATGTGTGTATGTATATTTATATACGTATGTATGTATAAATATGTATGTTTTATATGTATGTATGTTAGTTGTATGTACACACACACTAGGACAGGGTGTGGGCAACCCTTGTGCATGCGTGCCAAACGTGGCACGCGATGGCTTGTTTCTGGCGCACCGCGAAGCAGGTCCTTGCCCGAAGTATTAGGACTTGGAAAATTATTCCAGAAAATTATGTCTGTTTTAAAAACCTCTACAGCAGCATTTCCATTCATATTTTGTCTACATATGCTTATGAATCTCATTGATGAACTTCATTAAAATTCGTAACAGGAGTAGTCTTACGGATGAAACTAGTAGTGCATACTATCTCTCAAGGTTACTAAATAAACCCGATATAAAATGTCTGCCATCTGTTCTGCAGCAGCAGAAGTCTCGCTGATAATATATAAAGGTGTCAACAAGTTTTCTGTCTCTAGTATTATCTGAATGTTTCTTTTGAAAATTTCAAAGTTTTCTGGGTTGTTAAATATAGTTTGAAGCTAAATAAATATATTTTCTTTTTTAACATCATTTATTAAAGGGATTTTCAATCAGCAAAAGGTTATATGTAATAGCTTTTTATTTTTTTGTTATTCTACAATGCATAGCTGGAAAAATTTAATGGCTGCTAGTTGTAAAAAATATCAGTTAGTGTTGAATTTTTGTTTGATGCTAATAATGTCTTTAAATTATGTGAATATGTATGGTAGTTAAAGTTGTACTTACAGGCTATTAAAAAATATCCATGAAAAAACCTTTTCGTAAAAACCTGTGAAAATTTTTTCATTCAACCATTTTACATGATTTACATGATCACTTACAATCAATATTAAGATACAAATAAGTTCTCAAGAAATTTCGGTTGGCACATAGAAAAATTCTTTGTTAGACAATTTGGTCGATTTTGGCACGCTCTCTCAAAAAGGTTGCCCACCCCTGCACTAGGACCTCCTCCCGTCGGCTGATCACTCTCCTTTATCAATCTAATCATTTTTTGTGCATGTGAAAGATATAATCAAAGACTAGCGAGAAAGTTGAACGTGTATAAAGATGTAACCAAAGAGTTACGATTGAGCTATTTATTGCATACACTTATGTAACATATAAACGAGGGGAGATTAGGACACTATAAATGATAAAGAGCTAATTATTTCTCAATTTAAATAAGCGCGCACATAATTTATGCAATTTAAATGCTTGCTGTGATCCAATTAATTTTTTAACGGGCAAGTCACTATTCCATGAAATTTGAACTGTTGCATAGGGGATGTTTTAACTGGAATATTCAATTGCCATCATAAACCCTCTGCGACCTTCCTCACGTCGACTGAAGTTAGGTAAATAGTGTGTGTTATCAAAACAAGTTTCATGTAATAGCGAGGTGAACGGAAAAACAAAACTGTATGCTATTGTTTACGCATTGTTTTTTGTATTTCATTTAGTGGGAGGTTTTATATACGTCTGGAAAAATATTTTCTGGGATTCGTTTTTTTTTCCCCATGGTTCTGACGGGGTGAATTGGGAGGGTAGTCTAAACTAACAATCAAACAAGAATAGCAGATGCAAATTACTTTTAATGATTCTCTATTTGCCCTTGTTGGAAATGTTTTCGTAGATTCCGTTGTTAGAGTCTATCCTTTAAAAAGTTCATTTTATTGAAATAAGGCTGAAAACGGCGGATAATTTTTCAAATCAAAGTAGGAAATCCATTACAAACTAGTATTTAGATCAATGTAATTCTTTTTATTCGCAGTAACATGACCGGGTGGTATTCTCTAAAACATGTTATTACTTCTTGTAAAATAATAATTGATGGCAATAAAAATGGGTTTATAAAACCTCGTTGAAATTAGATACATAATGGCACCATCGTTTTTTGCTGTTTTTGTTGGAAAATAGTCGCGGGAAAACTATTTATAATCATTTTATTGAGATTAATTATAAGTTTAAAGAGAGAGAGATATATTTAAATTGTTCCTTTAGGTTTAGACAACTTTAGTGATTCCTGTTCTGTACTTGTAAGAAATGAGTACAGAAAATAGCGATTATAATTTCGGGACACGAATTGTAGGTAATCCCAGCAGCTTGAGCAGTTGTCATGTTCCTGTGATTTCGGATCTGCGCTCTAGGAGCAGTGACCCGTTGGTCCGAAATCCTCTGCAATGACGTACATTGTCCTCCTATTATTAAAAAAAAAGCTTGTGGCTTTTCCCTCTATTATGTGGACGAAATTCACGCCCAAATGACTTACGCGGCTTTTGAGTTTTTTTGAGTGCAATAGCGTGATTTAGGTAACTGGCGCCAGACCGTAAGATCCCAACGAGGGCAACACTCCTTACTTAATGTTCGAACTCTTACACTGTTACTATAATTTACACTTCTCTAATTATGTTAATATTTCAACGTCTCTTATTTGATGTACTTTCAAAATAGAATGAAATAAAAGGTATAAAATACGCATGAACAAAAGCCGATATATAACAGACTTGCTAAAATTTATAGACATTTTCTTTTAAGCGTGTATAATTCCGACACGTTGATATGAAAATAGGGATAGATTTGCTGTAAACAAGGATTCTTTAAATGTCATTTACCGAATTAATAACATGTATTATGTAAATAGAACAGGTTATATTAGGTGTTGAAAGTATAATAATGATCTCAGAGTTAAAATATAAGAGTTTCTTAAAAGCGACATTACTTTATTGTCAGTTTATAATTTAGAGTAATCTGGAATCTCTCGACTATCATTTTGCATGTTTTAACTACATTTTATTATTCTTCTGCACAATTGTTGTTAACTGCCTCCATATATTTATGTACGTGTGCAAAAACATGTACCCGTGTATGTACCACCCATGTGTTCTCCATATTTTAAGATTTTTTTCGCTCTTTTTGATTTTATATTAGCTGCAAGACTTGCTAAGAGTAAAAAATTCTGTCATTGACATTAACTGTTATATCCGCAGCCCTTACGTTTAAAAAATCTTTGTCTTTTTTAAAAGTATATCTTCATATGTAATTAGTCTTAGCAGTATACAATAGTTGAATAAACATGCCTGAGTTCTAGCGTTGAATTTTAGTAATATTCTTTCTCTATGAATTTTTTGCAAGGCCGATTATAGTTTTACTGTGTTCTTTTGAAGAATACTAAATACATTGATTTCGTATTAAAAAAATGGGAAATATATCGCCTTTAAAAATATATATCTAAATTTGTTTTTACAAATGTGTTGAGACGTGTCAAATATTTTGTATGTACGTGAACAGCATTTATTTTGAAATGATTTGTACAAAACTGTATATATGCCAAATATTCCATGAATAGGTTCCGTGGGTTGTTTTCATTGAGATGATCCAAAAGAAATTAGTCATTTTGGAGCCTGTTGGTTTTATTTTGAAACATCTGCTTGATCCCTGATAAACCTCATTAGATATTTATCGACGATGTGAAAAACAAACGAAGACAAGTTAGTTTGGACAAACCGGCCCATTCAGTTAGTTGCCTTGTGACGTAATCAGTGCGTGGGGATCTACTGTTGTAGCTGATCCGATAGACGCATCACTGGACTTGGGCTAAACAGGGCCTTGTTTTTCTTTTGTACAAAAGAATGTTTTTTTTTTTTTTTTTTTCAAACTTGTATACTTATCTTGCTATCTTACCTTGTCAGATGTCTTTCTTAGTGATTGTTGAACTGCCCTAATTCAAAGGCAGAAATGAAGTGTCTTTCATACAACTTCAAAATATAGCTAGAATAAAGCGTTCAAATGAGGAAAAGCATGCTGTAATTCGTTTCATCATCCTTTCCGTATTTGTGCACGTGATATTACTTTTTTACTTATTTTTCCCTGTCAGAAATGAACCTGATTACTTCTAAGAATCTGAATTAGACGCTAACTAATCAGATGTAATGCTGCATGTGTCTGTGGGGTAAATTACCTAAATTTGCTAGATTTTAGGGTGGCTTTTTGTCATCATATTCCTGACATCAGGATGCAAAAATCTTTTAGTATGGCACTGTCTTTAATATTTTTTCCGTTACTTGATTTTAAGTGAACTGAGCTGAATTTTAACATAACTTTAAGATTCTAAGATAAAATATTCCTTTATGCTTCTTGTGTAAATTTTTAGTGTGAAGCTGTATCGATTTAATGAAATTGAAAGTTTTCCATCTTGCAGAGATATTTTCTATTTGAATGAATATAGGGATAGATGTATGGCTAGTTTTCTTGAAAGTAAAAGTATATATCGATGTGTAGCCTACCTCAAACTGTTTTTGTACGATTTTTTTAGGCATATATAAATTAATGTCCATGAAAATACTACGAATAAAAAGTAATTAACAGTAAGTGATTAACTGAATTAAGTTAGAAACTAACTAAATGGGAAATTTAAGTTATTTTAAGCGATTTTTTTTCGTCCGTTTTTTATGCGATTCCTATCCATTGCACAAAAACAGGTTTAAGTGTATATGCGTGTGTGTGACAAGGCCAAATTAGAAATTTGGATACTCTCACTCCTTTAGAATGAATTGAAAACAATTTCGTAAAGTCGTACTTCATTTATAGCAGTATACACACGACCGCGTTTTTCGCTGATGCAGGTGAGAGTATGAGAAAAATAAAATATTTCGCTCCTGCTTGAACCTTAATGCATGATTTGATATTTGTTGTTTCTGTAGCGAATGATTTTGTCGATTTTTGATCCAAAAAAGGGTAGACAATTACGCTACATTAAATTAACCTGCGAAAGGTCATTCAGTTTCCATCACAGTTTTCCTGTATTTTAATTAAATAAACGTAGAGGAAAAAACTTCTTTGGAAAATTAAGTTTCATTGACGAAAAAAATGTATTGTTCCGAATACTCATAAAAACTGGATTGAATGAATGAAAAACTGAATGAATTATTGATAATTATACCCGTACTCATTTCCATCACTTCCTCAATTCATTGTATGAAAATTTATCTTTGTATATTTCTCTTAGTTCCGTCATTTACTTTCTGCATTCTTTTAAATGTAAACTCTTGTCGGGCAATCTTTGGTTTCACTTCTTCCTGGTATGTTATCCATTCAGTAACGGGGCCCCAGTGTATCAGTCTCAGAATTGGACATTTGGGTTAAATTGTTGCCTGTGTCCTTGTCCTTAAAAGGGTATATGTACATCGTATTTTCCGAAACGTGATTCTTTTCAATGATTTTTGGTGTGATCACTAAAATAGCTTATCCTGGAAGATTTTGCAGCTTATATGCATCCGGAATTTTTAAAAATTCTGTTATTATTGAGTCTTTTAAATGTCGATTCTAGTTTTGAAAAAATATATCAGAAGATTAACTACATTTAATACATTAGTGTTACTTCTTAAAACAAAATACTAGAAGATATAATTTTTACGATATGCAAAGTACATTTAAAAAAAAATACGAAAAGTTGTAATTATGAGATATAAGCTGTACAGTCCTTTTTGCATAAATTAACTTTTCCGCGGTTTGTATTCTTACTTTTCTGTGGTCGCTGGAGTATTTAAAAATTTGTAGTTACTGCTTGAGGCTTAAATCTCGGGACTTGGTTGAATTATATCACTGCCTGTGATATATAGGAGCTCTGTCTTGTGACAAAAAATGGAACTTTTTTATATTTGTAGAATTTTGATAGCTCATAATATTTGAAAGCAATAGAATTAACTTTCATATTCTACGAAAATGCTACTAAACTTTTGGCATCTGTTGAGCTACCGAAAACAAGCAGAATTTTTATGAAATACTAGTTTCCAGCAATAAAGTAGGATACTAGTCATACCAGATTCTATTGTTTCATTGATATTTCTGTAACGTTAAAAATTCACGTTCAAGTAAATTATTCAAAGCAATATTCTGAAGCATATGACGTAATCATCTCATAACAAATTTCTGGCTTCCCAGCTCATGCTTTCATGTCAGTATCAAAGCGAGAACAGTGGATTTGGAATTTGAATGCTTCGTTGCACTTGTTAAAAACAAATGAAAGGGTTCCGTTTCCTACTTAAAACCACTACCGCCTTAGTTTTTAAAAAAAGCTTATATTTTAAGTACTTATTTCCCTATTAATTTAAAAATCTTGGTTTCCCAATATAATATCAGTACTAAACATTGGCATATCTTATGATTTATCAGGTCTGTGAATCCTCCTTTCCTTGAAAGCGCGGATTTTTCTTTAATTTTATTACTTGCGTATTCTCAGATAGTCTTGCGACGAAAATATTGGACCCACCCTAGTAAGACGAAGCGCATAAAATCGAGTCTACACTGTATTATGGATAACGTGAAAGTGTCAATGCCATCCTTTATGTGAATGAAATTGTGTCCCCGCTACTATGAGACCGAACGGCGACTACTGGTCGTTGTTTCTCTTTCGTTCGGTGACACGCCATCTTGACAAACACATTTTTTCTCTCTTTTTTAATCACATTTAATTGAGCCCCACTCTTCTTAAAATGAATAAGCAGTTTAAGATGGGGCTTTTATTGTTAAAATTAACTGCTCGTCAAAAATAGCTCCGCGAACTCTCCGAATAGCTTTTTCGTCTGATAAATTTCTTTGGTTTTCAACTGCTTCATATTTTAAACTAAAATGCGTCCGTTTCTTGATGTTTAATTATGTACATAATTCCTATTTTTTACCGTTATTAACGAAGACTCGAGAATGCATTAAAATTATAATCGATGTGTAAAAGATCAATTTTTCTCGTTTTGTTATCAATTCAACACTTCCTCTGATCATCCTGTTAGTGGGTCACCGTTTTTTGACGTAAAAATGTATTTTTTCATTTGTCAAAAACCTTTTAAACCAGTAGTAGAAATGTATCATCGCCTTATAGCTCTATAAGACAACCGAGAAAAAGAAAAGTTTCACATATATTAAATAATATTAGTACGTCATTTTCAGTACTCTCACACTAGTTTCGAAAAGTCGTCTCTTTACAATTTATTAATAGAGATTAAAAGTACGCCATTTGCGAAATTATAAAAATTTTATATTACTTTTTGGTAGATTTCTTGTCAATACTTTCGATGTTGCATGAATGAAGGTTTTCGTACCTGAAATTTTGTGTGTCCCACAGCTGACTGTGCCATCAAACCCTCGATTCTGAGAGCTGTATCATGACTCTTTCTTTAGTTATGGTATGATTAGAATGAATGTAAAAGGAGTTCCTAACAAACACACAGGAATGTTCAATGTGCTTCAATTTATGTATTTCATTAAATCAGACTTTTTTTTACTCCAAAGTTCTGGCATCATGACTGTGATTATCAAGAGTATAATATAATACTCGATGGCAGCGGTTCTCAACCCCGACGGCTCAGCGTAAGAAAAATAAAAATGACCCCTTCGAGACCCCCCCCCCCCTCCCCAAGACCAAAAGTTATAACATTAATAATAAACAGCTGCACGAGCGACTAAGCAGCCCCAGGTTTAGAAACACTACTCTGTGGTATATAAGAATGAAGATGCATTAAAGTATGGCAGTATGCTATGTAAAACTGTGTGATAAATTCGGCAGTTTGTCATAAATCAAAAAAATGTTACTCTCGAATAAATCTAGGTTTTAAAAAATGCCACTGACTTATCATTCTTATTACGTTAATGAATGGTCCTCTCTCTACATTAAAATCATCATAGGGCTTTTAAATAACCCGTGGCTTATTAATATAATATCGAAACAGAAGAGCGCCATTTATATGTTTTAGTCGAGACCTGAGAGTGAACTTATGAATGAAATTGGAATAAATCATCTCTTCCTAAAACCTTACTGAAATAAACAAAAATCTATTTATCTTCAAATTGCAATTCAGTTGATATTTTTAATTTTTTGATCAGTGTGACATTAACTAATTTCTGTTTAAAATGTTTAACAAATTTCGAAATTTATCTGAATTAAAATATTTTTAATATCTTAATTCAAGAATATATTTAGAAAATTAGAGATTTTATATTTTAGTTCTTCATGAAATAGTTTCTTATTTGATTTATTGGTATTTTTCTGGAGTCACCAGTGAAGCGTTATTCAAGTAATTTCCATACTCTATTTGACTCATTATACTCAGTTAAATAAGATTTTACGGTATTGAAATGACAACTGCTTTGCTATAACTAGAATGCGGCGGTTCTAGAGAACTATAGTCAGTCACTCTTCGTTTTGTCTACAGCTACATACAAGTTGTTACACGTATAAGTGTTACAATTTTTATTGTATATCCCTAGTGAGCATTTGAGTGAACTCTTGGTTACATTGGATGAGGCACAGCATCGGCCTCGAGAAATACCGCTAAGCTGTGGAAAAAAAATATTAATAATATCCTAAATCAGAAAAATGAGTAGGACATTTAAGCTGGATTAGTAGCATATAATAGTATTATTTTCAAAATTTTATAAACCGATTCGATAATCCTGTACATAATATAAAATGGAATCAGCCACGGTTGGAGGGTTAAAAGTGGTTTGAATATCGCTTTGGATCGCATTGATATGCAATTATTGCATTCTGTATCTGTATGCATTTTATCTTGGAGTATCACCAAACTCCGAAAAATATGCACTCGATCGCCATAATCATTCATATAATTGTGATAAACTCACTCATCTAATTCTATGCAATAACATTTAATGTCTAATTCATTTTCTGATAGTTTAGTAGCATCTGTAAACCATACAGTAGGATTAGAATGTTGCAAATAATTTAATTGGTGGTTTATTGCACCGATAAGAGTCAAGGTATCACAACTGTTTTTAATTTAAGTTTACCTCTTTATTATTTGTGAATATAAAACAGTTCAATGACTGACTGACTGACTGACAGATAACGCACAGACCAAACCGCTGGACCTAAAGGGCTGAAATTTTCCATGGCGATTCTGCTTATAGTGTAGGGAGGTACTAAGGAAGATTTTTGAAAAATCTTCTTAGATTTTTTAAAAATTAAATTTTTAAGCTGTTTTTGTAACTTTTCTTAAGTTTGCATTTAAAATAATAATCTGAGGGTCATAAAATTTACATCACGAGAAAGATCATAAAAATTCCTTTAAAATGAAATCTTTTTTGAACCTTTACCTCCATTTTTTGAGTTTTGGTGAATTTTTAAAGGTTAATTTTCAAAATTTAATTTATTAAATGCTGATCACGTGGTTTCTTTTCTTTTTGTGATACTTCAAATTAATTTTGCGTGCATAACAACGAAATAAGTTGACAAAAAATATTGAAATACAGTAAAAGATAAAATTTAACCACTAAACTAATTGAGATAGAAGTTTGTTAAGAATTTAATTCAAAATAGTATGTTTTATGGATATTAAACATACAAATTAATTGCATACATTGACCGTTGTATTTAATTGATTATTTTCTTCTACATTATTTTGTCTATAAAAATATCCGTTACGATTTATATATATATATATATTATATATATATATATATATATATATATATATATATATATATATAATATATATAACAAGAAAACGCGTCCTTCCTAAATTACTTTACTTTAAAGCATATTCTATTGTTAATAAAGCACGACCCCTTTTTCCAAAAATTGCGACCTAAAAGTAAAATAGATAATTATATTAGCCCTGCAGATCATTAAGCAGGCATGTGCAATAACATCCCTAGATATGAGTGTTAGAAGTTTATGAGATTCCGAATGTCAGTATAGTGTCAAAATTCTTGAAGAGCCCTCGAATCACTCTGAAGTTATGTCTTTATAACGTCAAAAACCCACTTTGCAAGAACTTTATGGCCACTTATCCTACGCCCAGGGCCCTCAACAGTTCGCGGTTTTAACAAGCGTGGGATCTAGCAGTAAAGTCCCCGATAAACTTAAGTGGACACGTGAACTCCACGAATCTAAAGTCGCCCAATTAAAAATTAAGTAGTTTAGGCCCTCTGGCGTCAATATCGCAAAACACCCATTTAATATTGCATGAACAGAAGACTTCTCTCTCTTCGTTTCTAACTTTTGTTGCTGTCGGACCTGCTGTCCGCGCCTGTATGTAATCGGCGTCCCGTCCTGGCATGTACGCCGGACAAGTCATGTGGCCGCTGCAGCCTTCGCGATGCTTCATAATAAATAAAAGTGTTTTCCTGAACCACACTCAGCCCGACTGCATCTCTGCGCAGCGATTCACTGTATGATCAACACCCTCGTGCCGACTGCATCTCTCCAAGTTGTGCGCATCAATTCAACTTGTGCTAAATTTTCCAAATGTGATTATTATCACATTTATATATATATATATATATATATATATATATATATAAAATATAGGTATTAATTGCATACATTGACCGTTGTATTTAATTTGATTGTACTCCGTAGCGAAGCACGGATATTCAGCTAGTTTGTTAATATAATTCGAATTGGATGTGTCATTTCGCGAATACACGAGGCATTTTACATTCCCAAATCAAAATAAATCGGATGATAAAAACTAAAGAAAATTCTACAGTAAAGAATGAACCCCAAAAGGGCATTAATGAAAACTAAACGATTCTTGATAATAACTTTTGAAATTAGTCAGTTTGTTGTCAAACGTGTTTCATTATCTTTCCCGTCTGATTCATGGATTCGTGAAAATAATCCTCCGATGACTAACAGGATTTTAAGGCGTGTAGCTGCCTCCAATAAGGAAGGAATGGTCTCGATTTTGAATCGTATTTTACAGTTTTTTTCCCTTGCTGCTATTTTTGTTTGATTAGGAGGAAAGTTGAAGTCGACAACCAAGAAATTTCTAGTGATTTAATAAGTTGACTGTTGCTTCATACATATCCGAGGCGACAATTTCTGGTAATGAGTTTCCTGAGATTTCTACGCCTGTGTTTAGAGCTAATGTTTTATTTTCAACGGCTGTTGTTGTCTCACGGAATTTTTTTATGGCCCTCTTTTACGAATTAAGTCTGCACCTTATTTGTTCGTTGAGATTTCATGACGTGCTGGGGGAATGAGTGGTGTTCTTCACTTAAAAACGATAGCAATAAATACGTGGACACTCTGAGAATTGCTGTTCAGTTTTATACATAAATATTTTATTGTGTAGAAATCAATAGCACAAGTGCGGAGGAACAAGGCATATACCCTGAAAAGTAACATTTTAAGGAAAAGATAAAAAATAATAATACAGTCGAACCCCGTTATAGTGAACCGTTATATAACGAACGAAAATTTTAGTCCTGCTATTTTCCTATTGTACGTAATTTAATTAGTAGTGTGTCAGTTTAATGTAATCGATTTTAGTCGATTTAATTCATTAATGATCATTTTTAATAGATTTTAATCATTTTTGTAATACATCATTATTGAATACACGTTGCAACTAATGAATTATACATTTTGTGAACTCTAGCATATTTCTTAACGGTTCGGATAGAGCAAACCACCGGATAAAGCGAACAAAACCTTTGGTCCCTTGAAGTTTGTTATAACGGGGTTCGACTGTCATGCATAATTATAGATTATTAAGCATTTAATTTGAAATGAGCTATTTTGTGATATATTTTTTTTTAATCCCAAAAGTGGTTATTTGAAGAATAATCAGTCACTCCATTAATAGGGCTTTATTTGAATTTATTGTAGTTTATCAAAGTCTTAATGGCTTAATGCAAGTGAACAGGAAATTGTCACCCCTTTTGTTTGGTACGTAAATAATTTGTTTTAAAATGAGTTGATATTGGGCGTGAGCTCCACCAAAGCAGCCTTCTCGCGGAAGTGCGGGCTATAATGATGATGATAATCATCGTATTGCGACCTGCAAACAATGCTACTTCTTCGTGACCGGTTGGCAGCCAGGTCTTCCGGGACCTAGGAAAAAGGGAAAGGGCAACACGCGATACATGCTCTCTCATGAATCATGATCTATCTTCACTGCTTCTTCCGAACTTTTGTTTCAATAAATGGGGACAGGAAAGTAATGTATTCTTTGTCTTTGATAATTCACTGTAACAAGCACTCTATAGAGACAGAAGATTTATATCGCTTGAAAGCTGAATACTGCTACCTTTTTCTAATACACGATTTCGATTTGTGTTGGGAGTCATACAAAGTCTTCTATTGCTCTTCTATAATCTCTGTCACCAAGTGATTATGCAAACTTTATAAGCATTTCTTAAAATCATGTTTTCCTGTTGTATTCCCAGGAATATAGATCTCAGAGGAAGCCTTCTTTCACTTTCTGAAACTCAACTGTTAACTATTTTCGAATCTCTCTCTATAAGAGCAAACATTGTCCGAAATGGAAAATTATTGTTTTAAAACTGTATTGATAGGGATTGGGATTCTAAGTAATCTATATAGCTTAAATAATGAAATCAGCAAGTAGAGTTCATTTGAAATGAGTAAGGGTAATCATATGAAGATAGCGCATTTGTGTGACAGTGCTTGCAGTCATTTGTCTTGTGTGTTATTAAGGATGCTAACAATTACATCTTCAAACATAACGAAAGAATGTCAGCCTTTATGCTTCTAGATCAGTGGTTCACAACCCGTAGAAGTCTGCAGACCACTAAGCTAGAAACTGAACCATGTGCGGACCACCCCCCCCCCCACCCGACATCGACTTGAGGGGGGAACCTTCCGGGGGGGTATAGAATATCTCTCAGGCAAAAGGGATAAGGGGTTAATGTACTCGCATTCTAACGTATCATAATCAAATAATAAAATAATTATGTTAAACTTCTAAGAAATTTTAATTCTACACCTGATAGTCATCGGATATATTCCGTCTATCTAGTTCAATGAACATTGCTTCCAAAATCCCCATTTATTTGGCAATTTTTTCTATGTGGTGCCGGACCACTCCCGAGGCTCTCGCGGACCACCGGTTGGGAACCACTGTTCTAGATGGTCAAAAGTCTTGTGTTTGCTCTGAAACATCTCCCAGAACGCTGTAAATAAATAATTCCATAACTGCACTTTTTCTCGCACATGTAGGTTAAACGTGTATTGATTGTAGATGATATTCTTTTTCGAAGCTTTACTCGCCATTATCCGACATAACTCCGAATTTAAATTAATGAACAATAATCAAAAATTTATTGCACTGCTGGAGGCCTCAACAATCTGCTATGGGATTTGAATATTTATGCACTTATGTAACATTTATGTGCAAAGAACGCTCCTATATCTGACATTCATAGCTGACTAAGACACTGCTAGTATTGCTTTAATGTTCGCTTTTGTAATTTAAGGGCAAAGCAAGGATTCAAATGGATATCAATAATTTGGTTATGGCTTATTTATACGATTATAAATTAGCGTTCCTTTCACAAATCGTTTTAATATCTAATGTTGTACTGGTAAAACAGTCACATTACTTCCAGTACCGCTGCACAAAATTTTAGAATACGTGATATGCTTAAGGGTATGCTTTTTCATAGAGATGATACGTCAATTTATTCTAAGGAGAAAATTCTTTTTTTATTCATGGGATTCGTACTTTGAATTATATTTATTGTTCAACGATATGTTCTAACATTTTTCAGTATTTATTTTCAAAACTAAGATTTTGCTGAGACAGGTGATTAATGAACAAAAAATATCGTACGGCTGTTTTCAAAACATTTAGATAGATATCCGTTCCATGTCACTAACGAATTAGTCACTATAAAATGAACTTATTGCGGAAGTAGTTATACACTTCATGTTCTAAGAAAATAATTCGCGAGAGTGATGATAGAAAAAAATGTGCTATGGTCTTAAAAAATTGCTATTATTATAATTAATTATTTTAATCATTAAGCGAGGTTTATATAGAATAATTTAATTTAACTTCGGGAATGATTCCATAATGACGAATTTAAAGATTTTGCATAACTAAATAACTGCATTTTAGGAGTTTGGGGCACATGTTTATGAATTTTTTTACTCTTGCATATATTTGCTCACATTACGTGTCGATTTTCATCACGTATTTTAATGTATATATTTTAAAAATAAATGTTTTCATCGCCTAATGTCTTCCATATTTAACTGTATAGATTTAGTGCCTTCATTCATAGAATGTCATCCACTTAATCTTTGTATTTCACTGAAGCCATATGCATTCTTGGCCTACAAGTTAATTACAGCAGACACAGAGTTCTCTTTATGCATGGCGCAATATTTAAAGAAATACAAATTCAGCTAGTTTGGAGCACTTTTCAAACAAATCATTTTGAAAGGCACTTGATAGAAATTAATTGATCTGATTATTTGTAGATGTTTCGTATGCAATTTCGTTTTTCAGAAACATTTTAAACGTCCGACTACGCTTTTCGATTCTTATAATTATTTGTTACAGAATGTTGCGAAATAGAGGGGGTTTATCCAATTGCTAGTATCTGATGTGTTTAATCATTTTTTTCCCTCCTATCTGCAACTTAACATAGCTAAGGTTCTCAGCATCTTTGAAATTTCTCCCTAAAGAAAAGAACTCTGACCCCGCTTTCTAAAACTCACACTGAATATTCCAATCTAAAAGTGTTAGTGATAATAGAACATTTTTCCGTTTGTAATGATTTTCCCGTTTGTAATTTCGCAGTTGAAACATCTTGTTTTAAATTATTTGATTCTACATATCTTTAAAAACATTACATGTTTTGTTTCATGAAAAAAATATTATTAATAGTCATTTTCCAAGTACTTGCGTTAACGATTATTTCAGTTTTTATAAGTTGTGCGCCATGAAATGTTTGATTACCTTACAGTCTAAAAGTGCGATTTTTTTTTCATGTACCTTTCGATTTAGCAGAAGTCAAAAGTAGTGTTGCTGTCTTCCATGAAATTCCATAAATGTATTGTGTTGAAAGGTCAAATGTTAGGTGGTGTAACGATGACTAAAAATTGATTTCTTTTGAATTTCGCCTTGTATCAAATTTCAACGTTTGTTTGTAAATGCCTCTTTTCAAATAACACTAGAAAATCCTCTGTTATTAAGAGTTTTCTCCGCATAATTCCTCTGTTATTAAATTTTCTCTGCACACTTCTTCCTCCTAGAGCTGTTATACCTCGCGTATTTCTCGGAAATGTGTATATGTCTAGCGTACTCCTTGTATATAGATAAAACTATAGCTAGATTGTTACAGTGGGAATGAAATTAAACATTAAATTGTTTTCATATATTACATATATAAATAAACTCAAAAACTGGCTTATAAAATTCCAATATAATTCACATTATAATTAGCGTAATGGTTGCCGTCATTTACCCTTGTACAGTTCATTAATGACTAGTGTAGAAGGCAAGGAACGTCCATCCACTCAGAAACTTTGCACAGATGTTCAAAATTTATCTAGCTTCGGTTATAGAACGTTCTTCTCGTCTGGGGTTTTGTGATAAAAACTTCAGAATACTTTGTGTATATGTATGTATATTAAAAATGCTAGATTGAGAAGGCACTGTCCCACTGTTGGCATGAATGTTTATAGCCGATCGGAATAGGCATCAAACTGTAGGTCCTTGTGAAGCAAAAGTTAACGGTAGCGCTTTCCTCGATAAAAATTGGATTTATTTTGGTGAATAATAGTTCGTCACTACAACGTAATATTTTCTGGAATAATTGACACTCTTCCGGAGCGAGTTTTACGATTTGGCGATTAAGAAATTTGTTTTCCACCATCAAGAAAATGAATTGAATTTATATTTATTCTCTCTTTTCATATTGTATGTAATTTGCGTTGAATGATATTTTTAAATCGGAGTTTAGTGAGTATCTATGACTTACGGGTTTTTAAAAAATCTTTAATTTATCCTCCGCGGGAGGGAGGGGGGGGGGGATGCGTTAAAATGTTTGACTCTATTTACGACTCATATCAAATAAGCATATCAATATTTATCAGATTACCTGAACTTAAGAAATTCACTGCTTTTCTCACTTACCTGTTGAAGTCTATACTTTTGACAATTGCTTCGCATCCATTGAATGCACCATTTCTCTTTTTTTCGGTCTTTTTTTTTACATGATTAGAAATCGAAATCGGAATAATATATATAATGGGAACCAAAATGGTCGCGGTCGAGCGACCATTAGTCGAGCTTTTTTTATTGCGAATTTAGTGAAATGTGCTCCCTGATTGGTTTCACCACTCGTGGTTCTTCGAGTATATTATACATACATTTTAATTGGATGGCTTTTAATGTAAAGAACTATTTTGAGCCAATTAGATCTTATAATTTATATGAGCTTAGTTAACGTAAGCATTGAGTCATCTCCCCAGTACAGATGCCTCTTTTCTTCGATGGGATTCTGACAAATCTCTTTAAAAGGAAAATAATTAGAATTTTGATTGCGAATACCCTTCAGTTAACTTTTGATACGTTAAATTTCATAACACTTATTTCAGAAGAAGAGAAAAGACATTCTTAGTCATGAAAGTCACTATTTGACAACAGAAACTTGCCCTGACACAACTAATTGTAAATTGCTGTTGTAAGTTTCTGTTCTGTCTTGGAACTCACTAGGTTCTATATTGACAAAAGCTTTTAAATTCAATTCTGTTGTGTTATGTTACTCTGTACCTCTCTGGGTCGTGCTTTAGCAGCAATTGTTCCTAATTAACTGTCATTTCACATTAATAAGGAACTCCTAAAATATTGATCTGTACTACAGTGTGAGTCTGGTGGACTGATATTTATTCTGAAGACTATCTCAGAGCTCAATTTTGAGTGGTAAGAATGCTGTAGAGGCATGCGCTAATAAACTACCTGTTGCTTCCTTTTGTAAGATTGGGATGCGGAAGAGTGCACGCTGGAATCACTAAAAAGGTAAGCTCTTATCTAATTTCTTTTTTGATTTAGTTCTGCTAATTAATATTATTCTTAAAGCTTGATATATCTTTTTATGGTACGTTTTACGTACGTTTGTAATATTTAAGAATGTTTAGGTTTAATTTGTAAAAAGATTATGTGTGTCTTAATATTCTGGTCTCGTAATAAAGAGTTAAATCAGTGGATATTTAATTTGGCATGTATTATGTTACGTGTTTCTACATGTTTAATTATTGGGTGAATATCTCTTCTTCGTCACAAATTAATAGTAATTGGAAAACAACACATGATTCTAGCTATGCAATTATTTTGAAATCAGTAGTTTGACACAATACATCATTTCAATTAGTGTGTTAGGAACACGCGATATTTCAGTCATTACTCTAAAAAAATTTTCTAATTTTGCTCGCATTGAATCGCACCTATTAAAGGAAATAAACTGTTTCTTGTTGTGCTAAAACGTAATGATGAAGCCCTTTAATTTCTCTTTCTTTATTGAAATAAATTCTTTTGACTTTTCTTTTTAGGTGTGCATAGCAAAATTACAGCTACTACAGAGGCTGTTCGCACATTTTTTAGACGATTTTGGTAAGCGGTAATAAAAAATCTTTTGCTGCAAAAGAAATAATTGCAATTGTACTATGTTTTTAAAAGTCAAAATTATCGTCTTCGGCTTGAAAGTTTTGTTTTTATTCAAAATGGCGTTTTTAGCAAAGCAGTGGTTCGAAGGCTACATTTATACTCTTTCCGGAGAGAAATATGCATACTCTGTTATCCAAAAACAATGTGAGAGTCATGGTTTTGTGATACCTAAAGTGTCGATAGGTAATATCGTCAAAAAGGAAGGAAAAATACGTCAAATTGGAGCCTCAAGTGGGACAAAAATGCCAAACAAGTATCCAAGGAAAAAACGGACATCTTCGACTATTGCAAAGGTACGTTGTTTAATGTTAAAAGAAAATCCCCCTAGTCAAAGGACAGTTGCAAAATAATTAAAATGCTCGGTGTCCACTGTAAAAAAAAAGGATAAACGTTCATTTAAATCTTAAGAAAGCGAAAAAACGCAATGTGCATAGTCTTCTTCCAAATCATATCGCTGAACGCAGGACACGCTGCAGAATTCTATATGAGAAACACTTATCCAAAGAAAAATGGAAAATAATTGTCACAATAGATGAATCATGGGTGTATTTAAATGATTGCAACAAAAAAAGAGCCATTTATTATCATAAAAGGGGAGAAAAAATTTTAAGTACATGTTTCAAAGAATCGAAAGAAAGTTTTTCTAAGGGATTCATGATTGTTGCTGGTTTTTCTTATAATGGCAAGTTAAAAATAAAGAGAGTGTTAAAAATGTCAAGATTAACTCCAAATACTATCGGGAACTTATTTTATCGCCAATTTTTCTGAATGAAATACCATCGCTTTACCCACAGTGCCATTAATCTGTGAGGCTCCATCAGGACAAAGCTAGCAGTCACACATCAAAATCCACTGTAAATTTCCTAAAAGAAATGGAACAAAAAACTGGTATCAAGGCCATACCCTTCACTGATATCCCTACTAAATCTCCCCATGTATCACCTATGGATTTTTGTGCTTTCGGACTTTTAAAATCTGCATTATCCAAACGTCGTTTGAAAACCCTTACAGGACTCTGGAAAGCTGTTCAAGAGGAATGGGATAGAATACCTCTTCTGACACTTCAAAAGGCATTATTATCCTGGAAATTGCGGTGTCGAAAGATAGTTCAGAATAAGGGGTGTCAAATAGAACATTTAAAACACAAGAATTTTATGTAATTTAGTTTTGTGAATACAATATACATCGTCTAAAAAATGTGTGAACAGCCTCTGTAATTGCTGTACGCGTTACAAATGCTAAGCACATACCATTAATTCAGTCTACCACAGTTGTCACTTTAATTGCAAAAAAATCGCAGGATAGTTTGGCTTTTAAGCTTAAATTTTCTCGAATTACCTTCGTTTCTTTTCTACGCAACTTACAGTATACGATAATGTCACTGTTAATGCATTCATAATTAATTTTAACAATGTTTTATGGAGTCATTTTCTTGGGTATTAATGTGTTTTCCTCTTTTTTTTTCAGGTAATTATATGATCGAAATAATCCTGATATTTGAATATCCTACGAACTTATGATCAGGAAGGAGTATTTCGTTACTGCCAAGAAATGAGTTTCGATGATGGAAATCTATGTAATTAATAAATTAACCATTCGCTTCCTAAAATAAATGTCGTAAAATATTTTTCTTATTAGTATCCATTGAATGTAAAATCCTATTAAATCCTAAAATGTTTCATCCTCTAATATGAATTTGTGTTTCACATAAAATAGGTGAAACAGAAATTTCACCTCTATGTTAAATTGTGGAGCATTATTTTGTACAATTTTTTAAAACTTTTCGTTTTATCCCTATGAATTGACTGCACTGTTGTATTTCTTGTTCTCTGTATCAGATTTTGCCTTTCCGATCAAATCTATGTGTATTTTTTCGACCAATTTTCCATTTTAGCAATCTGTATCTTTTAATATTCTTTGAAGTTAATGGTAAATAAATTTTTTTTCCAACATTTAGTACTCTAATCACTACTGTGTATTTACGTTTTCCTTTTCGGTATCTCATAAAAGTGTGTTAATGAATTGCTTGTTCACAGACTTCTGTAGTTGTTGTAATAAGGATACGTATGATGTGTTGATATATTTTGAGTTACAATTTGAAGATAAATTAAAAGTCAGCTAAATTGTCTTCATTTAAATTTACAGAAAGTTTTTTCCGCGGAGATTATGTGCTGGAAATTGCGTTATTATGATATTTTCAGCATTATTTGAAATCTTTCTTTTTAATAATATTTTCTATGATCTCTTTTTATTCAGTAATACCTTTTATTTTAAATATTTGTTCTGTACGTAGTATTTTGTAATTAATTTTATCCTTGACTTTTGGCTCGTCGAATTTGAACACTGAAAACATCTTGGACTGGAAAATGGCCTCGACTTTCGCTTTACAATAAATCCTCTGCAATCCGAGATAAAGCAATTTTCTTCTAATGTTGTGATTCCGACAAATATCTACTGGGTGCTTCTAATGAATTTGTGAAAACCGTATTTTCAGGCAATATGACCTAATTATGTAAAGGATGTGCTGCCGGATGCTAGCGTATCCGGGATGCTACCGCCTCATGATAAAAGAAAGGAAGTTCTGGATTCATGTGAACAAGCGCTTCTTCCTTTTATGTAAAAGTGGGGATTCAAAAATGCATTGATATTTTTTTTTTCTTCAAATCAAGAAAACGTTTACTTTTTCTCCGCTATTTATGATAATGAGATTGATATCGTATCGCTTGGTGCCCACTACGCAAGTGCAAATGTTCAGGCATTAAGTGGAAGTTCAAAAGAATTTCAGATTAAACCAAATAAAAGTTGTAGCTGTTTTAGAGTTCTTTTCTCTTTTTTTGATTCATTGCTTCATATTTATGTAATAAAATTCATATCATTCTGTCTTTAGATCTTGCCTAGAATAATCTTTTCCCATTTGGAAAATAAGAGAAGCTCTGTGGTTAGCTAATTAACTGTACACTCCTTATTCTGAATATGAATAGTAATGCTTAAAATTTTATGCAATATATATAGTATTATTCTTTCATAAATTTCCTAAATGGTTGGTCGTTGAAGTTCTGGTCAGTCTTTCTAAACGATCAATCCGTCAATAGATGGGAAACATAATATGTGATTCGTCGTTACATTTGTGGTCCCTGTATGTATATTTTAAATTATTTATTCTTTATATAGTACTAATTATAGTGCTGTCATTTTCTGTTAAATGAGGAAATGCTCAATCTAATGGTGGTGTATATATTAGAATGGTTCGTTGAATTTTTCATAGAATGTTTCGTAGAATGGTTCATAACTTAATTGGAAATGAAAAAAAAACTTGCTCATTATTTTGTTTTAATGTAATTCATCTCAGTAACCGACGCCGAACAGAACACAGCCATACAGAACGTAAACATAAACACTCACTCTAGTAACGGTTACAGAGAAAAGAAACAAACATGAAAAGCTCTCGCAGCGCCAATCGACAAGTGGACTGTATGGAATTTACTGAACATTCCGCCCCCCCCCCTTTAAACCTCAGAGGGGGTTTCAACAATGAAACCGTTTAGAACATCAAGAACTATTGAAAATTAAGAAAGGTGCAATACTAAATTAATAATGAGTACAGATGGAAAGATAATCACTAAAATGCTGAAACATAAGAATTAAACATGTTGTGCACTGAAGAGCAAATAGGTTCGATTGTTCAGGAAATTGGTAATTTACAAAGTTTCGAGATTGGTCTCAAAAGTTTACCAGTTTGAGTTTTCAACTCAACTACACGAACCTTGTTGTCCCTTCCAGGGAAGGTTTTTGTAATTCGGCCTAACTTCCATAGAAGTGGAGCCAAGTTCTCATGCTTTATTAATACCAGATCACCAACGTTCAGATTTTGTTGTGAAATGCGCCACTTTGGTCGGGATTGTAACTTTGTCAAATATTCATTTGACCAACGATTCCAAAAATGTTGAAGCATACGCCAACGGTCACAGTGGCTGATGTTGTCTGGAATTGGCAATTCAGGTAGAGATGTTAATGGTTTCCCAATTAGAAAGTGTCCAGGTGTAAGAGCACGTAAATCGTTGGGATCACTTGAAATTCCACTAAGAGGTCTGGAGTTCAGGCACGCTTCAATTTGGGACGTTACGGTAGTAAGTTCTTCGAAAATAACACTCGAGGTGCCTGTGACTCTCTTCAGGTGGAACTTGAACGATTTAACAATGGATTCCCAAAGGCCTCCGAAGTGTGGAGCTGCCGGAGGGTTGAAACGCCAATTGATGTTGTCCATAGTAAGAAACTGGTAGATGGCGTTGTCCATCATCAATTCTCGAAATTCTTTTGCGAGTTCTCTACTTGCCCCATAGAAGTTAGTGCCACGATCGCAAAATATTTCTGCAGGCTTACCCCTGCGTGCTATGAATCGCTTTAAGCAAGCGATGAATGCTTTGGTTGACAAGTCACTTACAACTTCTAGATGAACTGCCTTGGTTGCAAGGCACACGAATACACAGATGTAGGACTTGGTATTCCGACTTCCTCTTCCTTTGAAACTTCGAGTCAAAAATGGTCCAGCGAAGTCAATACTGGTATTTTGAAAGAGATTTGAAGGCCAAACTCTGGGCTCTGGAATGTCTCCCATGAGTTGTTCCGCTAGTTTTGGACGATTTCTGAAGCAAGGAATGCATTTTCTCACTACTCTTCTGACAGTATCTCTAGCTGAAAGAACCCAGTATTTTTCTCTTAACGTTGCTTGAAGTAGTTCTGGTCCAGCATGTAGCAAGGTGAGATGATAGTGAGTAACGATTAACTCGACGATATGGTCACTTTTAGGTAGAAGAAGGGGATGCTTCTGCTCTTCTGGAAGCACTGAATTTTTCAACCTGCCGCCCACACGAAGTAACCCAGAATTATCGATGAACGGTGTTAAAGGAAGAACTCTGCTGCTGGATGCTAGTTGCCTCCCAGCCTGCAAACACGAGATTTCTGAGCCGAAATGAACTTGTTGTACGATCTTCAAAATTGTCTTTTCTGCGTCCTTCAATTCATCAGTTGTCAAAAAGGTTTTCCTTCTTTCCTCTGCAGGTATAGAACAGTTCCTGGCGAATCGAAGACACCAGGCAAAAACTCTTTTCAGTTTGTCCCAAGAAGAATATCGCTGAAAAAACTCTGTTTTGAAAGTGTCATTTACCGTTTGTAGCATGGATATTTTGAATTGTTTCTTTTCCTCTTTCGACAACTCTTGTGATAATAAATTGTCTTCTTCAACCCTGGAACTAGGTAGCGAAGGATCCTTCAACCACTTCGGCCCATTCAACCACAACTCGGTAGTTCACAAATTTTGATGGCAATAAACCTCTTGTGCCGCAATCAGCCGGATTTTCGAGTCCATAAATAATGTTCCATTGCACGTTTGACGTTAGCTCTTTAATTTGTGCTACTCGATTTGCAACGAACGGCCATCTTCTCGGCTCTGAGTTGATCCAGGCTAAAGTTATCTTGGAGTCAGACCAGGCAAATTTATTTTTGACCGGAATGTTCAGGTACGACAGTGTTGAATGTAACAAATTAGACAACAAAAGTGCGGCACAGAGCTCGAGTCTCTGAAGGGATTGTACTTTGAGCGGTGCCACTCTAGTTTTAGATGTCAGTAGGTTGACTCGTACTGAATCAATAGAGATACATCGGACATATATCGCTGCACAGTATGCCTTCTCTGAAGCGTCGCAAAAGGCATGTATTTCTACTTCAGCATGAGAGTTAAGTACATATCGAGGAAACGTTGAAAGTTCGAGGAGATGAAGTTCCTCCAGAAATGTTCTCCACGTAGCGCATAGTTCATCAGGAAGAGGTTGATCCCAAGAGAATTTCCCTTGCCACAATTCTTGAAGTAAGATTTTCATAAAAGTTACACATGGTGACAAGAGTCCAAGCGGATCGAACACTCGGGAGATTTGAGATAGTACTTCTCGTTTCGTATAAGTATCCTTTATCTCAACTGGTAATACTGCGAATTTGAAAACACCTAGCTTGGGTGACCATTTGACTCCTAGAACACTACAGTCTTTGTCATCTAGATGAACGAGATCGTTTTCTGGGGAGTCGATTGAAACTTCACGAAAAATAGAAGGATCATTTGAATGCCACTTTCGAAGATGGAATCCTCCCTTGCTCGTCGGCTTGCAATTCTGTTACAAGTTGTATAGCTTCCTCCCTTGTAGCAGCTCCCCCAAGAAGATCGTCAACATAAAAATTGTGAAGTGTTGCCTTAGATGCAATTGGGTACTCTTCTTTTTCGTCAAGTCCAAGTTGCTTTAAAGTTCTTGTAGAGAGGAATGGTACACAGGCGGTCCCGTATGTCACAGTGACGAGACGATATTCTGCAATAGCATCTTCAGGTGAATTTCTCCAAAGAATTCGTTGCCAATCAGCATCTTCGTGTATTTTTATCTGTCGGAACATTTTTTCAACATCCGCACAGACAGCGACTTGAAAGGTTCTAAATTGAATTAGGATTGGGTAAAGTTCTGTCTGAACCCGAGGACCAGTCATGAGAAGGTCATTTAGTGAATGTCCTGATGATGTCTTGCTGGATCCGTCAAACACTACTCTCAGTTTCGTAGTACTACTAGAGTCTCTTAGTACAGCATGGTGTGGCAAGTAGTAAGAATTAGCCTCATCATACTCGGCTTCTGGAACAACTTCCATGTGATTTAGCTCTAAGTATTCGTTCATGAACTGTCTATATTGGTTGTATTTTTCCGGGTCAGACCTGAGATGACGTTCTATACCAATCAATCTACGAATGGCTGTTTGTTTAGACTGCCCTAACTGCGTAGGAGATGGTTTAAATGGCAACCTAACTGTGTATCTGCCATCTTCATTTCTCGAATGTGTCTCCTTAAAATGCTCCTCGCAAGATCTTTCTAAGGAAGTTAGAGGATTTGCTCGAGGAACAGAATCCAACTCCCAAAATTTATGAATTAGATCATCCGACACTAATTGAATGTTATTTACATGAAGAATTTGACTGAACGAAGAAGCTCGACCACCTATCACCCAACCAAGTTCTGACCGAATTGCAAAGGGCTTATCCTCCCCCATCGACAACGTCTGACCCTTCAACAATGGTAGTGTGAGATCGATTCCAAGAAGAATATCGACCTGACTACTTTTGTGAAACGTTGGGTCAGCTTAAGTGAGATCCCCAAAGATTTCAGAATATGAAGCACCCAAATCTTGGTGTGGAAGCACGCCCACTATTTTGTTCACCACGTACACTAGGGCGGAGCGTAAAAAAAAAGTTTTCGATTTTGTTTTTGCCCTAGTGCGGAAAAGTTGGGTACTGGTGGGTAGGTCACGTATGCAAAGTTTTGGGAAAAACAAAAAATATCTTCCGTCTCCATTTCGGCAGTGATTTTTAGCAGATTTTTACCAAAGAGTTACAAATGCGTATTTCCATTGTTTTATATGAAACTCGCCATTTTGTTCTTAAATAAAATACAGAGGTAATTCAAAACTTAATACAAAAAGGCAGCAGCTGACACACTGCGTTCAGAAAGGTAAGGAAATATTTTGACATGAAAACATTGTCAAAAACAACTTTACAAACGAAGCTTAAAACCTTCGTAAAAGACTCACGGAAAATTTTCGACATTTCTTCGTGTAAGTGTGTTTCTTTTAACAAATGTTCTTGCCCAAAGCATAATAGGATCCCTGAAATGGAAAGAACTTTTCTTATAGACCAACGGGCACTTAGGCAAATGTCCATAGGCGCAGTTGACTTAAAAGAAACTGAAAGCTGAGGAAATGAGCCGATAGCAAACAGAAAGAGACAGAAACATTAAGTCTTAAAATAAATGTTTCGCCATCTGTTACTCCATGTAGGCTCATATTTCCTGATCCAGATTCTGACGTGGATCCACATAACTCCGATAGTGACACAGATTACTTGAAGCCTTCCCCATCTACATCCAGGATGACTCAATCTGAAGGGTAAAAGACGTTACGATCAAGTCGATATTTAGCAGTAGCTATAGCTTGTGACAGAACCGGAGTTTCAGATCGGGCTGGAGCTATCATTGCAAGCACTGTTTTGGAAGATTTGGGGATTATTACCGAAACAGACACTTTAATTGTAATAGATAGACATAAAATAAGAAGAGAGAGGGAAAAAATTCGGAAAGAATATCAGCAAGGAAATGAAAGACAGCTGGAACCACTGAAGAGACTTTATTTTGACAGAAAGAAGGACAAAACTCTAATGCAAGAGAGCGTAATGTACCAGAACACAGTCCTGGAAGAACACGTTACAATGATTAAGGAACCTGGAAGCAAGTACCTCGGACACATAGCACTAACCTCTTCATCAGCTTTGAGTATTTCTCAAATTATGCTGCAATTCATGGAGAAAAAGAATATTGACATTCATCATCTAGTAGCAATAGGGTGCTAAGGAACAGTCGGTAATACTGGCTATAAAATCGGCGTGATTCGCCTTACTGGGGAAGCCATTGGGAAACCCTTGTACTGGTTTATCTGCCAGTTACACGCAAATGAGTTGCCACTACGACAATTAGTGCAGCATTTGGATGGTGGAACGAGTGGCCCAAATGCATTTTCTGGTCCCACTGGGAAAGCATTGGCAAATTGTAAAAACCTCCCTGTTGAGAGATTTGTAGAGATTTCGAGCGAATTTCCGAAAATCGACATAAAGTATCTTCACACACAAGCGATAGCTTTGGGATATTTGTCAAGCTGTCACAAATAGAAACTGCTCATCAAGTTTGTCACAAAAGCACCCTGGGAAAATGTCTCATGCACGTTGGCTAACAACTGCAAATCGAATAAAGCGTTTATACATTAGCTCGTCAGAGCCTTCAAACCAACTTCAAACCCTGGCAGAGTTCATCATATAAGTGTATCCACCTATGTGGTTTACAGTTAAATTAAATTCATATTGCACGTATGATCCACGAAATTTGTGGAAGACAATAAACGTCTCACGCTATCTTAAAAACGATTTAAAGACTGTGGTCGATCCCATTAACCAGAGAAATGTCTATTTTGGCCACCCGGAAGCAATAACCTTGTCAATGATCACAGACGACAGACAGTCCATTCGAGAACTTGGACTACGTAGGATTTTACGAGCAAGAAAGGGAAAAAAGGAAGGAATCGGACACTACAACATTCCGTCACTCAACTTCGAGGAAGTTTCATATATAGACTTTACTGATTGGCAGAAATGTTATTTGACGGAATCCCCAATAACATCTTACTTGACAGAAGATGATTTGAGAAATTTGATTTTCAGTGGAGAGTCTGTAGCTCAACACCTGGGAAGGCTTCCCTTGCCACATCCAAATTGTTGAACGTTTCGTGAAACTAGTAACAGAGGTTTCTGCTGCTGTGTGTGGAGAAAATAAGCATGACGGTTTAGTTAGAACCCGAACAGAGTCGAGAAAAGCTATACTATCATTTGAAACCAAATGCGAGTACCGAGTAAATCCAGAATAACTGCAAGGGCAAAGGAGTTAAGTGCCGATATGGTTGGGTGGATGGGTGGGCACTGATGGAATTCTCAATGCAGCCACCTCCCCGTGGTGAGTTCTGGGTTTTTTTCTGAATTTTATTTCAGAAAAAGCGAAAAGCTGCATACAAAACAATGAAAATAAACATTTTTAACTCTATGGTAAAATTCTGCTAAAAATCATGGCCAAAATGGAGACGGAAGATATTTTTTGTTTTTCCCAAAACTTTATATACGTGACCTACCCACCAGTACCCAACTTTTCCGCACTAGGGCAAAAACAAAATCGAAAACTTTTTTTTTACGCTCCGCCCTAACGTACACGTTAGCACTAAAGGAACTCTGAGATGGAAAATGTGGACTGAACTGAATTTGAGATATTCCATTTGTTCGAGTGTCTGCGGAGCCTAAACAAGAAATACGAACATTGGCCTTTTGTTTGCTTAGACCCAGCCTTTCGATACACTCACTTGTAATCAGTGACGCCTGACTACCACTATCTAGTAAACATCTGCATATTTGAAAATTACCCCATATATCTCTTACACGAATGACGGCTGTGCAGAGCAGAATTTGAACACTAAGGCCAACATTTGAATTGCAAGATGTAATATCTACCGTTCGTGAATTTTCGGACGTTTCATTAGAACCACTTGCTCCGGGAACAGAAGTAGGCGAAAACACGGGAGCATTTATAGAAAGCCCACCTGAATTTGACATATTTCCCTGACTGCCTCTTCCACTCACAAATTCAATATGAATCAAGGTGTGATGAGGTATTTTGCACGTGTGGCATTTGAATTTGCTTCTACAAGCCTGGACGCCGTGAAATTGTGTTAAGCAGTTGAAACAAACATTATTTGATTTAACAAATTCCCAACGCTTTTGAACTTGCATTTTTGAGAATGTTTCACATTTACTTAGGGTATGTTCCTTATGACAGAGCGAACACTGTGGCTGTATGTTCGACGCAACTAATGTTACCCTTTTTTGGAAATTTCTCTTTGCACATTGATTCGCTGTCATGATTGATCTGGCATGAGTTGAAAGAAATTGAAGTAAATCATCTAACTTAGGTATTGCATCAACTTTAAGTGTTCTTTCGAACCAAGTTCTAGTATTAGAATCTACACTGAAGTGCCACTTAATTAGGGATACCTACCTAGTAACGAGTTGGGCCTCCTCTGGCCTTGATAACGGCTGCCACACGACGAGGCATAGATTCAACAAGTTTCTGGAAACGTTCCACGGGAATGGCTTGCCAAATATTGGCTAAAGCTGTCCATAATTCAGTAAGGTTCTTTGGTGCTGTGTGATGGCCTTTCGCGTCTTGTTCCAAAACATCCCAAAGATGCTCAATAGGATTTAAGTCTGGGCTTCTAGGTGGCCAATTCATGACAGAGAAGTCAGAGGAATGCTCATCCAACCAGCCAGTAGCCAACCGGGACTTGTGAGAGGTACAGTTGTCTTACTGGAAAACTCCATTACCGTGCGGATAACAGAACAGCATAAACGGATGGAGGTGATCACCCAACAACTCTACGTACCGAATTGCATTGAGGGAGGTTGGTACACGCACCAAAGATCCCAAACTGTGCCACGAAAAAACACCCCAGACCATGATTGAGCCACCATGCCCTTGTACAGTTCCAGCCAGGCATGCAGGATCCATGGCTTCATGAGCCTGACGCCATATTCTCAGCCTCCCGTCGGCGTTAAGTAGTCGGAATCGAGACTCATCACTCCATACTACTCGTTTCCAGTCCTCTACACTCCAGTCTCTGTGCTCTCTTGCCCAGGCAAGACGTGCAGCCCGATGGCGAGTATAGAGCAATGGTACTCTCGTAGGTCGACGGCTCCCGAAACCCATACGGTGAAGCGAGCGTTGCACATTCCGTTTACTGACTGTACGACTGGCACCGTCATTAAACTGGGTGGTAATTTGAGCTAATGTTTGGCTTCGCTGGCTACGTACAATACGCCTGAGCCGTCTCTCACCACGCACTGTCAAGGCTAATTGTCCTTTGCAGTTTGCCCGATCGCTAGTTTTTTTCCACCATCCATGTATTCTTGGTATACTCTTGACACTGTCGACCTTGAAAATCCTAGCTGTCTGACGATTTCGGAAATTGAATGGCCCATGCGTCGCGCACCTACGATTTGTCCGCGAGCGAAGGCGTCTAAATCAGGCAGTTTACCCATACTGGCAATTCCAACAACTAATTCAGAACAACCACAGTACGCGCTATATATGCAGTTACCACAGCGCCCTCACTTGCGCATACATGATGCGCGACGCTACACAATTTGCATAGGCTTTGCTATCCCTAATTCAGTGGCACTTCAGTGTAGTTTGAATAGTATGGAAAACATAAGAAAGGTGTCTGCAGTTTGGTCAATTTTGAATTTTAAAGATTCTAAAGTTCTCAAAAATTCCTTCGTTGAATCTATTAAATTTAACATTTGTGCGCTTGATTCGTTATGGATTGGTGTCATGTTAATGAATTTTTTCATCAGTGAGGAAAGTATTTCTCGTTTGTTAAAGTACCTTTCGGTTAGAAGGTCCCAGGCAATTTGAAAATTACTATTAGAAATGGGTAGTGAATGTATAACCCTTTGTGCATCACCCCTCAAAACACCCTTCAGGTACTGCAATTTTTGAGTTCCTGTCAAGTTTGGATTGTCCGAAACAGCTGCTCGAAATAAATCAGAAAACGTTAACCAATCTTCAATTGTTCCCGAAAATGTTGGTAAGGATAACGTAGGAAGTTTTACATCTGCTGACTCAGAACTTTTAACATTTGAACTTTTAGGTTATTGCTCAGCTCCATGACTCTTATGAATGTTTGTACCAATAAGAGCCAGCATCTGTTCTAAAACGTCCAAAAGGTCATCTTTTTCAACAGAATAATCGTCTATTTCTTCATCCTTACAGTTAGTTATTATTGAGTTGAAAATATCTTTTATTTCATTTGTTAATTCGACAAAACGATTTTTCCTAATCTCTAATTCTGCCAAATTTAAATTTTTAATATCATCCTCGGTCTTTGTTTTAAGGCGCGTAATAGTTGATTTAACACTCCTTTTTTGGTTTAGTAACGTTTTGAATTCCATCTTACAACCCAATATACGAGAAGAAAAATTCCTCCTTTCAACCCCACTTGAAAGAAAAAAACAAAGTTAAACGTAGGGGACGCAGCCGTTTGACATGTGCAGAAAGGAACCAACGCGAAGCGAAACGCTTCCAAACACCCCACTCAATAACTAGGGAACGTTCGAATCAACCGTTCGAAAATGCAGAAAGGAACCAACGTTAGAATTGACAAATTGGAGTTTCAACGTTTGATGTTCAGTAAGAGCACAAATCAAGAATGGTAGACACAGCAGTTAATTACCTGCAACAATATAACTTTAGAATAAATTACTCTTTCTTATTAATTGTTTTCAACTTAATTTCTGAATATTTCATGATACGTTACAAGGAAATGATTCAGGCTACCGGCTCGAATGGCCAAAAGAAGGTATATATATTAGAATGGTTCGTTGAATTTTTTATAGAATGGTTCATAACTTAATTGGAAATGAAAAAAAAAAAACTTACTCATTATTTTGTTTTAATGTAATTCATCTCAGTAACCGACGCCGAACAGAACACAGCCATACAGAACGTAAACATAAACACTCACTCTAGTAACGGTTACAGAGAAAAGAAACAAACATGAAAAAGCGCTCGCAGCGCCAATCGACAAGTGGACTGTATGGAATTTACTGAACAGGTGGAATATTGTAAACAGAAATAAAAGAGGAAAAAAATGTGGGAAAAAAAAACATATAGGGTAAATGTACCTTATATAGTGACTGTTTCGACCAATGAAACTAACTTGAATTTCCGAAAGTATAAAAAATGTTTTTCTTCCGAAAAGAGCCTAAGAAAACTTTCTTTTACGAATACTAGGGGCTTTGCCCCTAGGCTCGCTACGCTCGCTCCTTTGTTATGGCTAATAGCGAGATACATAGGGGTGATTCTAGGGCAATGTAACAGCCATTTACTGTTGTCAGTCACCCTTATGCGAAGTGGATGAAGCCCGCCTATGGGTGAAAATTGGATCTTCTTTCATGTCCTTCTGCGAAGGAAGCGAATGAGAAATTTTTTTTTTAAGTATTTCTTTAAAATTCAATTAAAAATCGAAATTTTAAGATAGACTTGAAATGAGGTTTATATAAATGAGAAAGCTTTCGTCTTCCAGATGATGTAAATATTTTTTTTTTTTTTTGTAACGTAATAAATCTGAGAGCATCGAACTTATATTTGTCGAAAGGCATAAATTTGTCGAAAAAGTGGGTTTTAAATTTTAATGAAAATATTAGTCTGTTTTAAATTATTTTTAAACAAATGAGGTCTTGTTTGAAGGAGAAATATCTGTAGTCTTAGATTGTAAAAAAATCAAAATTCTACGATCCTTTTTTGGCGAGGTATCGTAATCTGAACATGAAAAAGTCAATATTTTTCCACAAAACATAAAATAAAAAAAAAAACTTAAAGGCCGACGAAGATGAAACATGTCTTACTTTCTTCCCCACATTGTTCTGCATCTATTGGTATCGGTCTCGACCCCATACCCCCAGCGGTTTCAGAGGAGATAGCGTGACAAGCTTTTGACAGCGGCTTCGACAGCAGCGGCAGTTACTTTTTTTTAGAATAGAGAGATTAATTTCATTCAGGGAATACGTTTTAATTGAAGTTCATTTAATGAGAACAGATTTTCAAGCTCTAAAAATGATATTTCCAGCTAAGATTTTTAAATAAAATGTACCTTTTTCAGCGTTTGAAAGTAAATTTAGAAATGTATAGCTTCAGAGAAATAATTGCCGATTTTTGAAGTCGGGGAAAAGAATGGTAGTTGTCATCATCGGTGGTTCTAATCTGTGTTTTGGTTCAGTGGTAAACTTCTGTGGTATCTCAACATCGACGACAATCAATAAAAATAACATTTAATATTCACATCACAAGTACATAGTACGTGTTTCTAGTTGGCTATCCAGAAGGTCTCTGGTCACAAAGCATTCTAATCTGCGCTAGCAGCGCCATCTATATGAGTGAGTTTAACCATTTCTCCCCGCTTAAAATCCTATGGATTTTATCTTTTACAATTAATCAAACAAATAAAATAATACTAATTAAATTCTTAAATCACATACATAAATTTGTAAACTATGCTGTAAAAGAGTAAATATGTAAAATGAAGTAAAGTTCAAAAATAAACGTTCAAGAATATATAAAGTTCAAAATAAAAAAAATAAGTTCAAAAATTAAAAGATCCAGTATTTTCAGAGTTCTCAGGAAAAGGGTAATGGCACAACCTTGTTTATGGCTCTCGCTTTAGCACACCTGTAGATGTCTTCATCTCTACTACTCTCACAAGACCATCGTTACCTGGAAAAACCTTTAGAATGCGGCCCATTGGCCAGTCCATTGGCTTGGTATTGGGATCCTTCAATAATACGAACTGGTTCACCTTTAAGTTCGGAGAACTCAAAGTCCATTTCATTCGTGATTGAAGGTGATGCAGGTATTCGGTGTTCCAACGATCCCAGAACTTGTCGCGAAGGCTCTGTATAAGTTTCCACCTAGAATGAAAAGATAAAGAATACGAAGCAGTATATGGATCAGGAAAAGATAAGATAGCATTTCCAATCAAAAAATGTCCCAGAGTTAAAGGAATCAAGTCATTAGGATCTGCAGAAAGCGGTGATAATGGGCGTGAATTTAAAACGGCTTCAATTTGAGTAACTAACGTAGTTAACTCTTCAAAGTTCAGGATAGCAGATCTTGTCATTTTTAACAGAATGCGTTTCATCGATTTAATATTTGCCTCCCACAATCCGCCAAAATGAGGAGCATCCGAAGCAGGTGGAATAAAGTTCCATTGAATTCCCTCTTCTGCACTAAATCGTTGAACTGAGTTGGATTTATAAATTTCATTCCAGTTGTTAAGGATGTTTCTTGCACCCTTAAAATTCGTTGCATTGTCACTCCAGATGACGGACGGCTTAGATCTCCTAGCAATAAATCTTCGAAGACTTGCCAGAAAGGCTTAGGTTGTTAAATCAGAAGCAACTTCAAAATGCGTAGCCTTAGTACTAAAACAGATAAATATAGCAATGTATGATTTTAGAGTCGCTCTTCACCTTTTCAAGTTGGGTGTGGTGATTACAGGACCTGCATAATCTAGTGCGACCTTTTCAAATAGTCTCGAAGCCACAATTTTATCTCGCGGTAAATCCCCCATCATCCGATTTATTGTTTGGTTCTTTGTTCGAAAGCAAGTGATACACTTATTCAGTAGTCTTCTATCTCGGTCTTGTTCGGATGGGATCCAATATAACTGTCTTATTAAATAATGTAGATTGTACACCAGAATGCAAGGATTTTTTTGTGATAATGTTCAATAATTAGTTCAGTGAAATGATGAACCTTTGGCAAAAGTATTTGGTGTTTTTGAAATTCAGAAAGGGCAGAATGTTTCAATCTCCCTCCCACTCTCAATATTTCATCTTTGTCCAAAAACACGTTTAAAGATAAGATTTTACTACCTTTAGGAATAGGCTGTCCGTTTTTAAGGCGTTTTATTTCAGTTGGAAATTCAGTTGATTGTACGTGCTTCACTATAATTTCAGTAGCATGTTTAAATTCAGAAGCACTTATACCGCCTGTTTTCCGAAATTCAGAATTCACTTTACAGTTATAAATAAATATTAAACACAAAGCACTTATTCTAATTAATCTACTAAATGAAGAATATCTTGTAATCAAATAGTTTTGTGTTTGGTTCCTTTCAACCGTTGTATTTATAGCAATTGATTTCTTAAACTCTAATTTATCGATGTTTATGTCAGTTTCGACTGTTGGTTCTAAGGATATGGGCCATTCAGCTTCCTTCATCGTCAACCACTTGGTTCCATCCCACCACATTTCGTTATTTTTAAGTTCACTTAAGGATAAACCTCGATTTATTAAATCGGCGGGATTATCCTTCCCCATACAGTGATGCCAGTCCTTAGGGTTCCTTAAACTTTGTATTTCTTGTATTCTATTCTTCACAAACACTTTGTGTCTGTTTGGGTCTCCTTTAATCCAATAATAAACGATTGATGAATCTGTCGAAAAATATTGACTAACAGGAAATTCAAAGGCATTTGTAATTGTTTGGCTAATTCTTGCAGACAAAAGTGCACCCATGAGTTCCAATCTAGGAATCGAAAGTGTCTTCAATGTGTTATGTACCATGTATTCTGATCTTAACCTGTTTATATTTAATCGTAATCGAACTGATATTAACTGTAACCCTTCTTCTAACTGAATTGTATCAGTAGTAAGCGTTGTTGTCATCTAGCGACTACGTATCATGCTGATCTCGTATTAAAGTATTTTATCTAATTTCATCTAGCCTATTTGTGCATTTCTAATCTACACAAATGCATCTAAATATATAACATGGTGTCAGAGTGAAAATTTTATTCATATTTAACGCAACTGTTAATTTTTTTTCTCGTTATTTTGCTGCATTCTTATAACGTATACGGAGACAGCATGGCTCATCAGTTTTTACGTATGGAACCGTTTGTTCCTGGCGACAACCCAGCAGAGGCATGGACTGATTGGCGACAACAATACGAACTGTTTGAAACCGCCGCAAAATATAATAAAGAAGTTGACGATATAAGATTTGCGTTGTTGATTAGCGTCATTGGGAAATCGTCTTATAAGGATTACCTAACGTTCGACTTTCCAGATCTTGCAGCCGGCCAGAATAGAACTGTAAAAGAAGTTCTAGATAAATTTGATGAACACTACAAGCCGTACAGAAATGTGACTCTCGCAACATTTGTATTTAACAACATGATTCAAAAGCCTGGACAGAATTTTGACTCATTCATCACCGAAATTAAGCTGCAGGCCGACCAGTGTGAATTTGGAGCTGCGTATGATCGAAACGTGAAAGATCGAATAATTCAAGGGCTAGCGAATGACATTTTACGCGAACGCCTCTTGAGAGAGCCTGAACTGTCCTTAAAAAAGGCATTAGAACTGTGCAAATCAGCTGAACTTTCTAAAATACATTCTCTCGCAATGTCACAGTCCTCATCATCCTCCCAAGTTGATGCAATCAGCCGCCAGAAGATAAAAAAGTTTCAAAATCAACCGCTCAATAATACAGCCAAGCATCAAAATTCTACTGCAAAATACAGCCACGACAAAAGCTCAGCTTCGCAGCGCAAACAACGCCCAAGTTCCAGATGTGGATCGCATCATGCCCCCAGAAGCTGTCCAGCTTATGGGAAAGCGTGCCATAATTGCCAAATCCTCAATCATTTTGCCAGTGTTTGCAGACAACCCAAGAAACATCCAGCAAAACACCTAGTTTCAACAATTAATTGTGACCAAGATCCAGACGTTGCCTATATTGGTTGTATCACAACATCTACAGATCGTGATTGGCTTCAACAGATTTTAATTAATAATCATCCCATCATCTTCAAATTAGACACTGGAGCCCAAGTCAATGTGCTCCCATTGTCTACATTTAAAAGTTTACGTAATTGCCCATCACTTACTTCAACATCTATTAAAGTGTGTACTTACTCTGGTGATGCTTTGCCAGTTGTAGGTGAATGTATGCTCAACTGTGTTGTTAATGATCTTTCTTATGATCTTAAATTTATAATTGTGAATCTCAATGTGCAACCAGTCTTAAGTGCAGCTGCGTGTACAGCTCTAAATCTCATCCAAAGAATGAATTCCTCTCTGCAAGTAAGTGGAAAGTGTAATATTAATTCCATAAATTCAAATTCATATCCTCGTATAAATTCTGCACCAAGTATTATTCCTTAGTTATCTACAAGTGCTTATCCTAACTCGTCTGATAATGTAATTTCTAATCCATCTAAATTATTGCAAATTATTGAAGAATATAGTGATGTTTTTGAAGGTGTAGGTCGTTTACCTGGTAAACATAAAATTGTTTTGCATGAAAATGCAACACCTGTCATAGCTGCTGCTCGTAAAATACCATTAGCATTAGAAAATACACTTAAAGATGAACTTTTAGGAATGGAACAAGATGGCATAATAGAGAAAGTTACAAAGCCCGCCGATTGGGTTAATCCAATTGTTGTAGTTCCTAAGAAAGATGGCTCATTAAGAATCTGTTTAGATCTCCGTCCCCTTAACAAGTATATTAAAAGACAACATTACCAAATTCCCTCACAAGACCAACTGTTGTCAAAGCTCAAGGGTTCTAATTTTTTTTCTCTTATCGATGCAAAAAATGCTTTTTACCATATTCAATTGGATGATGAAAGTTCTGATCTTTGTACCTTCATCACACCATTCGGTAGATATCGTTTTCTTGTAATGCCATTCGGGTTAAGTTGTGCCCCTGAAATCTACCAAATGGCAATGGATAACATATTTGAAGATTGTCCAGATATTGCTCCCTATTTTGATGATATTTTGCTATACAGTAAAGACTTGGATGATCATTGTAAAAAATTAAGGAAAGTACTTGAAATTACTAGAAAGAATGGTCTAAAGCTTAATAGAGACAAGACCAAACTTGGTGTTTCCAAATTACAGTACTTGGGTCACATAATTTCATCAGAAGGTCTTTCTCCTGATCACAAAAAAATATCAGCTATTGCCAGTTTTCCTGTGCGAACAAATAAGCAAGAACTCATGAGATTTTTGGGCATGGCAACATATTTAATGAAATTTGTCCCTAAATTCTCACAAGAAACTTCAATTCTACGAAATCTCCTTAAAAAGGATACATATTGGCTATGGGATTCTCATCATCATGCAGCTTTTGTTAGAGTTAAAGACTTGCTACAGTCAACCTCTGTTCTTCAGTTTTTCGACCAAAACAAATCGATAGTGCTCTCTGTTGATGCAAGATCCTTCGGCATTGGTGGAGTACTTCTTCAGAACCACCAACCTGTTGCTTATACTTCTGCTACTCTTTCTGAAGCTCAGTCAAGATATTCTCAAATTGAAAAGGAAATCTTTGCAATTGTTCATGCTTGTGAACATTTTCATTATTATGTGTTTGGTCAACATATTGAAATAGAAACAGACCACAAGCCATTGCTAGGTCTGGTCAACAAGCCATTTGACAACATATAACCTAGATTACAAAGACTTTTGCTACGTCTACAAAGATACAGTTTTAAATTGACTCATGTTCCAGGAAAACAACTAGCTGTCGCAGATGCCTTGTCCAGAGCACCCTTGCCAGTATCTCCTATCTTAACATTTGAAATTGATAATGCCCCACTAATGGTTTCCTTATTGGTACAAGATACAAAATCCAAACTCGAAGAAATTATGTATGAAACTGAAAATGACATGGAACTCCAAAGTGTAAAGAATCATATTGAGAATGGATGGCCTCAAAGCAAACATAGCGTGACTCTACATGCACAACCTTATTGGCACTGTCAGTCTGAACTGCATATAAAAAATGGTCTCATCTGTCGTGGTCAAAGACTAGTAATTCCTAAATCTTGTCGAAAAGATGTCTTACAGCGTCTTCATATTGGTCATAGAGGCATAGTCATAGGTCATAGAGGCATAGAGGCATAGAGTTCTAGCCAATATGTATAGTGTCTTGTAAAAATCTTGCCCGCCAGTCTCTCCATTGGCCAGGTATGAACACTGAAGTTGAAAATATGGTATCACATTGTGCTATTTGTCAAACTCAAAAGTTAAATTGCAAAGAACCACTTTTAGACAGAAAACTAGCAGAGCGACCATGGCAAAAGGTTGCTATAGATTTTTTTCATCTCTCTTCAGTTACATATCTTTTAATTGTGGATTATTTCTCCAAATATATCGAGCTCCAGCATCTACACCATACAACAGCTGCTACAGTCATCAATGCTTTAAAAACCTGTTTTGCTCGTTTTGGAATTCCTGAAGAAATTGTAGCTGATAATGGACCACCATTTGAGTCGAAAGAATTTAGTGAATTCTGCTCGAGTTGGGACATATTTTTCAACCCATCTAGTCCTGGATACCCTCGCTCTAATGGGCAGGTAGAGAGATATATTCAGACTGTCAAGCCTCATCAAAGCTGCACAAGACAAGAATGATGTCCACCTTGTATTGATGGAGTATAGAAATACCCCTATGGATGGGTTACCTTCGCCAGCAGAAATTCTAACGGGTCATCGTATTCGTACTTTCATTCCCACTCTTCCATCACAGCTCGTACCCCAGTATGATTGCAGTGCTGTACGAGAACGTCTGAATTTCAGACAGCAACGACAACATAAATACGATCTTCATTCTCATCAATTGGAACCATTGCAAGAAAACCAAGAAGTGTTGTTTTACCTTAATAATAAGTGGTGCAAAGGAAAAATATCTAGAGTTGGACCTCAACCTAGATCCTACATCATAACATCAGAGAATGGTAGAGAATATCGCAGGAATCGTGTTCATGTTAAAGTGTTCAAATCTCCAACAACTATACAGCCTGTAAATCCAAAAACAACTGCTGATGATTTATTTATAACCTCTAGCAGTGAACAAACTACAGTTCCATTATCTCAGAGTAACTCGCCTGTTGCTAACTTTGTCCCAACAACTCAGACTCCTACTGTAACAACTCGCACAGGTAGAGTTATTAAACCACCATTACATTTAAAGGACTATGAACAATAAGATAATTAATCTAAGAATATTTAATTTTTATTCTATTATCAATTCTAATTTGTCTTGTATTATTTAATTTTTTTTTCTTTCAGTGTATTCCATTTTATGTTCTTATTTCTTGTTTGTTTAAAAAAAAAGGAGATGTTATGTACCATGTATTCTGATCTTAACATGTTTATATTTAATCGTAATCGAACTAATATTAACTGTAACCTTTCTTCTAACTGAATTGTATCAGTAGTAAGCGTTGTTGTCATCTAGCGACTACGTATCATGCTGATCTCGTATTAAAGTATTTTATCTAATTTCATCTAGCCTATTTGTGCATTTCTCATCTACAAAAATGCATCTAAATATATAACACAATGGAGCTACCCTGCCCTTCGATGTTACGAAACTAGAAATGATATTTCCATCATCTAATTCTATGCGTAAATACACAACAGTACCGTACGCTCTTTTAGAAGCATCTGAAAAGGTATGCAGTTGAATGGAAATTGCATTGTTCGGCAATGAATTTTGAAAGTGATATCGAGGAATACTTATCTCCTTTAAATATTGGATATCATTACACCATTTATTCCAAGAGATTTCTAATTGTTTGGTCAATTTATCGTTCCAGTCTAATTTTAAACACCAAATTTCCTGAATTAAACATTTAACTAGAATAGTATAGGGAACCACGAGACCCATTGGATCAAATAGTCAGCCAGCTGCTTGTAGCAAATATCTTTTTGCGTCAGTTCTTTTAGTTAGAAATGTTTCCAGACCCTTAGAGTAAAAATAAAATGTATCAGTTTTCTCGTTCCAACCGATTCCTAAGATCTTCGGCTCTATCATCTTCGTGTTGAAAGATTCGTCAGATTCTTCTACATCAAATTCTAAATTCTTCAACTCTTGACTTAGTTCGGGAGAGTTGGTCCTCCATTTCCGAAGGTGCATGCTTGCGTCTCTAAAAATCTGTACACTTTCTTTACAAGTTGTCAAAACTTGCTTGACACTGACCTCACCACTCAGGAAATCATCAACATGGAGCGATTGGCTAAGATGCTTAGTAGTTAGAGGAAATGTATCTGCGTATTTTTCCAGATGATGTTTTATTGTAGCGGCAAGGAGGAATTGACTTGATTTCACTCCAAATAAAACACGCGTCATTCGGAACAATTCAAACTTCTTGTTTTTATTTTCGGTTCCTGGATCTTCATCCCAGTAAAATCTTGTGAAATCTCTCTCACTTTCGTCTATTTCAATCATCAAAAAGGGCATTTTTATATCGGCAACAAATGCAATCGGGTTTGTTCTAAATTTGATCAAAAGGAGAAATAAGTTTGGTAAAAGATTAAGTCCTGCATGTAAACAGTCATTCAAGGATAGTTGTCCCTTCGAATGCGATGATGCATCAAACACGATTCGTAATTTGCTCGTAAGTTTATCAGCACGAACCACTGCTCTATGTGGGAGATAAAATGTATTTTGCTGAATATTTTCTTCCTCTGCTGGAACACGCTCTATAATATTCTCGGAAAGATAATTTTTTAGAACTGATTTATATTCATAAAATAAGGAAGGATCATTTTTAAAAGATGTTCTCAATTTCACAAATCTATTCCTTGCCGTTTGTTCATTATTTCCTAACAAGGTTTTCATATTTGGTTTCCAAGGAAACTTAACCTTGTACCGCTTATTTTGGTACGAAATTCCAGCTTCAAATTCAGACATTAAATCTTTATCAATATTTTTGTCATCAAATTCCTCTGCCTCTATTCCCAGATTTTCTAAGTTCCAAAATTCACTGAGCTGTTTAGATATATTATCTTCGTTCACCATAACACTCATTGCAATTTGTTCTCCACAATCTGTGTCTCGCCCTTGTAAGGACCACCCAAACAATGTTTCGCCTGCTACAAGAGTTTTGTTTAGACGTGTAATTCTTCCAGTAACTGCCTGATAGTAAAAGTCTCCCCCAATTAGAATCGATATCTCTTTATTGTTAAACTCATAACAATCAGCCATTTGTACATTTTTCAAATACCTAAATTTTTTATCAATATTTTTATCAGAGGTTGGTAAGTGTGTAGCCGAAATACGTTCAATTTCTAGCGCTTCTATTTCTATACATAAATTCGGGTCGTCTCTATTTTTTAATCTAATTTTAACTACATTAAATGTCTTCGTTTCCTTATCCCCGAATGAGCAAATAGAAAGATTCTCCTTTCTAACAATAGGAAAGTTAAACTTTTCAGAAATACTTATTAAAACGAAACTTTTCTGACTTCCGTCATCGAGAAAAAGCCTTATAATTTCTTCTTCATTATTGCCATCAACTAACGCAGCGCACGTTTGTAATAATGAACGATTTGTTTTTGTTTTAAAAACTGCCGAAACTAAACTATTCGTTTCCTGTTTCACAGTAGAACTGTCGTTGTTTTGATTTCGAAAACATATGGCAATGTGATGACTTCCACCGCACATAGGGCATAAAACTTTTTCAGACACTCAAATGCACGGTGACGGGGTTTCAAACATAAATAACATATTCCCTTCCCTTTTAAAATGTTTATCTTTTCCTTAGCATTAAAAGTATCGCAAGATTCTAATTTATGCGTTGTTCTATCACAAAACAGACAATTTCCGGTCGCCAGTGATTGTTTCACAGACGTTGGAAATGCCACCTGCTCTGTTTTCCGCGGCAGTCTGTCGTTATATCTAACAGAATTTTTTTTTTTCTCTCTTGCGAATGAAAGAAATTTTGTTTCTGATTCAATGGTTTATGACTGTTAATTTGAAATGATCGTTCTCGGCTTCGAATTTCCGAATTGAGAAACTGTAAAAGAGCATTTAAATCGAATTCTTTATCATTTTGAGTACGATTAAATTCCAAAACAAATTCTGAAGGAATTAACTTCATTAAAATGGGGGTTAATAAATTTGAATGATTCCCCTTTTATGCCCAAACTTTCGAGACTTCTTATTTGTGTTTCTGCGTTGTCATACAAATTTCTTATACTTATACTTATTTATATGCAATTTTGGTAAATTTATATTTGCACAATCAGAATTATCAGAATCATTCAATTGAGTATTTCGTGAAACTGTATCAACTTGGATAGAATTAGAATTCATTTTCTTATTTCTAGAACTAGGTTTCGATTTCCAAAATATTATTTTTTCTTTGATTTCTTCAGAAGCTTCCATGTCTTCAGAAATCGTATCAATAGTTAAAATTTCTTCAATATCTCCATTTAAAGAATCCAAATTACTTTCTTTTTCGATTAATTGTTCTAAAAATGCTTCAAACTGATCAACAGTTTCGACTTCGTTGTTGATCGCTATCTTAATTCTATTAATCAATTTTGTCAACATAGAACGTACCGCTGTACGTTTCTTCTTTAATTTTGAAAGTTCTTCTGTCATTTTGATTTTTCTATCCAGGTATAATTCAGTTTCAATAAAAATTTCTCTTACCTGGATTTAATGTCGCGATGATATCAGTTTCCCGGCCGATGCACCAAAATAGTTGTCATCATCGGTGGTTCTAATCTGTGTTTTGGTTCAGTGATAAACTTCTGTGGTATCTCAACATCGACGACAATCAATAAAAATAACACATTTAATATTCACATCACAAGTACATAGTACGTGTTTCTAGTTCGCTATCCAGAAGGTCTCTGGTCACAAAGACTAGCGCTTCTTTCCCAACCCAAATCCCTATGTGTGGAACAGTCCATTTCAAACAAGAGGTGAAAAAAAGCGTCCACAGACAGCAATCCAGCATCAATTTCGATTTGCTCCTGCTGCCATCTGTTGAATTATTTAGGAATCTTTTTATTCTCTAAGAGATTTAAACAAAATAAATAAATTGAAATAAGTATATGATTGAATTTTAAATTTACTTTCTTCAAATATCCACAATAATTTTAATTTGTTAATTAGAAAATAAATGTATTTAATAAGCTTTAATTAAAAAAATTAAGTTGCATAAATTAAAAAATTTAAAGTTTTAAATTGCAATGATTTAAATTTATTATTTAGTGTTTTTGATCTTTATTTGCTGTAGATTTCTTTTATTTTCAGAATTTAATTGAAAATAAGTGCATTTGAAAATCTTGCACTGAAAGCAAGAAAGTGAATGAAAGTCCAGTACTGTATGTGCTGAAGTATATACAATCTGATGAATCTTGCCCAAAAATGGTTCTAAATATTTTGCTAACATATCACCAGCTTTACATATCATGTCATCATCAATTGGAAATATCTTGCTTGCTGTACATTCTTACCTTAAAATTTTGGTCAAAGTTTCAAATGTGTTGACATCTTTACTTTCAGCTGTAATTAATTCTATCTGTTGTACGTTTTAAAAGTTTCTCCTATGCTGTCAGGTGCACCTTTCCCACGCCTGCCTCTCTATAATTCCATGTCACGTTTTGGATGCTGGGAAACAATTATTGTGTGCGTTACCTTAACAAATGAAACATTTTGTTTCTGTATTGTGTACAGGGTCCAACACCTAACATATGAACTGTATTAATTGAATGCTGGTTCTTGAAAAAGTATTTTGAAATGGTCTGTAGATAAGCCCAGATGACCAATGTGTCATGTCTGTGTCATTTGCTTGCAGTGGCAAAAGGAATCAATGTTAACGAAACCTTTTGTGCCTGGTAAAGAACACAGTTTCGTTGCACATATGTTTGAAGTTTCTCGCTTCTCTTCTTCTACTCTTTTTTTTAAAAAAAATTACACTGCACATTAACTGTAGAAATTAATTTAGTTGTTGAACAAGAAAGTAGTCAGGGATTTAAAGTAAATAATAAATAAATAATATATCAATTCAATATTTGATAAAAGTTGGTAGCCAATAACAAAATCTTATAAATTTAATGTTAATATAGTCTCTATTTAATGTTAATATTGGCTGTAATATTTAATGTAATATTGTGTGTATTTAATGTTATATTGTGTAATATTTAATGTTAATATAGTCTCTTAATATTTATCAATTTTCAGACTTTGAGTATTCAAAGACTGATTTGTATAGTTTTAACGGGTTTTTATTATGTTGGTTTGAATATTAAAGATTCAGAGCATTTCTGAATATAACGTAAAACTTCTGAATTCAACATTTTTATTTCTTGTGTTATGATCATATAAGTCTTTAGGTATATTTTATGTGATACAAATACACATTGCTTTTTTTTTATTTAGTAAATATATTTAAATTAGGCATTTAATATACTTTCTTATCAAGACCTGTAAAGATTATATTTTTCATTTGTATTGTACAGCTGGAAAAAGAGCTACTTTGTATTGGGATGCTAGAGGAGAGCTATGGTCTCTTGACTGTCTCTCGACGTAGGGGATGAAAAAAATGTATTGTATATAACAATACTACTGAACTTCTAGTATTCAATAACCTCAGAAACCAGAATAACAATATTTTTCTTCGGTATAAATTAAAGGATGCTAAGAGCATTTTTAAGATTACCAAAGGGAGAAAAATAAAACACTGTAAATTCTGTAACACTTTTCAGTAATAGAGATAAATATTTGTTTCTTGGGATTCCATGAGATCTAATTGTAAGAAAAGTTACGTACATATTACACTAGATAACCCAACAAGCCATATTTAACTCCCTTAATAGTAGCCATAATTAGTACCCTTATAGTCTTCAACCTTTGAATTCATTTAGTAGCTAGAGTTTATGCCTGAATTTTAATACAGGTTTATGATAATGATTGAATCATTTTTAAAGAGCAAGATATTTTTTATCTCTAATTATGTTAACCTTTATTTAGATGCTTGTTTTATTACAAATTCACAAAAATAACAAAGACAACATTAAATTTGGACTATTGGAATCGGTTGGTTGATTTGTAACTCTATGGTCAATTATGCTCGTGATAGCTAATAAGACTGGGACCTATGGTTTAAAGTGGATTCAAAATCATTACAACATCCAAGCCAACCTGAGATTCAAATCTGACTCTTTTCATACGTTAAGTCAGAACGCTAACCATGATACAACTTAAAATTTATTGAGGAGATAGGTAAAGAAGTCACAGTTATATATTTCATATTCCATGATCTTAGATTTTGTTTTTCTTGGAACTGTTCCCGTTCCAAGAGTAGGTGTCCTACTACCCCCAAATGATCTAAAATATTCTCACGTTGGCCAAGTTTATGGGTGATTCTCCAAAAACCTGACATTTTCAAATTGCAAATTCTTTAAAAGCTAAAGTGCTTTAAAAAATGTAAAAAAATTCATACTTACTCTTTATAAGGCACTTAACAAGGAAAAGAGATTCGGAGATAATAAAAGAATGGAATATAAAAACAAAGAATTAATGAATGAATTATCTAATGAATTAGAATTAATGAATTATCTTTTAGATAATTTTCCAAGATTCGGACAGGCCAGGAGAGTGACTTCCAGTGATTTAAAATTTTTTTTTATGGGAAATAGTAAATGAGTAATCTTTTTTATATGCATTGGAATACATAGGAAAAATTGTTTTTAATATTATAATATTCATACCAAAATAGTTAATATTCATGTGTGAAAATACAAAATAAAAATTTAATACTGCATATTAAAAGTCAACTTTTATTTTGTCTTTGGTTATTTTTTCCTATTTAATGGAAATTTTCTCTGCTTGCTAATAAGCTTGTTAGGTGGAGCTTTGGATGTTGATTGTTCTGCTATCAAGTTTGGACGAGACTCGGTGGCAACTGAGGTATCCAAATATGCATTGAGAGCACTTATGGTATCATTGACATGTTTCATTACTTGCACAGAATCAAATCCTTGGAGTCTTCGATGAAACTCTAACAATCTATTAAGTACCTTGCTTTTTCCATCCTGAGTTTTAAAGGTATTTTCATCCTTTTGTAAAACAGTTATGATGGCATCCTTTTCTGTAGTTCGCCTTTCAATTTGATCACAGGTGTCAATGATCAGGTTGTCATCCCCACTTGATTGGGGCATTTTACTAACATTAACTTTTTGGCAAACATAATGAATGTGTTTGCATATCAGGAATCTGATACAGTAATCTACACATGTACAAGTCATGTAATGAATGCAAATATTGCATTGATCACATTTAATGCTGCATGTACAGGTGGAATTGGAAATTTTTACATCATATGTAAAAATACATTGTTCATCAGTCTTTGTGTAACTGGGATGTGAAGCGGAGAATAGTGAATAGATGGCGCCACCCTTAAACCTATTTCACCTCTTGTTTGAAATGGACTGTTCCACGCATAGGGATTTGAGTTGGGAAAGAAGCGCTAGTGTCACAAAGCATTCTAATCTGCGCTAGCAGCGCCATCTATATGAGTGGGTTTAACCAAATGGCTGGCAAGAAGATTCTGTTTTTGTTGTTCGAAATTTTAGTTTTTGAGAATGATTTTAAGGTACAGCTACAGGTGTAGCTATGGGTAATTGTTTCGGATATTTTCGTCTTAGTGAGTGATTGGGGATTAATTTCATTGACTATCCGAATGTGAGAAATAAATTACTTTATAGTTTTCATCCCTGTCAAAGTTGCTTCTTGAAAGGGACCTTACACATTAATTGGGCCTATTCGAACGAAAACAAGCTTAATTTTTGCATTTAGTTTTTTTTTCTCCAAAATATTTTTTCTGCTTAGTGGTGCCTAATTGAAGGAGCTAATAGACCATTAGGAAACTCATTGGAATTAGAAACTTAACATTATGATAAATGTAATGTCTTTATTATATATAGATGACTCAAAGAACTTGTTTGAAAAATTTCAGAATTCACTCTCATTCAAAAAGCTGGCGTTAATAATGTATAGGGAACTGAAAGTCTTTTAATTGATAAATTGCTGTGATCCATTGAAACAGAGAATAGTTGATTACTGACTAGGAATACTTCTTAAGAATATAATAATTTAACTAAAATTTTTAATTCTATTAGTTATTTTATAATTTGAACTCTCCCTCTTTTCTGGGCCAAACTTAAAAGTTTATAAACTACCTTCTTGGCTGCTTAAAACCATCCGCATTGGAAAAGAGGATTTCTGTTTTAATCTTCGACTTTCGAGTTTGTTGACGGTTTACTTATATTTCCTTTTGTTTTAAAGTTTGTCTGTTTTAGTATTCATTGATTTGCATTTACAGAATAAATGTCACATTTTGCCAAAATGTGTACAAAAACAAAGAGACTTGCCCTCTGTTCTAGCCGAATTAACAGTTTATTAACAGCGTGTATTATAAACAGGGTTCTCTGTTTATTCATTTCGCTCGGTATCGTCGGCTACCGTATAGTGAGCCGACGATAAAGAAAATTTTGAAATCCGATTTTCTGGTTTAATGAATGTCTTTAGTGAACTGGGCTTGATATTTTTAGATATGTGTCGAAAATACGTATTTAAAAATAACCGAGAAATCGGAGAGTGTACATCTAGCTGAAGGGGATGTTGTACTGTAAGAGAATGGAGCCTTTTGTACTTCAAAATTTTATACCTTGAATTGCCATCCTGTCTACGACTCTGTTTTAAAATTCGTATGCTATCGACCAAAAAGAAATCGCATTTTTATATAACGGGCTTACTTTAAAAGTTAAACGTTAACTACATTAGTGGACCTTAAGAATTAGTCCGTAATATATATTTAGTTTTCGTAACTCACACACACACAACAACAACAACAACAACAACAAACAAACCAAAAAAAAAAGTTTTTTTTCTTAACGCATGGGTTATTATTATTTCAATTTCCCCAAAAATGAACAGATTTTTCGATAACTTCAATAGAACTTTTTTTGCAAAAATTCTGTTAGCATCTAAGAATTTCCTCCCCTTTTAACTCCTACGTGGTGTGTTTAGCTCCAATGTAGCCAGCGCTCCGGAACTTCCCATCATACTTCAATGAAATAGCTAAGCATTTTAGTTCTAAATTCCTAATTGTTCATTTGCTAGACAACTGTCAAAATCAGATGCATCTACCTTATAAATAAATGTTTCAAAAATGTGGAAATATTAAGGCTGCATCGAAATGACTTCTTGTTCCTGATTTTTTTCCAACTTCCAGAGGGATATGAAATCCTTCTAAATATCCAGCGAATCATCTTTCCGAGAGCGGTCTCCTAAATATTTCTACTGGAATCAAAACTACCCGTCTTCCTATTTTCTCTTTTCTCCTCGTCCTAAAAATAAACTGTGCCTGTTCGTTGATGCGGAACAGGGGTAGAAGGGAACTTTTGCATAACGGCCACTCTTGTATTTTTTCATGTCATAAAAATGAAATTTGGAACCTTCTGCTTCTCAGCAGACGTATTGACCTCCTCGCAAATTATCCTCACTTTTTTCTGCTCGAAATTTTTTAATCGGATGGGACACCACTGTAAATATATATTTTTCATCAATTTAAATGTGATATTAGAGAGCGTAGATCAGATTTGGCGACCAAATTTTATAATACTTTTAATTCGTATTCCTTTCTTCAGCTTTGAATATTTTAAATATATCGTAACATATATTTAAAAATATATCGCTTGAATATATCGTAAGTTATTACTCCATTAATTCTGTACATGTGAATACCTGTACAGACTATGCATTCATACTGCCATGCAGGCCCAGATTTCCGCATGGGCAAGTGGGGCACTTGCCCAGGGCCCCCTAATTTAGTATAAAGTTGCACATAGTTTTGAGAATTTGGTTTTTTGGTTAATATAGTAAAGGGGTGCAGTGGCGGATACAGAAAAAAATCCTGGGTGGAGCACAGTGCACCCACTATAGTGAAAGCATGCTTACGTCCATAAGCATTTCTGGTTTAATTTTTTTTTTTTTTTTTGGGGGGGGGAGGGGGGGAGTTGTAATAACTCCAGACTGTGATTTATTTTGAATTTCTAAAGAAAATTTCATGAATTTATTTATTAACATTAAAAAGTAAATTAATTAATTAACATTTCTTATTAATATTAATTATTTTCTTCAAATTTTTGACTTGTCGGTCGAAATTTTTTTAATTTCTGGTCCCGATTTAAGGGAGGCCTGGGTGAATATACCACATGTTCATGAGGAAATCTGGTCCTGAGGAGGGGGAACATGCCCCCCTCTGGATCTGTCCTTGAAGGGGGCCCCCAAAGTCTGCTTTGCCCAGGGCCCCATTGTGTCAAAGTCGGGCCCTGCTGCCATGCTTAATTTTTAAAAATATTTTGTCTATAGCATTATTTAGTTTTCCTGTTATTGTGCTTATATATGTTTTGATTTGTGGCTAAAATAAAATATAATTTCAGCAGTTAATGTATATTGTGTTGAAAGAGTTGCCTGATTATTAATGTCCTTCATGACTGATTTTTGCAATAGCTCATTTGCATGTAATCAGTATTCTTTTGTCATTGAACTGTTATTTTATGCTTCATAGTATTGAAATAACATTACCTATATATGTGCTAATTGTGCTGACTTGTCTAAAAAAAAATCTGATTCGGCATGTAATAAATAGAGAATAAGAATCTCGACGCTTATACCCTAGTAGCCTTGATTATTAAGCCATGATAATTTAACGCTCGAATATAATTTGCTGGCTTAACCATGAAATAGTGTTTCCTCTTTGAATAATTGAGCTAATGTTTTTATCAATAAGTCATCTAATAATATTCTGAGAGCATCCAACAAAGCAAAATTAATTTGATTTCGTTGAAATGATATGTGAATGACCAAGTTTGTAGATTTTTTTCATATTTTGGATAGATTCAAAAATGCTATTCTTAACTGATGTTATTGAATTTGAGTGTATTTATTATTTAATTAATTTATTTATTTTTATATAGGAAGGCCCGTAGGAAAGAAAAAGATGCTGTTGCTACTTCTCAGGAAGAATCTAAGCTCTACTTAGAACAGGCTGTTTTGGAATGTACAGTACCTGAATCGAGGCTAAGAGAGGTTATAGATTTACCTCCAGGACTAGATTATAATGAATGGCTTGCTTCTCATAGTAAGTAACTAACATTCGATCATTGAAATCAAAAGACAAATAATACAATCAGTGCATTACTACATTTTACTTTTTCTCTTTATTTCAGCTATAGCATTCTTTGATCATACTAATCTAGTTTATGGCACCATATCTGAATTTTGTACTATGTCAGGTTGCCCTGATATGAATGGCCCTAATGGCAGGTTAGTTAAGTGTTTTTACCTTCATGATGGTTTATTCATTGTTTCTATTTCAATTCAGTATGAGAGATTTCAAAATGTTTCACCTCTAACATATAAATTCTTTTTCTTAAATAAATATAAATCTTATATAGAATAGTCTGGTTTATCTGTCTTTCAGAATATTTTTATGTGCATGCAACTTCTGCTTTCCGCATACATTGTTAAGTAAAAATTTAATGTGATTATTTTAGCATATTTTATTTTATGGATACAGGCTTTTTTCTCTGTCAGTATGAATACATTAGTTCAGTATTTCTTTCAGCTCTCATAAGTGCATTAGAGATGCTATTCTTAATGATATCCATCTGAATCAATTCAACTCTCCATGGGGCATTTTCAAATCTATATGACTCAGGTTTAAGGAAGAAAAAGTCACCATGGAGTAGGGTTGGGATCATTTGGAAAGAGACTGATATATATCTTTCTATATACTTTCATACAACCTTTAATACATGGGCTCTTGCATTGCCATTATAGAGTTACAGTATACTTTCATAATAATGTGGGCATTTCTTGTATTCAGTATATTTAAAACTGGTAGTATGCTCTTGCTTATACAGAGGCTGTTTGCACATTTTTTAGACGATTTTAGTAAGCGGTAATAAAAAATCGTTTGCTGCAAAAGAAATAATTGCAATTGTACTATGTTTTTAAAAGTCAAAATTATCGTCTGCGGCTTGAAAGTTTTGTTTTTATTCAAAATGGCGTTTTTAACAAAGCAGTGGTTCGAAGGCTACATTTATGCTCTTTCCGAAGAGAAATATGCATACTCCGTTATCCAAAAACGATGTGAGAGTCATGGTTTTCTGAAATCTAAAGCGTCGATAGGTAATATCGTCAACAAGAAAGGGAAAAAACGTCAAATTGGAGCCTCAAGTAGGACAAAAATTCCAAACAAGTATCCAAGGAAAAAATGGACATCTTCGACTATTGCAAAGGTACATTGCAAAAAATTTAAGTACATGGTTCAAAGAATCGAAAGAAAGTTTTTCTACGGGATTCATGATTGTTGCTGGTTTTTCTTATAATGGCAAGTTAAAAATAAAGAGAGTGGGAAAAAATGTCAAGATTAACTCCAAATACTATCAGGAACATATTTTATCGCAATTTTTCTGAATGAAATACCATCGCTTTACCCACAGTGCCATCAATCTGTGAGACTCCATCAGGACAAACCTAGCAGTCACACATCAAAATCCACTGTAAATTTCCTAAAAGAAATGGAACAAAAAACTGGTATCAAGGCCATACCCTTCACTGATATCCCTACTAAATCTCCCGATGTATCACCTATGGATTTTTGTGCTTTCGGACTTTTAAAATCTGCATTATCCAAACGTCGTCCGAAAACCCTCACAGGACTCTGGAAAGCTGTTCAGGAGGAATGGGATAGAATACCTCTTCTGACACTTGAAAAGGCATTATTATCCTGGAAATTGCAGTGTCGAAAGATAGTTCAGAATAAGGGGTGTCAAATAGAACATTTAAAACACAAGAATTTTATGTAATTTAGTTTTGTGAATACCATATACATCGTCTAAAAAATGTGTGAACAGCCTCTGTATTAGGTAATTTTTATTGCATCACAAGGCTTTTTTCTTCTTTAGAACCAATAATTTATTTTTGTTATTTAATGCTCCTTATATATTTACTTGCATTTTTTTTTTCTTTGGTGCAACATCACACCTGTACCAAAGAACAAAAATGTTTAAATATACTAGCACAATCTGGAAAGGAGTAACACTTATTCTCAGTTTTTATGAAGCAGCCCTCATGTAATATGCATATAAAAAATTCCAAAATAAAAGCTTACAAAAATGAACTTAACTAAATAACTAATGAACTAAGCTTTCTTTTACCTACACTATTTTGAAGTTTTAAGGTGTGTGTGCATTTTGTTTTTAAGAAAAGTATTATTATATGGTTGGTAAAAATATAGATTAGACTATATTTTTTTTATTTTTTTTTTGGCCTAGATAATAACTAGGTAGGGATTCATCCTTCTCTCTTAGAAAGATATAATAGATTTTGCTTGTTATTTCATATTTAATGCTTACTTTTAATTTTTGATATGCTTCTTAAATGTTCTGTTGAATGTTTCAGACAATATCTGTGGTTTGATGAAAAGGGTAAAAAGTGTAAAGTTGCTGCACCTCAGTATATTGATTGTGTTATGACATTCACTCAAAGAACATTATACGATGAGACAATATTTCCTACAAAATTTGGTATGTATGTTTTATTTCTCTTGGCTTGGGACAGGTTGGGTATTTTGCTTTGAGCATTATATGACATCAGTGGCGTACGCAAGGGGGGGTTGATGGGGGTTATAACCCCCCCCCCATTGGTTCTGATTACATATATTATTTAATTAGGTTTACACTTTGCACTGATTGCTCAAAACTACTCTTTCATAGTAATAGTCCAGTCAAATTAGATCAAAATGGTGGCGAATCATGCATTAAATGAAGGGGTTGAAATTTTATCAGGAATGTGTAGGGGATGGTCCCCTGAGCAACGCCTAATAAAGTCCCCTCAATTTCAGGCGCTGCGGGAGGGGGGGGTTGTCCAGAGGTCACTTTTTTCAGTTTTTGGCGTTTATCTCGAAAACGTTGCGTCGCAAAGAAAAATGTCAGCCCAAAAATTAAAGCTTATAAACTTCCCTTCCAAATGGTATATCCATGTTTGTACCCAAGTGTTACCGTTTTCGAGATATGAGCCGTTGAATATGAAAATGTTTCAAAAAAAGTGGTAGCGATTCAGGTATCTCGTCAAACTTCCTCTTCTAACGCTTTCCCCTTCCATTTCTCAAAAAACTCGTGATAGAGAAAGTTGTGGAGCGAAAAATTTCATTCAAAAATATATGTGTTATGCTAATTTATCTTCACCAGGTAAATAGTTAGAACGTTTTGAAGTTTAGGAGTTCTTTTCAACATTTTGCTTGTAAAATGCTAGTCACTCAAGTTTCGTTTCCATGGTCTGTAACTCTCTTAATCACTTTGTATGCTGTTTAATTAGATACGTATAGTATTCATAACCCATATAAATAATAAATTATGTATACCTGTACGTATAATGCCCATAATATACAGAAGAACATTTGTTGTACAAAGGAGGAAGTAAGAAAACAAACCTAAATGTATAAAAGTTGTTCATATAATCAAAAAATGGTTATCAAAAGTAAGTTCAAACAACAGTTACTTACATTAAATATATTATATACAATTTATTTCATCAACTGCTTTCCTATATATTAAAAGCCGTCAATCTGATACTTTGGAAAAAGTTTCAAATAAGTCAAAGTCTTCACTATCATTTTAGCTTCTGTAGAATGTCCGAATTTTCATGAACTGATTTCCCATGAAGGTGGTATCCCACTATAATGCCACGATCAAAGTCACTAAGTTCCTTTGACTTACTCATCGTCTCACAAACGCATAAATATAACCTGACAAACCACTACCAATACTTTTATAGCTTTCGGTTAAGCATCAAATTACGTCACCTGCTACATCCACTTCTTTAGGGGGGTGTCCGGATACTTTTGGCCGGATAGTGTATAACGTATTATGGAATATTAATGAATTATATAAATTATTAAATTTACTTAATGGGGTCAGTACGAGCAAAGAGCAATGAAAGGTACCTGTGGTGATTGAGATCATGCTCATTTGGCGGGGCCTGGAACATGAGCAGGAACATTCGTTCCTCAGCTCCAGCAATGTCTCCTGGTGAAGATTTGGAGTCATAAAACACTTTGGCGATGTTTGTTGTTTCATTGGCATACCGCTGGAAACATTGTACTATTGCTGCTTTGCAATTACCATAAATCGCTGACGTAGTGTAACATCCTGAGAAACTATGGATGCAGAGAATGTACTGGCTGAATGATAAGACCTGAAGATGTTTGGAACAGTAGAGCCTGTCTTCTGTGTTGCCCCGTCCGGCCTTCATGAAAAACACATTCGTGTCTCGTGGGGTGAGTGCCACAAGTAAGACGAGCAGGTCTTACCTATCTACTATCACCACAGTTGAATGAGAGGTGTTTTGCCACTCACCTCTGACAATACTGCAGTTAGCATCTCCTTTGGCTGTAGTAGACTGTATACCTCTTGCACCCACGGCTTGAACTAACATAGTAATGAGCTTGGTCTTGTTCCTTTCATTCGAAAGGAAGTTTTCCTGATGAACAGCAGCCACCATGTTCTTATTGAAGTCAATATCCACTGATGTTTTACTTGATGCTCTCCGATGTTGTTCGTCTCTGTCCGTGGAGTTCGTGTCTTCATAACCATCAAAAACCACAGCTGAACTGATGCCGTAATAGTTGATTATGTACGATACATATTGATCGCAGATGGAGGCGAAGGTGGTGTTGGTGTTCCACTTTACTCTATGAAGCAGGAAGTCGCCATCGATTACCTTGAAACTGTTCTTCACATTGATCAGTTGATTAAATTGTGGGAAAGCATCAGACAGTGCTGACCTTTTGATTTTTCTCATTATCCCCTCGGCGAATAGAAACATAGGGTATGGGGCTAACTCGTACGTTAGCAACTCCTCTACATACCCTTCTTTCTTCTTAGTGATCAGTTCTTTGAAATGTCATCAGAGGCTCTACCACCACTACCTCATCATTAACTTTGATCATATTGCTCATCGCAGCTAAAGGAACGACTGAGTCCTTCGTGGATTGTTTCACTTCTGAGAAATTCATTCCAAACAAAAGTGCTCATTGTGCGGGTTCCAAGGACTGCTAGCAGTTGACGTTACTTGTTCCAATTACTCCCGTTGAAAGTTACATCAAACAATTACGTTCAGCAAAAGGCGGGTGATCAGCCAATCCTTGAGTAAGCTTCCTTCTGTCTAGATCATCTGTGGTTATGCGTGATGCTCGAAACTCAACATGTTGTTCTCCTCTTGCAGTATTTACGCCACAAAACATCTCAAGTGAACTACATATTGCTGTAGCTGTGCTAGCTCCCCCAACCCATTTCGCCAACACCGAATCACTAAAGCCTCGTCCACGTGTTAATTCTCCTTCACTCTTTGTGAATTGAGGTGACACATGAGTGTCACCTCAATTGCCATGTCAGACCACACACCAGCCATTGGTGTACCAGTTCTGTTGACAGTGAAGTATCCACGATCTATAAAATCATGTTTAAGTTGAAGGTAGCGAGTTGTTAGTCCCAGCATGTGTTGTACATATAGGTGAGTACACTTTGCATAATGAAAATGCCCGCTGGCATGGAAGTAAGGTATCACCAGTTGGGCACATATCATATGATCTTCCCAGTTGCGCTGTGCTGCAATAAATTTTTTCATCAACACCACCATTTCAAAGTACTGGACCCAGAAAGCTGCTGTTGGCCCATAACCTTTGAGACGTGACAATTCGTTGCTCAATTTCCACTGAATGCTGGCAAGGGATTTATTTGTGGAAATGTGTTGTGAAGTAATTTCTACTGATGTCAGAAGTAACTGAACTACTTCTTTTTCATATGGTGTGGTATCTAAATTTTCCAAAATGATCTGAGTTAAAGTGACACTTTTATACATTTTGGTTTGTTTTCTTACTTCCTCCTTTGTATTACAAGCGATCTTCTGTATATTATGAGATATACATTATACGTACAGGTATACATAATTTATTATTTATAGGGTTATGAATACTATACGTATCTAATTAAACAGCATACAAAGTAATTAAGAGAGTTACTGACCTTAGAAACGAAACTTGAGTGACGAGCATTTTACTAGCAAAATGTTGAAAAGTACCCCTAAACTTCAAAACGCTCTAACTATTTACCTTGTGAAGATAAATTAGCATAACTATACATTTTTGAAGGAAATATTTCGCTCTACAACTTTCTCTATCACGAGTTTTCTGAGAAATGGAAGGGGAAAGAGTTAGAAGAGGAAGTTTGACGAGATACCTGAACCGTTACCACTTTTTTTGAAAACATTTCATATTCAACGGCTCATATCTCGAAAACGGTAACACTTGGGCTCTAAGTTAGCACCTATCCTTTTTAATATTTTTATTAATGATATTCCTAACTCTCCATTCACTACACTAGCCATGTTTGCGGATGACACGGCAATACTAGCTAAGCATCAAAATGTTAAATATATGCACAAGTTCCTACAGAGACATATTGGAATTCTTGAACGATGGTTCGAACGGTGGAGGCTCAAGTTAAGTCCTTCAAAATCTAAAGCTTTTTTTTCAGTTACAATAGAATTCCACCTCCTCCGGTCACAGTATGCGATCAACTGGTTCACTTTGAGAGAGAGGGCAAATACCTAGGAATTTACCTCGATAGTCGACTGACGTGGAAGAAAAATATCGAACATTAGAAAATTTTTTAAAGCACGTAAGGATATCTCCCACCTGCTGCACCAGAATCAAAAGGGTTTAAATAACAAAGTACTCTTGTATAAAACCGTACTGCGTCCCATCCTGTTGTACGCCGTTCCTGTTTGGGGCTCAGCGGCTGACACCCATATCCAGCGATTGCAGACACTTCAAAATAAACACTCCGCGGTATTAGGAAGGCGCCCTGGTACCTTAAAAACGTACTTGTTCACAGGGATCTGAGATTCGAACCCATTCGGCAATACATTAAAGATCTCGCATCTAACTTCTACAATAGATTATATTCAATAGACAACGAAGAAATAGCTAACCTCCCCGACTACGACCCAAGGGAATGCTATAGGCGTCCTAAGGCCACTTTGATTATTCACCCTGGTCTCCTTCCCCTTTCTTAACTCTCCCTTCAACCTCTTCTAAATTTTAATTTACATTTGCCGTTGCTTCTGGTTCTGACCTGCGTTTTTTTGATGGATCGACCTCAAGACTATCCTTACTAATTTTTGCTTAATCGTCTGCTACCGTAATTTTTTAAATAAAACCTGCCACATTATTTACTTATTTATTTTTTGCTAGTATCAGTATTATTTATTTTTATTTATTTATTTTATAATTATTATTATTATTTTTATTATTATTATTATTATTATTATTCTAACTTTCAAGTCAACACTTTTCTTTTAATCCTGAGAACTGAAATATAGCCACAAAAAATATCCATACCGAGGATATGGAGCCCTGCTCTCTGGTGCCTCGTTAATGTACCATGTCTACTATGTCAATGTCTACGGTAACACTTGGGTACAAACATGGATATACCATTTGGAAGGAAATTTTATAAGCTTTAATTTTTGGGTTTGACAATTTTCTGTGCCACACCCTGTTTTTGAGATAAACGCCGAAAACTGAAAAAAGTGACCTTTGGACGACCCCCCCCCCCCCCCCCCGCGGTGCCTGAAATCGAGGGGACTTTATTAGGCGTTGTTCAGGGGACCAACCCCTACACATTCCTGAAAAAATCTCAACCCCTTCATTTAATGCGAAATGAAAACCTAATTTGACTGGACTATAACACCCCCCTTTGAAAATTTCTGCGTACGCTACTGTATGACATATTTCAATAACAATGATCAAAGCCCATTTTTTTTAATGTTTAATTAGAAGGATGATAAATATATTGTTTAATTATCATAAAAATTGTGTTATTTGATACCTATCTTGAAATTTTCATTATTACCTGATATTAATATTGTATTGTGTGCAAAATCCATACACTATGTATATTCTAAATCACTGAGGACAGTTTAAATATACTATAGGGATTCTTATTTTTGGGACCAAGCTGAAATTGCTTAACATGCACAAACTGAAAATACCGCAAGTTAAAAGTAATTTTTACTAAAAAAAGCGTGAGAATTTTTTTAATTTTAATTCATTAAATTCTTAATTTTAAAAAAAAATCTTATGTATTTCTTTGTAGGTAATTAATGTTTTGTTAGTTACGCTGAATTATGTATTTTAGTTCTATGTACCTCTATATTTCATATTGTTATCATAAGAGTAATGATGGCCTTAGTGAAGGTATGATGGTGCAAAATAAATGCTGAAATTGTGCTCATAAGTGTAAGCATGTGTTTTAATAAAAGAATATAATGTAAGTTTATTAATAGTAAATGTAATACCCCAAAACACATGAATAAAGATAAACCTTACTCATTGTTTCAATAGTATATCTTTTAAACACTGATATTTAACTGGTAATTTAGAGCTGAGAAGTGGGAAAGTTCGTGAAGTATCGTGAGTCTCTACGATATTTGTTTTATTTTACTAATATTTTACTTTATTTTATTCAGTTTCTTTAATGTATATGTAATGAGTTCAGATTGTGATTGGAAAAAAATTCAGGATTCATTGTTAAGAACATTAAGATGAAGAGATATGCATATTTATAATTTAGTGTTTTGCTGCAATTCGCATATTTCTTTGAATTTATATCAGAAATTTGTTTTTGTGTTAAATTATTTCATTCTCATAGCTATGCCAATGATTGTTTATGCGACTACAAAATTTTAATGGGTTTCATGAAAGTATGAAAATAGTTATTTCAAAACCACTGAGGTAAAAATTCTCAAACATTTTTTCTTTCAGCCTCTGGAGATGATATTGTATCTATTGATTACTAGTAGTATTTTGTCTTTTCTTGTGTTTTGTATTCTTATATTTTTTTTAAATATATATCAGTAATTGTTTATGTGTTAAACTATTTCATGCCCATAGCTATGCTTACCATTGGTTATATGAATACAAATTTTTAATGCATTGGATGAAGGTATGAAAATAGTTGTTTCAAAAACACTGAGGTTTAAATTCTCGGTGTTTTTCAGCCTCTGAAGTATATTGTATCTATTGATTACTTTTAGTATCTTGTCTTTTCTTGTGTTATATATGGATGTGTAATCCCCAAAACTGTCTTTTAAATCTCCGAATAGTTACTACTGTCTCTTTCAAAGAAAAGACTTACAATGTCTTAAGTCTTATTTGAATAATTAAAACACAACATTCTTGAAGCTCACTTTATTTTTTTTAGTGACTTTTAACAAGTTAGGTAAATATTTTTTATTTATTAATGTACTTTCTTTTTAAATGAATCAAAAATAGATTAAAATTTCAATTTTTTTTCTATCTTTCCTTTTGCATTTTTATGATGCTATGTCAGATCATAAAAATGAATGACATGAAAAGATTAATAGTTTGAAATGTAATCCTTTACTACTAACCAACTCTCTCTCTCTCACTCTGCCCTCTAATTTTAAAAGAAATTTGGAAAAAAGCAAAATTTGAAAAGTAATTTAAAAATTCTTTACTCTCAAATAATCTCTAAATTTCTTATGATTCATGTTTATTAAAATTGATCTTTATCTCAGTAAACCAAAATCTATATCCTAACCTTTTATTAAGAGTAAAGTTTGTTAGAGTTATCAAGCTGTTAATTTTAACTGTTTATATCTTTTCATACAATGTGGTAACTTCTAGTTTATGAATAGGTAATAATTATATTAGTAAAAAATCTTATAATGCTTTAATGAATACTTTTATTCCTAGTTATTCATTAAGGGGTTTTTAATCGAGTGTCCATGAGAGAAGACTTTATGTGTGATTAATCTTGAATATTTTGTTGGAAAATAAATATTTACTAAGTAATTTGATAAAGTAGTATATATGTTGGCCCAAAATCACAATTTTCTAAATGAATCATTTTAGAATTATATTATTGTATGTATATATTGTTGATAAACTATGTTTCATTCTTTAACAGTAATGTGTAATATCAATCAGTTTGCAAACTTCAAAATCAGAAATTGTAAATAAAAAAATTTATTTAGAATCAAGGAATACCTATAATTCTACTTATCTGAAACTTTGTTGAGATTTTACTCATCAATTTTCATTCAGCTGTTAACCTTAAAACTAAGTGTTTTCAAAAAAGCATTTAGATCTTTGTTTTTAATTTGTTTAGTTATGATTGTTCATAAAAATAAATACCGTAAAATCTCAAGTATAATACGCACTTTTTTTTTCTCATTTTTGTCCGCAAAAATGAGGGTGCATATTATACTCGAGTAACAAAAAAAACATAGCTTAAACATTGAATAAAGGCTTCCTCAAATGTTGCATATCGAATAATTTCGACGGCAGTGAGGACGACATATTATGGGAGGATGGGTAGGTGTCATCAAGTGAGGATGATGATGGTGTTGTATATTACGACGGCACCAATCAGGGGCGGCTCCAGTCCAGTTTGTTTTTTTTTGGGGGGGGGGCAACATCGGTTCTTAGGGTTATATATATATATATAAACATCGTCTGATTTTAAATTTCAACTCATTTAGTATTAGGTCTACGATTATATAACTTTAGGCTATGATAAAAAAAATCTGGGGGGGGGGCAATTGCCCCTACTGCCCTCCCCCTGGAGCCGCCATTGGCACCAATAATTATGACATGGACGCAACAACAATAGATGAGCTGTATTTTAGTGAAAGTTATTAAGACTGATAATTTGACAGGATTGTTTGTTTTAAATTAACAATTTAAGTTTGTTTTTTTTTCTACCGAATTTGACGTTTTCGTTTCTTTTTCTTCAAATTTTATTTATGTTAATAAATATTTGTGCAATTTTTAAATAATATAATGAAAAGTTATGGGTGCATATTATAGTCGAATTTTAATTTTTTTCTGAAAATTTCGTGCAAAATCAAGCATGTGTATTATACTCGGGTGCATATTATAGTCGAGATTTTACGGTACTTGATTATTATATTTTATTCAAATACTTTATGGACAGTAAAGTATGATTAACTCAAAAATAAAATATATATATATATATACTTTAATGTATGTTAGCTAATGAAATTGCTTCACCTTATTATTTCAAATTTTTTTTTTTAAATTCTGGTACTCAAAATGTGTGTTAATACTCTGAACAGTCTCTTTTAAAATTCTTCTTCCTCTGTTTTCCATGTTAATGTTCAGTTTCAAGAACATTACATGGCCATTTAATTTGAAATTAATTGATGTGAATTTTTCTGCTAATGAATTTCCTTTTTCTCTTTGCTACAGATCGAGACTTCCCTAGTTCTTTTGAGTCAATAGTAAAGAAAATCCAAAGGTTGCTTTTCCACGTTTTGGCTCATATATATCACATTCATTTTAAGGAAATTGTGCTTCTGAATATGCACGCTCATCTTAATGCCCTATTCTCACACTTTACTCTCTTCAATAAGCGCTTTAACATCGTAGATGAAAAAGAGACAGAGATTCTACGAGACTTAGCAGTTGCTCTTAAACTCTATGGCGAAAGTACGGATGCTTCCTCTGAACTCGAGGATAAAAATAAGGCAGATGTAGCAGCAACATCTGAGGAAGCTACAACAGCTGTGATAGAGGATAACAATGCAGCAGAATCAATTAAAGACTGCATGGTTTCAAAAAATAATGATAACTCCAAGAGGCCTCCAGCATATTCGCAATCATCCCAATCGATTGCCTCCTCCATCTCCTTGGCCTTACATTCCCGGTCCAGTTCTGGAAGCCATTCAAGCTCCGGTTCCTGCGCCATGGACTCTGCTTTATACTCCCATGGCACCCCACCGGCACCTAATTTTGGTTCCTCACCCCTCAAGTTCCAATAGAATCCTATGTTATCTGTCACCCTGGCCATCCACAAAATACTTACACACTTCTAAGAAGACATGGAAGTAGAGGAAAGTTTGCTTGCAGCAAACTTTGAGTTCAGTTTTTTAATCTTCCATCATCACATGTGATTTGTTTATCTAATGAGTTGTATGTGTAAAGCCTGATTTTTGTGAAAATAAGTTAAATTTATGAACTCATTTCTTGCAACATATCCAACATTTCTTGTTCCTTTCACCATCATTGATAAGTGCTCTAATTCGTATTTCAGTATCTTCCTAGCTTGCATTCAGACTTTCCTCTGTCTCATATACTGTCAGCAATATGTCATCTTAAATTTGTGCAGCTAGGTTCTAATTCACAGATTGGTATTTCCTCTTAGCAAGTCTTCTCTCTATATGATAATGTAGATGTTTTAGACAGTAACGCTAGTTTAAATAAAGGTGCAAGTTAGTTTTTGTAGCTGGTGGTGCAATGTAACTCTTACCACTGAAGAGAAATATTTTTAAGAATTTGCTTTATGTACTATAACATTACTTTTGGCAATTAGAGATTGGAAAATATTTCTATTACTGAGGTTCTGCTTCTTATAAAATAGGTCCAAATTTTCATAAATATGTTATGAAATATTTTGTCTAAAGTTTATTATTTCTTCAGTTATTTTTTAAGGTAAAGAGTGTAATGTATGGACTTAATTTAATTCTACATATTGTGGTTTGATGTTACATTAATTGATTAGTATACTAGCACCATTTATAAAAAAAAGTGAACGTTGACTTAGATCGTTGTATTGGAAAAATTCCATGCAATGAAAACGTGTGTGACAATCACAGCTTTGTAGATAGAAATATATTATTTTTCATCAGAACTTTGAGCTAAGTGCAGTTATGATGAATAAAAATATAAAACTTGCATAATGATATTTATTACGAATATGCTGATAATACATACAACAAAAGTATTTATACTTATTTTCAGAAGATTATCAAATATATATAACATACCTGTTCACACTTATAATTTTTTTTTTAATTGACTACTATTAATTGCTCATGTAACATTTTGAAAGCAGTTATTTCCAGTGATATAAAATCCTAGGTTCAGTGTTTATTCATATATGCATTTTACCTGTTCTCTAACTAAAAATTTCATTATGTAGCTAGTGCCTATTATAAAAAATTAATGAAATGTTTTGAATTTTCATTTAAATTATATATACCTTTATGAAGTATTTAATTAAAAATTTTAATATTTTTGAGCAGAATTATGCATTTTTCCCCTGTAGAGCAAAAGAATTGATTAATAGGAAATTGTTCAATTCTTGTATGGTGCCTTCATCTGTATGAGATTATTATAAAGTGCATAAATGAAGACATTTTGCAACTTTTCTCTCTTCAATAAGGTTTTTCAACTTTCAAAATAAGTACTTAATAAAAAGTCTGAAATTAAGTCTTGTTTTTGCTCCCCTTTTTTATTCAAAACTATGCAGAATCATATATTTATGAAAAGAGAAATGTGAATCCTAAGAAACACACAAGTGTTTCTACAAATGCAGCTTAACCCTGTTGTACAAATTGAAACAAAAAAGTGCTCCTGATGTTATTACACTTTGTACACTCTGAAGATTGTGTTTTTCCCTAGAAAGTGATGCACTCTCCTCCCTGTTTGTTAAAATGAAGAAGCAATTTGTCACGGATGGCTGGGGTGGATTGCACTTGTGGATATTTCCTATGTGGATACAACAGTTGTGATAGAATCCATTGCTATAAAGTTGGCCTTTTGACAAAACAGCATGGACATAATGTAGCATGTATGAGAGTTTCATGAGTCTGTGATCATTGTGCATAGAATTAATATTTCTAGAGAATCTTGTGTTTTTCTATGCCTTGGCTGTATTCTGCTGTTTCTCTGTATATTTCCAGGGCTCTTTTACTTTGGGAGTTTCTTAAAACTAGGGAATTGTTACGATTACCAATAATTGTACAGATGAAACATTTTTTAAATGATAGTTCATCTTTCAGTTGTGCTTAAGGACTTTACAGAGACAAAAAGATTCGAAGAATACATTTTTGTTTTGAAAAATGACAAGTGTCTTTACTGAGTAGAAGATTAATAAAGGAGAATTTCTATTCTCTTTGATACAGATGCCTATGCACTGGTGTAGTTTTTATATTTTCTCATCATATTCACTGAAGTGAGAAATTGAATTCTTCTACTTAGAAAGAGAGGCAATGACAAGGTTTAGAAATAAGGTGTTTAGTAAAATGTTTTCTGTAAATACTATCTCTATATTTTATTTAATGGGGGGGGGGGGGGGTTGTGGAACATTAGCTTGGTTGTTTTTTATTTTCATTTTATAATGTTCCCCTTTTTAACTCTAGTTATTGAAAATTGAAAGAATATTTTTTTGTAAGAATTCAATATATTTTCAACATGTGTTGAATTAAATTACTTTGAATGCACATGCTGTAACATAGCAATTAATTTCAGTGTGAATAACATGTAAAAATGTATGTATGTTTCTAAACAGAAGTCAGTATGAAACCAAAATTTTACTAGCATCTCTTGTGACATTGAAAATGCATTCATATTTTAAATATTCCAGAACTATGTTGCAATTTGTACAAATGAAATTATTGGTGTACATTATTTCTCTTACCAGAATAAGTTTGTCAGAATATTTTAGTAACTCTCTCTCTAAGGTACTTTTGTTAGTGATAGTTCTCATCCCATTTTTTTATTTTTATTTTATTTTTTGAAGTGTTGCAATACTGGAAAATTACTTTTGATTAATTTTTCCTGCATATATAACAGGCCTAACCAATATCTCCCATTTTCTATATCAAATGTGATCTAGTTTTTGAACTTTGTACAATATTTCCCCATTTCCATTTCAATCCAAAGTTCCTTTTTTTCCTGTGTAATATTCATATATTATATATATATTTATTAAGATAATTTTCCATGTAATAACAGGAAACTACTAAGAATTTTTTTATGTTACATAACAACGGTCATCTACACTCTAGTAATTTCAATAAATTAAATTTTGATGAGTATTTTTAGTCAACTTTTATTTTCTATAAAATTTGAAGTGCAAATTATCACTGTATCTATCTGAGTAGTAAGATGCCTTTTCTTTTAATTAAAAATATTGCTTTTTGTCTTGTTTTAGTGTTTCTGTTGTATCGAAATTTTTTGTTGTAGTTTAATTCTAAAAAATATATTAAATTATTTGTGTTTAACACCTTATTGTTCAGTAAATATTTAATCATTTTAATGTAATGTTCATATTTGCTTGTATTATTAACTTTTTTTGGAAATGTACAACTATTTTAAAATTTCATGTCATTTCTGTACAAATAAGTAGGCATGCAATTTAAATTGAGGTACACACTCTCTGGTTTTAAATCTATTTAAATTTTTCAGTTTGTGTTTTCATGTTTTCTCATCAAGTTGTTTGGGGGTTGGGGATATGACAATGCTGGACTGCCTTGCGTGTAAAGAAACCAGCCTAATTTGTTTCTTAACATTGAATTATTTCTGTAGATTTATTAATGTTTTTATAATGGGTTAGAAAATAGGTTGATGATTACTGTATAACCACCTAATATTGACTGATGTAGGTACTTTTTAGTTAACGGAACTTTAGGTTTAACTCAAGATTAAGTGATTGCTTAAGAAATGTACTACTTCCAAGTCAATACCTCATTTGTAGAATTCTAGCTGTCTGTATTTTCATCTAATGTTGTAACATGGTCTTATACATTTGACCACATGAGAAAAATAAAATTTGAGATAGTGTCTCTCTGTGGAAAAAAAAAGCAAAAAATAAGAAAAACTTAAGTAAAAAAAAATATTTGCTGGTTGTTAGAGATTGTGCACATAATTCTAGTTTGTTAAGGGACTCAAGTATGTTGCACAATCTGCACTCTTGTACAGTCCTGTAACTCTACGAAAGATACTAGTCAGAAAAGAAATAAAATAGTATGTTAGCTGTATTTCAAGAACTTGGCTCTTTATTTGTGTGTAATCAGTTGCAGACACATTTACTCTTCCCTGTTTCAATGGAAATAATTTTCCTCAACATATGTCATAAAATAATACTTACTGTGATTTTTATATACTCCAACAGAAAGTTGTTAGATTTGTATTTTTATCTGTCCTTTGACACTTGGAACATTATACCAATTTGAACTCTGACGAATTATATTTTGAATCGTAAACAAAGAAATAAATTGAACCGTTTTCAAAGGAAGATAAAAATGTTACTTTCTTGCTTATATTTCTCCTTGAACTTACACAGGGTGGTTTTAATTATACTGATAAAATGTAGAGAAAGAAGTATTCGGAGGACTTTAAGCATGTGTATGAATTAAAAATTAGTTCGTCATCAGTGGGTTCCGGTGCTCCAAAACGGGCTACTAACTCATGCCAATCACACGTAAGCGTCGCAACAAAATTTCCAGTTACAGCAGGACGTAACCATGGGCATGTTCAAGGAAACTGGAACTCGGTTTCCAAAGCCACCTCTACGTTACGCTAATTTCGTCCTCTGAAAAATGGAAGGAAAGGTACTTTTTGCGTAAATTAAAAAATCGGAGATTCTAGCGGCGAAGGTGATCGTATTTAATGAAGTGCAAGGAGTCGTTTTCAAAAAAATTGAACGGTAGACGAAAAACTAAGGAAGATGAATTTTTGGAGGTTTAAGTCCCATTCCCTAAGATGTGGTTCCCATTCTTCTACTTCAATCTCTTGTTAAATAAGAAAGGACATAGCTCGAAATACATAGCCCCAAAAGTCGCTTATCCTTGCTCATGTATGCGTCTGAAAATATTTCCTTTTTTATTAACAGTGTCATCGTTGGAGTGAAAAAGATCCTCTCCATGTGTACTGAAATACCCAGTCCTATGAATAAACATCCAGCAGTAAGCTGTAGTTATTACTGAGTCTGTGTTACAGTACTGCTATTTCTATATCTCTTTCACATTATCCGGAGATGGATTATTTGTTATTATCTGGATTATTTGTTATTTGTTATTGCTTATAGTCTGAATGACCCTCTTTTCTCTATTTCCATAGACAAAGGATTCATCTGTGCCCTATCAAATAAATTGTCCCTTAAGGTGAGGCAAGTTATAAATTTATGTGCTCACCATACATGAATAGTGTACAAGAGAATTCACTATGTCCTATCCTTTTGCTTATAAATAACGTTCGCGTATGCCTACATAACGTTTATGTTTTAATACAGTTTTAATTTAATTAAATTGTAATCGCCTGGATTAGAAGAAACTTGAATGTATCAGTCTGACTAAAGATTGTCAACCAGTATTACAAGAAGATTATAAACAGAATAAACACATATAGACATATTTATTTTCAGCCTTATTACAAAATATTTTCATGCCCTCAAAAATGGTTTGTACACGTATTTTCTGTGATAATGCAATTGGAAAATTCATAATTCTTTTGCTGCTACAGTGGTAAATCGGAAATCTGTGACCCTTTTTGTAATCAAATGTAACAAAAAAAAATGAATTTAGAAGTAATGCAAACATGGCTGTTTTAAAATGACTGGATCGTCGATATAAAGCTGAAGACTTCTGTTAATGATAAAAAAATATTTTATTACAAAGATGTAGTCTTATTTGTTTGAGGAATTTTTCTTTATAATTCCATTTGTTCTAGCGGTTTTTATGTTGGTAAAATTGGGTTCGAAATTCCAAAATAGGAATTGGGGAGGGAAAATATCCCCAGTTGTTTTTCCAAAAAATGATCTTTGAGAGTTATGGAACTCCATTAAAATCTGTTGCTTCTTAATCATGCGTGTCTGTATTTTACGGTTGAGTCGTTGAGACGACAGGAGGGTCTGTGGTTAGGACTTCAGTATTAGTTGCCACACCATATGTTTCCGTTTTAAAAGTTTCTGCCAAGCTAGTAACTTCAACGGCAGTATTTTCACTTGGAGTCGTGAATTCGTTTACAGCGGCCGCCAAGCTATTAACTTCAGCGGGAGTATTTCCCCTTGGAGTCGTGGATTCCTTTACAGTGGCCGCCAAGCTAGTAACTTCACCGGGAGTATTTCCACTTGGAGTCGTGGATTCCTTTACAGTGGTAGTTTCGGCAAGAGTGGTATTGGTGGAAGTTTGGGGAGTTGTTACACATGCGTCACCACAAGTATCATTAGGTTTTCTATCCGTTGGTGCAGCAGCTAAATCTGTTGCAACACTCGCTGGATCCGTAGCTGCAGAAATGGTAAGAGTTGTACTTTCTTTTGGGGTGTCATTCTGTATCGGTAGATCCGTGACACTTTGATTATTTTCGGTTGATAGACCAGATGTTGTCGTTACGTCTGTCAGTTCTGTATTGTCTGTGCCTCCACCGCGGGCATCAAAAGGAACACTTTGGGGAGTCGTATTACCTAAAATTAAAAACATCTTAAATATGTTAAAATATTTTGAATAGCTGTTTTATGTATCCTTATTCATCCACTTAGATGTCTGTGTAACGAACAGCAGGTTATAAAATATTCGAGTAAAGATAAAGTTTCATTGAAAATGTATCTGCACGCAAAATCGAGCCAATCTATTTTGTAACTGGAATTGTGTATTTGTTGCACTTTTTATTCAGAATATAGTTGTATAGACCATTTTCGCTGTAATAAATAATATCCGTAAAAAAAATAAACTTTTTGCTTATAATAAACTTTCAGTGACATATCCATAATTTTTTAAATAAGGTAGACTTTTAGTTTATCGAAACAAAAATATTTTATTATCAAAAATATTCCCAATGAAACATTTTCCTTGACATGGAAGAAAAAAAGATGAATGCGCTAAAATTTAGTGAACGTTTTTTGCGATATTAATTCATTATGACATTAAAACGTTTGTTAAATTGTACTAAGTGAAGCATTTCTTAATTGTTTTTTATCAGCATATCGTTGGGAAACAGCAAGTATTGGAATTTATTTCTATACTTGCTAGGAAACTCCGGACTCTAGGAAACTCCGTGGCATATTTTTAATTATGAAAATAGAAATTTCATCGCCATTTAACTCTTATTTTGATTTTAAATAAGTGACCCATATTTTATTCTAAACTTCATAGAATTTAATTATGTAAAATATAGATGTGGGGAAAAGAAGCCTTGTAAAATGATTCTCGAGTTGACTTTTGAAATTCCTAGCTAATGACTCGTCCGAATCTAAGTAGCGCTTCCCCCTCGTTGAAACAAGGTATTTGTAAGAGAACTGTGAACAACTTGATGCTATAAAGGGTAAAATTATGGCGACAACAAATTGACGGTACTTTACAGTGCAACGGTAATTCGGCTGTTGGGCACAATGTAAATTAAAAGGTTTGTGTTTATTTTATCTCGAAAAAAATCTTACAACAATCACTTATATTATATTCCTTAACGTGTTCTTGATTCACTTGAAAAGAATAATTGCTATTTGTATACAAAAGGATCCATCAGTAGTGCTTCAAGCTGTTAAGTTTGCAGGGCCTTGTGTGACAATAACTCACACAAGGTCCTTGTGTGAGTGAAGTTCACATCAATCATGTATTATCTTGAATTCATTGTCTGCATTTTCTCTCGTTCTATTTATACTTGAAAGCTTTTTCTGTATGTCAAAATCGTATCGCCTGAATTATATAGTTAATGATAGAATTTTTTGCTTCCATTCTATATGGTACGATAAATTTGATCTACCAAAACTTTTTTTTTTCACATCGGATAAAGTTGATTTAAAAACAAATTCATTGAGAGACGAGGTAAATTTAAAAAATCTTTAATTCCGTAAATTTTTCAGTACCCCAAGGACATTTTGTCAAGAATTCTTTAACCTGGAAACAAAATATTTTTCCAGTTTGCAGCGTCAATTTTTTTGCATTCTGGCTTTAAATTCGTTTTGTTATTCATCGTTAAAATGAAAAGGAATCTTTTAGGCCTATTTAATTAGACTGAACGCGTTATAGTTTTTTAATTAATCACGTTGCATATCCCATACTTTGTAAGTTCTAAATCACCGTTACTCATGGATTTCCAAAATACTTTTTCCACACTTAGGAAGTTTGAGAGAATCGGTTCCGATTTCCGAGTATGCCTATTTTTTTCTTATTGGTCATTTGGATAGTGGTTAGACCGTGTTTATTCACGAGAGCTTGAAGGTTTGGTCGGAATCTCTCTAAAACAATCGATTTTTTGAGGCGGCCTCTCCGTGTGTTCACTGCTTTCTTAAGGTTCCATGCAAGAACGAGTTCTGTCATACGGTGTTTTCTGCATCCATGACACATTTTTCCTCTGAAAGGGTAAGTCTAGTTTGACTGCTCTTCCAACTGCTGTGCCAGGTATTGGTAGATGGTCCATATCTTGAACGCAATTTCATAACCTGAAATCATTCAAATATGACTGCGTTTCCAACTTCTGTGTCAGGTATTGGGAGGTAATACAGTTTAATTAACTGAAAACATTCAAATTTAGTGGAGATTCCGAATATTTTGATACTATAATGTGTATCAGCCATCGCTATTTCGTCATATATTTCCTGGACACGTTACTTCTCACGTTTCCTTCATATCACAATCAAGCATCTATTAACTGAACGATTCCATCTCTAGCTTTCACGGTGGCAATCACTTAAACAAATTAATTCTAAGCCTTAAACTCTTATCCTACACTTTAAAAAGGTTAATTTTTTAAAGATGCTTGGAAAATTATTGAGAAATGGGCAGTATTTTTGATATGGAGATAACACCATCATTAAGAGGGTTCGAAATACTTCACCAGTTTACAAATTGTATCTTATCAACATTCACCGTAAGATTAGATTATTTAAATTCCACCGATTTAATTTTTAAGAATTTTACAAACTTTTTCAAGGTGTGTTTTAACTCTGGTTAAAAGCACTGTATTTTTTTACACTTGACAGCTAAATATATGCATTTTGAGACGTAAGTTTCATTGGTGTGATAGTTTTCACAACTGCAAATATCAAAATTGCGAAAAAAAGAATTTTAAGGTAAGATTTATTAATGCGTACTTCGTGGGTTAAATAAGGAAATTAATGACCATATCTCTTGTTTGAATGATCAATAAAACAAAATTCAGGACTTGTAAATTTTAAATATGGTACTCTCGTGTAACAGTAAAAATAAATTTTCTTTTATCAAAAATTGGATATTTTGGATAGTCTGCATCCCGAAATGAGGATACTTGTTTTATATGATTTAATATATTTCATGCACCTTTAATTCTCTTAAGAAAAAAATAATTTAGGCATAGTTATGCTCCTATTTTCTCAACCGTTCATAACTCAAGCCGTTATCAAAGAACTTGTAAAAAAAGCAAAACGGCATTTTTTACGGATAGAAGAAATATTTGATTTATTTCTTATTTCGATTAATATTTAATAACTCCATAATTATGTATATAATGAACTCGCCATTTTATTTTATATCTAAGTATTTTTAACTATAAAATAACCACGTTTTTGAAGAATTCTAACTCGGGGCTTGGCCTTTTGACAGAAGTAGAATGACTGTAGATCAGTGGTTCCGAACCGGTGGTCCGCAAGAGCCCCTGGCGTGGTCCGGCACCACATATAAAAAAGTTGCCAAATAAATGGGAATTTTGAAAGCAATGTTCATTGAACTAGATGGGCAGAATATATCCGATGACTATCAGGTGTTGAATTAAAATTTCTTAAAAGTTTAACATAATTATTTTACTATTTGAATATGATACGTTAGAATGTGAGTACGTTAATCCTGTATCCCTTTTACCTGAGGGATATTATATGCCCCCATACCTCTGCGGAAGGTTCCCCCCTTCAAGTCGGTGTGTGCGGGTGGGGTACACACATGGTTCAATTTCTGGCTTAGTGGTCCGCAGACTTCTACGGGTTGGGAATCACTGCTGTAGATTGTGAATTTTTGTGGAATTTCGAAATGGAGTATAAGCGATGTATTTTAGGGTTTGGAGATTTAGTTCTTAAAATACACCTTATGTGAACTTCGTGTAATGACTGTGGGGGATAGATTCTCTGAAACAAAAGCTTAATTTTGGTTTTACAAACATAAGTAAGAAACACTTTGTCCAAGTGTCATAATCAAATGGTGGAGGTCTTATACATTGAATTACAGATATTTTTGACAATTCCAATGAATTCTAGAAGTTGATGTTCTTGGACGGAAGTATTTCAGTTTCAATTTGTGTTGTGAATGTGCGTTTTAATCGGTGAGATGTTTTTGATTAAACGTGTTCGGGACACTTAAATCCACAATCCAAACAACTCTTTGTTGTTTGGAACATTAAGAGTTTTGGCACCTTACATCGGAGGAAAAAGGGGGGACGGCGAACGTCGTGTGGAAATAACTCGTTACCAAATGAGTCAGAAAACAACCCAATATTATTATTTTTTTTATCTACACTTCTCCACGTAGCACTGTCAACACCGTCAAAGGGACAAACATATTTTGTGTAATGGGTAATCTTCGTCTTCACCATACACCATTAATCTTCTATGAGGGACAAATTCTTAATACAGATCTCTGTTAATAACTTCTTTTTTCCCTCAGTGTTTGTGGCATAACGTGTAATATTTTCTATCTTACTCTCAAAATCGTTTTTTACGCCATCGACAAATTTCTTTGTAAATGTAGAAAATTACGTAAACGCTTAGGATGATAAAGCACAATACCCATAATTGATCTGCAGTTTCATTATGGCTGTTGGAGATTATTATACTTCAAGAATATCTGAAACAGTCCCTTAAAATAAACAGAAGCTAATGATCTGAGGTATAAAAAATACTCGGAGATTTCTATTTCTGTCAATGACCGGTCCATTTTTTGGCGATCTGGGCAATGGCCGAATGGCTAGGGCGCTGGCATTCGATACCAGAGTCTGTGAGTTTGAGTCCCACTATTGACATGGATGTTTGTAGCCGTTCGGAGTCAGCTTTGAGCAGCAGGTCCCGGTCTAATTAGCCCTCGTGCAGCAAAAAATGACCGTAGCGCTATCAACCAACCAACCATTTTTTTGGCTAATAGAGTTGTGTAAATGATTTATCAAATATGTTTGCTTGTGGAGGAGAGCTTCAACCCCTCTGCCTACATCCTTGGTTTTCTGTAATAAAATGTAAGAAGATCTATATTATTAAGATGTCTATGAAGATTATTCGCATGTGGTTTCTTTTTAATGTCACGCAAATATTAAAATATAAGCATATAAGTTGTTACTTTCAAACTACGCTAATTAATTATTTCTTTTATTATTTGTTATTGAAAACCGGCTTGTTTTTCCATTTTATAAAAAATCCTGGGAGATCCCAATCTGAGGCGTATGAAGGACTAACGTGTGATCGAAATAAAATTTAGCTGTGGTCACTTGGTTTCTTTGACTGTAAACAAAAGAGGTACTTCCTCCTGCGTTTGCTTTGTGATTCCCTTCAAGAACGCCGCAGTCTTTTCTGACTTCTGATCTTATCAGCGAGCAAATTCTGCAATGTTTTTCTATCTTTCTCTTAAATAAATGTTTTTAACAGAGTATCACCAGCCTTGTTCACTTGACCGCTCGCACTAACCACGTTACTGGTCTGTTTTCAAGGTTGATTAATACACTTAATACTTAGAATTAAGTTATTTTTAAAATTTTTACTAACCTGCTTTTTAATGTGAAGTCGATACACCAGTGTTAAGGCCTTCTGAATTGGAGTTTATAGCCAGAACACAAGTTTAAATGGTAGTAATTAGTTTTCTGTGAACAACATACATATCTTAGGTCTTCTTGATTTATAAATATATAATGTTTTGAAAGACTGCTCCCATGGAAGATCTTCCAACTTCGAAATGTGTTTTAATTCTAATTGTTTCATTGTGTTTATTCAAAACGTATTGTGTAAAAGCGGTAAAGTTTCAAGTAAGTATATCTTTAAAAGTTTTAAATAAGATGCTAATACTTCAACAGTCTTAAAAACTCTACAGCACTGCATAGCACTTTGTAAAAATGTTTTACTTTATAACCTGATTGCGCTTGTGTAACACTTGCTTGCTGCTTAGTATTTAAACCAAACAGTTGGTCGTAAATGTCAGTCATATAAATTGTAGGTCGGTCCTTTCGAAATCCAGTGCAGTTTTAAGGTTCTGGATCCCGAACATCTATAGCAAACGGCAAAGAACACTTGCGTTATCAAAAGTGAAACTTACTTGGACATTGTTTCGGTCGAACGCATTTACCATCACTATTCCTGACAAAGCCTGGCTGACAAAAACATCCCGGCCGGCATTCTGTTGAGCATATTTTCAGTGAGCTCCCACAAGTAGTTCGGCAAGTTGGCAAGCATTGGTAAAAAGCCTCTCCTGGGGGACAAGGAGGATTTTTGGCTAGAAAAAATAAATTCCTTTTTTTTATGAGTATGTCGTGACAAATGTTCAACAGTGACAAGGGCCACTCTACGCAAATTAAGTGTGTGTGTATTTTGAGCTAAGCGGTTAGCACGTCGAGGCTCGGTTCGAGTCCCGTCAAGGTGTCACCCAATGCTCTCAGTGGTAAAGTAATGTTAAATCTGTAGGCAGGAAAGTTGTAGGGTACAAGCCCCGTGGATGTTGGTCTAAATTGTGGTGGCAGAATATTCACCGGCAGGGATTCAACCCAGGAAGGCCTTAGTTGCTATGTCAAACCCTGTCTGGGTCATTGGATTGTGCGTGTATCTACATATGAAACTGGAGAAAATAATTTTTTTTCAAAAAATGCTTGTCGTATTGCTCGTCCATTTTAATTATAGGGCATGATTATTTGGTGGTAGTACAAAGATTATCTATCAAGGGGTATTTGGGTGCGTTAAGTTATAATTATTTTGTTACTCAAGGCTCTGGACTCAATTAGCAATTAATGAACAAACTTTTAAACCAGTTGGATCTGCTACATCAACCTTGCTCCATATTAAAAAACACCCAGCAGATAAATAATTACTGAAACAAGGTTTAAAACAAAAAACTTATTTATTTACATTTTGCCCTAATATTTACATCTCATCTCATCAAATTTTAATTAACATCATAGCTGCTCTGTTCACTATCAACAGGGTTCGATTTAGTTTGACTTCTGATTCAGGGAGCGTAAATACAAACTACACAAAATTCTAAAAAGCTCCTATCCAAATTAATATAACGATATTTTCAAATACTTAATACTCGCACTAACTATCAAAGGCAAACGCGGTATCTGAACTAAACAAAATCAGATAAAAACACTTACGTCATTCAGCTGAGAGCGACTTTCGGGTTCTGTGTTAACTTCTGGTATGGGACTCTTTCCGTGACGTCTGTTTGAACTCTGTAGGTTCTCTTTAGTTTGATGGGTAACTCTTCCACGCAGGGGTTATCTTTCACTATAGACGGACTGGAGGCAATCTTCTCTGCTATCCCTCTTTATTTCGGATTCGAGATCAGCTATCATTAGTCTCTCCACACGGGCTTTCTTTCTCGGGAAGGATCCACCGAGCTCCGTCGCATCAAACCCCCTTAATTTTATTTTTGCTCCGGGAATATTCCACCGGACTTTTGGGGCAATCAAACAGGGGCAGTTTATTTTTCAGCCGATCCAGGGCAAGGCCTCCTAGACTCCGACTGATCCCGACTTTCTTCTCAAATCTCACTTCCAAATTTTTAATTCCTTAAACGTTCCCGCCTCCGGAACCACTTCACTAGCCATTCAGGAAACCCTCGACTTTTTATTTTTTAAGTTTCAACACCTACAAACCTCTCATTTGCTACCCTCTTTCTTGATCAAAAACGCCCCTCTTGCGCAATAATCCAAACAGCTGACCGACCACCCGCAACACCGCCAGACCATGTGGTTTCCAAACGCTCCCCTCCAAATCAATCACCCACAAAGGGCCATTGTAACATAACGTCACGAACAGTGCCATCCTTGCTTATCTGCGTCTATCATCTAAAACAGCGGTTCTCAACCTGGGGGGGGGGGGGGAGAAATTTCAGGGGAGGCGTGAGTTTAAAAAAGAAGCAAAATAAGAAGTAAAACTAACTGTAATTTACTGTACTGAATTTTGCACTCAGAATGTAACCGTAACATATTTTCGACATACGAACACGAACACGGTAATTGACGTACACGATAATTTTTGTAATTGCAAAAACACGATAATTGTCGTACGTCTGGACGTTGAAAGTGACCTGAGGTGTGCTTTGTCATAGTTACAACCTTATATTCAAAAACTTGTCAAAGACAAACAGTGCCAGCCCTCTCATTAATGTTGTGAAAGTGACTGGTATTACATACCAACCTCACCTAGATCCTCGATTACCTCAAATATATTTGATCTGTATTTAATTCTTTAATTTCATATGTTCTAATAATAATATGTTCCAAATTAAGATATGAGTAGTAATATAAAATTTTGTGTATGAAATTATCTATTCTATATTTTCATTTAATAACCAGATTCAGTTTCAAATTCCGATTGTATTACTTGTATTGACCACATATGGTGGTGATGGTGGGAGGGGGGCGTGACCTCACATCAGTGTTCAAAGGGGGGCACAGAGCCTGAAAGGTTGAGAACCCCTGATCTAAAAGACCGCACACATTCTAGGCTCATAAAGCTTTTGTAAACTTGCTACCGTTGCCGACAAACGCTTTGCTCTATAATTACCTCAGCATTAAAGACGTCCCCGACCTTTTAACACAAAATGTAATGAATCAAAGCTTTCAAAGTTTTCATTTTCTCTTAAAAAATAAAATTTAATTTTTTTTAAAGCGCTTCATTACAATGCTTATTATTACAAAAAGTAAAGAAGTCGAGTTTAATATAAATACTTGCAAAGTAAGATGCAGACCCCATCAATTCCCTGTGTAAGGAGAAAAATATAAAAAGTTAAAACTGATATCCAAGATCTGTAGGTAAACCAATACAAGATTTATTCCTGGTCCCTACAAAAAAAGTTGACTGGCGAGCAATGAAAACCGAATAAAACTAACATCTAGTTGAAGTAAACAAGATCCCTAGTTGCTACTGAGCGAATTAAAACCCACAAAAAGTCAGATCTTAGTGTATATTGATTCGATGGCCATCTGTGAAATTCTCGATGCGCATGTCTCTTTGGTGATACATCATTAATACCGCCTCGTCGAGTTAGGTGTAGCTCGCTGCATGATGCTAACAGCTAGGCCTAGTGAATTACGTCCCCCAGCCCTAATACCTAGGGAAGAATACGAAACTCAGAAGGTTAACAACGCCGACTGGGTCAAACAAGGCGTTTATTATTCAGTATAGGAGATTCCGTCTTGATGCCCTCACCACACCAGGACTCGCATACCCTGGTTACCATGAATTTAGTATACCTTTCAATCGTAAGTAAGGAAACAGCGGCGCAAACTCCCCCCTTTTTCTGTAAAAAAGGGGGGAGCGACGATAGCTAGGACTCTGACTTCGACTCTAATTGTATGTGTATCTTCGAAACCGGTTTTAAACTGTCGGTCCCGATCTGTAGCAAAAGATTCCCGTAAATTCAGAGAAATCCAAACAAATGATTAAAATTACGTTCCTCCGTTGTCTTCTCACTCATGCTTCGAAGAAGGCACTGCGTTATATCAGATAAATGAAGTGGATTAGCACTAAACAAACAGGGTTTGTGAGACCCAAAGCTCATTATATCTACAAATGACCGTTAATTATGAAATATCTCATGATTTCCGTTTAGGATTACTGTGTATACTGCGTATTTTATCATTGTACTTCCCAATATAATACATTTCCAAAAAGTTATTGATAGCAGTGAGTCATGTCCTCTGGACAACTCGAGCTGCATATTTGTTCATGTATGCCATCATCAGAGATCGAATTAAACTTCTGTTGTGAATTAGAGAAACTGCTTTTCTTTTTAGGTCGCAAAAACTATTTTTCCATTATAAGAGCATTGAGTAATCAATGGACATTTCGGAATATGCCTTGAATATCTTTGAGATGAGCTTTCTGGATATCTGGATACGCTTGATTTATGACGCCTCCAGAATTTCCAGTTAAATAATTACGTAGTATTTCATTTTCTCTTACTAAATAAAAAAAACATACCTGGACAATCTCTGGGTGGAACGCATTTGCCGTCATCACTTCGGACTAGCCCACCCTTGCAGAAACATCCTCGGGTACAACTGGTATCACAAATTGCACTGGAATCATTGTATGTATCACATGTGGAACGGCAAGTTGGAATGCATACGTAATATTGTTCATCAGGCGTGCAAACGGGTCTTTCTAAAAATTATGAAAAGTTTTAAATTCTATTTTATTATTTCAATAATTCGAACTGATGAAACAAAAGAATAAATACAAAAGACATGCGATAAACAACTGACTTCAGCACATTATCTATAATTTCTATGGATAGAATTTATGATCCCAAAATGTCGATTTTCGAGCAATAAATATTTTCTCAGCTATCTCTTACGCTCTAAATTGCGATGGATGTATTTATACAGGCGTACATGTACACAAGGTGCCCGAACTAGACGAATCAAAAACTGAAGGCCCATTATTAAAAAAAAGAATAATAAATAAATAAAATAAATAAATAATCCTCCAGGATGACGCAGGTGTAGCGCTTTATTTGGTAAGTGATTCATGCGATACTTATTTAAAGGAGGGGGTAGTAAAACACGGTAAAGATATTTGTTTCCCAAATGATAAGGCAGGGCATACTTATTACGGTACATCTCACCAGCAAATAATTTCAAAATTAAAATATGAACCCTGCACATCGAATCTATCGGAAATTTGGAAACATTCATGGTAGGAAATTCATTTAAAAAGGTCATCCACCCACATGCAAAATAATAATAATAATATCAATAAAATAAATAAGTAAATTGACGCTATAGGTAAGAATTTTCCCAAGGAAGTTGTGTCCTATTCACATTACTTTTGCTAGAGTAAGCCTAGCAAAGTGGGCCTGCAAGATTTGCGTTGTGGCAGGTGAGCGCTTTACAAAGAAGTCCTAAATATAAAGTTTCCAAATCATAAATATTGTTTTCAGTTCTACTATTGGCTAAATACCTTCTGGGCAATATATAGGTTTTATGCATCTTCCATCCGGCCCTAATACGAGGTTCCTAGGACAGAAGCAACCGGGTACACATTGTCGTTTACAAGGATGATATAGCAGACGCTTGTAGTTTTGACAAGTGCTGACACAAGATGGACCACAGTCACTGAAAATTTGATCTTCATTACACCCTGTATAAAGCAAAAGTTTTTTTAATAGAAATTTCAACAAAATTTATGAGTGGCACGGTCAAATTGTCACTGATCTGATAAAACAAGCTTAAATAAATAGACAGAGCACTCAAAATAACAATGAAGGCATTTATGAATAAATGGGGAAAAAATTAAAATTCCGTTTCTTTAATAAGTGTTTTTAAGCTATACCGAGAATTATGTGCATACATGTTTCGAGCAGGCTCATGCTGAATTCATAAACAAAGCATAATATTATTGGCAGGAAATACGCTAGAATCATTCGGTGGAACAAGTACTGATATCTCAGTTATCATGGATTGCTCAAGATGTATTTACTCTTCTATATGTGAGATGACTTACACAACCTAAACATTCTGAACACAAATCGAAAGTATTTTGGCTTTCTCAGGTTGTTCTCAATCTTCCTCCTACCACTGATATTTCAGAAGGTTTTTCCGACATTTATTATTTAAATCTATCTTTAATGCTTGACGCCGTTTATGCTAATGGTAATTGTGGATGCCCTAAAAACAAGCAATAATTTAGATGAAAAAGTAGGGATTTTTAGGCAAGACTTGTGGTCTAAAATCAAGTGATTTTTTTCGGATAATATGACAGAAAGCCTCACAGTAACTATCATAACTTGGACGAAAGATATGGGTCTCCCCCTTTAACATTTTTAGTTGTATGGGAGAGGAAGTTCCTTTCTTTTCTAACTGGTAAATCATAACCGCTTTGTATTCCCCCATAACACTTCTCATCATTTAACATATAATTAATTAATATTAATATGTTAAAATTAGTTAATATTGTTTTAAACTTTAACGGTCTTCCTGGTAACTTGTATTTATTTAGTAAAGTTACCAATTGATTTTGGTGAATGGTGTTTTTCTTAGAGCGGGCCGTTCAAGTATTACGTAAGCATTCAAGGGGGGTCAAGCTTTGCTTATTTTTGCTGACAAGGGGGGGGGGGGGCAAAGCAATGCTTACGTAAGACAGAAAACATAAACGCACGAGAGTGCGCTACGGTGTGCTCCTTAGCACATCACTTTCCTACCATTCAGTACAGAAAATGATTTGTTCTGTTTGCACTGATCGTAAGAGAGTGTTCTGTGTTTTATTTCCATTCTTCATTTCTGTCGTGTCTTAATTTAGAGGCTTTTACTTTAGGTTACGTTTTGTATAGCAGAAAATGTCGTCCGACATCGACAGATCAAAATTGTATAAGAAACTTTCTGAAAGTTTCAAAAAAGAACCATGGGTACGTTCAATTCGTATAGCTGCACGACATGCCAATGAGATAATGTGTAATCTTCATGCTCAGAGTGGAGATGAAGATATAGAGTGGCTTGATGAAGAAGAGGTAGACGACATGGGTCAGCCAGAGTTCAAGTCAACCCAGCACAAATGTAATAATGGATGATTTTGAAGCGTGTGTTTGAGGGTTTGGTCGACAGATTAAAAACAAAGGATTGACTTTTTCCAAGAATTGCATCTTTGTACTACTTGTAAATTTACTTACTTTTGTATCCTACTATTTACTTTAAAAAAATTATTAAAACCTGGATATAATTGCAATGTTGATATAGGTCTGACCCCAGTGGCAGAAACGCCGCGACACGGCGACGTCATCGCGGACATAGAAAACCCCTTGCGGACAGTTTTTGTCTGCACTAATGAAAACAATTTCAAAAATTGTCCGCAAATTTCGGACATTTTTTGTCTGCACCAATAAAATGTTTTAAAAATTGTCCACAACTCTCGGACATTTTTTTTTCCGCGGCAGTACGCAGCATTACGTACCTCTTCTCTTGTTATTGAGATGCCGCGGGAAATGCTGTCTTTCGCCGAGAAGCGAGCAATAGAACCCGCCCTATCGAGCACAGTACGCAGAGAAGCGGGCGTTTATCACGCACACGCCGGATCCCACATGTTCGTTCGTGTTTTCTTTTGCACCTTCCGAATGCTAAGGCAAGCGCAGCTGACGTCACAGGCGATGAACTCAGGGCGATGAGCTTGCACAGGCGCAGTAGTGTGATATTTGAAAAATCGCATTACTGCTCAAACTCATGCGCGCATAGGTGAATTCCTTTGCTTCGTTACAATTTTGCGCTTGCCTGTGTTCTGCGCCCGCTAAGAGCAACTCTCATTCTATAGAAATATTGAAACACACGTGTTTAGAATGGCGTCTCGTGATAAGGTTGTGTGTGGTGTGTGTGATTGTGAATTAGTAAAAAAAAACTTGAGCACACATATTCAAAGACGACACCCTGACCAAAAAATTAATTGGAAATTAACCTGGGCTAAAAATTTGGAAACTCGAAACATATTTAAAAAAGCGGAACATTCCAACTCCAAAAATGAACAAGTTAGTTCTGAAGCTGATGATCCCCAGGAAAATGTCTTCAGTAACAATGAAAGTCGGAACATTGCTGAAAGCAACAGCCAAGATGTATCCTCAAAAGATTGCTTGGATGATCGACCTGTGAAACGAGCGAGATATGAAGATGAAAAATCTATAGCTGATGTTCTACAAGCAGTACAAAGTAAGTGTCACATAATTTATATTTACTTCTTGTTGGTACCGTAATTTCCGGAACAAACGCCGCGGCGTTTACGAGTTTAAAAGTGAAAAAATCTGAGATGCGGCGTTTACATTACTTTATTATTATTATTATTTTTTTTTTAGCACAACTAATTTTTTTTCGATACCAAGTATTAATAATTTAATGAGTGTGACACAGGCGCCATCATACTCATCACCATCATTTAATTATTCATACTCTCATCTACAGAAATTTACTTTCCAAACATTAATGATTATGAATATGAGAGTCCACATTTGGATGTAATCGATAAACAAAAAAAAAATGTTATTTTCACTGACTGGTGAATGGGATGAATTTAAAATGTCTTTAGTTAAACAATTTGCGGCGTCAATGCAATTATTGCGGAGCTGTTTTCTTTAGAACAGTGCCGGTTTTAGGAGGGGAGGGGAGCAGCCCGTTCTAAAACAAAAACCCTTTAGATTATAACTTCCCCCCCCCCCCCCAAGATTCTGAAAAGTAGGTATTAGTTTTCGGAACATTCCGGTTTTTGGGATGTCGGATTAAAGATGATACTGTTTGTATTCTTTTTCATGCTTATAAATTTAGAATAAATATTAATCTTAATTTTTAGTAAACATGATACTTATGGAAATTTTAAGAAATAAAATATTTTGTTGCAAAAAATTAAAAGTGCATATTTTAATTTTTGTAGAACTTTCTGAAGAATTTAATGAATTAAAAAAGATGCCAAAACATCAAGATCAAACAGCAATATCTAAACATGAATGTGCTGACTCAACTTTAACAGATGAAGAAATAGAAATTCTTTTGAAGTCACAAAGATCTGTGGCAGGACTATTGAAGTGGGCAGGTACACTGAAATTCGAAAGATGTCATGATGGGATTCGATGCCAAGTTTGCCAATCAACTATCTCCTATGACTTCAGTGAAGGAGAAGATTTTACAGCGCAGGAGGACCTTTTGCCTCTTACTTTTCGCCATTTAAAATTTGACTTGATACGCCACACGAAACTTCTACACACATTGAGAACCTGAAACGTCTCAATAAATTAAATTTACTTGAAAAACAAGACTATGACACTGGTAAACAAGCAGCTATAAATTGTGCTACTGCAGCATATCTTACTTACAAGCTTCAATCCTCATACAGAGATTATGAAACCATCATTGCAGAATTTTATAACTGTGGAGGAGAGGTTGGACTCAAAAACCATTCAAAAGAATTTGCAAGAAATTTTTTAACTCATGCATATCATACTTTGTCTAAGGAAATTTGCAACTTTATTACTTCAAATGATTTACCGTTTGGCGTTGTAGCTGATAAAATGACAGCCAATCGCAGAAGTCGCCACATAATTGGTTTGAGAGTACCAATTTTTTACATAAATAGTAAATATTTATTTCAATCAATCTACTTAGAACACAGTCCAGCGACTGATTTGACAGGCAATGGCCTGGCTAAGCACATATTACAAACACTGGAAAAATTTGGCTTGGACTTGTCTTACATCCGTAATCATCTCATTGGTCTTGCCGTGGATGGGCCGTATGTCATTCAAGATGTTGGAAAGCATTTGGAACGTCAGCTAGTTAAAAGTGTCTTAGTGTCATGAGACCCCATGCACAAAATAGAGCTTATTAAGAAGCATGCTGATACTCCCAAAATAGTAACAGATGCATTTGATTTAGTACATGATGCTATGAAAAACTTTTAATCAGGAAAAAGCTTTGAAGTTCTTTTTAAATGTTCTGAACAGTTCCCTGGATTCTTTTACAGACCCCAACTTTTCAAGACTATGAAGTTTTCAGCCCATTGTGAAACAGTTTTTCACACATTTTTAGCATATTATCAGACATTAATCTCTGCCTGTGAACAAGACCCTGATGGTTTTGTATTACGAGACAGATTAATGAATAAGCTGACGATGATAAACATTCTAGCACTTGCAGATATTTGTTCTGCTCTTGGGAAAACATCCAAAATGGTACAAGAAACAGATCATATGCTTTGGGAGTACACATCTTATATTAAAAGCCTCATTTCATCCCTCGAAATTATGAAGACATATTTTGAGGAACTTTCAACTGCAGTCTATGAAAATGAAGATCAAAAAGGGGAAATAAACATTCTTTTTGCAGCTGCATTGGCAACACTGCCTAAAACATTGTTTTTAAATTTATCAACAGCACTGGAAATGTTTCCTTCATCAAATAGTGGTATTTCCAGTACATACCATGGCGTTCCCCTTCCTGAGAAACCAATTAGCTTAAAGAGTCTTAGATCACAACACAAAGCTAGTGAATGTGATGAGCTAAGAGGTAATTTCTTATGCCTATCAAACTATGTAAAAGCTCTAATTGAACAGTTCAGTGTATATTTCTGTGAAACTGAATCAGATGGTAAACCAACATTTTTTTCTGTCATTGACCAGAGCAGTATTTTGTTCAACTATAATTTTTTGGTTTATCCAAAACACAATGTTAGCATAGAGGAAGCAAAACCGAACAAGGGACTCACTGAAGATAGCTTCAATGACATTTTAAATGTGTTTCCTTTTGTGGAGTCTTCCGTGGACTTAAGAAAGACTCTGTGGTTTGAATATCAGATATTCAATGAATGGATGTGCAATAGAGTATACACAATTGTTACTGAGGGTGATGCACCAGATCTGAAGCATTTATTTAAAATTGCATTCCATGAACTGAAGGAAAAACTTCCTACATTTCTAAAGTTACTTGTTTTCGTTATTTCAATGCCAGTCTCTGAAGCTGTATGTGAGACTTGGGGGTCTGTAATTGATGTCGTTGGTAAACATAGGCTGAGATCGAAAGATTGGACGGATGAAGAAGTGGGCACTAATGGTAAGAGGGTTTTTATTCAACTGAATGGGTCCCCATCTGGTTATAAAGGTACCAAAAGATTTTTAAAAGCAGCTTTATTGTCCATGTATGGTTCTGCTTATCCTTCTCATTTTAGAAACCCTACAAGAAGTGAGATGATGAAACGCTTTGTAACTTCAAAAGTTATAAGCAAAATTAATGAGAATGCATCATGCTTACCATGTTTTAAATAAAATGATAAAAAATAGCTGGTTTAATGTATTATTTATTTGATAAAATTACATGCAAAATTTGTAGACAGATTATGAAATTTTAAAAGCTTGTCGCAGACAGCTACAAAACTTTCTGCCATTGGGGGTCTGACATTTTCATTTATTATTCAATATATTTACTGTTAAGCATTTCGTATCTATACAATTTTTTTAGAAATATACAATAAATTTAATCATTGAAAAAAAATCTTTTGGCCTACGAAATCGCAACAAGATATAATTTGCCAAATATTGCGTAAGCAAAAGGTGTGGAGAGGGGTACTTATTTTTGCTTATAAGGGGAGGGCTAAAATGACTAAAATTGTGCTTACGTACTACTAAAACGGCCTTGAGAGGAAAGAACAAAAGAATTCCATGTCTGTCAAAATTAATTTTATCTTCCTCTATTACAAACAAAAAGGATTGAATTCCTTGATCGTAACTCTTAAAAACCAAAACTCATTAAGGTTGCCGAATTAGCAAACAGTCGTAACAAGCATTTTCATTGACTGAATGCAAAATATGAATCTTTAAGCGTCAGAATTTTTTTTTTTACTTCAAGTGGCCCTTCCTGAAAGTTTTAAGCTTTTTTGTCGTTTTTCACTTTGTATACAGAGTTTATTTTTTTTTAATGTAGCACAAATACTGCGACATTTAATCCAATTAACATCCATCATCCGCCCCCCCCCCCCGAAAAAATTCCTGATTGCTCTCCTGGATGTACGTAAAATTGACACATCATTATCTGTCAAAATCGTTGCATCGTACTCTATTAAAACAAGAATCGAATTCCTTGATCGTAACTCCATTGACCAAAGGCTTTCCCAAACTTATTAATACTGTTGAAAACAGAAAAAGTCAAGAAACAGACTTTGCTCCACAAACATAAGTTTACATTGACTAAACGCAAAAATATGTGTCTCTAGCCCCTCGACTTTAAAAAAAAAACATTTTTAGTTACTTACTTTGGTAACAAAACAGCTCTGGAACACAGGCTCCCCTTTCATCTCGGAAATACCCTGGTTTGCAGTCGCAGCCAGGCTCACAATAAAATTCATAGTTACACCTTCCTCTGGAAACACAGTCATTACACAAATTCACACAATCTGTATATATTTCATTTTCTCGACAGTAACCTGGTAAGCTTGGAAACGAAGAGTCTAAACATAAATGTACAATTTAAAAAAATTTAAGAATCTAATGCCATTTTTATCTTTCATCAGTATCAAATTGTTGGCAGATTGTCCCGGTACAGCATTCACAAAATTCTTGAAAATTAAATTAAATATTCATCTGATTGTACCTTATATTTAAAGACTGCAAAGAATGGATTAAGAATTCCTCAAAAAAGTAAAGAAAATATATAGGGTTAAATGTTGTTTGGCACTTGCCAATGAAGACATTCGCACATTATCCACGAGAATTGTTGGTAGCTTTCAATGGGGGTACCGTATATGTGAACCAACACCACCCCCTGGTGCCACTTTAATTTTGACTGAGCGCCCCCAAGGGCGACACCTGGGGAGCACGTACCTTCTCCCACCCTCTCTGATATCATTGATGGACTCTCCGGTCTACGGATTTAACGTGGCCATCTAAAACGCTCCTCATGGCAGTTGATTCTATGAACTGGGTGGCGCTACCTTTAAAAAAAAACCCGAAATTTCTACGTGCTCCCATCCTCGAGAAAAAAAAAGATGGGAGACCTTAAAACTTGAATAGACCTTGTATATACACACATACATACACATGTTTGTGTGTGTGTGTATATATATATATATATATATATATATATATATATATATATATATATATACATACGTACAGAGTGGCCAATTTGTTATGACCATTTACTCGGTTCATCGTTAAACTACCTTTTGCTCTCAATACTGCTTTGATTCACTTCGTCATGGACTCTATGAGTACTCTGATGAGATGTTAGGGGGAGGCTTGAGGAATCTCAGATCATATCCGGTGAGATGTTAGGGGGAGGCTTGAGGAATCTCTGATCGTATCCGGTGAACTGCACAGTTCTCTAGCATTCGATAATTCTGGATTTATCTGCTTGATGCCCCTTTCGAACTCTTCCCTCCAAATGCTCAGTTGGAAGAAAGTCTGGTGATTGTGGGGACCAACTAAGCAAGGTGAAGGCCCGACATGCTCTTCAAACCATCTGTGACCATGGCGAGCTTTACGGCATGAAGGATTTTCTTGCTGGAAGTAACCATCTCCAGTGAGGTAAACCATTAACCCTAAATGTACGTTTTGATTCAGCGACAATAGTTAAATACTTTTTGGCATTCAGACTTACGAATTTCGTTCCATGCGAACTATTCGTTACTATTCGTTCCATACGAATTAAAGGGCCCAAACAATACCAGGAAAATATCCCTCAAACCATAACATTACCTCCACCAGCTTGAAGTATTGTGGCAAAGCACTTAGGATCCATGCTTTCCTGTTGTTTTCTCCCTATTCTCATTCTGCCATCTGCATGGTGTAGCTGAAAACATGATTCATTGGAACACATTACCCGTCTCAGGTCACTTACTGTCCAATCCTTGTAATCTTGTGTGAACTGGACACGTTTAATGTTGTTAGCTGCTGAGAGCAAAGGCTTTTCAACAGCCTTCGGATTGCATACTTGAATACGGTGTTATCCAAAAAGTACGTTGACAGGCCACTGGAGTTGGTCCCTGATTAAGATGTATGTTCCTGCAATTTAACGTACTACTGGACTGGACAAGTCTGGATACTCTCCTATCCGCTCGAGTATCCTGTAGCCGGTACCATACAGCCTTAGGTTGAGACCCGGCGATTAGTTTGGCAACCCACTCTTTGTAAACAGGAAGTACAACTGCTCTGGAGCACTTTACAAACAAAGCAATTTCGCTGATACTTACTCCAGTGCTTCTAGCACCCACAATCATTCGACGTTCAAAGAGCGTTAAATTGCGTTTCTTATCCATTCCTCCACAAGCGATACACGTCAACTGTCTTTATAATCATCTAGCAGTCTCTTGTGATCTCTAGCGTCTGAAGTGTGATGTTGGATTTCTGACGTTTCACGCCGTATACGCCAAAGTGGACGTTCAGCTGCGGTACTGGCGTGCGAATTCCAGCCTTCGTCGCCGAGGAAGAGCCGTCAGCATAGGTGCATTAACCAGCCGTCTGCTGCGGAGCCCCATACGCAGCGACGTTCGCTGAACTGTCATTGAAGATGCATTTTGTGTAGCCTCTTGGTTCATCTGGGCTGTCAGTTGGTCGACGGTAGCACGTCTATTCACCCGAACGCATCTCCGCAGTCGTCGTTCACCTCTGTCATCTATGGCCCGTGGTGCACCATACTTGCCACGTCACTGATTTTGGATAGTGCCATTTTGCCATGCATGGTACACTTTTACCACGGCGAAACGTGAACAGTTCACATAACTAGCCGTCTCGGAAATGCTGCCGTCCTTGGCCCGAAAGCCAAAGATCATTCCCTTTTGGACGTCAGATAAATAACTCAGTTTCTGAATTACTCCAACGATTGCAATGTTTTCAGCTTCCCTCCGACACCCTTTTTATACCCCCCCCCCCACTGATAGTGCTGCGATTGGTTATTTCGCGCCGATGTCGAAAGTAGGCGGTGGTCACATTAGTGTGACGGGATTGTGTATATATGTACATAAAGTCTCAACAGAAAACCAAAAGATAAAAGTAAAGTAAAACAAAATAACCAGAAATTAACCTTTTAATGATAACATTTCTCTATCAACAGTGCCCACATTGTCATTAAACAAAGGATTGTTTCTGGGAGTTGTCATCTTCAAGATGTACACAAATTGACACTTTGCATACTTATATAAGATAGTACTACAATCTACGCTTACTATGCAAGGATTTATATTAAACTACAATCCTTTGTAATCGTTACAAATTTTATTTTCTCCCCAATTTTATATATATATATGTACATACAGGGTGGTCATAAAAAAACTTTGTCGATATATGAACCTCTAGCGGTTGTTCTGTTCAACCGATCGAGATGAGATTTCAGATATAGCTATTCAGAGATATGAGCTCGGAATTCTGTGAACGGCACCAAAGTTGCGCTCACGGTTGTGGTTATAGGTACAGAAACTCGAAATTTTCGAATGGCAACACCCACTTTTTCCCGTCGCAAAATGCTCTGTGCATACGAAATCCCTAAAGAGCGTTGGAACGGTACGTGTATCACAAAAAACGGACGCATTATGCACGCACAAAAAACAGCTCTGCGAACGGCCAACAAAAACACGATCGGGGCGCACGGAGGAAATTTGCATATGACGGAGACAAGACACCAATCACTAATGACAACACAGATCGGACAAAAGAAAACTTTTATTTGGCTCGCACATTTTCCACATTAGTGCCATCATCGTGTTTTTGTTGGCCGTTCGCAAAGTTGTTTTTTGTGCGTGCATAACGCGTCCGTTTTTTGTGATACACGTACCGTTCCAACGCTCTTTGGGGTTTTCGCATGCGTTGGGCATTTTGCGACGGGAAAAAGGTGGACGTTGCCATTCGAAAATTTCGAATTTCTATACCTATAACCGTAACCGTGAGCGCCACTTTATTGCCGTTCTCAAAATCCAGAGGTCATACCTCTGAATAACTATATCTGAAATCTCATCTCGATTCGTTGAACGGAACGGCCGCTAGAGGTCCATATATCGGCAAAGTTTTTTATGACCACCCTGTGCGTATATATATATATATATATATATATATATATATATATATATATATATATATATGTGTGTGTGTGTGTGTGTGTGTTTTTGTTTGTTTTAAAGGTTTAACCTGTATCTATTAATTTTAATTACATTTTTTCGGGAACTTAGTTTGATATACACAATACATTAACAAACTTTTTCACACCAGCTTGGTAAGAAGTTGCGTGATTAAAAATAGTATCAGCAAGAAAATCTAAAACTTACCATAAAATGGAGCGCGGCATTCTTCTCCAGTTACACATTGTCCATAGAAATTTCTATAAAATCTAGGTTTGCAGTCACAGCCAGGAGTACAATAATGGTTTCTACAGTCACTATTTTCCCAACATGTGTTACAAATATTAATGCAATTCACGTAGTGTTCATTCACAGGACATTGCATGTAGCCAGCTATGTAAATGAAATAACATTTTCATAAATTTTGCATACATGGTACTTAAAAGGGAAACAGAGCGGTTGTATCAGCAAAACTCAAATAAAACATCACTCACAGCTGTGAAATGTTGTTGTAGTTTTTCATGCTCGTATCATCATTAAAATGATCGCTTCTCAAGGTTTAGCCATTCAAGGGTTTGGAAGTTTTTCTAAGCTTGTATTACTTTTATACAGGGTTCCCACCTATATCCGTTACACCCCACTTAACTTCTAAACGGTGACAACTTAGGCCATAAAGTTGATATCTAGGTATAGTAAAAAGGCTATGCGCTAGTCGATAAGACGATTTACAGCGCCATCTATCGGTAAATTTTGGAATTAGCGTTTTTATCTCAAAAACCGTACGAAATACGGAAAAAAAGTCAACTACATAGTTGTTCAGCACCGTTTAGAAGTTAAGGGGGGCGTAAAGGATATAGGTGGGAACCCTTTATACAAATCTTCCATCTTATGTGAACTGTGAAAGAAGAAATTTCAAATACGCATGGGAAAATTTATGGCAAGTGGGATTCATCCCTGTTTGCGGATTTATCCACAAATTGATTTTAGTTTGAACGGTTCACCTGTATCATGTATTTAAGAATGGACCACTTAGAAGAGGCGATCTGGTGATATAAGGAATTTTTCACGCATGTGAATAATCACGTACGTCTGTATTCAGAGAAAAAAAAACAGTAGATAAAATATCATCGGTGTCATGGGAAGTTGATCATTGTTATCCGTCTTTTTCAATCTTCGTGTCATTTTCTGTGGTTTTTCTTGACGACATTATTTACATATAATCCTCGAAATTAATAAAGTTTACTTTAGAGATCTATATTGCAATGCAATAACGCAAAATATTGCAATTCAATATTTATAAATTAATGTAATTATAAAATTGCATAACTTTTTCATCATCCTGTGATAATTGAAAAACTTCTTACGACCACTTCTTATTTCTATTAAGGTGTTTTATTTTAACACACCTTATTTTATCTGTGTTTGGTAGTGTAAAACTGAAAAAAACAAATTTTTAACTTTTTATTTAGTTAAAACGATAGCTCTTGAAAAAAGATTGAATAATATTCTTTCATTTTCTCAGATTAAACGGTTGAATTTCTGAATTTTATCTTTCATTTAGAAAAAAATAAAATATACATAAACATTGTCACTTAATGATGTCAAAATTGTGCTTACCCGTGTAGCAATTTCTTGGATGAACACAATTTCCCATCGAATCTCGAACAAAATTCTGCTTACAGAAGCAGCCACTGTGACAAGGCCTGGTGCAGAATATAGGATCATTGATATTTGAACAATTTACGGCACATGGGGATCCACATTCTTTGAATTCTTCGTTCTCTTTACAATTGGCTAAAAATTAGTAATCTCATTAATTTTCCCCGAGAATTCTCGGTTTGATTTTAAGAATGGCAATTTAAATCACTTAGCTCTCAATTTATTGACGATTGTTTGACTACTACTCAAAAGATTGAATCCTATACTAAATTCCCTATTTTGCATTTAGGATAAGACTAGGTGAGTACACTGTTAGTGAGATCTAGGTGGAGCTTTATATTCTACTGTAAAAGCGAAATAATATAGTGACTAATTAGCGGAGATCGTCGAGGCTTAAAAAGACTGTAACCGTACGCTGTTTCCTTACTAAATTACGGCCAAACTCAGACAAATGCTATCATCGGAGTTGCACCATGCGCATATGTAAGCCATTCTGCCATCTGTTCCAATGCACCAGGCAGGGCAACTGGGGAACAGACCACCCAAGTCCTCAGGACACAATACCAGACTTTATCCCCCCTGAAGAAAATATTAACTAGCAAAAACATAGTTTTTTCAAAATAGCCCTAAATAAAAATTGAGTTTCCAAGATTGAGCCTAAAACTCTTAATTAAATCCCAAAGCAAGAAATAATATTTTTTAGGTGTAAGTAGTTAAAAAAAAAGCAAGCTTAAAATTGGCTGCATCTTCAGTATTTATTCACCGAACATTTATTCATACCGTCAGCCAATTACCACCGCAAAATAGATTAGAGAAAGAAAAAAGAGAATTGCAGAAAAGAATGACAAATGGAATGAGTCACTGAAGAGATAAGATAAATTTTAGTTGTAAATTTATAGTTTAATTCTCAATCAGCTATTGGATTACATGGGACATTCTGTCTATAACTACTTGATTAATTTTTTACCATCAAATAAGATGTACATTACTCATACTAAACTGGAATTTATTCTTGAGCCAGCACAAAGTACGTATTTATACGAGGAGTTTCTAGCAATTGTCTGTGAATGCACTTAATGAACTCCTATTTTACTGTTAAGTGTTACTATCAAATCAATCACATATTCTTTAAACAAGCTTAGTTGACACCACGCACAGATATATTGACAATTTGGGACTGAATTATATCGAAGAATTATAATGAAGAACACTACAGAAAAACCAAGTAGTAAATGAAAATAAGTTTATTTTAGGCGTGGTAACAGCATGAAATTTTTTCCTTTAAAATTTCTTATGTAACTTCGGTAAGAAAGATTGTAGTAATAATTAGAAGTAATTTTGTGAATTCAGTCAACTATCTCCATTCTTATTGAAAATTCGTAAATAATAATTTGAAAATTATTAATGCATGATCTCACACATTAATTCTTTTGATTACAACATATTCATGTATATTTATTGTAGAAAAGTATGCCATCAACTATTTTTTCACTTTTCTTTTAACTTTTTTTTCTTTTTGGTGTTCATTTAATAGTAACATAGAAATTCTTAATGAACATGACTTTTTACTCATCAATATCCGTACGTTTTTAATTTTTTTTTCAATATTTATGAGAAAATATGCGTTTATCAACTATTTGTGCTAGGCCTTTCTGTATCGAAAGATTAACTCTTGGTCAGGAAATTGAGTATAATAACTCATTATGTAAACACGCTTAAGCAATTTATAAAATAGGATGCATAACAAAAATATAGTTTTCTCAAAATGGGATCTTTGAAATACTGTCAACTATTTCCACCCTTATGGAAAGTTCAGAAATAATAAGCTGAATATACATTTCAAAACATATGAACAACTAATCGTTCATGTATGAAAAATAAATCATAAATCAATAAACGCTTGATCTTATATCTTACGCTCGAAATATATTATTATTATTACTATTGCAGCGATATTACATAAAAATGGTATATTAAATTAACACATGCATATATGATCATGTAGGGAAGTGGGTAAATGTTTTCCTTCTCCAAGTAAACCTTTGTTGTCAGGGTTTCTTCAACTCTCTGTTCAAAGGAAATTTAAAGCGATGGAAACATTTGTTTAAAATACACTGCTGGCCACTGTAAATGCAACACCCTGAAGGAAACATGCAAATAACATGAAATTTACAACATACATTAGCGGAGGTGAGATATGCAAATGATTAGAATTTCAGCGCAGACGCACATCAGGCGCGCCTGTGGCGCCACTTCAAAGCGCTATTTAAGGCTTGGAGATTTCGACGATTTCAAGTTCGGAAATTGTGTTTTTATTGTGGTTTTTTCAAAAAAACGATCAATTATGCCTCGTCGAAAACAGCGATCATCTTTTGATCAAGTATCCGAGTTCGACAGAGGAAGGATAGTGGCCTACCGAGATTGTGAATTATCTTTCAGGGAAATCGGTAGTCGTGTTGGACGAAACCAAACAACTGTAATGCGGATATGTGATCGTTGGATGCAGAAGGGTACGACGGACTGGCGTGTTCGATCGCATCCACCTCAGCGCACCACTTCACGTGATGACAGGCAAATTGTGCGCATGGCAGTGACGGATCGCTCAGTCACATCACGAACCATAGCACAGCACATGCAGTCTGTAACGCATCATCCAGTGTCTGCGCGTACCATTCGACGCCGTTTACAGCAGAGTGGTCTGTCCGCAAGACGTCCATTGCTTTGTATACCCTTGACGCAGAACCACAGACGTCTCCGCCGCCAATGGTGCGATGACAGAAGGATGTGGACGGCAGAATGGAATGAAATTGTTTTTACTGACGAGTCACGCTTCTGTCTGCAACACCACGATGGTCGCATTCGAGTCTGGAGACACCGTGAAGAGATGATGCTGAACAGCTGCGTTATGCACCGCCACACTGGTCCTGCACCGGGTATTATGGTATGGGGCGGTATTGGATATCACTCTCGCACACCTCTAGTACGCATTGCCGGTACTTTAAACAGCCAGCGCTACATCTCCGAGGTGTAGGATAAAGTTGTCCTTCCTTACCTTCAGGGCTTGCCCACAGCCATATTTCAACAGGATAATGCGCGACCACACGTGGCACGCATTGTTCAACGGTTCTTCGTCAATCGCCAGATTGAATTGCTTCCCTGGCCGCCTCGCTCTCCGGATCTTTCGCCGATAGAAAACATGTGGTCCATGGTTGCTCTACGATTGACCCAGATTCCATCCCCAGCTGCCACAGCAGATCAACTTTGGCAACGTGTGGAAGCTGCTTGGTCTTCTGTACCCCAAGAACTCATCCAAAGTCTCTTTGAATCAATGCCGAGGCGTGTGGCAGCGGTGATCTCCAACAATGGCGGCTACTCTGGCTACTGATTTTGGCAGGAACCACACTTCACAGAAGTCTATAAATTTAATCATTTGATACTTGGTCAACATGTTATCTACAAAATAAATTTTGTTGTGATATCTCTTGTCTTTCTTGGTGTTGCAATTTGGGTGGCCAGCAGTGTACTTTCATTGATACGCTTAGACCCACACGCTTATATATAAAGGCATAGACTATGTTTTGAGTGTCATTAGTAATTCGCCATACATTATTTGGACGTCAAATACGACAGAAAAAACATCACAAATTATTACTGTTATTTTTATTGTAGTTGAGTGGTTCCGAAACTCTGAAAGCCCCAGCTACATTAGAAATGTTTTGGCGCAGTCGCTACATCCAGCTGATTGTTTTACGCCAGTAAATCGTTGTAAACTACTATATAATGCATCTTTTAATCTTAAAAAAAAATCCCTTCTATTTGTAAGTATCATTTTTCATAGTTTTAACATAGTAGTTTCATAATAACAAAGACCGCACTTTAAAAAAAAGGTAATAATTATAAAGATATACGCGAGTATACAATTACTTCCTTTTTTTTTCAGAAGCTGGATGCTTCTTCACTACTCAAATTAAGCGATGTCGGATTCAATATCTGACATCTCGATTCTCGGATATGTTTCACATTCGTTAGGTTTATTTCCTGTAGAGAGACCGTCCCCGCAAGTTTATTTGGTCATGAGAGAAGTAGATGCTGGAAATTCAGGATACTATTCTTCTTCACACTTTCGGAACCACTACCACAGTTGATTAGGAATACTGTATTGCATGTAATGGAATAGTAAATGTACTCAACCTGTCATTGACTGTTTTACTTAAATGTATGCAAGAAGGGAATCATATTTTTTTTTAATCAGGGGAGAAATATTATACACATTAATTGCTGCTAATTTTTTGAGTTCTTTAATTGTTCTGTCAACTATTTGTATTACACGAGATTCATAAAAATTTGTCAGTGCTAGGAAGTCAAATAACCAAGACTATGTGTGACTGATGTTTCTAGATAGCAAGCAAGGGTAAGCGATGATGAATGTGTATTGCGACAAAGTAACTTGATATTCATTGGGGGAAAACTAGCTATCTCTATGTTTTTGGTCACTTGACGTTAAAACGGAGGTTATTTGGTCTTTTTAATCTACGTTAGAATAATTTTTCATGAGGACACATAATTATCTAGTGTTAAGGTGAGAAGTGTCCTCAAAAACTTTCGATTTTAAACTATCCTTGAACTACGATAATAGATTATGATATTCGTTAAAGATCTTTTTTATTTAAAGTGAGATTAGCTTGTTCTTTTTTCACCTGAATTATATACAGGCATTCACAAATGATTATCTACTTACTTAACTTAGTTTCATTAAGCTTTCACTTTAAAAAATTTGGGAGATGTTTTGCTTTCTTAATATGACGACTGCATATTTATTTTGTAAGTCTCCGTTGTCCGTATCTTTTACCTAATTCGAGCCAATCAGTTTATATTTATTCTTATACTATCTTCCTCTCTCTCATATATATATATATATATATATATATATATATATATATATATATATATATATATATATATATGTATATATATGTATGTATGTATGTATGTAGTATGTATACAGAGAGAGAGAGATTGTAGATATATCCAAGTAAAGCTTTTAAAAAGAGAGAAAGACAAGTTTAAAGAGTTTAAAAAAAGAAGAAAATAGAGAGAAATGACCTTAGCGAGGAAATAAGAATTAAGGCCAAGTGGGAATCAATATAGGTCCTTTAAATGTAAATAATGCGCTTGAGCTATGTAAACTAAAACATAAAATATTCTGTATTTTAAATTTACTATCGTTTCAAAACTTGCGTTTAAATTGAATGCCTAATTGATTTGATGATATTACAGAAAAAGAGAAAAATATCTTACGTCTTTTACTTTCATTGCATTCTTCAGGGGTTATACATCTTCTATCACTTGCTCTTACAAGTCCGTCTCTACAGAAGCAGCCCGCAACACAAGATTGGTTACATCTCAATCTGATACCACCTCTAATACTATTACATGTTGGTTCGCAAGGAGATCGACACATGTCATATTCTTCCTCATGTTGGCAGGCAAAATTTAAGTTTCCTGAAATACAAAAACTTCTCATGAGAGTTTATACCCTGTGCAATTGATAATAGTGTGGTCAGCAAATTTTACAAATTTGACAACGTAAAGGAATACTCAGAGTTACTTGTGTCTCAAAAGAGGAGTATTCCATTTATATAAAGACTACATGTTATTTAGATTTAACACATTTTTTCATATTACATGAATGATCCACTTTTCTAATGTATTCATCAGCAAGTGCTTCAGAAAAAAACCACGGATTATTTCTTCTTTTAAAAAATCAGCTACTTCATGTTAAGCTTCAACGTCTCCTGCTTGTACCTCATAGAATGCTTTTTTATAATTTTACTAATATATCTTTAAATGTTTCCTCAATTTCCCAGTCTTTATAAAAATAAATGTATTTTTCCATAAAAATTGTAAATGCTGTAAGAGCAGCGAAAAGCAAAATCTTTTATATTGTTGATAGAGTAAGAGACATTAGTCCTGATAAAATAATCTAGTTTTTTTTACTTACAATAATTAAGAGATACCTATGTGAAATATAAACACGCTTAAACCTTTATCCGACATATTTCTTATTGTTATCAAAATTATTCAAGAACAGAAGCCCAAAAATGCGTATGCATTGTAATAATTCATATTTTTGCGGTTTAACAGTGAATGATTAAGCTTAAGATCCAACATAGCTTGCTTATAACTACATATTTTTGTTTAAAGATGTAAAAAAATTCCTCTTGGCAACAATGTATGATTCTTAAGAAAACAGTACCGCGAAATTAAATAAGTGGATCAGTCAACTTTAGAGAATGCTTATCATTGTGATAATCTTCAAAATATTAAATAGTGTCAAATCAGTTTTGCTTTGGAGGGCAATTTTAAGAAGTTACTTCAAGTATCACAATACCCTTTGATTTGACTTTAACATATTTAAGTCCTTCCTGTCAAATAACTAATGTTTCTAAAAAAAAATTATTAAGGAGAAACTGAATGAATTCCTTTGTTGGATAATTTCTTAAATACCGTATACCATTAGCCAATGTTTGGAATAATCTACCAGCTACGCCACTTTATGCAGGGATTCTTGGCAAGTCAAGAACACCTACGGCCCCCCACTCCCAAATGGAGTATCAGCCTATGTATAAACTGATGACCGATCGTGCCACAGCAGTCCCGCCGCACACCAGGACTCGCTGCTAGGGCAATTCAATACCAATCCGTATAAGTCAAAGTTCAGCTCACATCAACCGTTCGCTCTCGGCCCCCACGAGCCAGAACATCAACAGAGCCAATCCGAGTTTTTAAGTGTCTGAGCTCTTTTTTAGTTTATTTCAATTATTGTCAATGCTATTTTCCCACTTTACTACGAAGCCGCCAGCTGCGTTCTACATCACTCATCCTATTTTATTTTATTAAATAAATCGTTTTTACAAAGTCTACACCACCCGTGCAGAATAAATGATACACACAACATTAACAAAAGAACTATTGCCGAACTCAAACAAAATAAGTACTAACTTGTACCTCAGTAGTCAAATGACTACTTAACAAAATCTACTTATCGCCGTAGCATGAAAAAGCGCTAATAACAATTACATAACAAAATGCAGAGCACGAAAAACAGTAAAACCAATTGACCAGCAACCAAGACAAGCCGCCAGAAGCGACTATCGCCCAACTTTCCTTAACCCATAGTTAGTCCTCGCAATAATCCGATCGACTTGATCTTTAAGTCACGGGCAATTCGGATCGGTGGGAAGATGACCAGCGCATGCTGGTATTTAAGAAATTATGCAACAATTCTTGGCAATTATACTTGTCTTGGCTTTTATTTTATTCTTGGCAATTATACTTGTCACCTTTTCGAAAGAGTTAGCTTAAAAAAATCGCAGTTTTTTCTCTTGACTAGAATATGCCAACAAAACAGTGTGGCAAATAGTAAATTTAGCTGTAACAAAATAAATAAATAAATAAAGTGATATAAAGAATATACATATTTAGTTGATCTGCTCAGTTAATTTTGAAAATCAATAGAATGTTTTGCCACGGTAAGATGAAGATGATTTTTCTGTATTCTGAAAGCTGTATTCATTAAGTAGTACAGCCGTATTTTGAGCATAATTGAGGGAAAAGATCTTCAGTTCATTTAGGCGTTTAGATCAGAGTTTCTTAGCCTTTTTCCGACCATGGCCCCATTTCGACCTTGTTTTTTTTCCTATAGTCCTCCTCTCCTACAGGGAGTATAAGATAGCTAAAGCGGGGTTTCCTTTTTCATAACTAGAACATGTTTTATTTATAATTTTTATAATTTCTACATGATACAATTACATCAAAATTTATACTTAAATTATTTCTCGATCAGTTTGACCCTTACGCTTGATGACCCAATCCAAACTTTCGTATATTTGGTTCTATTGTTGCGAGGGGTAACAGCCCTCTGTCCATTATGTTAAGGCGATTCAGCGTTCGGCTGAGTAAATTACTCACAGAACTTACAAACTTTCCAATATTGTACTTTCCGATACTTTTACTTACAAACTTTCCGATATTGTACTATTTGGTCGAAAATGGTGTTTTTCTTGACTGAATGGTACTTTGGCTGCTATGCTGCTCTAAGGCTCTACGGTGCTTCATTCAAAGAAACATCAACGTCAGCAGCATTCATAGCATAAGGAACAACTACCCAGGCTGTAATATCCATGACCAGCAGATCACGGACACGAACTTAAATATCATGATACAATTGCTTCAAAATATCGACGTACAAAATTGTTTCATCATCTTTCAGTTCATCATTAACTTCTTCAAAGAGTAAAATAGGGCGCATTTAAAATCTGTATAATACCAACATTTGTATAACACCCTATGCTGCACTTTGTTTTCCTCTGTGGCCTCCTAGTTTTGTGCCGCCGGGCGATGGTCGAATGGCTAGGGCGCTGGCCTTCGATGCCAGAGTCTGTGAGTTCGAATCCCACAATTGGCATGGATGTTTGTAGCCGTTGGGAATAGGCTTTAAGCAGTATGTCCCGGTCTAATTAGTCCTCGTGTAGCAAAAAATGACCGTAGCGCTGTCAACCAACCAACCATTTTTTGGCTAATAGAGTTGTGTTACTGGAAAAGTTACTGGACAAGTTACTGGAAGAATTACACGTCTAAACAAAACTCTTGTAGCAGTCGAAACATTGTTTGGGTGGTCCTTACAAGGGCGAGACACAGATTGTGCAAAACAAATTGCAATGAGTGTTATGGTCAACGAAGATAATATATCTAAACGGCTCAGTGCATTTTGGAACTTAGAAAATCTGGGCATAGAGGCAGAGGAATTTGATGACAAAAATATTGATAAAGATTTAATGTCTGAATTTGAAGCTGGAATTTCGTACCAAAATAAGCGGTACAAGGTTAAGTTTCCTTGAAACCCAAATATGATAACATTGTTAGGAAATAATGAACAAACGGCAAGGAATAGATTTGTGAAATTGAGAGCATCTTTTAAAAATGATCCTTCCTTATTTTATGAATATAAATCAGTTCTAAAAAATTATCTTTCCGAGAATATTATAGAGCGTGTTCCAGCAGAGGAAGAAAATATTCAGCAAAATACATTTTATCTCCCACATAGAGCAGTGGTTCGTGCTGATAAACTTACGAGCAAATTACGAATCGTGTTTGATGCATCATCGCATTCGAAGGGACAACTATCCTTGAATGACTGTTTACATGCAGGACTTAATCTTTTACCAAACTTATTTCTCCTTTTGATCAAATTTAGAACAAACCCGATTGCATTTGTTGCCGATATAAAAATGCCCTTTTTGATGATTGAAATAGACGAAAGTGAGAGAGATTTCACAAGATTTTACTGGGATGAAGATCCAGGAACCGAAAATAAAAACAAGAAGTTTGAATTGTTCCGAATGACGCGTGTTTTATTTGGAGTGAAATCAAGTCAATTCCTCCTTGCCGCTACAATAAAACATCATCTGGAAAAATACGCAGATACATTTCCTCTAACTACTAAGCATCTTAGCCAATCGCTCCATGTTGATGATTTCCTGAGTGGTGAGGTCAGTGTCAAGCAAGCTTTGACAACTTGTAAAGAAAGTGTACAGATTTTTAGAGACGCAAGCATGCACCTTCGGAAATGGAGGACCAACTCTCCCGAACTAAGTCAAGAGTTGAAGAATTTAGAATTTGATGTAGAAGAATCTGACGAATCTTTAAACACGAAGTTGATAGCGCCGAAGATCTTAGGAATCGGTTGGAACGAGAAAACTGATACATTTTATTTTTACTCTAAGGGCCTGGAAACATTTCTAACTAAAAGAACTGACGCATAAAGATATTTGCTACAAGCAGCTGGCTGACTATTTGATCCAATGGGTCTCGTGGTTCCCTATACTATTCTAGTTAAATGTTTAATTCAGGAAATTTGGTGTTTAAAATTAGACTGGAACAATAAATTGCCCAGACAATTAGAAATCTCTTGGAATAAATGGTGTAATGATATCCAATATTTAAAGGAGATAAGTATTCCTCGATATCACTTTCAAAATTCATTGCCGAACAATGCAATTTCCATTCAACTGCATACCTTTTCAGATGCTTCTAAAAGAGCGTACGGTACTGTTGTGTATTTACGCATAGAATTAGATGATGGAAATATCATTTCTAGTTTCGTAACATCGAAGGGCAGGGTAGCTCCATTGAAGACACTTTCGATTCCTAGATTGGAACTCATGGGTGCACTTTTGTCTGCAAGAATTAGCCAAACAATCACAAATGCCTTTGAATTTCCTGTTAGTCAATATTTTTGGACAGATTCATCAATCGTTTATTATTGGATTAAAGGAGACCCAAACAGACACAAAGTGTTTGTGAAGAATAGGATACAAGAAATACAATGTTTAAGTAACCCTAAGGACTGGCATCACTGCATGGGGAAGGATAATCTCGCTGATTTAATAAATCGAGGTTTATCCTTAAGTGAACTTAAAAATGACGAAATGTGGTGGCATGGACCCAAGTGGTTGACGATGAAGGAAACTGAATGGCCCATATCCTTAGAACCAACAGTCGAAATCGACATAAACATCGATAAATTAGAGTTTAAGAAATCAGTTGCTATAAATACAACAGTTAAAAGGAACCAAAATGAAAACGATTTGATTACAAGATATTCTTCATTTAGTAGATTAATTAGAATAAGTGCTTTTTGTTTAATATTTATTTATAACTGTAAAGTGAATTCTGAATTTCGGAAAACAGGCGGTATAAGTGCTTCTGAATTTAAACATGCTACTGAAATTATAGTGAAGCACGTACAATCAACTGAATTTCCAACTGAAATAAAACGCCTTAAAAACGGACAGCCTATTCCTAAAGGTAGTAAAATCTTATCTTTAAACGTGTTTTTGGACAAAGATGAAATATTGAGAGTGGGAGGGAGATTGAAATATTCTGCCCTTTCTGAATTTCAAAAACACCAAATACTTTTGCCAAAGGTTCATCATTTCACTGAACTAATTATTGAACATTATCACAAAAAATCCTTGCATTCTGGTGTACAATCTACATTATATTTAATAAGACAGTTATATTGGATCCCATCTGGCCAAGACCGAGTTAGAAGACTACTGAATAAGTGTATCACTTGCTTTCGAACAAAGAACCAAACAATAAATCAGATGATGGGGGATTTACCGCGAGATAGAATTGTGCTTTCCAGACCATTTGAAAAGGTTGGACTAGATTATGCAGATCCTATAATCACCAAACCCAATTTGAAAAGGTCAAGAGTGACTCTAAAATCATACATTGCTATATGTATTTATCTGTTTTAGTACTAAGGCTACGCATTTTGAAGTTGTTTCTGATTTAACAACCGAAGCCTTTCTGGCAAGTCTTTGAAGATTTATTGCTAGGAGATCTAATCCATCCGTCATCTGGAGTGACAATGCAACGAATTTTAAGGGTGCAAGAAACATCCTTAACAATTGGAATGAAATTTGAAAACCCAACTCAGTTCAACGATTTAGTGCAGAAGAGGGAATTCAATGGAACTTTATTCCACCTGCTTCTCCTCATTTTGGCGGATTGTGGGATTCAAATATTAAATCGATGAAACGCATTCTGTTAAAAATGACAAGATCTGCTATCCTGAACTTTGAAGAGTTAACTACGTTAGTTACTCAAATTGAAGCCGTTTTAAATTCACGTCCATTATCACCGCTTTCTTCAGATCCTAATGACTTGATTCCTTTAACTCCAGGAAATTTTTTGACTGGAAATGCTATCTTATCTTTTCCTGAACCATATACTGCTTCGTATTCTTTATCTTTTCATTCTAGGTGGAAACTTATACAGAGCCTTCGCGACAAGTTCTGGGATCGTTGAAACACCGAATACCTGCATCACCTTCAATCACGAATGAAATGGACTGCGCAGAACTCAAACTTAAAGGTGAACCAGCTCGTATTATTGAAGGATCCCAATACCAAGCCAATGGACTGGCCAATGGGCCGCATTCTAAAGGTTTTTCCAGGTAACGATGGTCTTGTGAGAGTAGTAGAGATGAAGTGACATGCTACAGGTGTGCTAAAGAGAGCCATAAACAAGGTTGTGCCATTACCTTTTCCTGAGAACTTTGAAAATACTGGACCTTTTAATTTTTGAACTTATTTTTTTTATTTTGAACTTTATATATTCTTGAACATTTATTTTTGAAGTTTAATTCCTTTTACACATTTACTCTTTTACAGTATAGTTTACAAATTGATCTATGTGATTTAAGAATTTAATTAGTTTGTTTTATTTGTTTGATTAATTGTGAAAGATAAAATCCATAGGATTTTAAGTGGGGAGAAATGGTTAAACCCACTCATATAGATGGCGCTGCTAGCGCAGATTAGAATGCTTTGTGACCAGAGACCTTCTGGATAGCGAACGAGAAACATGTACTATGTACTAGTGAAGTGAATATTAAATGTTATGTTTTGTTTGATTGTCGTCGATGTTGAGATACCACAGAAGTTTACCACTGAACAAAACACAGATACGAACCACCGATGATGACAACTAACTCTATTGATTGCATTTAAATGGGCCCTAAAAGGCAAGAAAAGAGTTGGGAGAAAGAATTTAGACATAGCAACGTTCTTAAAGAGTTGTCCTCTAAATGGGTGAGAATCTTTTTCGGGAAAGCTTTCTCGAAGTCTTAATATGCAAACGAAACTATTAGAAACCAGCCATGTGTGTCTAATCAAAATTCTGACGGTTGAAGTGAGATGACAGCATTTGGAACCTCGAATCGCCAAAGACTATGAGGCTAAACTGTTGATAAGCAAATGGGACTATGAATAGAGTCTAAAATTATTATTTTACGATAAATTATAACAATCCCTGACTCTGCTATATGGTCTGTGCAAGAAAGAATAGTCCTATTTTATTTAAATGAATCATGGACTGAACCATTTAAGCACGTTTTGAATGAGTACCGAAAATCAAAGATTGCACTAGATCGGCCCCTTAGGGCCTGTTCACATAGGAGTCCGTTGCGGAGCGTTAAAGTATTGAAATATATTTAACCAATGACAAACCTCCAAACGATTAGCAATGAAATTTTTAACGCCTATGATTGGTTTATTTTCGTCTCAACGTCATCTTTCCCTTAACGCTACGCAACGGACTCCTATGTGAACAGGCCCTTAGTCTGGGTGCGTTAGAATATCTCGGTGAAATTTAAAAAGTGCTGGAATCTATCGATCTGATTGTGGATACCATTTCAAACTTTCACGTTGCAACTGATTTTAAAAGTCCAAGAAATGTAGAATAAATTTAGTTAAATTTTTTAAATCGATGCAAGATTTTCAGAAAAGACGATTACGATAAAAATTTCAGTATGTTACACTACACAAAGGAAGATTTTTTTTCTGGCGAAATCATTAAAGTGTCATTTTAAAAAGTTTCACGAGACTTATCAGATGTAAAACTTGTATAAAATTAACTCCACAATAAAAAATGGACTTATTTATGTTTCCTATTTTTAAATGAACTGTATATTTGGTTCAAAAGTGTAACATATATATGCTAAGCCATTTATTAAGTTGAGAAGGATTTTTGCTTTAAAATATTTGTTGAAATCCTAATTGGAATAGGAGAAGAAACGCTTAATAGAAAGCATATCTGTTCTGAAATTAGAACAGTAGATCATTTAAAAGTGTAGAGCCTCAAAACTTCTCTGTGACCATTCGTATCAGATAAGAAAGAAAAAAAAAGTTTTCTGAATCACGTGACAGAATTTAGACAGAAGGTTTGAAAATAAGAAAAAAATGCATTAATTGAAATTTCTCTCGAACCGAGAGAATTCCTTAAACTAATTGTAAAAAAGAAAAGAACTGCAACGAGAAACATGCCTTTTTGTCTCCTTTTTCTTTCAAACTTCAAATAAAGGCAAGGGGATTTTACTACTAATGACGTACTACAGTTTATTTGAATTTGGAAAACATGTGGTGATCTACGAGCTTCATTAGTTTTCACCCTTCACAGTCGCATTTACAAGCCCTATCCTGGTTAATTATTACTACATAGTCTTTTATTTCATATAAGCTATATTATTATTCATCTAACTACTAATAAACTAAAGGTTGGTTGAGAATCCTATGGTTTTTTTAGGGGGGGGTGGGGGGGGGGCTACTCTAGGGCTATTTAGATCGGGACCTACTGCTTAAAGCCAAAGAAGAACCGCTACAAACACCGATGGCAACATCGGGACTGGAACCAACAGACTCTGATACCGAATGCCAGCGCACTATTCGGCCATCGCCCGGCAGTAAACTAAAAGACTATCCCCATTAAACTTAAATATAGTGTGGGTAAGTTGTAAGTCACCCTTTACCCGTTAATTATCTCTTTTCATCCTTTTTATTAAAAAATTTTCAAGAAATCTAATAATAAAGTAAGAGAAGACGACCTCGTTACAAAATAATAATAATAATAATTACGTACCACACACATAAGGTGTACCATTTTCTACTGGGAAAAGCAATTTTCCCATGAAAAAAGGGAAAACCTAGATCAAACAACTGATCCTAGGTGCAAACATAGAAGTTTGAACTCGGGATAAATCAGCTAAATATTATAATGACTGTAGCACAAATTATCTCATACCATCCAATAATAGTAAATATAAAAGTACATACATTTATTTTGACCCTCTTTTGTCATGTACTCTTGATATTACTCTAGATCTCAGGAATGCATTCAAGATTTCAGGGAGAACTTTATTTTGCTATTCGGAGCCCTTATTAAAATTCAGTTGCTTTAAAATTAAAAAAAGATAAGATAATGTCATGTAAAGTAAATTATATAAACTCAAAATAAAAGGTTTTAATTCATATAATAAATAACTTTAACTGGTTTCTGTTAGTTGCTTTATTTATAACTAATATAAAGGTTGTTTTTATTATTAATATTATAATTATTGTTTCCTGTGGTATAGAATATCATATTTCACATGAGACACTATATCATCTTGATCCATTTCTAAGACAGATGGAAAATGAAATGAGATAAAATTGCATTTTACCTGCTGGTTGAGCACTATATCCCACAAAAATCCCGAAAAAAAGCACAGTCGCCAGTAGGAAATCCATGATTCCAATCTATCGCCCAGTTAGAATAAACAATAATGTGTTTATTCTTACAAAAAGGCACGAACTCTTGAGCTTGCACATTCCCCAAGCTTGACCGTTGCCAGGCACCTGTCGTATGTTTCAAATTACAGAGTTTGTCTAGACTTCTGGGATATCTGAATACACAATCGACGTTTTATACCTTCCATTGATTCCAGGAATGTACAAATCACCTCAAACTCGAACGAATCGTCGACAGCATACACAATTAGATTTCATTCAAATATTCGCTTGGGTCGTACCTACTGTGAACTATATATAACTCCCCAATTTCTTGTTTATGGTATTTGAAAACAATCTTTGTTGCAAACCACACGATTTTAAAGCGTGAAGTTGCAGGATGAGAAAGAATCATGTTTTAATCTCATGCTTAAAAGTACTTTGTAGGAAATCGTCTCCCATGAAAGAAAAAAAAATGAATGGGTCTTTATTCCAGGCATAGAAGCGTAGCCAGGAAATACAAATACAATTTCCTCAAATCGCGAATTATTTTTGTAATACCCAATGTCATATGAGAGTTCAATGGGTAATACAAGAAAAAAGTGGTCTCAAATCCCTTGCAATAAAAATAAGATGAGATAACAAGCGCTGTACAAGTATTAAAATGATGCAAACCTTTTCATTGTTTCTGAAAAGCAAAAGAAGGTTTTTTTAAAAAGATAACAAAGCAATTAGTTCAAGGAAGGGATTATACTGAAAAATATATCTTGTCTAAAACTATCAAATTATTTATGAATAAGTTATTTCAAATATAGTTTTATCAATTACATTGAAACTCTCTCTTTTTTTTTTGGGGGGGGGGGATGTTATATATATATATATATATGTGTGTGTGTGTGTAAGTAAGTGTAAGTAGCGATAACGCCCGACCATTATTAATTGTCTTAGAAATCTTAAAGCGTATTCTAAATTATCCTCTCAACGAAACACAGCCCCTATTCCAAACTGCGACCTAGAAGTAAATAAATTAATTGACTAACTAGTTTGTCCCCTCAGACACGCGCGGGACATTAAAGATTACTCATCAGCCGCATGATTCACAATCACGCGCCTATGGCGTCAGCCCTCGCATGTTCGAGAATCACGGAAGTATTAATCATAGATGAGTTATGGCTCACATGGTCAAGTCATATGTTCGGTTCTAACCAATTAAATTAAATCTAAGAAATAAATCTAAGAATTCTAAGCCTAGTGGCAAATTCAGGAAACACTTATTATATAACGTTGAACAGGGGATTTTCCCGCTCAGGTTCGGATTCTGCTGACATGTCTTCGTCATGTGTCCTGAATAAATCAATTCAATGGATACCGTTCGTGCGTTTCTTCTCTGGATATATGTGTTCATCTCCTCGAGTGTATTTCCGTCACGACTACGTTCACGATTCGTGTCTGTGATGTGCCGACATTACATTCAGCAGACATCGAAGAAAATACACGGCACAAAATGACTATATGAGGTTTGACAATGACGGCATCGGAACCTACCGGATCTTGAGTATACAAGGTTTTACATTGGACGGCAGTGGTGAAAACAGGACGCGGACAGCAGAGCAAGGAAGAAACCAAGAGAGGGCAAAGAAGCAGACAGAAAAGCAAGACAGGGCGAGATCACGCGTAAATGTGTATGTGTGTAAACGAGGGAGATCACAAGTGATTTGAAATGCATTCAGTTATTTTAATTTCTAAGTTACATATTGCGGTGTATGATATGATATAGAATTTAGTAAGATATTTGGAGTTGCGTCCAGAATGCGTCACATAATTTGGGCTTATATACACTGGTGTGCAAAACTTTAAAACCATATGTTTTTTCCCAGTTTCTTCACAATGAAGTAACATGGATGAATGAAATTCACACCACAGAGGTCTCAATATGTAACACACTGGTGAATGAAATATCACACTTTCAAAAAAGAATACAAAAATTAATACGGAGAACTTATTTAGAAACAGTTAGAAAGCATTACACATCATCGTACAAAGATGTATTTCTCAAATATTTAATAAAGCAAAGAGATGTTGCTCAGTAGGGAATATGATGTCTTATAACTGCAATGGTTTCTTTAGAGTGTCTAACCATGATTAAAACGAGTTGGTTTATGATCTGTTAGACCAACATTGTCCTCTTCTCTTTCAGTGCTCTTTCAGTTCATGGGCATTTTGAAGTGGAAGTATGCGTACCGCAAGACGTCTCCCTAGAGCGTCCCATACGTGTTCTATTGAATTCAGGTATGGGGACTTCGCAGGCCAATCCATAAGAGTGATATCCTCACTTTCCAACAGTTCATCCACAGCACACGCACGGTAAAATCTGACATCACCGTGGATTAAAAGGAACTGAGAACCAATGGCACCTCGGAAAAGACGTACGTGAGAAACAATTACCTCACTGTAGTAGCGGTTTCCTGTTACTGAACCACGTTTAAAAATGGGGAGCTCAGTACGACTATTTAGAATGATGCCTCGTCAGACCATGACACCTGCACCTCCATACCGATCTCTTTGAGTAATGTTTTCTGGATTATAATATGCCCCCACCTCTCTTCAGATTAACAGACGTCCAGAATCGCTGGTTAGACTCTCATCAGTTAAGAGGACCGTGTTCCACTGCTGGGTAGTCTAATCCTTGGTCTTTACACCATTTTAGATGGTGTTCCTGGTGGGCAGGCGTTAGCGGGATGTAATGATCTGGCCGTCGGGCGAACAGACAACCTTTATGTAAACGTCTGGTCACAGTGAACCGTGACACTTTGCGGCCTGTGGCCATCTGCATTTGCTTTGCGATATTGCCTGCCGTCTGTCTTTTTTGGCTTGTAGGCAGGGCCCAATTTTGACCCAATGGGGCCCTGGGCAAAGCAGACTTTGGGGGCCCCTTCAAGGACAGATCCACAGGGGGGACATCCCCCCCCCACAGGACCACATTTCCACATGAACATGTGGGAAACTCACCCAGGTCCTCCATAAATTGGGACTGGATATTCAAAAAAATTTCGACCACGTCAAAAATATGAAAAAATAACAAATAATAAGTGTTAATTTATCAATTTACTTTTAATGTTAATAAATAAATTAATGAAATTTTCTCTTGAAATTCAAAATAGATCACTGTCTGAAGTTATTACCCCCCCCCCCAAAAAAAAAAGAATAAATAAATAAAATAAACGTTTACGGATGTAACTATGCTTTCACTATAGTGGGTGCACTGTACCCCCACCCAGGATTTTTTTCTGTATCTGCCACTGCCCCCATTTACTGTATTAACCAAAAACCAAATTTTCAAAAATATGTACAACTTAATGCTTAATTAGTGGCCCCAAAATTTTGGGGGCCCTGGGCAAGTGCCCCTCTTGCCCATGCGGAAATCTGAGCCTTCTTGTAGAACGATATATAGGTCATACTTTGGTGCCGTTTTCTTTGTTCCACCAACAACCAGGGACGCGCCGTCCATATGGGCAAGGTCGTGCGGCGCACAACGGCGCCAAAGCTTGAAAGGCGCCGTCAAGTTAAATCTAAACATTTTTTGAAACTCTATTACAACAAATTTACATAAAACCAAAGATTATTTATCAATACCAGTGGTGAAATTTTATTATCTGCCATCTACCAATACTTACCGGCCAGACCGGTGGTGAAATTATACTACTCCTCTACCTAGTTTTCAGGTTTAAGCTTGCAAAATGTTGGTGTTAAGGCCCCAACTAATGCGGGCTCAACTCATTTACGCCGCAACCTAAGTGTGTATAAAGGTGTGGCTGGTAGCGTCCCCACGCCGAACTTGAAAAGTGTAATATATGTTTTAGGTGGAGCAATGGCGACCAGAGTGTTCGCTTAGCTGTGTTGTGTTTGATAATAAATATTTCTTGTGAGTGAAATTAGTGTTACAGTCCATTTCTTATATAAACTGTTTGAGAGTGTTAATTAATATAATCAGTTGGGTTTATTTAAGCGCTTTCGTGGTCGGTTCAGGTTCATTAATTTTTTTTTAATTTGTCGTGAGCGGTGAGCCGGTGAGCGTGATCTGCGTGATTTTCTATAAGGGTGATTGATTGTGAAAAATCATTTAAAAAGAAGGTAAGTGATTAACAAATCAGCTTTACATAAATTTAAGACTACAGGAGAAAAACAAGAATGTCACAGAATATCGAAAATTGAGTTAATACCGTCATCTAGTAGAAAAGTATCTATATTTTTATTATTCAGGCACCTCAGAGTACTGGACAGAGGTATCCCCTTTTTAACTAGGTAATTAATTAATTTTTTTGAACATTCCCTCTTTTTGAGGTGGAAAAATATTCAAGTTTATTGCACATTATATTTTATAAAAATGCCTTTTCCGTTAGAATCGTTTCAAAAACTCAATACAGATACCTTTATTTTATGAATTAAAATTGATTCACTTTATTTTGATACAGGGTTGATAAAAATCAGGATTTAAAAAAAATCACAAATCAACAATTTTGTTTTGAAAATCATTATTTTATGATTTTTTAGATAATTTTTAACTGATTTAAATCATCTCAACCCTGTTTTGATACATATAGCGTTTAAGAATCCTTGGAAGTTCTAAACTTTAAAATGGATGTTTCTCGTAATTGATATTATGTGACATTACGTCTTTTTCCCCTGTAGTTTTTAATAATAATGTTTTTAAAAAATTACATAGTTTTAATTATGCATTCAGTTTTTCTAATTTTAAATACTTAACGAAATCTGGCGTTATAATATTTCAGTACTGTTATGGCAAAACACGCTATTTGCTTTTTTTATAAAATGTACCGGGTGTCCCAAAAATGACCGACGATTTGAAAAATCCATTAAAGAAAAACGGAAGGCAATAGAAATGTACGGTTTGCTGCATTCTGCTTAGGCAACCAGGGAATTTATTCTCACCAATTTTCACAATTGGTTACAAAGTTCGTCAACAGATGGCGCTGCTGACTGGGAAAAACTATAAAACAATGTTTTCAAAATAACCACCGTTTGCAGCAACAATGTGACGCAGTCTGAGGACAAAATTCGCAGACGCCCGTGCAAACATTTCAGTTTGAATGTTCTGACAAGCAGCAGAGATGTATTCTTCCACTTCGGCTGCAGTGTTCGATTTTCTCAGCGAACATTTCGGTGATTGTGTCATTGCCCTTGACTACGAGAAGCATACGCAAAGTGGCATGGGTTGGCCTTCCTATTCACAAGATTTGAAGCCATGCGATTTTTTTCTTTGGGGTACTTGAAAGACCATGTGTATCGTTACAATCCACAAACTGTCGATGAACTGGAACAGTACATCTCTGCTGCTTAACAGAACATTCAAACTGAAATGTTTGCACGGGCATCTGCGAATTTTGTCCTCAGACTGCGCCACGCTGTTGCTGCAAACGGTGGTTATTTTAAAAACATTGTTTTATAGTTTTTCCCAGTCAGCAGCGCCATCTGTTGATGAACTCTGTAACTAATTTTGAAAATCGGTGAGAATAAATTCCCTGGTTACCTAAGCAGAATGCAGCAAACCGTACACTTCTATCGCCTTTCGATTTTCTTCAATTGATTTTTCAAATCGTCGGTCATTTTTGGGACACCCGGTAGGTACTTTTTCACATTAAATAGTCACAAATGGGATAAGTATAGTGAATTTAGTTGTAAAAAATGAAAATTAAAAATCACTATGTACTATTTACGTGACGTTTTAAAATAAAATGACAAAATACTTATAAGTACATTTTGTAAAGAAGGCAGATAACATGTTTTGCTATAAATAACAACTGAATTACAAAATTTTATATTTTGAATTTTCTTTAATAATTTTTTTATACAAAACAAAAAAAAACTTTGTGTTTCTTAACTTTCTATTGATTTTATTTAGATGGCTAGAGAAGAAAAAAAAGAAATTGTCTGGTTATCAAAACTTCCTTAATAAGCGAAAACGGGAGGAAGACTTGGAGAAGAACAATTTAAAAATTACCAACTTTTTTCGGAAGCCCACAGATTTTCAAGACAGTGAATTACATGAAGTATAACACTGGTTTTCCAACTCCATGAATATCGAAGTTGCCATCCGAATTAGGTAAACAAGCCAATGACGATCCAATAGATTCAAGTTCTGATACGTTTCACTCGGTATCATCATGTTCGAGTAGGCAAGACTAATCATCCAAAGACACGTATTCGCCTCTCTCTAACGATCCAGGTCTTTGGCCGAGTATATTATCTCCAGTCCAAGTGCAAGAACTAGTCGAAAAAGGTCCTATGTATTTTCAAAATAAAACTATGTATCCTAAAGACAAAAGTGGAAGTAAGTTTTCGGATGTATATTTCACTCGTTTTCTGTCTAATGGTGAAAAGGTTCAGCGAGATTGGTTACTGTATTCTATCAAGAAAAATGTAGTTTTTTTTGTTTCTGTTGTAAAATATTCAATGACACCAGTAATCCATTTACCTTTAAAAATACTAAATTAAGTAATCAAGACGGTTTTAATGATTAGCATCACTTAAGTGAACATTTGAAAATTCACGAAAAAGTAAATCTCATTTTCAAAATTTACGTTTCTGGTCAGACTTATTGGAAAGATTAAAAGAGAGTCGAACTGTAGATTCCGAAATGCAAAATTTATTAAAAAGTGAAACTAAACACTGGCGGAGTGTCATTGGAAGAATAATTTATACAATTCAATTTTTAGCTGAACAAAACTTGGCTTTTCGTGGTCCTAGTAATAAATTATTTGAAAGAAATAATGGAAATTTCCTAAAATGTGTAGAAATGATAGCAAAATTTGATCCAGTTATGTCTGTACATATTAATAGATCTCAAAAAAGTATGCCACTTTATCTTGGAGATAAAATTCAAAATGAAACGATAAAATTATTGGGTCATAATATAAGAAATAATATTTTAAATGAAGTTAAGAAAGCAAAGTACTTTTCTATATTACTTGATTGTACCCCGAGTGTAAGCAACCAGGAGCAAATTTCTGTTTGCATTAGATATGTTAATTACAAAAAACAATGAATTTAGTGTTGAAGAGCGTTTTTTAATATTTCGTCCTGCAAGTGATATAACAGGTGAAGGTTTAACCAACTTTTTACTCAAAACTTTAGTAGATTATGGTTTAGACATTTATAATATGCGTGAACAAGGATACGACAATGCTTCGAATATGAAGGGTAAACAACAAGGTGTACAAAAAATAATTTTAGACATTAATTCACGAGCAATATTTGTACCTTGCTGTAACCACAGTTTGAACCTTGTTATAAACGATGTTGTAAAATCCAATATGTTCAGTATAAATTTTTTCTCACTTGTTCAAGAGTTATAAAATTTTTTTTCTGCCTCAACCAATCGGTGGTCTGTTTTGAAAAGTAACGTTTCAAATTTAACGTTAAAACCTTTGTCGGATACCAGATGGTCTAGCATAATTGATGCAATAACCCCTCTAAGATTCCAGTTGGGCGAAATTTATGATGCTCTTTACGAAATTTTGTCTGGAACAAATTTCGATAACAGTACAAAACATTTGGCTATTGCTCTAGTTAAAAAAATTAAAACTTATGAGTTTATGTGTATGTTAGTCTTGTAGTACAGAATACTAAATAAAGTTGATATTGTTACCAAGATTCTGCTAACAAAAAAATTTTATATTTTGCAGGCTTGCGAAAGTTTGAACAAGCTGAATGCCTTTTTAAAATAATATAGTTCTGATAAAGGGTTTAGTAACATGCTCGTAGATGCGAAAGAATTAGCATCTTGCTTGGAAATAGATGCGAAATTCAAATATTCAGAAATTTTAAGACCACGAAAAGTAAAAAAACAATTTTACTACGAAAGTGAAGATCAGGCAATTGAAAACCCAGAATTAAAATTTAAAATCAATTGTTTCTTTGCAGTGATAGGGCCTGTTCACATAGGAGTCCTTTGCGGAGCGTTAAAGTATAGAAATATATTTAACCAATGACAAACCTCCAAACGATTAGCAATGAAATTTTTAACGCCTATGATTGGTTTATTTTCGTCTCAACGGCATCTTTCCCTTAAGGGGATGCATCAGTAGACCTCGCAGATCGTTCGGTTCAATGTTAATGAATTGCGAAATAAATCTTTGCATACCGGGTTCCCTAATGAATATTTTTCAATTCTGTTTTCGGAATCTGAAAGTAGACTTCCAAAATAAATGCGTGGCTTTGCTAATTTTTTTTTATTATTATTCAAAATATTTTTAAAATTAAGTTAAAGGTTCAAAATTCCAAAACGAGAGGCATCGCTTGCTAAAAAGCTCTGTAACAAAATAACTAATAATAATTTGAAAATTTGAAAAACAAGACGCAAATCTTGAAACTTCAGGCTTTTTTTAAAGATTTTTTTTACATTTTTTGTGTTAATAGGTAATTTGTAGGAAAATTACAGCATGCAATAGGAAATTTACAACATGCATTAGCGGAGGTGAGATATGAAAATGATTAGAATTTCAGCGCAGACGCACATCACGCGCGCCTGTGGCGCCACTTCAAAGCGCTATTTAAGGCGTTGGATGCAGGAGGGTACGACGGACCGGCGTGTTCGATCGCATCCACCTCAGCGCACCACTTCACGTGATGACAGGCAAATTGTGCGCATGACAGTGACGGATCGCTCAGTCACATCACGAACCGTAGCACAGCACATTCATTGTCTGTACTGACGAGTCACGCTTCTGTCTGCAACACCACGATGGTCGCATTCGAGTCTGGAGACACCGTGAAGAGTGGATGCTGAACATCTGCGTTATGCACCACCACACTGGTCCTGCACCTGGTATTATGCTATGGGGCGGTATTGGATATCACTCACGCACACCTCTAGTACGCATTGCCGGTACTTTAAACAGCCAGCGTTACATCTCCGAGGTGTTGGAGCCAGTTGTCCTTCCTTACCTTCAGGGCTTGCCCACAGCCATATTTCAACAGGATAATGCGCGACCACACGTGGCACGCATTGTCCAACGGTTCTTCGTCAATCGCCAGATTGAATTGCTTCCCTGGCCGCCTCGCTCTCCGGATCTTTCACCGATAGAAAACATGTGGTCCATGGTTGCTCTACGATTGACCCAGATTCCATCCCCAGCTGCCACAGCAGACCAACTTTGGCAACGTGTGGAAGCTACGTGGTCTGCTGTACCCCAAGAACTCATCCAAAGTCTCTTTGAGTCAATGCCGAGGCGTGTGGCAGCGGTGATCTCCAACAATGGCGGCTACTCTGGCTACTGATTTTGGCAGGAACCACACTTCACAGAAGTATATAAATTTAATCATTTGATACTTGGTCAACATGTTATCTACAAATGACGTCGGAGTTTGGCGGGTTTCATACTTTCGTTTGATATACTTTCGCAACGTAGACAGGTCTTTCCACATCTTTATTGCATATATAAGATAATCCAAATGATAAATACTCATCACGATATTTTTTAATTTTACGTTTCTTGATGGATTTCAAGGTTGATGCTCCATCATCTAAGTAGCTTTCATCTATATTTTGTTTCAGTGTGAATCCAATTTTTAGCCAACGATCCACCTGAGTCGCCAGTCTATTTATAGCTACGTGTTCCCACGCCGCGCAATAGTCACAACAATGCAAAAAATTGCCTTATTTTATTTATTTTTACGTATTTGCAGTTGAATAAAAATAATAATTTTTTTACTAATTATTGTTTACTTACGTTAAAAACTAGTTAAGTAACAACAAATACAAAAGTCTCGACCATGTAGGATTTTTATTAAATGAGATATTTGATTAAAAGTGAAAAGTTGGGGGATGTAAAGTTAATGTCAAAATTGTTTGCTAAAGCATAGTGTACACTGAAGTCATAATAATCAATAATAATTGCAGTAAGTAAGTTGTTTTAATTATACTTATTAGGAATAAACTTATTCCACTTTCAATAAAAAATATTTTTGCGATAACATTTTATAGCCAAAATTCTTTTGTTTACTTTATGAAAAAATTGTATTCCATTGAATGTATGATTCCAAATATGAAGAGAAGGTGTCTATATCTTACTAAAATTACCGTTAACCCACTTTTTTTTAAAAGTGGACTTATACCTCTTTCAAAAATAACAGCTCATATATATATATATATATATATATATATATATATATATATATATATATATATATATATGTATATGTGTGTGTGTGTGTGTGTGTGTGTGTGTGTGTGTGTGTGTACGGTGAAACTCCTCTAAGGTGGCCAGTGGTACCGCTCCAACATTATTCGCCCCGAATTCGCAACGAATACACTCGGTTGATTCTGGAAAATAGTAGTGTGCAGTAGCAGTATACGCATCGTAAAATTTATAAAAAGACAAACACTCTTTGAGACTCTCTTGCCTACTTCAGGATAAAATTCCTTCAAGTTTTCCTTCAAGATTTGCTACAGACCGTTGACCTATTGTGTCACGGCTATATGTATGTATGCATGCATGCGTGTGTGTGTGTTTAGTTAATTTAAAAACCGAAAGATTTTCAGCTATCTTCTTCATGTGTTTTTAAATGTAATTTTCCTTAAAATATATTTTGTTTATCTGTAGAATTCAAATACATTAAAATAAGCTTAGTGGAATAATATTTTCGTTATTATTGGGCAATTATCCGTAAACATTTTAAATTTGTGTTGTGAAAACACAGCAATCACTTAACCTTTAAATATCGAAAGAAAAGTTCTTGGGAGAAAAAAAAATCTGTGTGAATAATTCCAGAAATTTTACAACCTATTATGAGATGAGAGCTGCCTTACTTAGCTCTTTTTCAAAACTAACAGTAGTAATCTTGCTTTGAAAGTTGAAAGAACTCATACGACTGCAATCCACGACTCGTCTATGTCGCGTTCTAATTATCTCTACCCCCTGTAGTTTTCCAACTACCCCTATTCTCAAATTCTTACAACAGTTCTTTCCCACTCTAGCATGTGTTGACATGGTACAAACATCCATCACGTTCGCCCGTGGTCAGGGATGTCTTCTGATTGGAAGAATGCTTGTGGAGGGTAACCGCCCCTCTCCTGTAAAAACTGGAGTATGTTTTCACGGCACAAAAGGTTCCCACTTGGTGAGGTATCCCCTTAACGCTCCGCTACCGGACTCTTGTGTGAACAGGCCCTTAGACATTACTCTTTCATCTGTTAATGAAAGATTTGAGCTATTATCCTCTCATTCTGATGTTTTTTAATTTTTGTGAAATATTGAGGATTTTGGCAGGTATTCTAACCAAGACCGATTTAATTTTTGTAGAAAGCTTGATGAAGCTTTCACTGACAAAGATCGAAACGAAAAAGATATAGACGGAACAGAACATTTACATGAATTACAATTTCTGCGAAATTGCGATAAAAGTGGTGACGTCCTCTGTTGTAGAACCACACAATTACATTATGATAAATAATTTAACTCATTCATCGCCAAACTTTACTATTGCATTACGTATATTATTAACTATACCAATTTCTGTAGCTACAGCTGAGAGATCATTCTCTAAATTAAAATTAATTAAGGATTACTTACGATCTAGAATGGGCCAGGAGCGGTTAGAAAATCTTGCTATCATTTCTATAGAGTCTGGCTTTTTAAAGCAGCTAGATATTGAAAATCTTATTAACGAATTTGCCAAAAGTAAAGCTAGAAAAGTGCAATTTCTATAAGATATTTCCGTCTTTTTCCATCAAATATTTGATGGAAAAAGACGGATGGAAAAATTTGATGGAAAAGTTATTTGATGGAAAAATTATTTATTTAAATAGACATATATATGTCTATTTAAAAAAGCAGGCAATCTAAATATATTTTATTTGACCTTTTGTTTTTTAATTATTTGGAATACATGTTGTATAACTGTAACACTGTTCTTTTGTTACTGTGAAATAAAAATTTTAATAATACCTTTTTGTGTGTGTACTTACTGTTTGCCTCAAATAAAAAATACATACGAGCAACAAGTCTGAAGTGTTAATTCTGTAACGATTACCTACGTTAAATATTATCGATCATCAAATTATTGTCTTTTTCAAATCATGTAAAAAGTCAAAGGGCTAACGAAGACAAAAACTTATCGGAGGTTGAAATTTAACATAATCATACTTTTGGCTCAATAAAGGCGCTTATCAGTATTTTGCACGACGGCGCAGAAGATGCTTGGCGCGTCACTGATCTTTCAAACAGCTGTCTCTGTTGCTTTGAAAGTCTTCCACACACGTTAAACAATGCTATGGGCGATACCAAACACTTCGGCTAAACTATTCACCCTGCGCCCTTCCTCAAGCTTAGCAGTTATTTTACTACGCGTAAAGTCATCTAATTGTGTCCTTCTAGACAGACATTTATCATCTGTAACACAATTACATTTCACTTTAAATTTTTACAACGACGAGCACACTAATTTACTATTCCCTAACTTTTCTCATAAAAACTTCTTTTATCAAGTTCAGCCCTGTCATGTGCCGTGCAACGTGACTATCTAGAAATTTACGTATGCGTCATCTTTCTACTGATCAAGTATCCTTATGTAAATCACCTCTAGCTTTTGCGCTTCATTTTTCGGGTTTAAACTAACGGAATACTGTCGGTCCTTAAGTTTTGCACACCAGTGTATTACGCCTTTATTGTCCTTCATCATCCAGTTTGATATAATGGCGCGATTGTCCATGTTATGTACGTGCTTATCTTACATTTTGAGGGATGTATTTGAATTTTTTCTTTAAAAATGACTCATTGCTCTGTTTTATTTTGCTATATCCGAGATCTTTCGTTAACATGGTAATAGGATAAATGATTTAGAGAGTTCAAGTTTATCGACCACTTCGTTACTTTTTCTCGCATTTCTCAAATTTCTGTCAGTTAACATAAGAGCACGCCATTCCTGGAATTAAACTCAAGCTTCTCTGCATTTCTGACAGATATGTAGTTACCCTTGCTGCACTCATCATCCTCCAAAGTTTAAATACATTTTGCTCACCTGTCATAGGGCTAATTTAATGGATAAAATTCTATTATTTTAGGTTCTATAATCCTTAATGGAAAACTTGGAGCCAGAGGGAAGTTACTACTACTAGAGTTTAATGTTTAAACCTCTACTACTGTAGTTGAGATAAATGACTGGCAGTTTGTGTAATAGGTTTTGTAGTAATTTTCAATCACGTTGCATAAGTAAGGGAAATTTTAAGTGATTATACATTTTAACGACATGTACATCGTTTCATAGCACTGCGAATTGAATTAGATTGTAGAATTAGCATACTAAGGGTTAATTAGTTAAACTAAGAATTTCTTTTGTTCCCTCGGCGAAATATCTTACCCCTATCAAGTTTTGAGGATTATACCCCAACATACATGTCCGGCCTTAAGCCATTGGACCTATTGGATCTAATCAAGCCCCACGATTGAAACTTAATCATTGAGAAATCAAAGCAAGGAATGCTAATTCTTGTTTCATTGGTATTCTGACGAGAGTTGTTGATCCAAGTGAATTTTGTTAGCAAAGAACTTCAAGGCGAATCTTCAGATCTTTCCACAGCACATCATTTAGAAACTTTCTTGAATGGCTGACAAAATATATTTTTTTTCCAATGCGGCAGGCACTTGACTTTTCTTGACATTCGACCATCAATACCGCGAAATCTTGTTGGCTTCTTTATTATGGGTATAGGTGAGCCAACATTGCTCCCTGTAGGGGAACAACAAGGAAACGTCCAAGCCTTACTCGAGATTGACTGGCTAGCAAAATATAGAGAATCTACTTTCGAACAAGTTTTAGTTGGAACGCAGAGGTTACGACTGATAAGTAACTACATAACATCAGGTAACACGTTCTCAAAAACGAGAAAGGCTATTTAATTACGAGTATGAAGAAGAACCAATAATTAATTCACTAGAAAAGTTTCAGGTGCATTGATTTTACAAAGTACAGGTAACCCTCCTATAACACGGTAGATAGGTTCCTAGAAAATACCGTGTTGTGTGAAACCGTGTTATATGAGACTCGGAGACAGTTCAAAAAAGGGGATTACATTCTGAAAACTTATTAAAAACAAACTTTTTTTTAAAAATTCCATATAAGCAACTTAATTTTTATTAAAAATATAAATGTATGTATAACACAAAATGAAAAGAAACAAAAAATATTATTTTCATTTAATGCGACCTTTAATAAATTTCTTCCTTATCACTGCTCAGTACAATCAAGCGAGAATGTTTTTTCCATTGAACGATATCATCTTCACTTTCAGAACCTTTTTCTTCATTTAGATTTTGTGCACCTTCTATCCTCTTTAAAAAATCTGTAATTTTGGTTTATTTGCTGGTTCTTACAAGGTCATTGTAGATTCACGGTATGGAGATGGACAATTAATTTTGCAGCTCCCTTTTGAATTTTCGGCTTCTTTCAGAGGAAGGGTCTGCATTCAGGAAAAATGATTCAAGATTTTCGGCTAAGCTTAGGCCTTCTTGCAATTTTATAGAGTTATAAATGAATAAATTATAATTTGTTTATACATTTTCATGTAAAGCCACTATAGATCATTATTCCTTCCCGTCATTATTTTAAGGTAATTTAGTTTTTAAATGTGTTAAACAAAAATCATGTTATCTAGTGCTGCAGAAGTACAGTGTTGTACAAAAGTTTTCGCAAATTTTTTATCGTGTTAGAGCGAAAACGCGTTACAGGTTGCAGTGTTATACGAGGGTTCCCGCAATTTATCTTACCGTGTTAGAGCGAAACCGTGTTGTAAGATGCCGTGCTGTAGGAGGGCTACCTGTACTGGAAAAAAACCTGACACGCTCTGCAGCAAAATTTCGAGCAGTTGGTTTCATTATGACACTTTTGGCTTCCTAAATACGTACATTACAAACTATTCCAAAGAACGGACTGCGAAAATATGCTTCGATTCCTCGAAGAAATGGAGGCATTAAAATATATCCTTCCTTCTTCATGTTTCTGAAACCCCATAAAAATTCTATAATTCCTTCGTACAGAGCTTTAGAAGTGCGGTAGCGGAAGCTTAAAAGGAAAGATGGTGCTGAGATGGAAATAAACAATCATAGGCGTTAAGTCATTAGTCTAACAACAACAGCATACCCATCTATAAACATGTAGGCAGTGGTTTGTGCTGTTTCTTTTTAGAAAATTTATGTAGAATCACTGAATCAGTGGCACACCAAGGATTGTTTCTTGGGGGGGGGGGCGAGATGAACGGATAAAAATATTTATAATGCATGGAGGGGGGCGAGATAGACGGATAAAAATATTTATAATGCAAAATCAATATTCATAATGCAATTTCTATTTCTTTGGGGGGGCAGGCCCCCCCAAAAGGGCCCCTTGGGCCCCCTGGGTGCGCCATTGCACTGAATTCACCAACTCAGAGCTCTGATATCAATAACATGAACACATCTCTAACGAATGCGGATGGTGACTTCAAGTTGGGTCAAAATTTTTATCTCGTGGGGCAGATCTCATTGCAGTGTTTAAAAGATTAACTGACGCCGTCGTGGCGAAGTTGCGGATGTAACAGAAGCAAAAAGGTGTCAATTTTTTCCATTCCAAAGAAAAGGACACTTCACTTTATAACAAAAAAAAAAAAGGACACTTCACTTTATGTGTTTGTTACACTATTGACCTAACGCCTATGATTCATTATGTCTCCAGATACTTTTGATCACATAGCGTACCCCATGCTACGAGTGCTTGTAAAGAACAGTAGATTTTGTTATTTTTTAATAATTTTTTAGTGTAAAAACAGACTTATTTAAGTCTCAAACTTAAATGCTTATTATAAAAAAGTGTTCGATTCATAATCGATCTTTTCTTAATTTTTGAAAGAAGTAGCAAGTATATATGAAGTTTCGATATTCACTTAGGTCGGTTACATTCGACGTATTCAAACTTTTAGTTGATCTGTTCCCAAGTTGTTATTAAAAACCGCCATTTAGTTTAAATTTTAATTTGTTTATCTCAGCTGTTAATGATATTAGGTTTATAACTTCGTAAGATTATCTTATTTTACTTCTCAATTTCATTATTATTATTATTGTGCTCTTATCCAACACTTTATATGTATGATTTCGCTTTGGTGTTTTTAGATTTTGTTATTGAAGTGTGTTCAAGTTTCCACCCGAAGTTCTTAGGATGTCTACTATTAAGTGGTTGCCTTTGGAGTCAAATCCTGATGTAAATATATGTAGATCTTAATAATTGAGAGTAAATTGTTATGAATAATAATGGCGAGTGCGTATTAAATTAATGTTCTCTTCTGTTTCATTATAGGTGATGAACAAGGTAAAATATGATTTACGCCAGTGTCAGATAAGTGTGTTTTAAAGTTTTGTTTTCCTAAACAAGTATGTTTTAAGGATGTTCTCGAAATTCGAGGCATTTCCAATTATCATTTAATAGCTTTTCATTAAAGTGAGCTCATAACTCATTTGGAAAAAATTAAAGGATCAAATTTTGATTTAAAATAAAATTTGAAAACATTTAATAGGATTTTCTTAAAATTCAGATGTTTTAAAAAATACTTAAACAGCTGAAATAGAAGTTGTTTAGATAGTTGCAGTCACAAAATAAAGTCTAATATGTCTTTGGAGTTTATATGATTGTATTGTTACAGTTTATTGATATTATCAATAAACTTCAAAGTCCAGTCTGAAGGTTGAGTGTTTTAAAAGTACTTAAGATTGTATTTAGTATGCTGTTTCATGTTTCTCGTGAGATCCTTATACATTAGGAGAATTTAAAGCTTAAGGGGCTTAAGTATTTTTAATTTTATGAAATAGTCAGCAGAATATACTTTTGAAATTGTTTACATGTGTGCATTCAGAACTGATAACTGTTAATGCAAACCTGTCATACACCTAAATAGATAACTGACTTTGCTGTACTATAAACGTAAAAATACCATATCCAGACTAGCAATTCTTATGTTATCAAATGCTCTTTTGAAAATGTAAGGTATCCAGGTATATTATTCATTTATAAAGAGATCTACTGCAGTTTTCAATATAAACAAAATTAAAAAAATTAGTGAGACTGATATTTGATAACCTTTATTCGCGTGTTTTTCATTTTTAAAGACCATTATTGAATACTAATAATTTTTTAAAGAGTATTTCAGTAGTGTTAGTTTGTTCTATTATGACTAAATTGTATTACTTCATTATTGAAATGGTCTTCATAATTTGTCTGTTTAGTTGCAAAAGAAGAAAAATAAAGATATTTTTATGCCATTTACATATGAATCAGGAAAATACATATAAATGAGGAGATTAATAATGTAATTTTTAGTTACTATTGGATTGTTATTAAATTTCTATTAGATTTTGTTATCATTTATATATTGTTTGTAAAGTAATATATTTGTTACTTTTAATGTCTTGTAACATTTTATCTAATAAATAGAGTTAAAATGTGTATCTCATATTTTAACTAATTTCAGTTTAAGTTATAAAATGTCCATTTAATCATTGTTAATTTTTTTTCTAGTGTCTTAAAAATTTAGGAGTGCCTGAAAACTGGGGAATATCGGATATCATATCTCTGGATGAAGAATTTCTGGATATGATACCAGTTCCTTCTCTAGCATTATTACTCCTATTTCCAATTACTTCTAAAGTAACCTTTATTTATACTTGACTTATATTTTATAATTGTCTGATTTATTATATTGTTAAAGGTATTAGGAAGGGTTTTTGCATTTTAAAAATTTATCAATTAGCCAAAAGGATGTGGGGAATGTGCTTTTAGCAATTGAGATGGGAAAAAATGTCTTCATGTTCCCAGATGAACATTACATTCTTAAATATGGCAACAGATTTAGAATTTTAAAAAATCAAGAGAAATCCGTTTGAACATTTAATGTCAGTTAATTGAGCATTTTAATATTAATATAGTATTAATATGGCCGACTGGCTAGTGCACTGGCTTTCGGTACCAAAGTCTGGGTTCGAATCCCACTTTTGGCATGGACATTTGTAGCCTTTCTAAATCAGCTTTAAGCAATAGGTCCCAGTTTAATTAGCCCTCGTGTAGAAAAATTGACCGTAGCACTCTAAACCAAATTAATATTAATATGATAGCTCCATTATATCCATGGATGCCGTAAGTAATAATTTTTTCCAGTAAGCATTTTTCTCTTAAATTGTCTATTTTTAAAGGTATCAAAATTAAAAGGTACCATAACTTTTAAGGTGATTTAAAATTCACCTATCTGCGGGGTTACAGTTTCATTTTATTTTATTGTAAAATTATTAAAATTTCTTTTAATTTTTTATTAGAGCTCATAATTTGTATTTCATCAGCTTAAAATTATTCGGTACTAATATTGAAGCTCTTAGAGTTAATCATATTTGGCTTCCTGATCTTGAGAAAAGTATCAATTAATTTTATGTTCTAGGCATTCTTATCGAAAAATAGGTGTATTTTCCTAATATAAGTTGTGTAAACAAGTTAGGTTTGGTTTGGTTTGGAGCGCTACGGTCAACTTTTTGCTACACGAGGGCTAATTAGACTGGGACCTACAGTTTAAAGCCGATTCCGAACGGCTACAAGCATCCATGCCAACAGTGGGACTCAAACCCACAGGATCTGAACCAAATACCAGCGCCCTAGCCATTCGGCCATCACCTGGCTGTAAAAAAGTTAGTAAACATTGACTTTTTTTTAATATTTTTTTATTTATTTAAAGTTCTAAAAAGCATGTGTTTTACCAGCCAGTTAAATTATATTTGCAAACTTTATGTATGGTTGTATTTTAATATAATGTTTGAATCTTTATAATATTGGAAGTTTTAAATTTGTTTCAAATAGAAAATAAAATTTTTGTGTGGCATTAATTTTGCATATTCATTTGATTTGAATAGCAGTAAAAATTTAAGAACTGTTGCATGTAAAATAAAAATTGTATGAAATAATTTAAGTAAATTGCCGAATCTATTTATTGACTTTTATATTTTTCTTGTTATTGGTATAATTCAGGTTATCAGGATTAGGATATTTCAACCCATTTTTCAGAAACAAATAATTTTTTTTCATAACTTTTTAAACCTCCATCTTACTTGAAATTTGTGGAGGGTAAGAAAACAGCTTTTAAGTCCTTAATAGCAATGAAAAATATTGGCTAGCTCCAAAGTAATAGGGCCAATTTTTCTTCATATAGACTGCGGAACATCGGGCGTGGTTGTCCCTTGTCCAATACTACCTAATGCATTGTTGTCTGAAGTTTATACCTGCCAGGGGAAATGAATGAATAAATGTCAGAAAATAGTGATTAAAAACCTCAATTTTATTTCCTTACCCATGAAAACTCGATTGTCCTGCAGCTTTGTAGTGAAAACGTTGGTCTAATTTTTGTCAGTTTCTTTTCTTTTTTTTCAATCTCCATTCTTATGCGATGGACAATAAGTATCTTGTATTAAATGCAAGGAAAAAAAAAAGAAATTTTTTGAAAATTTAATTGCACTGTTGCATCGAAGTGAATAAAGATCAAGTAGTTCTTTAACCCTGTAGAAAGGTATATTTAATGTTTTGTTTTGTTATTATCTTGTACAAATGTGTCATATTCTTTTGTGAATTTTAAGAGGATATTTTGCCCATTTCCCCCTCTACATAACATCAGTATGAGATTTCAAATCTCATATTGCCTGAATAATGTCTGAATAATGAACTAAAAATAACAGACTCTAAGGAGAAAGGTATACCTTTTGAATGGGATTCTAACAAAGCATGGAAATTTAATATCCGATTTTATTTGGTGATTGAAAAGATATGTTAAGCCAGCAAACAAAGGCTTGTGATATATTAAGTGATTATTAGATGTCATTACAAAATAATATCAAAATTATATTATACATCTGTATCAGGAAGTAGAGCAAATGCTTAAGAATTTCGAAGGAAAATTTTTTTCTCAAACAAAATGAGTTCATGCTTGTAAAATTGGGGTTGATAAAGTTTGAACTAGTTGATGTCCAGTTAATATACTGTATAAACATTTGTTTAATAATTGGTTAGACTTAATTTAATATGCCAAAGGAAAGGGCCTTTGAAAAGTTGATTTGTCTTAATTCATTTCTATATAAATATATATATTTTTGACATTCTTTAGTATGTTGAATATTGTGACAAGCAAGAGCAGCTTCAAAAAGGAAAGGAGGAAACTGAAGGTGTTTATTATATGAAGCAAACTATAAGAAATGGATGTGGAACAATAGCTTTGATACATGCTATTGCAAACAATGAAAATCGATTGAATCTTAAGCCTGATTCTGTTATGAAGAAGTTCTTGGAGTCGACTAGAAATTTGTCTCCTGAAGAAAAGGGGAAAGTATTAGAACAAAACATGGTATGCTCTATTTTGATTGCTGTCTTAAAAAATTAATCATTAAGCTCTTTAATTTAAAATTTTATAAATTGGGAAGAATCTAAATACAGTGATTTCCGCTTATAAGAATCAAGTTTGTTATTACTGCTTTTGATTCTTATAAGCAGTTGATTCTTATAGCCGAAATTTAGGTTTTTAGACTGGCACAAACACGTATATATACATATATGAGATAATTTACCATAAAATACTCTTTAATTTACGTTATTTATCTTTTATTAAAATTATTTTTTATAATTTTAAAAATACATCTTAATTTCTAGACCAATAAGTAGATACACATGATTATAGTAGTAAGAGAATAAAAAATTCCAATATTTGTAACAACATACCTGCTAAACATTTTTAACATTTCAGCTACAGGAAGTTTTCTATGGTAGTTTGACGTAATGAAGTTTTCAGGAGGCTGTTTATACCTCTTTCAATATCAATAGTCTCAGACGAAGATTCACCTTCTAGCTTATGTTTCACGGTTTGATAACGTGCTGAATCTACTAATGTCACATTTGCCTAAGTGATAGTGAACACTTTGTCGAAGATTTATGTGTTTCAGGGTCCAGGATGCCACAACCAGGAAATAGGAGGTAGGGGAAAAAAAAAAGAGTCCTTGTATTTGTTTGTCAGTGGAGAAAAGTGAAATCGGACCCGGACGGGTAAGATGCTTCTGGGTCAAGCTAATAGGACAGTGTTTAGTTAAAGCATTTAAAGGGAAACTATTATATTATATTATGTCTAACAAAGAAAGGGGTGCATTTTACGGCAGTATTCCATCCCATCTTATCAGTCTTTCTTTTAAAAAAAATAAAGAACTTCGTGCCTTTTTAGGGTTTAAGTGGCTTTTTTGAAAAAATGAAAGGAAAGCGAAGAGTGTAAACTGATTCTTTAAAGCAAAAATTTTAACATGGAAATAATACATTTGCTTTTGTTTTTGCGATATTGATTCTTATAACCACTGATCACTATAAGCGGCGGTTACTGTATTTGATTTTTTTTATTAAATTATAATCTGTAGAATAGCTTCTTACATGTGAACCAATAAATAATTTACACTTACTTTATGCTCAATTAGCAGTCTATTTTTTTTCTCTCAGATGGAAATTACAATGCTTTAGCAATTTAATATTCAGCTAAAACACTCTTCATACTTTGTATTAAAATTTATGATATAATGATTTATGATTATTGCATAAATAACACCATGATAAATTTTTAAAATGAAAAAATTAACAATTCTTTATGGACATCCAGGTGTATTGAAAAAAAAAATACTGAAAGGATGTTAGAGACAGAGAATGTCAGCAGTACATGCCAGTCCCTTAATCATTCTAACCTTTTGAACATCATAACTTAACAAACCTATGGGAAAACACTATAATTTTAGTGAAGGAAAATCTTTAGAAAAATAATATATTAACAAATGTTTTGGATATCACAAATGAAATTTTGTAATGGTATTTTGTAAACTAGATGCACAGTAAGTATATTGCCTCATTCAAAATGAACTGAACTAACAATGTTCAAATTTGAAGTTTAATGACATTCTCCCCCATATTTTAAAACAATCAGCAATGAGAGAGATTTTTAATTCTTCAAAATTTTAAAAAAATTGTTAAAATATTATGATAGGTTTAGCTACTAAAAGAATGTCATGAGGAAAAGCTAGTTTGCTTTCTAGTAGGTTGTGTGGTGTGCTGTGCTGTGCTCTGCTGTCCCTTACATGAGTAAAAGTTTGTGAAGGGAGTGAAAGATCCATGAAACTTATAATGAATGAGCTTGCAAACATTTTGAGTCTTTTAATTTATTTGTATTGTGATTTTGTATATCATTTGAATTGTGAATAGCTAATTTTTAATTCTTTTATCTTTAGTTTTATTTAAAGATTGAGGTATCCTTTTTTCATTTTACTCTCCTTTTATATTTTAGGATATAAGTGCTGTACATGAATCTAGTGCTCAACAAGGGCAGACTGAGGTTTGTTTCTCTTACTATATATGACATAATTAAGCTTGAAGTAGCCATGTTGTTAATTTTGTAAGTCTTTTTGCCCCACACACAAATAATTCAATTTATAAAATTCCAAAATTAATCTTTCCCTATAACAAACTCAGACAGAAAAAAGGAATCGTAATTCCTTATATTTTTATTACTAAAAGGGTTCACTTAGAGTTCTGTTTTGTTTTCTAATCCTGTATTCTGTGCGCTGATTCATTTCAATTTGCATTCTAAACTTAAATTCTTTTTTGATTCTGTTTTTCTTTAGAACATCTTCTCGCAATAAATAACAAAATATTTTTGAATTAAGCAACAACTAAAATAAATGACAACTGAGTTTTTTTCTTTAGGAAATGATTTATAGTAAATTACTGTTGTGAAGAAGGAAGGCTTCCTACTATGTGACATACATAGGTTTAAAATTCTGTTATCTCTTAGAACATGAAATCTTTGAATATTCATTTTTGTTTTTTCATTGTACAATAAATAGTTTTAGAGTCAGAATATACAACAGTAAGGAAATTAATGATCCCTTTGGGAATAATTCTTATTCATACTTTTTGTGTGCAGATATGTTCTTTACAGTTAACCAAATCTCATGTATACATAATTATGAAGTTATTAAAAATTCATCTTTAATTAACTTTTTACAATTTATAATTGAAGCACAGCTATGTTTATATGTATATTTATATCCATTACTTTTATTTAAATTTTTTTGTCTAACTAAATGGATTTGTATCACTTATCATTTGAGTAATTCTTATTCTCATACTTAAAGTGACTAAATGTGTATACAGATTCAACTTGGATCTTATGTTTGTAGATGTTTTATTTCTAATCTTCTAGTCCTTGAACTCATAAATCCTCTATAGGTCCATTAATAGACGAGGATTGGTAATAAGTCCTCCCTAGATAAATTTAATTAAGTTAAAATGTGTTGCCAGGGGTGGCCTACCCAGTATTACACTTTTTGCAACTGGGAAAAGTTTTGTTTAGCCAATCAAATCGTCAAATTCATGGATAGTAGGGTAAAGGGGACAGTTTCTGTTGGTCAAGGACCAGGAGCACCTGGAGGTAGAATACTGAAATAGCTCCAAGTGCCTGCTAGCTTTAGCTGGACATAACAGAAAGGCCTTCCCACCTAGGGTGACTCTACCAGGAATTAAATTCCCAACGTACTTCACCCCTTCAGTCCAGTGCCACGATGAGGCATCATAGCTGGACTTTATATTTTATGTCTAAGAAGTGAAAACTGTCTTATCTAGATTTATGCATTTAACAGTTAATCAATTCTTAGTTTATGATAAAAAAATTCAAATAAGTATATTATGACTGGTCAGACTTTATTAATTTGAAGAGGGAACTTTGATATGTGATGTGTTGTTATAAATCAATTTGAAACTAAGATGTTTTATCAGTATCACTTTGAATTATATTCTAATTGCATAATTTTAGGGGTTTGTTAATTGTAGCCTAGCCGTAGATTATGAACCCCTGACAATTTTGGTTGATTTTTATACTGGCTGTCAATTATAAATAGGTCATTAAACATTCTGACCCCTTATTTTTAATTTCTGTGTTTAAAGGCATGCTAAAAGTTTTTAAAACAGTGGCATTGTGTTCAAGGTTCATAATTTTCTCTATTAATCCATAAAAAGTGCTTATTTTCTCGTACAGAAACAAACTAATTTTCAGTTTCCTAGTGGTCATGATGTATTTGTGTTGTTACCAGCATGCAAGTGTGAGTTTCTTTTTAAAGGCAGGTATTTAGTAATGCAGCTCTTGTTTAATTGGATTAGTCACACTTGTGAGTAATCTAGGCTGTTTATTTACTGGTATACTAGCAGAGAGTTTATTTCGAATAAATGCTGCACAAGAGGTTGCCAGTCATTTTGAATGGGAAGCTGGTATATAATGGCTTAAATGCTATGTCATATAAATTATTTTTTTAGTTGAGAAATTTTTTTGAGTTTGATTAGAAATTTACAATGCTATTAGGTTTGTACGTATAGTGCTTTGCTTAATTGCTCTAATTTTGCATCATTCTTTCTGCCTCTTATATTGAACATTTCTATAGCTAAAAAATGTAATGCTAATGAAATAATGTAAATTTTTGGGAAAATTTTTTCTTATAACTTGCAGGAAAAGCCTTTATTAAAAAGTCAAATGTAGCAAGGTAAAAAAAGAAATATTTTTCTAGTAGTGACTTCCAGTTCATGTAAATAATTGTCTTTTAATTTTTTGGTGTAGAACAGAATTTGCTTTTACGCCAATCAAAATATGTAAATGAAAAAAATAAATATGTTGCAAGTAAAATTTTCAATTGACTGTCAGAAAGAGCCATGTTATATTTCTTTTGATGTGTAAGTTATTGATGATTAATAAGAATCATATTCATATTTTGATCCTGTCATGCAAGATGGAAGAAGGTAAAATTTCTTGCCCTTGATTTAAGAACCTGATTAGGAGGTGGGGTTTAAAAATTACTATCAGACTTTCATGACATGTAATATTCACCCTATGTTCAGAACCGATTCAAGACTATATTTAGCCAGTATTATGGAAGAAACCCCTTTTCCATGGCTACCCCTCAAAATGGCCCTTTTATTTTTTTTGAACCATGACTGGCGGCCATAGAAAAGTTAGTATTTCATTCTGAAGTATGACCTGTATACCAATGGGTTTTAATGGGATCTCTAATTTTGGCATTTCTGTCAACCATGATTCCTATACAGAGTGCAAGCTATCTCTGTAGCCATAAAAAAGTTAATAGTCTTCCTCAATATCAAACCATATTAAATTTATGAAGTTTATTATAACATCTATTGATATAGAGTGTGAAGAATCCATTGATTCTCACAATCTTAAAGAACAAGACCCCTTCTTTTTATGCACGTTCCAGGAAAAAGCAACAGTGAACCTGCGGGCGGACCCAAACAGCTGTTGACGCTAGATCAATCAAACTCCAGAGAAAATGAGGTCACTTTTAAAGGTGCCAGCTTTTGACACTAGACCAATCAAACTCCAGAGAAATGAGGTCATTTTTAAAGGCGCCAATTAGAGCCCTTTTAAATTTAGAGTGATATCAGTGCCAAATTGAAAGTGCGTCGTTACAAGAGTTAAAAAATTCAGTTAGCTCTGAGTTCTCATGCTGAGACTTGCTACTCCGGCAATTGCAGCCATGACTTTGTTTCAAGTCCTCGGCGAGGCAAAGTGTTTTACTTTCGATTCGGAGAAGAATTGTTCGACACCTCGTCGACTTACTTCGGGCAGAAGTATATTGAAGGCTGAGTTTAGGATCTCAAGCTAAGAAGTGCTACTCAGGCCTCACAGCCAGAATTTAAATTCTCGATAAGTCCTTGTGATAGGCGAAGAGTTTTATTGACTTCCTGTCGACCTCCAGTATCTGACATAGCTTGTTTTATGTTCCCAGAAGGATTTGGACAATTGTTGAGTTTCTGTGGACTTGAATTCTCGCAGAAGTGATCTTGATGCATCCTGAGTTCCCGTGCACGATCTAAAGAACTTTAGTGCCTGAGTGCAGTTAGACATCTAATATGAACTGAGGTGTGGTAGCTGACTTGTATATCCGCACAGCATTAGAGAGCATCGCTCCTGTAATTTTCATTGACTCAATCATCTTGTAAATAAATTGTTCATTTTAAATATTATTAGATTGTATCGCTGATTTCTTTTCGCTACCATTCGGCGAATTCTTTACAAGAGATAGTATTCAATATTGATTTCAAAGGACGTCTTGACCAGGAATTGAAAAACAAAACAATACAAAGTGTTCTAATCTATAGCATTTGTGTTGGTTGATAAGTTCAAGCAAATTACTGGCAGTTTTGTGGGACTCGCTCCCTTCTGGCCACTCTTGTGGGCCTGGGGTAAGGACGCCTGGGTGCTTGGAAGGGTTGGTGCATGGAGGGTGGTCATCTGCTGCAGTCTGCACCTACCGGTTGGGGTTCAACCCTGAGGGCCTTACTGCTATATCAGGCTCCATCCACTGTTGTGCCCTTGGTTGGTTATGGTTTGATAGTTTGTTGGCACCACAGTAAATTAATGAATGCAGATTTCCTTACTTTCCAGGAGAGCAAAAAAAAAAAACAGTTTGAAGCTTATTTTTTAAAACATAAGAAGTGATTTTTTTAAATTTAAAATTAAATAGGTCCATCAAGTGCTCCAAACATGTTTTTTGTTATTGATGCAAATTTAATAATATTTAGCTAATTAATAAGATTATTTAAATCGCTGTAAGGAGTAAAGGGCACTGGAAGTATGTTGCCATTTTTAAAATTAAATGCACGTTTTCATTTTCGAATTAAAGTTTTGAACTTATTCTTACTGTATTCAGTCTTAAATATTTTATTGTTTTCTGACTTTCTATATTGATACCATATACAGTCATTAAACTTAATTTTTTTGTCTCCACATTGTTTATCATCGGTTTGCATTTCACTCCCCCTCCTTTTTCTTAATTATTTTTTCAGAGACAAATTGGTCTTGGCTAATATTAATGTATTAAAAAAGTCATCATGAAGGAGTTTAACTACATTATAGGGAGTGGGCTTTTTACGTGCCTCCCTTATAACTTGATCCCAGTCAGAGGGTATGAAAACTGGACTATTTTTTGCTTTCGATTCAATCTCCGAGTAGACCAAGGCAGCTTTCTTTTCTGAATGCCGGATTCAGAATAAACATGGTTGATGGTTTGTAAAGTAGGGTGTATCTGTAAGGCACATAGAAGAGAAATGGGAATTTTTTTGTTGTCCACAACTATCAGACATCATTCTTACATGTTTTATATCAGGATGGTCTAAAATATACTTAACAATTGCTGTAGAAATTTCTACACTATCTCTCTTACCTTCTGTTTCATCCCAAGTATAACAATTCACATTGGCATTACTTAAATTGTATACTGTTAAGTTATATACTGCAAGCTTCCATGCATTAAAAAAAAATGACCCAGCTGCACCTTTTGGTGTGTATAAAACATAATCTAATCAAAATTAAACAACATTTTTGAATCCCCCTTTCCCGCAATCTTATCTTCATCTCTTCATAATCTAGCAGCATCTCTATGATTTAAATGTAGACTATACTCTGCCTCCATTTGTTGGTTTTTCGCTCTCACTACTTGCGTTATATTTGATACATCTTTTACATTTATCCTTTTTAGGTTTATGAAAGCTTAATTTGTAAGTTCTAAAATCCTTGTGGAATGACTCAACGTAAGAAGGTTTCATGTTGTGTTCTTGACACTATACTACATGCAAGTTGTACATTGTTGTAATATTGAGTTCTAAACTTAAATATTTAAAATTGGTTGATTTTCTACAGAATTGAGATGGAAGAGCAGGAAATGACATCATATGCTCTTTGATAAAATTGACCTGCTCCTCAATTAACCCCGATAAGTTCCCCTTATTTTCTGAATTTAAAATTCCGCTGTTGTTTAATTTTTTTAATGCACCTCTCAGAGCCCCCCAGAAATTCCTGAAGTTCTTAAAAACATTTGATATTTCAGGCATATTCGACAGTTTGGAATGTCCTAATATTAAGAAACCATGTTTAAACATACTTGTAAACTAGTAAATTTGCCATATACGTTAAATTGCAACTCTTGTGGGAACGGACACAATAGTGTAAACTTTCAAATAAGAATATTTGTTACTTTAGCATATATAAATCTACAGAAGCTCGATATTTGTCAAAATGACATTGCTGATTCTGGCTTTCTGAGCACCGTAGAGATTCAACACTTTATCACAAGGTGGGCCTTGTAGAGTAATATGATAAACAAACAAATTTTAAAAATGTGATTTTTCACATTCGTTAGTTTACCGTGGGGCTAACAATTTATTGACTACTTGGAAAAGGATCAAATACTCACCAGAGAATACTTTGCATATTTACTGTACTGTTTAAATAGGGAAATTAAGGCAAAAAAGCTACATGTAGCCAAAGAAATTCTTTTCCATCATAATAATGTTCCTTCTCATTCATATGCCATTGCAGCAGCAAAAAAAAAAAAACTGTTAGACTAACACTACGAAATAGTTGTCCACCCTCCATGTGCTGGATGATGGCCTAATGGCTAGGGTGCTGGCATTTAGTAGCATAGTCTGTAGGTTTGAATCCCTCTCTAGGCATGGATGTTTGCAACCATTTGGAATTGACTTGAAGCAGTAGGTCCTGGTCAAATTAGCATTTGTGTAGCAAAAGTTGATTGTAGCGCTCCAAACCATCCACCCTCCATGTTCTCAAGATTGGTGTCTCTACTACTTGTTCCCAAATAAGAAAAATTTCTGGTACAGCAGAAATTTGCATCAAATACTGAAGTGTTTTTTGAAACAAATGCTTATTTTACAAAGTTGGGTATGACTTACTTTTTAGAGAGGTTAAAAAAAGCTTGAAAATTATTCGATCAAATGTATTGACCTTCAGTATATAGCATTAAAAAAAAAAAATTCACTATTTTTGCATGGGCTTATCAAGCATCCTCTTGTGTAATATTCCCACTTCCAACACAGAAAATTTCTGAGATGATGGATGCACTCAAATTGCAAATTTATAAAGGAAGAGGAAAAACCTGTAGTATTTAAAAAAAAAAAAAAAAAAAAAAAAGGGAGATAGGTGGGAAACAAAATAGAACTCTTAAAGATTAAGTGTGTTAAAAAAGTTTTATTTTAGTTACATATTTCTTAGTTTTAATTTCTCAGAACTATTGAAAGTTATCCTGTTATGGTGCTTCAGCAGTTGCTATTATTGCTCTTTGTCAAGAAACAAGCAATTGTTTTAACAATAACCAATAAAACTCATAAACCCACAAATCTGTTTTTCTGCTTACTCTATCAACATCAGATTGTGTAACAACTTTTGTACATATTTTATTTTGTGGAATATTAAGGCTAAATTTTGGAGAATGTCTAATTTGAATTGTGAATAATTGATTGATTTATACATGAGCTTATCCAATGAATTCTGCTAGTAAATCGGCCTTTTCAATCAAAGTATCATTTAAATTTTTTGTCATTTGATGTGTTCTGTAAAGAGTTTTAGTCATACCTTGGTACTTGCCTGCTTCAGTCCTTGTTGTATTTCGGTGTGGAAAAATTGCTTCGGTACATAACATTTGTGCAGTTTTTGTCGTATTTCAATGTGAAAAAAATGCTTCCATACTCTAGGTTTGCTCAGTATTCGTCACACATGCTAAAACATGTATGAGACAAGATGGCTCTACTGAATCTGGTGTCCGGACAAACAGAAAAACCAAAATAGGTTGAATTATAAAATTTTGTTCAAAAGTATCACCCTGACAAAGCTCTAGCAAGCCGAAATGTAGACTTGTATAATAGTCAAGCAGTGTCTCACTTCAGATACATTTTGAAACGTTGGCCGAAGCTAGTTTCTCTTGGTAGGTTTGTAGAGAAACTTCCTAAATCTGAGTCTACAACAAGGATCAATGGTGTTAAGAGACAGAAAGGAGAAACAATCCATGTGTAAGCACCTGATGTTTTATTGGAAGGACACTCCCCTTCCAAGCAATAACCCCTCCTTCTCCCCTTCATCCCTCCTTATCCCACTAGGCCATAAACTCTTTTCAGTGCAGGCTGAGTGAAGATAAATTTTATCTTATCTAATTACAGTAAAACCTTGTTTATCCAGTCTAACTGGGAGCATAGGCAATCTGAACAGTCAAAAATCCGGATAATCCGGGTAGTATGGATAGTAAGCAAAACAAAATCCTTAACTAAGCAGACTTACTGTTTATTATGATAAAAACTATGTTTTGTAACAAAATTGCTTAGTATTGTTAATGAGACATTAAAAAATATAAAAATATTCTTTCACATCATTTCTTAACAAAGAATTGGTAAGTCTAGTAAAGCTTTCTTAAACTCAACAAAAAGCATTTTATGAACCATAATGTATTGTACGCAGGAACTGTACATTTAATCAAACTAAAAAGCGAATATTTGGTGCACTTGTAGTTACATTCTTACTATCATAGTTAAAAATTATCTAATGTGAACATTAAATAAAAATTCTACAAATTTGATCCGGAGATCTGGATAAATGAGGTTTTTACTGTATTGTTTTAAATTTTGTCTGTCTGGTTAAGAGATTTTGTTTAAAAATAAAACAGCCCACATCAGTTTTTAAGTTGCCAATAAAATGTGAAATTTCTGGTTTTCAGGAATGAATTAATTCAGTTTACATTAATCCTTATTGGAAAAATTCATTTGGTACTTATCGTGCTTTCTGCAACCAATTAACAATGAGTACTGAAGTACCACTGTAGTTCTATTGTTTGTGTATCGTATTTGTTCTGATATTTTCATAAAATCTTTCTAATTTTACCTTCTAGAGAGTATACCTCTAAATCTTTTATATTTGATCTTTCTAGTTCTTGTGAATAATTCTGTAAACGTTTAGATTAATTTTCATTTCAAGCACTTTCCATTTATATTTTCTTTCCCTTTTTATTATTTATCAGATTTGTTATATTTATTCAAAACAGGCATTTTGCTTGATAAATCATGCAAATTTTGTGAGCCATGATAGTTAACGACATCTTGGCCACTTATTCTTAAAAGCTGGAAGTGTTTATGATATGAGGCCAGCAGTATAGCTCATAGTACGAAAGAGGCAGATATGTTCTACAGTTATTTTTATTCAGCTTCTAGAGAATTTAAAACATTATTTTTCTTTAATGCTTTCAACAAATAAATATTTATATATTTTACAAATGCTGGTCATTTGACCATTAGGCCATTGGACCACGGGCTCTCCAATACTTGAAAACGACGGACCTAAAATTCAGAAGTGCAGGGCACATGTCAAGATGTAATGCAGTCAGGCAAAGCTGAAGCAGATTTAGCATGAACCAGTGTGCACCATGAAAAATAATGTTAACACAAGTAAATATGTATATTAGCTAAATAGTAATATACATATTATTATTATTATTATTATTATATTATGTTATATATAATGTACACTATAATAATAAAATACATATAATGTGCATTATAGCATGTATATTATTAGCTAAATAATGGTAATGCAAATAAATATGTATGCAAGACTTTCACCACTACTTCCATCTAACATAAACATTGTCATTTCTTCTCAAATCAGTGATGTAAATTTAATGCGAAATTTTACTTAGAAAATTTTGTTTGGTGTTGGTAATTTTGTTCATGTATATTTTCACCTTGATGATATGTACTTTTTGTATGAAGGAATTATTTGTCTGTCCTTTTTATTCATTTATATTTCTTTTAACAGACTCCAAATTTAGATGATGAAGTTAATCTGCACTTTATCGCTATTGTTAATGCAAATGGCAAGCTAGTTGAATTGGGTTGGTATTCTAATTTTCTGTATTTATATTCTCACTTTTATTTATATATATATATATATATATATATATATATATATATATATATATATGTATATGTATATATATGTATGTATATGTATATATATGTATATATATGTATATATATATATATATATGTATATATATATATATATGTATATATGTATAATATATATATATGTATATATATATATATAATATATATATATGTATAAAATATATAATATGTATATATATATATATATATATATATTTATATATATATATATATATATATATATATACACTCATGGACAAAAAAATTAGCGCACCAAGAAATAATTGCGGGATCGTAACGAAACTTGCAATGAAGGTACATGTCAGGGAGATATGCAAATGATTAGAAATGCAGCGTGATTGCGCATTACGTATAGCCGGTGGAGGGCGTTGAACATCGTACTCTGTGGAGTATAAAATAGGTAACCAAAGCTTGTTTGAGTGTGCTGAATCATTTACAAAGGAAGAGCTGAGATAGACATGCCATTACGCCGTGTTCGAAGACAATATAAGCAGTTGTCGCAGTTTGAGAGGGGGAGAATCGTCGGGATGATGGAAGCTGGGTTGTCAGCTAGGCGAGTAGCTCGTCAATTAGGCCGCTCTGATTGTGTTGTGAGGAGGTGTTGGGACCAGTGGACCCGAGAGATGTCATGTACACGAAGACCAGGCTCAGGTCGCCCTCGACAGACCAGTCGTCGAGAAGACCGCCACATCGTAAGAAATGCACGCGTACAGCCAACTGCTTCATCGGCCGCCATCCAGGCACAGGTAGCACCTTCACTAGGGGCCTCTGTGTCTTCTCGAACCATACGAAGGTGCCTGGCTGAAGGACAGTTGGTATCGCGGCGCCCATTACGTGTGCTGCCCTTGACGGCCTCCCATCGACGCCTCCGTTTGGAGTTTTGCCGCGCACGAGGAAACTGGACTGCAGCGGAATGGAACCAGGTCGTCTTTAGCGACGAATCCAGATTCAATCTCGGCAGTGATGACAATCGTGTTCGTGTGTGGAGAGCCCGTGGTGAACACATCAATCCTGCCTTTGCTGTACAGCGACACATCGCTCCCACAGCTGGTGTGATGGCATGGGGTGCCATTGCCTACAATACACGGTCACCCCTAGTATTGTTCCGTGGCACCATGACAGCCCAGTGGTATGTTCATGAAATCCTGCAACCACATGTGTTGCCACTCATGCAACAGCTCCCAGGAGCCATTTTTCAACAAGACAATGCTCGGCCTCATACGGCAAGGGTGTCACAAGACTGTCTCTGCACTGTTACTACCGTTCCTTGGCCTACCCGATCCCCAGATTTGTCTCCAATCGAGCATATCTGGAATCATTTGGGACGACGAGTTGGGTATCCCACGAGTTTGAACGAACTAGAGGCAAGGTTACAGCAAATATGGAACGAAATGTCTCAAGACATCATACAGAACTTGTATGACTCAATGCCCGATCGTATCGCATCGTGCATTCGCGCTAGAGGGGGTCCAACGGAGTATTATCTCCTCCGTTCTTTTGCCTTTTTCTCTGAAATAAATTATCCTTTTTCTTTAATTTTCTTATCATTTACTTATATCAAAGAAGTCATTACATATGTAAAATTTCGTTTCATTTTGACGACTCCTTGGTGCGCTAATTTTTTTGTCCATGAGTGTGTGTATATATATATATATATATATATATATATATATATATATTATATATATATTATATATATAATATATGTATATAATATATATATATATATATATATATATATATATATATATATATATATATCTGTATATATTTACTGTTTTAACTTAAACATATTTTGAAGAAATTATTTACAAGAAATGTTTCTTTTTTTCATTCTCGACACTTAACATCAGTGCTTGACTTTTCCTAATTTTTTGATTAAACATTTTTGCATTAAATAATTTCTCTTATTGAGAAGAATTTTATCAAGCATTACTTATCAGTGTACGAACTTCGCATTTTTAACTGTATTGTATCTAGATTGGAAGAATTTATTACATTTCCCATAAATTTTTTTAAAACTTTACTCTGAACTTCATCAGGAAACAAGGAAATCATAGTTAATTTTTAGTTAGAGCTATGGATTTCCAGATTTTCGTTTTTCCAGGCTAGGCAAATTTAATTATTCTTAAGTTTCTTTAATGTTTACCTGTTTAGTGAGGTGAGAAAGGCTTTGTACACTGCTGGCCACTATAAATGCAACACCCTGAAGGAAACATGCAAATAACATGAAATTTACAACATGCATTAGAAGGAGGTGAGATATGCAAATGATTAGAATTTCAGCGCAGACGCACATCACGCGTGCCTGTGGCGCCACTTCAAAGCGCTATTTAAGGCTTGGAGATTTCGACGATTTCAAGTTCGGAAATTGTGTTTTTCTTGTGGTTTTTTCAAAAAAAACGATCAATTATGCCTCGTCGAAAACAGCGATAATCTTTTGATCAAGTATCCGAGTTCGACAGAGGAAGCATAGTGGCCTACCGAGATTGTGGATTATCTTTCAGGGAAATCGGTAGTCGTGTTGGACGAAACCAAACAACTGTAATGCGGATATGTGATCGTTGGATGCAAGAGGGTACGACGGACCGGCGTGTTCGATCGCATCCACCTCAGCGCACCACTTCACGTGATGACAGGCAAATTGTGCGCATGGCAGTGACGGATCGCTCAGTCACATCACGAACCATAGCACAGCACATGCTGTCTGTAACGCATCATCCAGTGTCTGCGCGTACCATTCGACGCCGTTTACAGCAGAGTGGTCTGTCCGCAAGACGTCCATTGCTTTGTCTACCCTTGACGCAGAACTACAGACGTCTCCGCCGCCAATGGTGCGATGACAGAAGGATGTGGACGGCAGAATGGAATGAAATTGTCTTTACTGACGAGTTACGCTTCTGTCTGCAACACCACGATGGTCGCATTCGAGTCTGGAGACACCGTGAAGAGAGGATGCTGAACAGCTGCGTTATGCACCGCCACACTGGTCCTGCACCAGGTATTATGGTATGGGGCGGTATTGGATATCACTCTCGCACACCTCTAGTACGCATAACTACAGACGTCTCCGCCGCCAATGGTGCGATGACAGAAGGATGTGGACGGCAGAATGGAATGAAATTGTCTTTACTGACGAGTTACGCTTCTGTCTGCAACACCACGATGGTCGCATTCGAGTCTGGAGACACCGTGAAGAGAGGATGCTGAACAGCTGCGTTATGCACCGCCACACTGGTCCTGCACCGGGTATTATGGTATGGGGCGGTATTGGATATCACTCTCGCACACCTCTAGTACGCATTGCCGGTACTTTAAACAGCCAGCGCTACATCTCCGAGGTGTAGGATAAAGTTGTCCTTCCTTACCTGCAGGGCTTGCCCACAGCCATATTTCAACAGGATAATGCGCGACCACACGTGGCACGCATTGTTCAACGGTTCTTCGTCAATCGCCAGATTGAATTGCTTCCCTGGCCACCTCGCTCTCCGGATCTTTCGCCGATAGAAAACATGTGGTCCATGGTTGCTCTACGATTGACCCAGATTCCATCCCTAGCTGCCACAGCAGATCAACTTTGGCAACGTGTGGAAGCTGCTTGGTCTGCTGTACCCCAAGAACTCATCCAAAGTCTCTTTGAATCAATGCCGAGGCGTGTGGCAGCGGTGATCTCCAACAATGGCGGCTACTCTGGCTATTGATTTTGGCAGGAACCACACTTCACAGAAGTCTATAAATTTAATCATTTGATACTTGGTCAACATGTTATCTACAAAATAAATTTTGTTGTGATATCTCTTGTCTTTCTTGGTGTTGCAATTTGGGTGGCCAGCAGTGTATTTAGAATAAACTTAGGACATTCTATTCCCAGCTTAATTAAATTGAGCATATTTCATTTTATGATCCAATTTCATTTTTTGTAAAAGGAAAGACCCCATTAATGACTAATAAAAATGTTTGCTGTTCAGTATGGTAATTTCAAAGTATCATTTAAAGGTTATTTGAACACTTCTTTTTAAATTGTTTTTAGGAGTAATGATTATTAAATAAATATTCTTAAATATTTTAATGACCACAGTAAAATGATTTTATTCTTAAAGAGGAATGCTTAATAACAATGTGTCTTTACATTTTTTTTCCAATTTTTAGCTTTTGCACCAATGTTTGTACTCATTGTTCCCTATTCCATGGGTTCTCAACCGTTTTCAATCCACGTACCCTTTTCGTGTGTCATTAACTGTGTGTACCCCTAACAAAAACTCTTTAATGTTATTAAAATGTGTTATATTAGTTAAAGTTTAACTGTTAAACTGTTAAAGTTTAATTACAAATAGGTAATTTTAATTAAAAATGAGAAATTTTATTTTAATGGACATTTTATTACAAATTTTTTATTAATCAGACATAAAATTAAAAAAGTCTCAGAAAATAATTAGTGGGAATGCTGGGCTTGTGTTTGTTCACAAAGTTCATCAATGTTTGGCTCCAGCTCGTTCCACTTTACTCCAGCCTCAAATACAGTAGTAACGAGTGGCCTGTTTGCTTACTGCTTTACTGATAGTTTTCAGTTTTAAATCATTACTCAAACTTTTGTCACAGTTAAATTCTAGTATGTATCACTATAATTTGGTATTCTTTTTGTAGTTGACTGTGTATCCCTTACAGATTTTTGCATATCCCCAAGGGGTACGCGTACCACCGGTTGAGAACCATTGCCCTAATCTATGGGCTATTTTTTGATAAACCCTCTATAACAGATTATAGATCTTTAGAAATATGCCTGTGTTATGTTTTATGATGCATCTATGTTAATACATTTTATACTAATTAATAAAAACACTGATGTACTTTTGCAGTCTGTTTGGAAAAAAAAGTCAGGAAGACTTGAAGAAAATAAAAATTTCTGGTGCACACTATTATTACCTGTAGGAAGAGTTAAAAAAAATTATTCATAATTTAAAATATATTTGTAAATGTGGCTCTTTGTGAAAAGGACTAATAAAGTATTTAAAAGCTTTTGGGATACTGACTTATTAACTGGCATTTCAAATAGATAATTGTTAATAGCAAACAAATGGTTGTTTTAACTTATTAAATTAGAAAACTTGATCTGTATATTGCACTTCAAATTAAATGCTAATCCTAATGCAATGTGGAAATTTAATGTTACGACTTTTTTTTTAGTATTTTGTTTTTATATTTTATTAATTTTTTTTTAAAAATTGTTTTGTGCAGAAATGTTATTTGAACTAAGTTAATTGCTTTTAAAATTTTAGAGGGTTATTGTGAAGATATTATATGTCTTTTAAAAAATTGTTCATTTAGGCATACTTTCCCCGAAACAAATATTTTAAAAGTTGAATTGTTTATTGTCTTTATTTTTCTACCAAATTTATCCTTAAAATTTTCTGCATGAAAACAAATCGCTATAAATTTTGTTCGGTTTTAGATGGTAGAAAATTTGGACCTCTAGTTCATGGTACTACTTCTGAAGAAACATTCTTGAAGGTAAGTGTTGTACTTGTGTATTTTTCTTTCCAGAAAGGAAAATATAAGTTTTAAATTTATTTGGTTTTCTGTAAATTATCCCCTAGCCTTAGAAGTTTATTAGAATCTTCCACAGATTTTATTTGTGGATAGTTCATAGGTTAGGAAATCTATGTGACTATAATCTCCTTAAGTTCTCTGTTGCAGTTATTTTTCCTTCAAAGTTACATGAGAGGTGAACTTATGGGCCTGGTCTCGAGCCATACAAAAAACTCACACCTTCGAATTTTTTGCTAACTGCGATGCATTTCACATTGATGGCAGAGGTACTGTGACAGTGACTTAACATGTATTCTACTTAAAAACTCATAAAGTATAGTTTAATGCTAAGTAACTGAGTCAACAAATATAATCCAACTTGGAGTTTATTAAAAACTTAAACCACAGTTAATTTCATAAAAGCAAGTAGGAATAACGAACTATAGAATAGTCACAAAAATCATAAGTTCATCATCACATCAGGTGCTACTTGTCTTTGTCGTTATATCTGAGGCGGTGAAAGGTAAAGTGGTGTAAGTAAAAAGCGTTTTACTGAAAAAACTACAAAAATTCCACTGTATATTGAACAAATTATAATTCATAATAATTGCAAATAATTATTTGCAATTCCACTATAAATTGAACATGGAAATTACATTTTTGCCCTCAAATAAAAAAAGTTGAAAATGTGACTTACACCGCTTTGCCTTTCACTGCCTCATATAATCTCTTTACCCATAATGTAAATCAATTTCATATTCACAATACTCATCAATCATTGACTATAAGGGATGGTTGTTCACCATTTGGTTTAGCCTGCTGGAGATATTAGTCCAGCATATATCAATATGATGTCAATGCTTTGTGTGTTTAAAGTTATGATAATGCACATCAGAACTTTATTTTAACACTGATACATTATTCACTGTTTTTGTACTTAAACAAAATCAGTAGTCTCGGGCACCTTTTTCCAAACATATGAAAAAGCTTTCAGCATATGAATTCTGGCAAAGCACTACCCACAAGCAGTAACGTTATTTTTTTATAGCAATAGACGATAAGCTGATAAATAAAAATGTCCAGTAATTTCTATATTGTTACTGTGGGAACAGTGAAGTACAATGCCAGGGGGAAAATAAAGCAATTTTAATTATTTTGTTATACATTTGTTTAATTTGAGTTTTATATATAAGTGCACTTTTATACAAAAATCATATTCAATTATGAAAAAAATCATATTCAATTAAATTCAATCAAAAGGAACTGAATAAAACAGCATATAAAATGTACTTAATAAATACTCCCAAAGGTCATAAGAGGTCTCAGTAAAGGAAATAAATTTATTTGTAAAAAATTTATCCATGCGTACATACATAGATGGCTACATTATTTATATATATATATATATATATGTACTTTTGTAAAAGTAACTGTATGAATGTGTATTTATATATTCATACAAAAATTAAATTAAATAAAAATTATATTTTTAGTAGTATATACATCAGTGATGCACCCAGGATTTAATCTTGGAGGGGGCCGAGTTGAATGGATAAAAATATTTATAATGCAAATTAAATATTCATAATACAATTTCTATTTCTTTGGGGGTGGAGCCAGAGCCCCTTGGCCCACCCCCTGGGTGTGCAACTGATATACACAATACAGTAGTATTTCAAGCATAGTATGTGTAACATTCAACCCTTGCCTTTGAGGCATATAAGAAGATATATTTCCCTCTCTATTAGAGCAAATCGTTTAAACCTTAATAGAGAGAAAGCTGATGGAAAGAGTTGGAACTCTTTATTAAAAAAGAAAGCAAGAATCCCTAGCTCCTTGCCAAGAGCGGTCGGAGTAGCCTGTTTCAGACTCCTTACAGGCCATGATTACTTGCAGAGACACCTATATAGACTCGGAGTGACTGACATGGATGTGTGCCCGCTGTGTGATCAAGGCCTGGACTGCACCTCAACGATTGCCCTACTATTATTAATAACTTTAATGATTTTTATACAACAGACAGTGGTTTTAATTTTACTGACTATTTTATTCGTTCTTTTTTGTATTGGGCTGCTCGTTGACTTATGACCGAGAAGTCGGAGACGGGCATAGGATTAAAAAAAAAAAAAAAAAAACTAGGTGTAACAATGTTAAGATGAAATTTCTTCAGGTTTATTAACCTAATTGATAAATTCCCTTTACAGAGAAAGTATAGAAATCTGTATACATTTATATGCAAATATATAAATTAAAGCTAAGTGTAAAATTTTTATAATTTTCTTTTAATAAGATCATGCTAGAAGATCCAGAAAACTGATATAATGTACTATCTTTTATGTATTTCAAACTCTATGATAACAATAGGGAAATTTAATCAACATACAAGTTATTTATAAGGTTTTACTAGGTATAAAATTTTCAGGGACAAATAAATGAAAGCTTGCCTTATTGAAAGAAAAATTTCACATTAATAATTAATTCTTCTATTACCAGACAGTGATTGGATCTATAACAATAGAAAAGTAGAATAGAGTACATAATTTTTACTATAATCTGTTAAGCATGTTCATAGTTTAACATACAAGTTTCTTAAAACTTTTTAACATTATTTAATATTTTAAGAATAACATCATACATTAACTCTTTTAAAGTATTTTTTCCTTCAACCTCAAAATGAAATTGTTGAAAATGCCAGCAAAATCAAAACTTCAAAACAGAAAATTATTCAATTCCGTTTTAAAGTCAATACCCAACTAGCAAAATAGATAAATTTTCAACCCTGAACTATATGCCTTGGATTTTTTTACATATACATATAAAGTAGAACCTCAATCAATCGGTTTTTTTTAAGTCACCTATTGTACTAAACAATAAATGCTAGAACATAGCAAAGAAATATCAGGACTATCATCCAGTCCTGATAATAATATAACTGTTATCAGGACTGGATGAAGTAAATGCCACATAATGGTCGAATGGCTAGGGTACTGGCATTTCTTACCAAAGTCTGTGGGTTAGAGTTCCACTCTTGGCATGGACGTTTGTAGCCATTTGGAATCGGCTTTAAGCTGTAGGTCCCGGTCTAATTAGCCCTCAAGTAGCCCAAACTTGACCGTATCACTTCAAGCCAAACCATACATGAAAATGGTTATTTGGGAAATGATTGATGGAGGTTCTACTGTATCTATGAGGTATCAGAGTGAAGAAGCATGAAGATGATAATACAACAGAGTGGGAAGAAAATAGTGATCCCAATTTTAAGCATCACACCTATATCATGATATTCACATGATAATTATTTACACTGATAAAAGGTTTTGGATATTTTAAGTAAATTTAACATACATAAGGATCAACAACCCAAAAAAATAATTAAACATTTGATATTTATATATATATATATATATATATATATATATATATATTAGCACAGTTATATAATAACTTTTTTGGGCATTTCTTAGTAATAATAAATTTAAACAAGATATTTATATATAAGATTACGTTCCTTTTTGCATTACATCATTATGTAAATTATATGTAATCTGTGTTTATCATCCATCTGTTTAGAGTCATAAGATATACATTTAAGTAACATATCTCTAAATTTAAGATAGTAAAATTTAGAGAATATAAACATTGGATTAGAAAAAAAAACTAACATGAAAAAAACTCCTCAAAATATATAACTTCCTTGCTCAAGCAAATTAAATATTTCATGTTTTCAATATATTGAGCATTCTTATAACTAACTCCCATGTTCTGCTGAATGTTTTCTAAATTTCTTAATCAGCCATGGTAATTCACACAGTATGGGAGTTATGTAAAGCATGAATATACTATGAATATTCAATATCATTTGTGATGATCATCACGTATTTCATAAAACATATATGTAACTTTAGCTGATTATTAATTTGAAATAAACTTAATAACTGCAGGCAAATAATTAGCAATTTGATACAATTGACATTAAATTCCGAAAGGTAGATCAATGCACAATAATTTTAGAATTTAATTTTTAATCATTTTTTGTTAAAAATCAGATTAAAATCACTCAACTTTCTTAAAGCTTACCTTAGTCATATTAGGTTCAAGAAAAACACACTTTTTGTCCTTTAGCCTGCCTGTTTTATAACAATTATAAGTTTATTATTGAAGGCACATGCATTTTAGTTCTCTATCTTCACTCCTTCAAATAACAAATCCTTGTTGATACTGTTAAATAAACCAATAAGGTACTTCTGAGCCTTTTCTGTAAAATTTATTTCAAATTCAATACTGCTCTTAAATAATATATTCCATTCAGTATCTTAACAGTTAGCAATTCTATATCTTTACAAATAAAATTCATAATAATCTTAGTATAATATTAGATTAGATTTATTTTTTAAATCACAAGTTGTATAAAGATAGAATTTATCAATAGTCTTGAAACATTACTTTCAAGAAAACAGTTGCCTCGTACTTCATTATTTTCATACTAAGCCTAGGTGGAATGTTACAGAAAATTTTCATGCATTTTATATTTTGTTGAATGCATATCATCATTTGAATAACTTTACTTACTAGTAAAATGCATGACGAGCTTTTCATTCCTCTTAATTACCAAAAACATCTTCCATTTGTATGCAACCATCACGAGATCGGTAGCCATCTTAAATTTGCACGTTAAATACATTTTCACTGACTGAAGTTTGGTGGGAAGTTTTTTTCAGTTTGCAAAAAATTGGATCAGAGTTTTATGCACAATAAGAGTTTCTGAGACTAATAATTTTCTTTTAGCATATGAAAATGACATCATTGTGATGCCATATTTGACATTTTTTGAAGGTGTGAGTTCTTTGTATTGCCCGAGATTAGTTACTTTTATGAATGCATTTATATTTTTTCCATTTGCATTTGAATTCATGAGGGGTAAATTGGCAGTTGAGAGAATGTTTTTGAGAAGAAATGAATTATGCCAGTGTGTGTGTCTGCTGGGCTCGCGACTGAGTGTTGCTCTACATAGCGTAGAGCTACATCAAATATAGCTGTCTTGTCTGAGTGGGATACCCTCTGCTCCCTGTGACTGTCTGTTTCACCTTCACTCTCGTCTGAGATGTTGACAGGTTCATTCAAAACCATTTCAACAATTTACTGATCGTCTAAAATCTTACACTCTACTGTACTGTACTAGGCAGCGTTCCGCTGTCTTATCACCGATTTCATCCCGAGATGTAGTAATGTTTAGACAGACCTTATAAAATAAACTATAATCACACATAATATATAATATTTATATAAGTACATGTTATTATGTAATTTAAGTTTATTTTAAGAATGATTTCTCTTAATTCAAAAAATTTGATTATCCGAACAGGATCTGGTCCCAATTGTTTCAGATTATCTGGACTCCTCTGTAATAAGCTTGCATGTCAGGAAATGTTAATTCCTTCCCCTACTCACATGAGGTTTCTTCTTTTTTTTGACTCAATAACTAGCACAGCTGTCATTATAAATTATGATAAAAGCTTATAATTATTTAACATATTCATAATGATATATTCAGAAAATGTATAGGTCCTGAGATTATGCATAGTTTCCATGTCATTCACTTCATATTACTTTTGTAGATTTTATTCTACGATATAACAAATATGTTTAGATCGGTGCTTTTATGTGAGAAGAATAAAAAATAAATCATTTGGTTTATAAACCAAAATTTAAACATTTCTTGAGGACATTGCAAATTTTTTCTAAAGTAGTTCAGTACTTATTTTCATTTGAGATCAAATATATAAGAATATATATAAGAGCCATTTTCTTAGTCCTTGAAAAAAATTTAATTGCTTTAGAGCAGCCACACTCTACTTTTTTTTTTTTTTTTTTCTCGGGCCACATACGCATATTTGCTATGTTACTTGGGCCGCAACATAGTACACTTTACCCCATAATATAATAATGTAAAAAGAAAACTCAAAACCTAAATGTATACAAGTGTAAAAATGAGTGCTTTTACATGTTGAGACAAATTTTTGACTATATTATGCAAATCAGGTTTATAATTCCTGCTACTCTCAATACATCATCAACGTGAAAGAGTCAACGTTAGTCAGCAGATTTCTATATACGTTCTTCATATATTTCAATTTGGAATAGAATGATTCACAAAGACACATTGATGCAATCAATATAGATAGCAGGTGGGCATATTTTTATACAGTCTTGTGTTTTTCAGGCACTAATTTCCAAAGTTCGGTATTCTCCTTTCCCTGTTTCTTTTCGGAAAAAATAATTTCCAGATTCATATCGTTTCTGAACTCTATAAATTCGTCAATTAGCTTAATCATATACCAATGCAGCTATTTGTGTTATAATTGCTGTCTCTAAGTGCCAGGCATTTTCTCTAAGCAACAGAGAAATCTTAACACTTTCTAAATCCAGAAGTCTGCTCATAAATTCCTTTGGTAAGGCAGGTAAAGGGTTTGAAATTATCATACATTTATCTCGAGAAATGTCAAAAGATTTGGTTGCAAAATTATACTGCATTTGGTTCTGTATTTCCTCGTAATGTTTATATTCTCTTCAAAACCAAATACTTTGTTCACCAATTGTAAAGTAATTTTATTTTCACCCTGTAAACCATGATTAAACTCACCAAGTTCTCTGTAATATTGCACAGAAAATCTAAAAGACACCATCATCTATCATCTTCAAGTTTACTCTAAACTTTATTGCTTCATTGTCAAAACAAAATAACTTTCTGTCCTAGCCAAGTTAATCGGCCACTCATTTCTGCACATCTCAAGGTTTTCAAAACTTGATTGCTAGATGTTAACAAAAGTATCTACCTGATAATGAAAGTAAAAGTCTCTGGCTGCATATAAAAGCTTGGCATGCTGCATGTTGAGTATGCCTACTCTAGAGCTTATGCCAATTTTCTCCCATTTTTAATTTTGTATCACTGTATGAGAATTTAAGTTCTGGGGATATTACATCTTTGTAATTGATACCAAGAAATATTTAGTGCAGCAACTGCTAGTGTTATTATATTATCCTTTAATTATATCGAGGCTTCTTACCATTTGGCTATCTCTTAATAACCTGATTATTCCAAAAATTAATGCATTTAAATTATGAGCATTTCGCTAACATGATTATCAAGTTCTTTGTATCTTGTAAAAATGCCTAGTAATTAAAAATAGTATAAATAAAGTCTCCATTTTTCTTAAATGACTGTCAATAATCAAAATAAAACACTAGAGCAGGGGAGAGCAATTATTTTGGCCCGGGGGCCACTCTGTGTAAGTGGAAGTTAGCGAAGGGCTGCACCTCTTAAAATTATTGCATTTCAGAAAAGGTATAAATTGTATCATAAAAATCAATAAATATAATTCAAATTAAATATTGGCAGTTTTTCTGGCTGTCCGGATTTTTCTGGGTGTCTTGGAGGGCCACAAAAAAAATCTGTAGCAGGCCGCTATTTGCCCACCCCTACACTAGAGGGATTTAAAAAAAAAAAAATTGGCACTGAAGCAAAATGTTAGAAAGTAAAGTTTTCTAAGACTCATATTTATGAAAAAATTGTAAATGTCAAACTCTTTTCCAGTAAGATGGCATTGTTTCAATTTTCATAGGAAGTTTTGTGTGTGGGTGTAATAACTAAATAATTTTTATAATAACCCAACATATTTCATACTACATGAAAATCTATTAACTTTTCCCGAGTCTGAAGAATGGTTCGCCTCGTAAGAGAAGAAATGGTCAGAGGATTGATAACCAAGCAAGCATGTGTAATCAGAAAGAGAATTTGTGGGTAAATCATCATTGTCATGTAAAAAGACAAAGGGATTTTGACCAGGGTCAAAATTACCTGCCTACTAGGCCGTTTCTCTTGCATAGGAAAGTACAATTCTGGAAATTGTTGGGTATATTCATGAATTTTTTGGTCATATGAGCGGCTCTAAAGGTAATTGTGAGAAAAATGGGTACTTACGTATTAACGCCACCGCAGCTGAAGTTGCACTAATGCACCAATATATATATATATATATATATATATATATATATACACACACATATAAGTGTTTTGATTTTAAATAAAGTGTTTTATTTTATGATTTGTCGCAAAAATTTTAGGTGTAGATTGGCGGCATTTAAAAACCGCCAAATCTGTAGCTGCGGTGGCGTTAATACGTAAGTACCGAAAAATGTTTTCATTTGATTACAGTCGAACCCCGTTATAGCGAACCTGGGATATAACGAACTCCCGGATATAACGAACGAAATTTTTGGTCCCGTCGTTTTCCTATTCTATTTAATGCTAATTTACCCTTTTATAGCGAACCTCCGAAATGTTAAGAATCGGCTATAACGAACCCCTTTTTTTCAGTCGACTGATTTTTTATTTTTTTTATTTTTCCGCAGTTGTGAAAACATGACTTCGACTCTGATTTCATATGGAAATGTATGTCAGCTAGTGAAACACGGAGTAAATCAGCGATAATCTGTTTATTCAAGGGTAGAAACATCTAATCCAGCCAGTAATTCGGTAAGCGAAACTACAGTAAGAGGAGGGAGGGGAGGGGAAAGGTTCACCAAACGCTCGAGGAGAACAAGTAAAAGCATGAACAGTATAGCATATGCGCACCCGAGAACAAGGGGAAAGGTCAGCTCAGGGTCGAGCCGGAAGATTCATTTCCACACGCAGGTGGAAGGGGAGTCATTTCATCTAATTCACCTATTTGAGTGTTTATCACAAGTTAAAAATTCGCTTTTAAGAAATCATTAGGTACATCATGTCGAGCAAGCGTAAACCATTCTGCATCGAAGAAAAAGTAAATATGATAAGAGAAATACAAAATGGAGGTAGCCAAGTTGACATTTGCCGAAAAAAAGATTTATCGAAATCTACAGTTGGAACAATATGGAAAAACAGAGAAAGCATACTTTCTGCTTTCGAGAAGAATTTGAACTCCAAAAAAATGAAGAAAAGCTGTCCATCAAGAAGTGGAAGAAGCTTTATTAAAATGGTTCAGCATTCAAAGAAGCCAAAATGTACCAATTTCTGGGCAAATGCTTCAGTCAAAAGCTGATGAATTTGCCAGTAAATTTGGAATTCCATTTTCGTGTTCTAATGGATGGTTAGACAGATTCAAGAAGCGGAACAACATATCTTCCGGAAAAATTGTCGGAGAATCGGGAGATGTTTCAGCATCCAACATCGATAAGTGGAAAGAAAATATTTGGAGTGACATCTCTAGTGAATATGACGAGAATGACATATTTAATGCTGATGAAGCTGCACTGTTTTACAAGATGACACCAAACCAGACATTAAAATTTAATGGAGAGAAATGTAATGGCGGAAAATTGTCGAAAGACAGAATCACATTTCTTGTGTGTGCCAATATGAGTGGAACTGAACGTCGTAAGCTTCTAGTAATTGGAAAATCTAAACACCCCAGATGCTTCAAAAATATCAAACGGCTTTCTGTTTCTTATGAAGCCAACCGTAAGGCGTGGATGACTAAGGAACTGTTTGAAAAAGAACTTCGAAAGTGGGATCGTGAACTTTCAGTTAAAAAATTGAAAATTCTACTTCTGCTTGACAATTGTAGTGCACACAAAAACGATAAACAGTTACAATCGATTAGAATTGTACTCTTTCCCCCGAATGCAACTTCTGTAGTACAGCCTATGAACCAGGGTGTCATCAGAAGCCTTAAATGTTATTACAGGAAGCAGCTCATTTTACGAATTTTAGAAGGATATGATAAAAATGTAAAATGTGACGTTTCTCTTCTTGATGCACTTATAATGCTCGAAAAATCTTGGCGGCTTGTTACAGATTCTACAATTAGAAAATGTTTTCGACATGCTGGCCTAGCAAAGAATGTTGAAGAAGAAGATGATGAAGATTTACCTATCGCGATGTGGATAGATAAACACAATATTTCCTCATTCTCGTATTGTGACATGCAATTGTTCGAAACATTTGATGATGAAATCATTACATGTGAAAATCCGACTGATGAAGATATTGTGGAAGAAATTAAAATGAATCATTCTGAAATCGAATATTCTGCATCTGATGCTGATGAAGAGGGGCACATAAATGATGAAATTCCCACCATCTTAGATGCTACAGCAGCAATGCGTGTAATTAATAAGTTTTTTTCCACACAAACAGTGGAAGAAAGAGTGTTGCAGTCATTTGACGTACTGGACAAAGAAATTCATATAATGTTTTTGAAATCGGTATCACGTCATCATAAGATTACCGATTATTTCTGTAACAAAACAGTGAGGAAGAATTAAAGGTAAAATGAATTTATATCCATTTGTCTTTAATTTTTAATTAGTTTAATTAGTATTGTATCAGTTTAATGTTATCGATTTTAGTCAATTTAATTCATTAATGGTCATTTTTAATAGATTTTGTCGTTTTTTAATACATCATTATTGAATACACATAGCAACTAATGAGTTATACATTTTGTGAACATTTTTCTTAACGGTTCGGATATAGCGAACCACCGGATATAGCGAACCAAACCTTTGGTCCCTTGAAGTTCGTTATAACGGGGTTCGACTGTATTTGAAAAACTCTGCCAAAGCTTATTTTTCTTTCGAGTGTGTACTTCTAACTTCTATGGTGTTCCCAGACTAATAAGTCATGAAAGTCGTAAAAATAGAAAATACCCCTCAAAATTGTAGTGAAATTAAAGTTAGTGAGAAAAAATACAGTCGTACGTGGAAATACGCTTTGAATTTTTCTTTGTATGATTTTCCTAAACTTTTATGTGGGATGTTCTTTTTTGAAATCTTGTAAAATATATTTTGTTCAGATTACGTTTAATTATTGGTAATTGTTCATGTTTTGTTGTTGTTATATGTTAATCACATTAAAGACAGACCGTGAAATTTCTGAGATTTTTAATTTATATTTCAATTATCTCCACTCTTTGTTCGTATGTCCTCACATAGATGGCGCCAGCACACGCAAAGTTAGAACTTTGAATTTAACTCAATTTTTTGTGAGAGTTGCTTTTACCTTGTTAGTGCACTTCCAGTAACTTAAAATATCTTGAAGCAAGAATTTACAAATTATGAAAATTATATACAAATCATTGTTTTTTAGGGATTTTAAAGGTCAGGAGTCTTATTTGGATGGAGGACTCGATTTCGTATGAATATGAATCATTTAAAATTTTAACTATTCTCGAGTGTGGTATTTTCACATGATTTTAAATATTGTTTCTACCTCCTACTTCACATATATTGTGTATTTGGGTTTAAAACTTTCTCTAGAAAATCTTTTAAGAGGCATAACCTGCTCTTAAGTTTGAAGCTTCTTTGTTTTTAAGCTATGCATTATTGTATGAGATTTCAGTGGCCATTTGTCAGACTTTAATTGGAAAATTAAAATGAATGACGTGGGGTAATTGACATTCGAGAAAGTGCCCTGGACAGCTAGTAATGCGTATCACAATAATACCTTATTCGTATCATCGCTTTTTGCCACTTTTTAAAAGATGAAGTACCTGAGGTAAATCTCACTAGGTTTACGTTTGTAATAAAAAAAGAATAAAGGAGGTTTTGCACATAATTATATTATTGCGGCCGTGATCGAAGGCAACTATATTTTCTACCCGCATGAAATGATTTTGCTTTCAGGTAATTTCCGTGCCCGATTTAATATTTAACTGTTAAACTGCGTAGTCGCTCTTCTAACCCTATTCAAAACAGTGATCCATTCCCTCACTGTGGAAGGATTTGATTTTAAAACAGTAAAAGGACATCTGAACTCTGTCACTAGTACTGCAAAATTATCGAATCTCTGAACTGTGATGGAGAGATTTTTTGCTTATTATGATCCGAATAAAGGTGGTGGCGCGTTAAGTGTTGTGAATAGCCAAGTGGAGCTTCATCTTTGGAAAGAGTTCAAAAAATGACAGCGATGGCATTTCAATGCCCTTCAAGACAGAATAAACTTGTTTATCTATAAATTTTGGGACCGTTTAAAAAGTGTTGAAGCATAACAATAAAATTTCTCGGTTAAATATACGGGATTTTTATTTCATTAATTTAAGAATTTTTACGAAAGCGTGTAAAATATTGATGTGAAAAACAACTAAATATATTTATTTTCACCGTAAGTAGATACTTTATATACCATCGGAGTATTTTCTTATTACTCTAATACAAGGTGCGCCCATAAAGTAACCGAACGATTTTTATAAATGAGAAAAATATTACTCACCTTCAAATAAATTTATCTCCTTCAAAATAATCGCCAAAGGAGTCTATACAATTTTTCCAACGTTTCTTCAAGTCATCGAAACACTGTTTATAGGCGTTGGAACTAACCGTTCGCAAAATACGCGTAACATTTGATTTAATATCCGAGACGTTTTCAAATCTTTGTCCTTTCATGGCCATCTTAAGCTTCAAAAAGCTGGTGATAAGTCAGGAGAATATGGTGCGTGATTTATCACTGTAATTGCAGTGACGCGCCGAGCATCTTCTGCGCCGTCGTGCGAAATACTGATAAGGGCCTTTATTGAGCCAAAAGTATGATTGCGTTAAATTTCAACCTGCGTTAAGTTTTTGTCTTCGTTAGCCCTTTGGCGTTTTACATGATTTGAAAAAGACAATAATTTGATGATCGTTAATATTTAACGTAGGTAATCGTTACAGAATTAACACTTCAGACTTGTTGCTCGTATGTATTTTTTATTTGAGGCAAACAGTAAGTACACACACAAAAAGGTATTATAAAAATTTTTATTTCACAGTAACAAAAGAACAGTGTTACAGTTATAAAACATGTATTCCAAATAATTAAAAAACAAAAGGTCAAATAAAATATATTTAGATTGCCTGCTTTTTTAAATAGACATATTTGATGGAAAAAGACGGAAATATCTTATAGAAATTGCACTTTTCTAGCTTTACTTTTGGCAAATTCGTTAATAAGATTTTCAATATCTAGCTGCTTTAAAAAGTCAGACTCTATAGAAATGATAGCAAGATTTTCTAACCGCTCCTGGCCCATTCTAGATCGTAAGTAATCCTTAATTAATTTTAATTTAGAGAATGATCTCTCAGCTGTAGCTACAGAAATTGGTATAGTTAATAATATACGTAATGCAATAGTAAAGTTTGGGAATGAATGAGTTAAATTATTTATCATAATGTAATTGAGTGTTTCTACTACAGAGGACGTCACCATTTTTATCGCAATTTTGCAGAAATTGTAATTCATGTAAATGTTCTGTTCTGTCTATATCTTTTTCGTTTCGATCTTTGTCAGTGAAAGCTTCATCAAGCTTTCTACAAAAATTAAATCGGTCTTGGTCAGAATACTTGCCAAAATCCTCAATATTTCACAAAAATTAAAAAACATCAGAATGAGAGGATAATAGTTCAAATCTTTCATTAACAGATGAAAGAGTAATGTCTAAGGGCCTGTTCACACAGGAGTCCGGTAGCGGCGCGTTAAGAGAAAGATGCTGGTGAGATGAAAATAAACCAATCATAGGCGTTAAAAATTTCATTGCTAATCGTTTGGAGGTTTGTCATTGGTTAAATATATTTCTATACTTTAACGCTCCGCAACGGACTCCTATGTGAACAGGCCCTATCATTGCAAAGAAACAATTGATTTTAAATTTTAATTCTGGATTTTCAATTGGCTGATCTTCACTTTCGTAGGAAAATTGTTTTTTTTTACTTTTCGTGGTTTTAAAATTTCTGAATATTTGAATTTCGCATCTATTTCCAAGCAAGATGCTAATTCTTTGGCATCTACGAGCATGTTAGTAAACCCTTTATCTGAACTATATTCCTTTAAAAAGGCATTCAGCTTGTTCAAACTTTCGCAAGCCTGCAAAATATAAAATTTTTTTGTTTGCAGAATCTTGGTAACAATATCAACTTTACTTAGTATTCTGTACCACAAGACTAACATACACATAAACTCATAATTTTTAATTTTTTTAACTAGAGCAATAGCCAAATGTTTTGTACTGTTATCGAAATTTGTTCGAGATAAAATTTCGTAAAGAGCATCATAAATTTCGCCCAACTGGAATCTTAGAGGGGTTATTGCATCAATTATGCTAGACCATCTGGTATCCGACAAAGGTTTTAACGTTAAATTTGAAACGTTACTTTTCAAAACAGACCACCGATTGGTTGAGGCAGAAAAAATTTTTTATAACTCTTGAACAAGTGAGAAAAAATTTATACTGAACATATTGGATTTTATAGCATCATTTATAATAAGGTTCAAACTGTGGTTACAGCAAGTTACAAATATTGCTCGTGAATTAATGTCTGAAATTATTTTTTGTATACCTTGATGTTTACCCTTCATATTCGAACCATTGTCGTATCCTTGTCCACGCATATTATAAATCTCTAAACCATAATCTACTAAAGTTTTGAGTAAAAAGTTGGTTAAACCTTCACCTGTTATATCACTTGCAGGACGAAATATTAAAAAACGCTCTTCAACACTAAATTCATTGTTTTTTGTAATTAACATATCTAATGCAAACAGAAATTTGCTCCTGGTTGCTTACACCCGGGATACAATCAAGTAATATAGAAAAGTACTTTGCTTTCTTAACTTCATTTAAAACATTATTTCTTATATTATAACCAATAATTTTATCGTTTCATTTTGAATTTTATCTCCAAGATAAAGTGGCATACTTTTTTGAGATCTATTAATATGTACAGACATAACTGGATCAAATTTTGCTATCATTTCTACACATTTTAGGAAATTTCCATTATTTCTTTCAAATAATTTATTACTAGGACCACGAAAAGCCAAGTTTTGTTCAGCTAAAAATTGAATTGTATAAATTATTCTTTCAATGACACTCTGCCAGTGTTTAGTTTCACTTTTTAATAAATTTTGCATTTCGGAATCTACAGTTCGACTCTCTTTTAATCTTTCCAATAAGTCTGACCAGAAACGTAAATTTTGAAAATGAGATTTACTTTTTCGTGAATTTTCAAATGTTCACTTAAGTGATGCTAATCATTAAAACCGTCTTGATTACTTAATTTAGTATTTTTAAAGGTAAATGGATTACTGGTGTCATTGAATATTTTACAACAGAAACAAAAAAAACTACATTTTTCTTGATAGAATACAGTAACCAATCTCGCTGAACCTTTTCACCATTAGACAGAAAACGAGTGAAATATACATCCGAAAACTTACTTCCACTTTTGTCTTTAGGATACATAGTTTTATTTTGAAAATACATAGGACCTTTTTCGACTAGTTCTTGCACCTGGACTGGAGATAATATACTCGGCCAAAGACCTGGATCGTTAGAGAGAGGCGAATACGTGTCTTTGGATGATTAGTCTTGCTTACTCGAACATGATGATACCGAGTGAAACGTATCAGAACTTGAATCTATTGGATCGTCGTTGGCTTGTTTTCCTAATTCGGATGGCAACTTCGATATTCATGGAGTTGGAAAACCAGTGTTATACTTCATGTAATTCACTGTCTTGAAAATCTGTGGGCTTCCGAAAAAAGTTGGTAATTTTTAAATTGTTCTTCTCCAAGTCTTCCTCCCGTTTTCGCTTATTAAGCAAGTTTTGATAACCAGACAATTTCTTTTTTTTCTTCTCTAGCCATCTAAATAAAATCAATAGAAAATTAAGAAACACAAAGTTTTTTTTTGTTTTGTTTAAAAAAATTATTAAAGAAAATTCAAAATATAAAATTTTGTAATTCAGTTGTTATTTATAGCAAAACATGTTATCTGCCTTCTTTACAAAATGTACTTATAAGTATTTTGTCATTTTATTTTGAAACGTCACGTAAATAGTACATAGTGATTTTTAATTTTCATTTTTTACAATTAAATTCACTATACTTATCCCATTTGTGACTATTTAATGTGAAAAAGTACCTACCGGGTGTCCCAAAAATGACCGACGATTTGAAAAATCAATTGAAGAAAAACGAAAGGCGATAGAAGTGTACGGTTTGCTGCATTCTGCTTAGGTAACCAGAGAATTTATTCTCACCGATTTTCAAAATTAGTTGCAGAGTTCATCAACAGATGGCGCTGCTGACTGGGAAAAACTATAAAACAATGTTTTTAAAATAACCACCGTTTGCAGCAACAGCGTGGCGCAGTCTGAGGACAAAATTCGCAGATGCCCGTGCAAACATTTCAGTTTGAATGTTCTGTTAAGCAGCAGAGATGTACTGTTCCAGTTCATCGACAGTTTGTGGATTGTAACGATACACCTGGTCTTTCAAGTACCCCAAAGAAAAAAATCGCATGGCTTCAAATCTTGTGAATAGGAAGGCCAACCCATGCCACTTTGCGTATGCTTCTCGTAGTCAAGGGCAATGACACAATCACCGAAATGTTCGCTGAGAAAATCGAACACTGCAGCCGAAGTGGAAGAATACATCTCTGCTGCTTGTCAGAACATTCAAACTGAAATGTTTGCACGGGCGTCTGCGAATTTTGTCCTCAGACTGCGTCACATTGTTGCTGCAAACGGTGGTTATTTTGAAAACATTGTTTTATAGTTTTTCCCAGTCAGCAGCGCCATCTGTTGACGAACTTTGTAACTAATTGTGAAAATTGGTCAGAATAAATTCCCTGGTTGCCTAAGCAGAATGCAGCAAACCGTACATTTCTATTGCCTTCCGTTTTTCTTTAATGGATTTTTCAAATCGTCGGTCATTTTTGGGACACCCGGTACATTTTATAAAAAAAGCAAATAGCGTGTTTTGCCATAACAGTACTGAAATATTATAACGCCAGATTTCGTTAAGTATTTAAAATTAGAAAAACTGAATGCATAATTAAAACTATGTAATTTTTTAAAAACATTATTATTAAAAACTACAGGGGAAAAAGACGTAATGTCACATAATATCAATTACGAGAAACATCCATTTTAAAGTTTAGAACTTCCAAGGATTCTTAAACGCTATATGTATCAAAACAGGGTTGAGATGATTTAAATCAGTTAAAAATTATCTAAAAAATCATAAAATAATGATTTTCAAAACAAAATTGTTGATTTGTGATTTTTTTAAAATCCTGATTTTTATCAACCCTGTATCAAAATAAAGTGAATCAATTTTAATTCATAAAATAAAGGTATCTGTATTGAGTTTTTGAAACGATTCTAACGGAAAAGGCATTTTTATAAAAAATAATGTGCAATAAACTTGAATATTTTTCCACCTCAAAAAGAGGGAATGTTCAAAAAAATTAATTAATTACCTAGTTAAAAAGGGGATACCTCTGTCCAGTACTCTGAGGTGCCTGAATAATAAAAATATAGATACTTTTCTACTAGATGACGGTATTAACTCAATTTTCGATATTCTGTGACATTCTTGTTTTTCTCCTGTAGTCTTAAATTTATGTAAAGCTGATTTGTTAATCACTTACCTTCTTTTTAAATGATTTTTCACAATCAATCACCCTTATAGAAAATCACGCAGATCACGCTCACCGGCTCACCGCTCACGACAAATTTAAAAAAAAATTAATGAACCTGAACCGACCACGAAAGCGCTTAAATAAACCCAACTGATTATATTAATTAACACTCTCAAACAGGTTATATAAGAAATGGACTGTAACACTAATTTCACTCACAAGAAATATTTATTATCAAACACAACACAGCTAAGCGAACACTCTGGTCGCCATTGCTCCACCTAAAACATATATTACACTTTTCAAGTTCGGCGTGGGGACGCTACCAGCCACACCTTTATACACACTTAGGTTGCGGCGTAAATGAGTTGAGCCCGCATTAGTTGGGGCCTTAACACCAACATTTTGCAAGCTTAAACCTGAAAACTAGGTAGAGGAGTAGTATAATTTCACCACCGGTCTGGCCGGTCAGTATTGGTAGATGGCAGATAATAAAATTTCACCACTGGTATTGATAAATAATCTTTGGTTTTATGTAAATTTGTTGTAATAGAGTTTCAAAAAATGTTTAGATTTAACTTGACGGCGCCTTTCAAGCTTTGGCGCCGTTGTGCGCCGCACGACCTTGCCCATATGGACGGCGCGTCCCTGTGTAATTGAATGCTTAGCAAGATATTGTAGTACAGAAATTGCTGTATGGGGCCTAGCATTATCGTGTAAAAGAAACCATTGCCCAGAATCAAACAGTTCCTTCGTAACTCGCCTTATCCTGTTTCTTAATCGAAAAAGCACCTCCTTGTAAAAATACTGATTGTTTGATTTTCAGGAACAAATTCGTGGTGAATTTGTAATAAAAAAAATGCAATCAGTATCACCTTAGTCTTTCATTTTGACATCCGTTCTTTCTTCTTCTTCTTCTTCTTCTTTGTATGGGAGAAGACGGTCCTTTCCACTGTGCACTTTGTCTTTTTGTTTCTGGGTCGTATTGTAGATACCATCTCCTGCTATAGTACACTTTAAGAAATTGTTGTCCTGTGGCGCAGTAGTGAGCAAATCTTCACAGCAAGCGCTTCTGTCTTCTTTTTGCTGTTCTGTCAAAATCCGAGGCAGAAATCGAGCACAAACTTTTTTCATTTTCAGATTTTCAATTAAAATTAATCTACAGTTTTCTTTGCTTATCCCAAGCATGTCTGAAATATGCTGAGTTGTTGGACGTCTATCATCTTTTTCCAAAGAACGCATTTTCTCCACATTCCTCATTCTTTGAAGTTGAAGGGCGCCCTGCTCTGGTTCATCTTCAATGCTTTCTCGCCCACATATAAAGCGGTTGTACCACTCATACACTTGTACTCTTGATAACGATGCATTACTATATACTGTTCGAATCATCTCTAAAGTTCCGGTAGCAGATTTACCTAATTTGTAACAAAATTTAATGTTACAACGTTGTTCCATTCCGAAGCAAATTTTTTTGTACATTGCTATCTCAGTAAATGAAAATTACTACGGCGTTTTGATATGCAAACGCTTAAATAACGAGTTTAAACCGGCTTTAAGAGTTGAGATGTCACTCTTTCTAGCCAGGCGATTATTCTTTCACTTTTTATTTTATCTTTTGATCTTTTAATTTCTCCGCTTACTTGATGGGCGCACCTTGTAAACTAAGACTTAGTAATATCCATTTGTTTAAAAACAAAAAAAAATATGGGAATTTGTAGTACATATAGCCATGTATATGGATTTGATAAAAATTTGTTTCAGTATTCGAATAATGTGAACACGTGTATATAGTAAACAATTATTCATATGCCTTCTTTTACGTGTAATAATTTTGAAGATTATTATATCCTCGGAAAGATTCTTCTACATAGAAAACAAAACTAGTTTCACCGTGGCTGTAATGTTTTGTGCAGGAGTTTTTGTTCCAGAGCTGGATTAAAGGAGGAAAAGATAAGGAAGAGCACACAACATTTGAATTTCTACTAAAACCATAAAAATATCGCAATATTAAAATTCATTTAAAAAAAAGATTTGTTTTTTCGAACGTCCTGAGTGACTGCCCCTGTAGTTCAGGGCTTCTCAAATTGTGGGTCACCATGGTTTTATTCAATTAAGATAACTTTTTAGCGTATTTCGCCGCAAAAAAAAAAAAATTAAAAATTGTCAGTATTTATTTACCGTGAAACTGTGGGGCAGTGGTGTCTTTTAAAGGAAAGTGTCATTGAAAGCGCAAAACCAGTCCGTTTGAAATCTATCGCTTTTCTATTGTGGTAAATGACAATCGCGGTTACTTTACTATGTACAGTACACAAGTTCTGAACGTCAGTTTGTCTTTCATCATTCTGGGCTGTCATTTATGGCATAAGTATTGTAGTTTCCCCAACGAAATAAAGCAATTTTATTTAGGTTAGAGTTTTTCTATTTTTATTCCTATATAATTGTGAATCCATGCGGTAAGTGAATTCTTTTTCTTTAGGTTGTGTTCCTGCTTTTACACACCTTTGACTGGAGGGTCAATGTTTCTCAATGTTCTCTATTTCATACAAATTTCATTTTTGTTAAATTGAACGTTTGGTCGTAAATTAAATTATGGAAAATGTATTTCAGTTTTTCTTTATATCTTAACAGAAAGACGGCTGTCGACATTTTGACGATTTCGGACATACTATTGAGCGCTATGTCTGTATTTTCGTCCTCGGGCTTCTGAAATTTTATGACTTTTCTAATTTTACGCGATATATGCGCACACATTTACAAAATTATATTCGATTGTAAAGAGGGGGAGAAAATGTGTTGTATACCTACTAAGACTGAGAGCCGTCGATTTGACGGCAATATAGAAAACAGGCAGAACTCTTTAACATAATACCGGTAAAATGTTAGTTACTTTTCGTCTCTTCCTCTTTTGCAAATAACAGAAATATTGGCTCTTCGGAAATATTGGTGTTGGAAAATAAGGACTGCATAAACCATGCATCTATTTTTACGGATAAACCATACCAGGTTGTCAGCTCGTCATACCTGCATAAAAATATATCTAAATATATACTAATTTATTATATATTGGTATGAAATAGTTCAAAATTTAAAGTATTTAAAAATTTGAAAAAAATTGAATTTTTTAAATTGTTGATTTTATTTTTAACCTTCAAAATGATGGCGTTCAGTCTTTTTAGTAAGAAAAATTATTTTTAGTTTTAATTATATTTGTGAGATATAGAATTAAACCTGACAGAAATTGTTTATTGCGCGCTGTGTGTATTTCTCTATTCTCAGTATTATGGTTTTCAACATTTTACTGAGTTACAGAGTTAATGTGTAAACATACCAAGTTTTTAGTTTGTCACCGAGTAACCCTATTTCTTTTTATCGAGCTAAAATCGAGTAAATTTTTAATGTGTATATCTCTATTCTTAATATCATGATTTTCAACATTTTACAATGATGTGTTGAGTATAATTTGTGTATTAGTACATGTATTTACTATCCATTGTTAGTACATTTATTTACTATCCAGTGTTATCTAGTCATGTTTTGACGACTGGATCCAATCTCGCACAAATAGGCAAAAGCGAACGGAAGGAATGTAACCTTGTAAGATTGTTGTTGTTGTTGCTCATCCCACTTGACCGACAGCAACATCAGATAAGTCCATATAGGCTATTGGGCAGAGGGGGCGGCTCCGGTTTTAATTAGCACCACAAGGGTCGAAGTCCGACGTGGCTACGATCCGGCCCTGTAATTTTGAATCGAGTCAAGTGACGAGACGGGTAAACTTGACCCCGCGCCTCCAGAGGTAAATTTGAGAACCTGGAGGACATTGCAGCCACGACAGATTTTTCGTGCACCAGCCGCCTTTAGTGTACACGGCGATGGATTTGTCAGCGACGAGCATTGAACCAGTGATGTGCAGATCACTGGTTAACTATAGAAAGTTGAAAGCATGTTTTTAAATTACATAATTTAGTATGATATAAATTTACTTCTAAGTGGCCGCGACCCCTCCAAGTTTTTTCGTGACCTCTATATGGGTCGTGACCCACAGTTTGCGCGCCACTGCACTAGAGGACTACAGTGAAAATCGATGAAAAGAGTTTCGTTTTATTATTGGCAGAGTTGTGGTTGATGCTTGGAGCACAAATGTTTGATATCAGGCCTAACAGTCGTGAGTGTGAGAGTAACTAATTCATCGTAATATTTATTGTGAGTGGGCCCTACTAATATATATTTTCCCCTAAAAAAATTCTCGCGCCACCCCTAGCCAATCTCACTCTGAACTACCGCGGTGCACCGTTTGAAAATCATTGCATTAATCCCCCCGTTTACAAAAATGAATTTAGCCAACATAATGCAGTTGAAGTTTAGTTATCAGCAAACATTTTTACTGATGACTTAACTTCAGCTGCACATGATGTTTTGCTGAATTACGTATTTCTCAAGTATTTTATTATTATGCTCTCATTAACGTAAGTTATAAAGGAATGACTTTGTCATATCTAATATTTTACGTGTTCAAGTTTATATAGCTTATTTTGTATACGATTGATAAAAATAAGTATTTTTCCAGGTTAGTGAAACACTAAATAAATGTCATAGGAATAACTGCATTTATTGTCACTGCTTTTTTGTTTCTTCAGAGAGAAGGGATCATAACATTTACAAAGAAAGTATTTCTGGGCTATTGAAAGAGTGGGAATCATGTGCTGCCATTCTAACGATATACAGTGATGCCTTGACTTGCGAGTTTAATTCGTTCCGTGACGGAGCTCGTAACTCGAATTACTCGTATGCCAAATCAATTTTCCCCATTGAAATGAATAGAAATGCCATTTAGCCGTTCCTGGCCCCTCCAAAACACTGCAATTTTTTTTACATGTTTTTTTAAATAAGAAAAATGTACTTAAAAATAACGAATATTGTATATAAACACAATACAATGTAATAGACTGTACTGCCATAATCTGGTTCTATTAAATGTAAAGTACAACATTTACCTTTGAGATCAGACGACTTGAAGATGCTGACGGAGGTGGAGAAGAAAGGCTGAACTGAATAACCGAATCTTATTCGCAGATTTTTGCCCTTTTCGTCACGCTTTCCTCACTTTCATCTGCAGGGGTTTTCGATAAAAAATTGACCAATGAGGTCTGTTTCATCCCCCCTCTCAGAATATTTTTGATATGAGGTTGGACGCTGTTCGATTTCGGAGGCGACTCAAGTGTGGGCAGAGCAGCTGTCCCGTGTGATAATTGTTGAGAGTTAGGCCTCTTTCAGACGAGGCACATTTCTTGATTCAACTGATTTGACTTTTTTATTTTCATGTAGTTGACTGCCGTGTGAGGTTCTTTTCACACGAGGCGCGGCGCCCAATTCAAGGCGAAACCTTCTCTTCTGGGGTTGTGGCAACGCTTCGTCAGCAGCTAGACGAAAGCGAAAACGCGACTGGAAAATGAGGTGGAAGAAGACAGTTTACTACATTAAATTATGTGTATATATTCTATCCATAGGCCATACTTTAATCTACACCTAAAATAATTACAATATTTCCCATAAAAATATTTTTCAGGCAAATGTATTGTAATCTACAAAAAATATCAAAGAAAAAATAATTGCTGTAAAAAATTAGTGATATGTACTTAATTAAATTTAGATAGAATTTGTATAAACATACAAGATATACATGTATACAAAATTTTAGCAATTTGGGACGATTAGTTTTGAAGAAATAGTGCGCACAAGTTTCAAAATAAAAGTTTTTAGAAAAAGCCATTTAAAGTTTAAATTTTCTATAAATTACTTTACTATTAGCTTTATACATTTGGCCATAAAATCGGTTGTAATATCGACTTTATTTTTTTCATAAGATTCCTTTTATTTCATTCTTCATAATTAAATCATAATAAAAAATTGAGTTTTTTTAAGGTTTTTTTAAGGTGATTTCCCTCCTTACATTTTTAAATTTCAAAAACTTTAACTTAAATATTATACCTTTCTTTTACCAATACCTTTCTTTTACACCAATTTTATAACACAATATTGGTCTTTGATTTATAATGATGTAGGGGAATATAGAATTAAGAAAACATCATAACATGGCACTCAGGTTTTTACTTACAAAAATACAAAATGTATTATTTTTATATTTGCTCTGCTATTTTTTTAAATCTCATTTCTTTTATTTGTAGGACCATTATACCTCATTCTTACTTTAAAAAAAAAATTTATAATAATTAAATTGTACACCTGAAAGGGTTATTGCAAAATCCTCCCTCATATGAAAACTATTCAAATTGTAGGCATAAGGCGATGTTCACATTTGCGAATCTAGATAAATTTAATTAAATAATGGGTAAATTCGCGCAATTTGGTGCTCCCACATATATTTTTAAGTGTAACAGTCATAACCTGTACTAATCGATGTAATGCTGTTTGATAAGTAATGTAAAGAGAGTGACGTATGTCACCATACAAACATCAAATAAACAACCAATGATAAAGAATATATTTCGTTGAAATGACCAATTAAATATTTCTGTTCATTTTTTTAATGATAATGCGGCTTCTAAATAAATTTTTAAAAAAATTCTAAAAAGTTAAAAATTTTGTTTTAATTTTGGAGTTTTTAACCACCATTAACAAAAGAACAAATGAACTTTTAAATTTGAATGGTACCGACTACTTTATTGAGCTGGCATCTGTATTTATTTATATCGATATTTGCAAGGGGACTGGGACGTCTGCGACAACTAAGAAGTTGGAAATTTGGGCTATTCTTTTAAAGCCCATATCTTATACAAATATGCATGTATCATTATGATTTTTTTACGTTAATTTAGTAAGACCTTTATGAATATTTTAAGATAAAAAAAATTTTTTTTTTGGATTGAAAGGTAAATTTATAATAACAATATAAACAAACATGCTTTTCCCCCTGAAATTTTTGAGGTATTCACTTTGTAACACTTTTTCAAAAATTTAGCGAAAATCTTACCTTGAAATCTTGTGTGATGATTAAACACAGTTTATTTTATATAGTTAACCCATTTAAATCTTTGCTACACTATTTTAAAAACTTATAAATTTCACTTATCAGAAATCTGCATATTTTTGTCATACATTTTCACCATTTACAAAAATATCTTAAGGTTTAAAAATAAAAATATAGGTTATATTGATACAAGAGCACTTATTCTATTGACGTTTAAAATTACAGAGATGTACTTGCAACAGATTTTGCAGAAAGTGTACCATTACATGAAAAAAATCACATTTTGAGAAAAACGCAAAAAATACTTTCCCATTATATGGGATTTAAATGTATGTTTACATTTTTAAGTTGCTAATAATTGATGTTAGAGTGTCAAAACGTACATAAATTATATATATTTGTAATCTGCAGAATCTGCTCTATTTTTTAAGCCACAAATTCAAAAATAAATTTTTTTGAAGTCGGAATAAAATTTGCGTGCCAATTCCCTCCAAGCTTTACCCCTTTTAATTTTATCGCTATATTCATCACACCTCATGTCCCATATCGCGGGACTAATACGAATTTCTTCGATGAATTGTTCCACATTCAAACTTGCAATTGAAACGCTTTCCATACTGAACTGAGCTCATGCAGATAGGCGGCTGGTGTGAAGAGCGTACCTTCAGTAATGTCTTTTGTGTTGAGTCTACTCATCGGGATGAGAGCGCCAGCGGCACAAGTGCCAGATGTCAAAATGTCTGGGCACTGAATTCACTCCGTGTGAAAAGGTTCCGGCGATTCGCATACATTTTCTATGGTGGCTACACTCCTTGACAGCCGCCCGGAAATCAGTTTGATCAACTATGTGCCTCGTCTGAAAAGGGCCTTAATCTCTCGGTTTAAGACTGGTAAGTAGTCTTAGAATAATATGTATATAATTGTATAATAATTGTACATAAAGGTTGTAAATATTATATGTTTCTCGTGTGCTCATTCGGCGAGAACGTTACATGGCGTTCGCTCCGCTAACTAGCGGTGGGGTATGTGAAGCTGGCTCATAACCCAAATTTTAGCTCGCAACTCAAGGCAAAGTCGAGGTACCACTATATTTCTGGTTCGTTTTCTGCTCGCTGAACGCAGACCAGTGTGACATAAAGGGAAAAAAAATTGACGCAAGGTATAAGTTGATATTTTTGTAACTGCGGTTTGAAGACCGACCGATATATTTGAAACCCAACCCTGCGTAAACACATTACGGTACTATAGGAAAATGTTCTCCCTTCGCGGGAATGAAGATTCAAACTTCTAAAATTTATGAGTTCTTTGTCTTTACAACTATGAACTTCATTCGGGTAGGCTGGGTAATTCCAAATTGTGTTCTGATAATGAAAAGAGCTTCCCTTCCTTCTAACCAAGAAAGGTTTGTGGATGTTTCAACTTAGCGTATAATTCATAATCTTTTACCCAGTTGTTCATACACAACATTGTCAACGAACACAATATACTTACTGTTATCTTTACTTTTTATTAAATAAGAGTATTTTGTTTCACATCTTTAACTGAGTAGGTGTTTACTATGAATATACATTTAAATTCTTTGGCAATCTATTTATAAGATTACCGATTACTTCTTTCCTGAATGACATCCACCTTTGTGGAGATGGCATACGTTTCGTCCTTTAGATTGCCCCTTGAAAGAATCGGCTTGGAAAAATTATTTTTCAGGCGAATTTGAATTGTTCTCTGTTAAGCAGAAAGCATGACATCGTAGAAAGATAAACTAATTATCTAGGTATTTTTAAAATTATTTCAAGCTGAGTGCAATTCAATGCAAAACGGTGTTGGATGCGTTGAATGGCATTGTGGTAGGACGATTCTGTTCTCACTTTTTAGTCGTCCCCTCGCTTTATCCCGTGCGTTACCGGGGCCTGACCTCCGATAACCTCAGCTCTGACCCCGTCCAGGATGCGGTGCGGCCCCGGCCACTCATTTATCTCGTTGTTTTAGCGTGACCCAACAGGTGGATATGCAGAGGGACCCTGTCCACAGTCACGAAGGCTCCGTTATTTTCTTTTTCGATGAGGGGGCGCTGCTAATTATAGGCTCTTTAAAATCTTTTGTTCAGTTTAGCGCGGAAGTCGCCCCAATCTGTGCTTAGGATTGCGTTCGCTGTCCAAGCAATGTCTCATCATCATAGTGTTAAACACGTTTTTGTCATTTTCATTCACATTTTGAAGTGTGTGCTGGGAATAGTTTTTTTATGAAATCAGATAAAATTAAAATAATGTTTATGTCCGTAATTTTCACCTCGAAGTCTTTACTTTTTTGACGTTGAGATAGTCAGTCATTTTATCTTGGTTACTCGTTTATGTTATAAACCTTAGTTCATTCCGTATATGTCCTTTTCCGTATATCTAATAGCTAGAAAGGTATTCTCTGCTACAATGCTGTCATTTGTGTGCGTGTGTGTGAGCGCATGCGTATGTGTTCTCAGATATTTATTTTTCAATGCGTTAGGCACTTGAACGAGATGCATACATCGCGATTTTTTTTTATTTTTTTATCAAGGGAGCACCATATAGGTGAACCAACATCCCACTGAGTGAACAGTAGAGGAACATTCAGTGGCGTAGCGAGCATAACTGGCGCCCATGGCACGATACCTTTTTTGGACCTTTTGGGATACCTTTTTAGAAAATTTTGGTTGTCTTGGGAACCATTTGGCGCCCGGGGCATGGTAGACCCCCCTTGCCCCCCCCCCCCTCGCTACGCCACTGGGAACATTCGAACCCGACCCTACACGATGTGGGCAGATCTCTGATATCTTAAAACTGATCCGTGATATCTAAATACTTTGAAACATACGCCTCCACATGTCAGATACCACGTAAGCAAGCAAATCTATATTGTTTCATATGAGTGAATCTCTTAGTTCATCTTTATCTCGATTTGCATGCGTAAGTCAATATTTTTTTCAAATTGACTGATCTGATGCATAAGTATTATGAGCTTCAGTGACTGGTCTACATGGAGGTAATTTTGCCATTCGATCTAAAGGTAGGGTGTCTATTTGCAGCTCCTAACATCATATATCCTCAACATGGTGCGAATCGTTTTGTGACATTTGGGGCCCGTTCTGAATTGATGAAGCTATGGCAAAAATCCACATTATTAGGTTTTCTGTATCCTCCAAAACGCCTGTTGCGGAAGAAGTGGATCTCGCAAACAGCTCACGTTCCGCTAATATACACGCGTAGAGTAAACTGTAGTAAATCAACAGGCTGGCCCTGCTGTCAGTTACGAACGGAAGGGGTAGAGCCTTGCGCGTAGGTGGAGATCCTCCGAAAGTAATAGATGATCACAGGCTAGAAGGGACCGCCAGTTAATTTATCGGTGTGTGTTTTGGCATTAGTTAATCGCTAAATATTTCTTTCTCATATCGTAATAATTAAATGCTTTGCGATAAATACAAGAAAAGCTGACAGTTTATAAAGCTAACTAAATAATCTTTGGTATTGTAGGTAGTTAATTTTTAGTTCACTTATTGATGAAAAAGCGGGGATGTCAGCTTTTCTTTTTAAGGAAAAATATACTTATCTGATCTCAATCTTTTGGGAATTCACTTATACTTTTGTTTTCTCCAAACTTTTCTCATAAAAAGAAGCATGTATTTAGTTTTTCTTGCAACTACTTCAATTTTTTTTTTAATACCTGTGTATCTAATGAAGTAATTTATAGATTAATAATGTCTCTTTTAAAAACTATCTTTCAAAACATACTTTTACTCCTATTCAAAAGTTCACAAAGATATTTTTTCATTTTGGTTTTGGTAAGTTAATGTTCATTTCTTTGCTAAGCTGAGAATTATAAGGAAATGTGTACAGCGGTTATTTTCTTCTTAAAATATGTTTTTCATTTGAGTTAACATAGCTCGCTAATCGTGACTGATTGTGGGAAATTGGATACTGACCTACAAAACGTTTTTAGTTGCAATTCGTCCTTATTTTTCAAAATTGATTCGTAAGACAAGAGGTGCTTTGTTAATGTGGAAGACAATGCTTCGATTTTATTTTTCATATCATCTATAAACCCCAGTTCATGTGGTCATTAGTTTATCTGTAAATATCTCAATCGCTTTGGCTTAGAGCGTTGCTGGAATCGTCTGTGCATTTGTACCTCGTTCCACATTACAAACTGTAGATTTGTTTTATTTTCGCCTCATAAGCCGGCACAATTGGTTAAGTTTACCTTGTTCAGTTTTAAACCAAATTTTGCCTTTCTTTGAAATTTTTAAGGCTGTATAGACAAAACATTTTGGGTAGTTTTCTAGCTTGTATTAAGATTTTTATGGTTCAGATGACAGGGTTGGCAACTCCTGGAGTTTATTGTGTGTAGTTATGAATTGCACTTACAAATTATTATATGCATTTTGATTGTTGATAAATCAAATATCCTATTTTATTCTTGATGAGCGTTTCTTTTATGGTCTTTTAAATTTTCCGGTTCATTGTGAAATGTTGTGTTTAACTGTAACTTGTTAATGGTATGATATAGTGCTTTTTCGTTGAAATAATTATAAAACGGATACGGGGACCCTAGTAGTTATTGCGTCGGAATTTGGTACTGAGGCTGCTTAGTGAGAGTCCCAACAAGCGCTATTGATTGCTCTCGTGTTTACGCCGGGTATAGGCACGTTAAATCTGTAGGCGGGAAAGGTCCCTCCGTGGGGTTTGTAGGGTTCGATCCCCTGGGGGGGGGGGGGTGCTCGGTCTAAATTTAGATGGCACGAAGAGTTGGTTCATCTATGCGGGTGCCCCCATTACAAACAACCAACAAATTTGTGGTGTACAGTGGGCGAATACCGAACCCCCCCCCCACTCCCCCCCTCAAAAAAAAAAAAATTCTGCCACATTGGAAGAAAAAATTCAAAACGTCTGTAAAGAGGCTTTTAAATGTCGATAATCATTCAATACGGAATAAACAAACAAACAGTTCCAACCCATTTGCTATTTTTCGGGGAAAAAATGTGGCGTTAAAAATTTTAAAACGGGCCCAGGCTATTTCTAGTGGTTAGCACGTCAGAATTTGCTGTGTCTTCTATGGGGTATAGATACGATACGATAGAGATGGACCTCAATAACGCACACAATGCATATTTATAAAAGACCAAAACCTTCGGTAACTGTCAAATAGGCCATTCATGCAGTTTCCTCATCTCGACGCAATGGAAGAGGGTCTGAATAATAGATCCCGCGCTTTAATGGGCCGACACATTTTCTACTACATCTCACTTGTAAACTGTCTCATAGATGGCGCTACCGTGCAATTGTCAACTCTAGTTCGCGGATTGTGTGTGTTTGTTTGACAATTTTAGATAATAGAAAGGGTAGGTGGGCAATATAGCTATCGCAATATAGCTATTGTAGGTATATTGTAGGTGCAATTTAGCTATTGTAGGTATTAATTAGAGAATACGAGGTTGAAATATATCTAATACTTGCGGGAAGTATAGATATTTTAGACAGTTATGAAATGAGTCATTTTAGTTAAGTGTGACACAATAGTTTTTTTACTTCCACAGGCTTGAAAAGATACACTGCGGCAATGAGACTGTACAGTTTGGTTAAACTTACTTACTTTATGTCACATTTCCTAGAAATATCTCAACACATTTTAGCATTCACATGAAATGTGTCATTAATTACAGAGCTAAGAATCCGTGAGTCGAGTAGAATGAAAATTTGCTGGGTAGAAAATGTTTCGCAGCCACTGTGGGTATTAATAGCAACTCTATTAAGCTAAAATTTCTCTGGCATAAAAATATTTTTGAACTGATAAAGTTCTGTTCCTTACTATTACGTGAATAGTATAGTTTGCTTTCACTGAACGTTCACCTATCGAAGTAATAAATCCGAAAGTTTTAGGTTCTTTGTCAGACAAGGGGATAGTTCTGAGAAACATGTCTAAGATTAAAATGCAATAGAAATTACAAAATAAGAGTTTCTATGTTTGCTATTGAACCTTCAAAATCTAAGTAGCACCCCGCATGCTTTATGTTTCAACTTTATTGTTGTGTCTCCGTTTCACGCCTAATGGTGCTTAAAGTCGCAAAATTGTGTATGTTTTTAAAACTCAGTTGATTTCGCCACGTGGGGTATTAGAGAAGAAGTAAATGCAAAGTTAACACTGGTCTTTCATGGTAAAGTCGCATTGCGAAAAATTCAAAGCAATTGGAACCTGCTACGAATGTTTTTTCTTACTTTCGTTATCGAACATCTGATAAACATTTAATTTGGCAAATTTTGCTTAGGTATCTAGGGGGAAAAAGTAGCTATTAATATGTGTATGTATTCATAACTGACCACAGTAAATTACGGATTTTTTAAATACACTGTTAAGGAAAATTACTTTAGGAATATGTTAGGAAATCAGTTATGCCCTGCAGTCTCTGCTGAGAACTTCGTTTAGGAATTTTATAATGGATTTCCAGTAAAATTGTCTAGATTTTTTCAAATTTATTTTCAGTCTAATCGTGAATTGTCAGTCAGTTACTTCAGGAAAAAAATTTATTAGATACTGTGTCTTTTATGAAATATATTCCCCCCCCCCCATTTCCTTCCAATGGAAGAAAGGTATTATATTTCTAAATGTACCCTTTCATTTGTTATTATTTTGAATTGGGCGCCCACCTTTCGGCTGTTATGAATATGCTTGAGGTAAACATTTGTACGTTTTGGCTGATTGTACCGTACAATTTTTAGACATTGTTAGGAATATTATGTTAATCTGAGGCTAAAGTTCATTTGTATAATTGATATGTACTTTAATGCGAATGTTTATTATTAACTTTTTCTTTAAGTTTCGTAAGAGGGGTCAGAAATAAATTTTCAATTTGGATTTTAACATATTCAAAATTGCTACTCTGGAAATAATCCTGCATCTTGTAGAAAATTGCATCTAAAGCTGTTGTTGGCGTGTAGGTCGAAGAAATTGAAATGGATCGAGTTTAATACCCATTCGAATAAATTTAAAAAAAAAGGGGGGGGAGAAAAGCTTAGATCTGTTTCATGTGAAACTCTTACTGACTACTCATAACTGATATCGATGGTTAGTTGGTTGAGAGCGCTACAGTTATTTTTTGCTACATGAGGGCTAACATGAGGCCGAGACCTACCGCTTAAAGCCAGTTCCGAACTGCTACAAACGTCCATCACAGACTCTGGTACCGATGCCTGACAACTGATATCGATAATTGATCACTGTATTTTGACTCATATGTGGAAGATCGAGCCCCAAGTCCTCTACATATAAGTCAAAATATAGTGATCAAGCAACTGATATCGATACGTGATCACAATATTTTTATTCGTATGTAGAAGACTTAGGGCTCGATTCCTGGCTTGGTTTTGTCATCTAAGAGGATCAATATAACATACTAAGGATTTTGGTTTCCCTCCCAATACAAATTCTTGATTGTAGTTCCTTTAGTATTGCAGTTTATCAAGTCGGTGATATGAATAATGACGCCGCTGTATGAGCTAATTTTAAAGTAAAACTTTCTCTGGTCCATATATTTAGACAAAAGGATCTAGTTATTCAGAGCTGTTTCCATTTGGTGTAAGAGATACATACAAGGTTGCGCGCTTTTCAAATCGTCTTAGAAATCATCTCGGAGTCTGGGAATTCCTCACTGCATTCCTGTAGTATTTAAATTCGTTTACAATTCAAAATAAGTATCGCAAGTTATTACCTGAAAATGTATGTATTGCAAATAAATATTTAGTTTCTTAACTTTCTGAAATGTTATCATCCGAGTAAAGAATATCATCTTACAATGTCTTTTGATTCGGAAATGATGCGCCTGCTGTTGTGAATATGTTTGACATGATTAAGTATGCTTAAATATATCGTAGTTGAGAATTTTTAATAATATTTTTACGAAGCAAATAACAGTTATGGAGCCAAAAAATAGGTTTTTTAATTTGAAATTTTCATTTCATGAAATAAGACTTTAAATAAAATTGCTGAAAGTATAATAGTTGTCACTAATTTTTCGTAGCTGTTCAGCATTTTGAGTAATTATTAAAAAATCATTTTGAAACCTCGTATTTTTACTTGAAAATGGCAGATTTCCGGAAACTTTTCAGCTGTAACATTTTCACTTAAGTTCCTTGCAGCATTCGCCAGGTGATGGCCGAATGGCTAGGGCGCCGTGTAATGGCTAGGGCGCCGTAGGGACAATTACCGTGTTCGTGTTCGTATGTCGAAAATATGTTACGGTTACATTCTGAGTGCAAAATTGAGTACAGTAAATTACAGTTAGTTTTACTTCTTATTTTGCTTTTTTTTAAACTCACGCCTCCCCTGAAATTTCTCTACCCCCCCCCCCCCCCCCCCCAGGTTGAGAACCGCTGCTTTAGAGCGTCTGATTTTCCGATAATCCTGTATTAACTGAATACAAGCTTGTGGAATTATGAATTATGCCAAGTTAGACAACGGAGATATCTAACGTAAAACTTTTACATTGTTGATTTCTTTGCATACAGGATGTAGGGATGCGACATCGATGTCGATGTTTTGATAAAAAAAAACATCGATGTTTTAAACATCAACTTATTGAAGCCGATGTTTTTTTAACATCGATGTTTTGTGCTCGATGTTTTACGTTGTCTCGATGTTTTTTTTTTTTAATGAAAAAGTACCGTAATAAAAAAAAATTTACCACGTAGCATAATTTTCACACTCAGTAAATGTAAGTCTGAATTCTGAAAAGGACGAATACAAAAAGGGGAATGATTCCTTAGCAAACAGACAAATGGCAATTAATAACCAATGAACCAATCAGAGCGCTTGGAATGTTCCTGACACTTCAGAACCTTCCGTGGGGTTTTATTTTACAAATAGTATATATACGAGTATATCCATTTAAGTTTTTGTTTTGTTCTGGTTTTATATAAGTTGACGTTAATATTATTAGTAAGATGCCTCCCAAAAGTACCGTTTGGAAATATTTTTACAAAACCACTGACAAATTAGCGAAATGTAATATTTGCCTTAAGTCCCTCAAAACTTCTGGCAATACCACGAATTTATCTGGACATTTGAAGGCAAAACATAGCGGTATTTACAACGAGAATTTTGAGTCATCAATGTAGCCCAAAGCAACCAAGTTTTTGTTATTTGTGCCTACCCAATCAGAGAGTAAAATTAAATCACCCCCTCCCCCCACGACTAACGGAAGTAACATTAATGTTAGAGATTACTAAACCAGTTTTAAAAAATGGATGTTCTAAAACATCGATGTTTAAAAACATCGATGGTTTTTGGGCGATGTTTTATTAGCATCGATGTTTTAATATTGAATATCGATGTTTCAAAACATCGATGTTTTGTTATCGATGTCGCATCACTAACAGGATGTTTAATACACCATTAGTGAGTAGCACTGTTCGGAATATAAAAAATCGACAAGATGTAAAATAATAAAAAAAAAAAGGTATTATTTTTCAAATATTTCTTTCGCTTTTTTTTCCACGATCGCGTAAGCTGCGTAATAATATGTCGAGGAAACATCTTATATTTAGCTTTAGTTTTTCTTTCTTTCTTTCTTTTCTTTTTAAGTTGCTTAAAAGTGATTTAACAGGTATGTAACATTTTTAGACAGTGTATTTCATGAAATACTTTGTTTAAATGCATGTAAAATTTAATGAAACGGACGTATTTTAACTTTGAATAGTTAAACTTTTAAATCGTTGAATAATGATACAAAAAAACCTGGAAAGTCTAGGGGAAAATAGGCTAGTAGTTTATGATTATTGTATTTAGTATAGGCTTACACAAGCTTTAAGCCTTTCGTATATTTGAAACTGCCTCACTTTATGACCGTGATGTAAGATTTCTCTTTCCGTCTTAACGGAACATGAAACCGTAATTCTCAGAAATTTTGAGGCTCTAAATTGAGCCTTAAATCTAAAAGATGATGGAAGGAGCTACAGTATTCTCATTCTATGTTACAGAGTTTGGAACAAGGATGTCTCCATGCTGTTGGTCCATTTCTTGTTTTTTGAGTCCGTATTAAGAAGTGTTGGGTCTCCGTTGATTTTAATTCTATCCGTAAGCTTGGGGATGTATGCGTACGTGTGTTGGGCATCAAGTAACCGCAAATAAGCAGAATCGTAAATAACGTGTGAGAGGATGAGGGTGTATTAGAGCCGTCGATACTGGGCTACTTACCCAGTCATAATGGATCTTCCGAAGAAGCGAGATGATAATAGTGACCTCCCCACCCTACCCTGCATATTGCTCTTTCTAACATTATAAAAAAGATTTACCGATTCTCAAGATTAATGATTAGGTAGAATTTCTAGCCAGTAGTGCTCTCCCCCTGATGCTTTAATGATAAGAATCCCGGCATCGTTCGCATATGATTACCGGAGCGCTTGCAGATTGTTGTAAACAATAGGAAATTATTTTCAATCTGCTGTTAGTGCATGCCGCACCCTAGCTAGGCTGCCTACTTGGTTACGATCCGCCCCTGAACTGCTTGCTTCAGCCAATAGGCTTCTCCTATAGCGGAACACAATAGAGGCTTAATTATCAGCGGGATTTCAGAGTTGGTCTGCTTCCAACGTGCCTTCAGAGAATTGATTTCACTTGCCACACCCATTTTTTGTTTCCATTTTGCCTCGGAGGGAGTTATTTTTTAATTGAAACTCGCTTTTGCCTGATTACATGCTCTAGGTATCAAATTTTCATGATCCTTTTTACTTACCAGTGTTGGTGGATGTTTGTTCAGTACCTCGAAGAGTATATTTTTGATTAAAAGCCTGATTTTCAGGTCACTGGTCCCCCTTAATGGTGACATCACTGTTTTGCCTCGTTACCCAAATCAATGACGGTCTTCTATGGCATGACAGTTCAGTGACTGGTGGTGGGTGCGATTTCTGCCCCAGTGCAGTACTATTTTGGTGTGGATTCTCTCTCTTCAGTATTTTTGATGCGCATAAATAGTCTCATTGCCGAGTAATGACGATTTTTTTTCTCCTTAAATGCTTGGTAGAGGAGGGTACCTACAGATAATACCTACTGATCCTGCAAAAGCTGGAAGTAAAATGCCGATTATATCAAGAAAAAGTTAAAAATACAGCTATAGAGAGTTTTCAAGGCATGCAGTTCGATTACTGTTTGAGCATTTTACCAATTATTACTATGGGATTTGTGTGTCCGATAGAAGTCACCAGTTTGACATCCAGCTGTAGCCATTTAAATTGAATCACCAGTTCTGAGATTTGTCTTTTCAACTTGAAAGAAATCACCTTATAGATTGTAGCATTCATCTTCACATAGAAGAAAGAAACGAGTTCTTCATATTTGTTTTCTGTCTAGAAATTTAAAGTACTCTTTAGATTTTGAAAAATGGTAGGGAGGATTTAAATACATAATTTCAGACAGTACTATGCTCGCTATTTATTAGATTTTAAAAAAATTATATTTCGCACTCGCATCATTTCCCTCTGCATGTTACCAATCAAATGCCTATTTCTGAATACAGATGACTGCAAAAATCCCTTTTGAACCGCAATATTTGTATTTTTGAATTCAAAAATGACAGACTTTGTTTTCGTGTCCTTCGAGTCTTTGCTGAATGGTGGTCTCGCAGAGATTGCCTAATGCTCAAGAGAAACAAGGAGAATGGCCTGTTTCTCCGTCCTGTAATCCGTCTGCTCAAGCAGACAGATTTTGTCCTTCAATAATTTGGTTCACTTTTATTAACTATGCTAAAATTACTCCACTCCATCTCGTTTAATGGGGCTACGATACAATTAAGGAGATTTCAAATCAGGCTACGTACCTTCTAAAAATTCGAGCCAATAATTTCACATAAATATTCCGAATTTCTTTATATATTTAGGATTTAGTATCCAGATATAAGAGTGCCTGGCTTATTTTGAAACTCAAATCGTGGAAAAAAATTAATCCATTGGTTTTTTTTTAACCTGATTTTGAAATTATGTAATTGCACCTCCCCCCTTTTTTTCTGCTTAAATGCCTGGTAGAGGAGGGTATATTTATTTGTAAAATCTTCATTGTGTTTTCACAGTGTTAGCTTATTTTTGTTATATTTGTAAGAATTGACCAAGTTCTGCTTCTTCTCTGAGTGACTGAGCGTTTTTATGTTGAATTCTAATTCAACAGCTTGAGATTTTCATTCTGAGATTCAATATTTCAACTGTTTTACTTCGACCTGATACAATTATGGACGATCTGCATTTCTGATGAGAGACCATAGAAATTTCATCCGGATGGTTAAAGAAATTTCTGTATTGCTACGCGATTTTTAAAATTTTTAAAATTTATTTTTATTATTTATTTATTTTTAAGATAGTGGGAGAGTTCAAAATTCTATAAATACGTCAGCAATGATTATTTTTTATCAATTGTTAAATAAATTTTCAATTTTTTTACCCTTTTAAAATAAAACAGATGCTAACGATCAAGTTTTCACGTGGTTCTCTTTTATAATTAAAATTTTATTGAAAGATTCCTTTCTTGTTATTTCATTTTCACCTAACCCGACTTCCTAGTGAGTTTGAATTAGCGAATTGTGTGTTTACATTTCGTTTTTATCTTCTAAATGGGCATGCCTAATTAGCCCGCGTGTTACTGAAGATGACCATGGCGCTCTCAGTCAATTTACCTAAATGGACATATACAGGTATTCCTCGACTTACGACCGAGATAGGGACTGATACATTGGTTGTAAGTTGATTTGGTCGTAAGTCGAGTTTCAAACAATTTTTTTTTTATATATGTACATACATACATTTTTTACTTTTATACATACATACGTAATTTAAAATACATTGTACTTTATTTAGAAGACACAAATTATTCCTCTCCATCACTACTTGTTATGTTTGTACAATCCATTGGTTCAGAATTTGCGACAGAATATACGTTGCAAGTTTTTTTAACAAAGTTATCCAAGGAAGTTTGAACAGTTTGCGTTTTCTTTTCCTTGTATATTGTCTGGTAATAGCAAGGCAGATTTTCCTAACACTTGTGAATCTTTCTTAATTTGGATCCATTGCTTCTAATTGTTGTAGTACTTTATTAATATAGTGAAAAGCTGAAGTCATTTCTTTCAAAACAAAAAATTTTTTTATTGTACTTCGGTTTGTTCGTTTGTTTCATTTCTAATTTTATTACACTTCTATTCTTTTGTGGCACTTTTACTATTTCCAGCCTTACTGGGAGTAAAATTATGTATGCATTTAACTTCACATATAAAAATCGAACCACTACGTATTTAAAAATACAAAATAGTTAGTAATATTTTTATGTAATAATAATGAGAAGCGACGACTGCGCACTTGTTTTGTTACCATCGCGAATGAAGGTATATTTGATTTATCGTGTGGATATCGAAAGTATTGCATCATACATTTTTTTATTGCGTCATAAATTTGTGAAGTATTGCGGAATATTGCATCATATTTTTTAATAATTAGTAATATATATAGGTATGTACTGTACATTCGAGGAACAATATTTTGAGGAAAAAATAAAAATAAAAATTTCGGTCGTAAGTCGAGGAATACCTGTATATCATTGTACACCTTCAGTTAAATGCTGCGCACTCATTTTATATAATAATAAAAAAAAAAAGCCTGAATTTGTATTTTAGACAAATATATCATATTAAAACTTTTCAAATTTAAAAACTGAAATCAGTAAATTACGAAGTTTGGACCTCTGACTGACTTGATAAACTGGCAATAAGTCAGTGTTCGACTTTTAGTGTGAATTTAGAGTCACAGAAAAGCAAATACAAATATTTGCTTTTCTGTTTCTTTGAAGATTACATATTTTTTCAGTTCGTTCTTGGGGGTAAGATCGTGAATAAACAGCAAACAATCTGGGGTTGGGGACAGGATGAATTTGTTTTATCAAATTTCAGCACACTCATAGGTGCCTGTGATGTTGCATCCTAATCTAAGGTATGTTTGTTTATTTTCTCTAAAAAAGTTAGTCTAAATAAATAAATATAAAAAGGAACAATTGAAAAATTAAATGTTTAACCTATCCTATTTTCACTTGTACGTAATTTGACGTTTCCTTTTTTTGTTTTAATCGTCGTTTTTTTGCGGTTAGATATTTAATTTTTTAAAAATATTTTTCTCTATTCGTGTTCATTGTATCTTTATCTCGAGATTAAAGTGAAAATCCCTTGATGTAGTTTGTTTGTAAGTAATCGAGAAGAACTATTAAAAATTGTTTTATCGCCCTCTAATCACTTCAGTCTAGGTGAGCAGTGTTTCAGTGTTAAATTTTTTTAAAAAATCGTTAAATTAAAATTTTAAGCTGCTGATCCATCTATTCCAGAGAATTTTAAAAGGTTTAGTTGTTGATATTTTACAGGACATTAAGCTATCGGTGTAATTAAAATACGTTTTTGAGAAAGTTAAGTATCCAAAAATTCTGGCACTGAATTTAAAGATCTATTAAACGAAGAAAATTCTCCTTAGCTAAGCACTTTGTATGCGGGCAATGGCAATTTCGACCTTGCGTTTTCTGGGACAAACCAGCTTATTTAACAGCGTTTTTACTTTCTTAACAGAATTTCAGCTTGCATTCACTTGTAGTTGCTTCTAATGAATTTACTAACTTCTGACGATGTAGTTTCAGTGTGGTGTGTAATTCCAGAAGAATCTCGGATCGATTGCCGCCTCCACCGGTGTCATCCGGTTGTCCGGCCGCGCCTCTGTTTGCGGATCGCCCGCTGCGACCGCACACCCCTGCCTTCACGCCGAGACACTTTACTTCCCACTCACTTCTTGCGCTACTCATCATTAGGTACAAACAAATTGTAAAATGCCCATATGCCTTTTCTCAGATTTCACTTAGTTTTGTCTACTTTTTTCAATTTTTCACTCGCGAGCTACCCCTGCATATCGTTGTTCCTCTACCACAGGAGTTTCCAACCTTTTTATAGTACCGTACCTGTACGTTGTAAACAATTTGATGACGTGCCGGTAGACCAAAAATTTTGAAATGGGGAATAAAATGCAATGGAGAACAAAATAAATTAGGATATATAAAAAGCATTTTAAATAAATCTCCTGAGTTTAATACGCTTACCTTAACAGCTTCTTAATATTTATTAATAATACAATTACTATTGATTAATAATATGCAATTAATTTAAAGATTATTGAAACACAAAACACAATTTTTAGTAGAACTCAGACACAGTTACAGACACAGTTATAATTCGCAGGCGAGTGCCAAATTTTTATGGGGCGGTCATAGATAGCACATTCAGGTGTAGACGACATCTTTTGAAATGCATGTATTCTAAAATGCATGTATTGTGGAAATTCCTTAGACAAATTAATCGATTCTTAAGCAGATAATCATTTTTTTAAAACCCATGTGAAGCGAGAATGTCTTCCAAAAATTGAACCCTTTATTCGGAACTTTTATCTTTTCTTAATCTTACACGCTAGGAAAATCAAAAAAGTCGATTAAGCACCTTGCAATATCGTAATATTTTAAGGTTTTAACTTGTGATATTAATCATATTTCACTGATTACTTAGTCTGTCGCTAAGATTTAAAAGAATTTCGTTGCCCTGTTCTACAGTTTGGGCGAAGATTAAAAAATTTTTTATTTTTATTTTTAAATAATAATTAAAGCTTTATTTATCTATTTTTTATTTTATTTTTTTTAAACTGGCGTTTTAGAAGTAAGAAAAGTTTAGCATGGAGCCGAATTGAGAAGTATAATGGTCAAAGGTATCGCAAGAACGTTTGTTAAAATAAAATTATTGCAATATTAAAACTTTTCGTTGAAATGGACTTGTTAGAGCCATCATATTTTATGAGAGGTACCCTCTGCTCTCTGCTAAGTCATTATGAAAACACACTCAAGTAATAAAGCCTAAATATACAAACGAAAGAGCTATTCGTAAAATAGTTTTATCGCATATTTTTAATTTATTTCATAGCTTACATTCACTTAAGCTTGCAAAGTCATTACGTTTTACGAAAAAATTTAGAAGATTTAGGGACTTTAAGAATTGCATTTTAACGACCTCAAATGTTGTAGAACACCACTGATCTCTAAATACATAATTTTGGTAAACTTATGTCTACAAAAATGAACGTCGGGCGGAGGTTAGACCGATTGTGTCAGAAATGATAGAAAATATTCCGAAATTATAAGTATATATTTTGAAAGAGAAATGATTTCGTCATTTTACTTTTAGTAAATGAAGGCGAGTATTAAAAAAAAAAAAAAAAAAATTTAATGTTTGTAAACAGCACATATCTTTCCACCCAGGTTTCAGCTAAAAAAAATTCGTTTAAAATCTGTATTTTAAAAAAAATTGAAACGTGACATCACAAATCTTGCACGTAAAAGATAAGAAATACCTATTTTTTAATTATAAAGGAGATATAATAATTTGTCGTGTGTGGGCATTTTAACTATTACCCTATAATAAATAACCCGTGTTATACGTACTTTGTATAACTGTCTAATATTTTTCGTATAACTTTTTCTATAATTGTTCAAAGTTTTCAATTTGTTGTCAAATTATTTTAGACATACTAAAATATTTTCATGGTATATCTTCACAAAAGTGCACATCGAATGCCGTCATCTCCGTAGTTGACATCGTTTTTGGTCGCTTATCGATGCCATGAGACGCTCCGATACCTTGTTTTGGCTGATAAATATTAACTATCGTGGATGAAGTTCAACCAAACGAAAGCTAAGTGAATTATTTTACGCCTTAGTTTGTATAAAATCTTGCGAAAAGGAAAGACTGCCGATCATGACCATATTTCAGGACAAGTTGCAAAAAATTATGCATGCTACATGGTTTTTAATGCTAATTACGATATCCAAATTATGATGTATTCGGCCATTTCCATCATACACTTGTAAAAAATTCTTTTTTGATGTTTCTGATTGGTATTGGCACATTTTCTTTTTGGAATTCTGTGGCTGCGTCTCTTATGGTCCAAGTTCCCTTAAAATTCGATTTATACATTGTTACTGCATTGAATCTCTTACCATAATTTGACAGCTGTAAACTAACATGTCTCTCCATTCTCCAGTGGTGAAACTCTTCGAATGTAAATTTCTAGTGAATGAGTTCTGCGATTCCATTGGTGCACGTGGTGGTCTCTCAAGAAGCTGTCACTGAGGCTCTCCATTCATTAATAATCACGGCGTCACCCCCTGAGTGTCAATCCAGTGCGCATCAAACCCAAACTCCGATTGTGGCACGCGTCAAAAGTCTGGAAAGGTGTGCCTCCTCTTCAGCTTGAATAATAAAAGCAGTTGCTTCGAGTATTGCAGTCGTCACTCTTTCAAAGGTTATTTCTTGCGCCGATCGCTTGTCTATGTTTTATTTATTGTTTCGTTTAAATCTGTCACTGCGCAGCTTTCAGGTCTCTACGAGGGAGCTAATTCTTTAATGCGAAGGGCGTCTTTTTCTCTCTGTTTTTGGTATGCGTCTATTATTCATTTATTTAGTGTACTTATGAGAGTAGGGAAGTAAAGTGTAAAACTTGGGAAACTAACGAATAAGACTGTCAATCACCGAAACGGGATGAAATCGAAAAAAAAAAGTCAAACTGTTCACGAGAAAATGCAGACTTCTTTGTATGTTTTTTTCTCTTCTACTTAATGGCTGCTATTTTCAGAAAACTAATGTTCGTTACCTATTAAACTGTGAAATGTATGGATTTATTTATTTTAATGCTACTAATTGCAATAACGAGCACATAAAATTCCATCCAAATTTCAAAAGAACGGAAGGTATACTTCAGAATGATCCATTTTTTGTTCGGATCATAGATAGGCTGTATGAGAATCTGACATGCAAATAAAGCCTTGCCCAAAAATCAGCTAGAGATCATAAAATTTTGAAACCATAATGTTGAAAATTTTTCGAAATGGATGAAAAATTCAAATTTCTACTAAAATTAAGTTTTTCCTGAGGTGCGAAACCTATGTTGTGGATTCTTCTTTTGTGAGATTGACGCTCGTTTCTTGCACGTGCGTGTGTATGTTGTATATATATATATACAGTCGAACCCCGTTATAACGATCTTCAGGGGACTAGAGGTTTTGTTCGCTATATCCAAACCGTTAAGAAAAATGCTAGAGTTCACAAAATGCTCAACTCATTAGTTGCAATGTGTATTCAATAACGATGTATTTAAAAAATCATAAAATCTATTAAAAAATTATCATTAGTGAATTAAATTGACTAAAATCGATTACATTAAACTGACACAATACTAATTAAATTACGTACAATAGGAAAATGGCGGGACCAAAATTTTCGTTCGTTACATCAGTGAGTTCGGTATAACGGGGTTCGACTGTATACCAAATACGCAAATATATTCGATTGAGATGCTTATTCCTGAAATTACTGCAAATTGGAAAATTACATGTTTTAGAATCTGAAAATGAAATTTGACTGTTACATATTTTGAAAAAATAATTTAGTGATGTTAATCAAACTATACCAGAAATTTCTTATGGGAAAAGTCACGAAATTGACTTTCAGTATTTTATTAGACTGGGATTTTTAATGAAGTGTCACGTTAAGCAACATTCTGTCTTTAAATCCGAGTGCAATACGTTGAATTATTCGAAAACTTATCGGAAAGAAAAATTTTAAATTTATGTATGTATGTATTCATTTTAAGGCTTTTAATTTTGTAGGTGCTACTGAATCATATTTACTTTCATGTTTCCAAATTGAAAAATGTCGCATTACATGTAGCTGTTGGGTGATTGACTTGTTTGTTCCGCAGCTCTTTTGCTATCTATCTCTAATATGTTTCGAGATAAGTAAATATTAGAATATCATTTTTTGTGTAAATTTTTGTAGATGAACTAAGTAATTTTAGCGAGTGGGACTGTATTTTCATGTTTAAAAAAGTATCGGTTTAAAACTTTTTGCCTAAAAAACGGCTTGTTTAATATCAAAACATCATTAATCAATAGGTTTTGGCATCATCTTCACTACGGGGTTATCTGTAATTAATAAATTGGAGGATTTAATGTAAGATGGCAGGGGCTTTTTTTCAGTGTGTGTGTGTGTGTGTGCGTGCGTGCGTGTGTGCGTAGGGGGGGGGGGGGGGTCAAGGCTGTTAGAAATATGGATATATTCTATAATGCATGTGTTCTTGCAAATCGAGATGTGTTGTAGATGTTTAAGAATCCTAGTTTAAATGACATGTTAACGCCTTTGCCATTGGGAGATTTTGTTTTAAGCTCTTGAATGGCAAACATTTTTCTTTTCTATCAGTTTGATATATTTTTGTGGATCTAGAGAACGCCCTTCAATACATGGTTTATATATATGAATTACGATTTTCTATTCATCCGATGGGAATTGAAGTAGAATTTCATTTTTGATTCATATCAATCAATCATATGTTACGTTTCATTTTCTCATGTACTAATTTGTACCGTTATTTAATGTAGGCAAATTACTCGTGATATTCTATGCTGCGTTTTATATATACTTTTTATTTCGGTAATACAATACAAGTTTGCCCGAAACTACTTCAGTTTCCGATACCTGCTTCCGGTGGAGATTTAAATAGTTCAGCTACTAAACTTGATCTTTTGAAAAAAAATTTAAACTGAAATATTGAAGAATTTAGACTAAAACGTCATCGACATTATTTCAGGTTGACTGTCCTTGTTACATACAATTATTTTGACTTCCGAAGAAATTTTATCGTTGTTCTAAGGTAATATTAAACACATTTCTCCTTGTTGACTCCTGTGCGTCATGCCATTTATCAAGTGCGTGGAGTTAAAAGCTTAGTACCTAAATGAGCTTATATATTCTATTGAAGAAACTATTATGTAATGAGATGCATATTCAGTTTGTAATTGCTACTAAATAATTTACCGTTAAATGTATATTCCGGATGCTCTCTCTTTTACACTCGAGGGGGTTGCTAACAAGAGGCTTTAAGGATCCAAACCGTCTGTTTAAAGTCAAAAAGCTCGTTGAAAGGGGCATGGGGCTGTGTCGGACCTCGCCCTGTAACCTCTCTTCTTTTCGTGCTAAGATTATTTGCTTGCCATAAGTGCCTCCAACAAAAGGCCACTGGCCTCCTATTGTGAATTTATGACCTGTTACATGAACACCAGAAAAGCACACACGTGCTCTCGTAGGAGTGTTTATTCGGAAAGATGGCGCAATTCCTTCTGTGATAAAAGAGTTGCCTGGTCACAGCGCTTTGATACTTATTCTTGCAGATGAGTTCTTTGTTGCATACTACATAGTTCTCCGAGGTTAAGTAACTACATTTCATTTCATGCACATACTAACTTGGAAGGCGCCTCTCCGAATCTAAAGAAATATTCACATACTTGAGATACATTTTAATGTAATAATAGGAATTTCGTGAAAGCAATGTTAGTCTGTAATATTTGACAATGCGCACGTGAATTAAGTAAAGATCAATATAATAATATTCAAAACATCTGAATTTCAGTTTTGCGTTTTGGGGTTAATATGGGTTCTTAGAAGTGGAAGAAAATTTGTTGTTCTTTTATTACGTATTTCATATATATTCCAAAAATCGTGTGTAGGCTAGAGAAATTTTCACAATGAACTTATCTGTTGTATTTTAAACTTTAGATTCAATTATGCCTTTTTGAATGACATCTAAATGGGGGAAATTTCGCAATTCAATTTTGCTTTTACTGTTCATGTTTTTGTTATGATATAAAACGTGAATCTATCCGATGAGACATATGGACTGGAATATATAAGTATAATGTTATAGATATTTTTCGTTGTAACAAACTATTGATTGTTAGTTTTAGTGATTGTTTTCTAATTTTGACTACGTTATCTTCTTGATTTTCTCTTTCAGAACAATGCAGAATTCATCTGTCATTGCGTATTGCTTGCACGTAGATAGGATGGTTTCCAAATTAAATCCGAGTATTATATAGAATTTTCTGTCCTTAAAAATACTAGCTTGCTTCAGTTCTTTTATTTTTTTATCATTTAAATGTACTTTAGCAACGAAAGCTTTACTTTGAGTCATTTGTGATATGTTTACACGAAATTTGAAAAAATAGGTTCTTCGAAATTTCATATCGTTGATATAGAACTACTTTTTGATTTTTATAATTTTCCACTTGTGTTTAATATAAAGAGTAGTGTAATTCCAAAGGAAGATGTTGAAGGTGATTTTCTTTTATGCCATCTTCATTTAATGAGCTTAATGTACCAATGACATGTTCTTTTTACGCTCCGATCTTTGGACCTAACATACTAAAACTTCTATGATGGCCCATCTTATATCAATAAGAGCGAATGTAGTTGCACTATTATCTATGAATTGAGAGAAAATACCGGTATTAAAAGCAAGCAGCGGTAGTCTTTGTGCTTTGGTAATAAAAGTAATGTACACTGTGTGATAAGACGAGAGAGGGTGAAGATTGTCCCGCCTCTTTCCATCAACGTTCAGGGAAATATAAATGAAAGAGAGAAAAAAAAATTAAATTGGAAATGATCTTAAAACGCAGGTGCGCCCTGATTACCAAAGCAGCGCTAAGGTCTTCGAGGTCAAAGAATTTTGAGGTCCAATGCGATTAAGTGGAATGTATTGCGGTGATAGTTAAGAGATGGGTTGCATTTCGGTGAAGAGCTCGTCACTTTTTATGATACGTCTACTTATTCGGATTTACAGCTAACAGTCTTGCTCTTCAACCAACTGTTTTCTGTATTTCTTGTTTTTATTCAAAGTTTTAGGTTTTATTTAAATAGCTACCACTGTTTGAAAAACTTCAAACCAACCGTATGTGCAGTATACATATTTTATACGTATATTATTCTGTCACGAGATTATTGATCGAGAAAATTACCGCCTTTGCCAACATGTTACTAAAAATCGATGGTTAATCAATAGTTGTTATTTTTGACAATATAGCGGAATAGTTAATTTTAACAGCTTTGCCTTTTTATAAAATGAAACTTGGAATCGGCCATCTTTATACTTTTAATTCTGTGTGCAATGAGATATACCTCCCTACAGTTTATTTTGCGGTACTTAAAAATGTATGGCAATTTCTTTCAGAGAATCCTTTCCATCTTTAAACTGCATACTTTTTATGGGGTCACATTACTTAAAATGCATGTATGTCATAGTGTAGAATTAATTTTTTATTGCTATGTGTTTTGGAGTAAACTGAAGTAACAGGTACTTCTTGAACTCGTTAGACGTAAGTGTGTCCTTTTTCACCTGTTACCTGTTGGAATTGGATTGCAATTTTGAACTACTATTTATTTACTATAAAGAGTATTGATGTTTATTTTATTATAAAAGTAGGGAGAATTCCTTTCACTTGTATGGATCATCCGCTTTTGATAAACTTATAGAAAGTGAAGCGATTTTTAAGTATAGCTCTTCTGTGCTGTGTTGAAATCGGCTCATTCAGTCAACAAAGAGTGTGGTGAACTTGGGCTGCTTGGGTCTACTGTGGTGAATTTGGGCAGTAAGAATTAGGGCCTGTTCACATAGCAGTCCGTTAGTGTAAGCGAAAAAATATTGAAATATATATTTAACCAATGACAAACCTCCAAACAATTAGCAACGAAATTGTTAAGGCCTATGATTGGTTTATTTCCGTCTCAGTCCCAACTTTCCTTTTACGCTTATGCTAACGGACTGCTATGTGAACAGGCCTTTAGAGTTATTTCTGTCCCGTTCATTATCATGAGGGGGGAAATTAGCATAAAATTGTGTTTTTCATTCTGTAATGAAAGTTGAAATCCATAATAACGGTTTATTTTTACTGCATGCATATGTTTTGGACTATAAGATGAAACTTAAGAAGTAGAAATGACAGATGAAAATAATTATAACGTTTCCTGTTGATCTATTGTAGCACAGCTATTGTTTTCTTAAATGTTCTTTTAAGCCCCTGAAAAGTTTAAACCTAATCATTATGTGTGACATTTTATCTTCATCTATAATTGAAAATGTATCTAGCTTTTGCTACGATTCATCTCTAGCATTTTGTACTATAAATAAGCATTTTTATAGTTATAGGAACAATTTAAATCTTATGAATAAAAAAGGCTTGTTTTGTTAGCTGCGACTGTTTGACTCTCTGATCCCGTGCTGTAATCTGTAGCGACAAGATTAGTAATCCGAATTAGTCCCCTCAGAATGAATTTTCGGGGTATGGGAAAACACAAATTCCGTTTTTTTTTTTTAGTTAATTCATTCTAATAATATAATTTTGGAGGGAAGTGGCTCCCTTCGCCCCTGTCCCTTGCCGACGTTTTGGATGTTATTGGCGAACGAATGAAAGTGAAATGTGTCTCAGAAAAGATATAATAAAAAAAATTGTCTTACATTGTATTGTTTTAATCGTAAGCTGTAAATAGCGGGAAAGATAATAGGAGTAATTTATTTTTAATATTGACTCTCTGGAATCAATCTAGCTTTGTTCAACAGATACGCGTTATTGTGGTTTAACTAGCTTTAGACTTGGCAATGTGTTGAGATCATTACCTAGAGATAAAAATGCAGATAAAAGAAATATTTTGAAATCCCAATATGCGGCAGCATTCCTTGTTGTGGCAGCCCTGAATGTGGCCGTTATTACCCCAGTCTTTTTTACGACGGCTTATAATCAGCCATCCTTCCTCCCTACATCTATCACCTCTTGTCTACCGGTCCAAGTTATGCATCTGTGGAAATCCTGTGCTTCATTAACGTCTCCCGTTGACAGGCGCCTACGACTTTTCATCCATATAGATTGCCCGCAATGATAAAAGCTGTTACTCTTTTTGCTCTTCACTGCGGAAACTGGAGGGGAAAAATCATATTAAAAAACTGAAAAGCAAAACACAGCAGGCGTCAAGTCAGAATTCAATCAGGTAATCCTGTCCTGATACCTTCGTTTTTTTAGGCTGATATTTTGGAGGATTATTGGGGGGATGTTAAGATAAATCACGCTGGACTTGGATGCCACTTGCTGGGAGATAAGAACAGGTGAATTTCTTAATTGTGCTCCATCCGTTGATGAGAATTTCAGAATAAGTGTGTCAAGTTTTTATATATACACAGCCAAAACATTATAAAATTTTCGTAATTTTTTTTGCTTATATTTATGGATTCGGAAAGGCCTTTCTTCCTTATATTTAAATATATAGCAGCCAAAAGGCAGTGTTCTCTCTTGTGACATTTTAAGCTAGCAGTCTGAATAAAATTTTTGGTGGAATATTATCATAAATTCCTGTTGAAAACAGGTGACTCTTCTCAAATGAAAATCTTTACCCGAGAATTTCTGTTTTGGCAGATCGCCTAAGTATTTCATTGTTGAAACGACACCAATCGAACCCAAATCTGTGTTTTCAGTTTTAATAAAATGTTCATGAAAATGTGTTTTTACAACGTTAGCCTAAATTCTAGGATTTACATATCCTAGGACAGGGGTCCCCAACCCTATGCCCGCGGGCACCATGGCGCCCGTTTTACGCGTGCCCGCCGCTGTGCGACCATGATAAAAATATTTCAGTTTTCAGTAAAATGCTGTGTAAAAGTTTTCTCATTTTTAATAGATTTTGTATGCATTATTTAGTAATCCTTTATTTTACACAAGAATATTAACAATAATTTTGATATGTTAAATTATATTTTAAGAATTAAATGCTTTTTTGTACATTATGTGTATGTATTATTAACTATGTCCAACTATAAGTTCACCTTGGAAAAGTTAATGGTGCCCACCGTCCGACCGGTATTCTTGAAAGTGCTCTTAGGTACAAAAAGGTTGGGGACCCCTGCCCCAGGAGTTTCGTGCGTACATAAATTATGGAATCGGGATTATAACTACTTTTAATAAAGCGGTAATGATGACATTAAATGGTTGCATCAGGATGATCATCTTAGGTTTAGATAATCGTTTATTTTTTTCCGTTGATTTCATCTCATGGAAAAATTTCATTTCTAACATCAGTGGTAGACTTCTGTTATTTTAAAAAAATATATTTCCTAATTCTCTTGATTTGGTTTCTGATCCCGAACAGTTATTATAATTTCACAATAAGCCAGTGTTATTTATATATTTCATCAAAGATGCGTGTACTTTAAGTTTGCGATATGGTTGGAAAACGGGGGGATAAGTATCGTAAATTACATCAAATTACGAGATCTCCGCGTTTTCAGTAGATTGGTGCAGAGGTGGCGTTTTCGGTAATTACGTCTTTTTCCCGAATTTCACAAGCATTGAGGTTTTCCCCCCCTCATATCTACCCTAAGTGACCATTAATGTCGATTACTTCGTATTTTGCTAATCTGGGCATTTACGTACGCCTCATACTTAGAATGAGTAACTGTCTTCTCTAATTTATAGTCACTTAGATTGTATCTTGTACCGTTGCTATAACGCTGTATTTATAGCTTCTTGATTGATACATTAGTCACTTAGACCTAAGTAAGGGTTTGGCTTCATCCTTATTTTGAATTGTTATGAAGTTCTCTGTAAATTATAATAGCAATGAGAGTTGAACCCGAATTTTCTATTAAAGGTTGCTATCGCTTATGACAAACCAAGAATCAGTAATAGGAAACGATTTTTTCAGGTCGCGTTTTTAATTTGCTCTGCACGTTATTCTGATTTTTTTTAAAGATTATAATACATTCATTTCATAGATTATATTACATTCCAAAACTATGTATTGGATTATCCTTCATTTTTTTAAAATTCTCATTTATCTAAGTATTTTATTGTTTATCTTTTACACGTATGTAACTGAATTCAGTTTCGTTTTCTTACATTTACATGATCGCAGGAGCCTGCAAACCCGGGAACCGAATTCGAAGTCGCGAATCGAACCTCATTTTATGTATTATGAGAATTCTTGATCCTAACTTAACTCTCCGCACAGGAATCCATTATCGTGGGTACTTGGGTGTGTTCGTATGGACCTCATTTTAACTCGTGGTATAAATTATATTGAAATATTTATTTACGGGCTCATTTTAAACAGAGTATCGATTCTTGAACTTTCATACTTTCATGGAAGAGTGCATACCTAGCTAGATGCTTTCTTCCTATAAAATATATTGTGTATAGAAGAAAGCAGTAGTCTATTGTATGCATGATAAACTTCTCGCCATTAAAAAAAAATGGTGAAGATTGTGAAAGGGTTTAGCATTATAGAGTGTATGTACATAGTTTCTGACGTCGCTTTATCTGTATAACATCAAGCACCTGCAGGCCTTATCTGAAGCGAGCCTTCTCCTCTCAATTATACAAACTCGAGATTCTCCTGAATGAGAAGGCATGCTTGCATACAAATCGGATTATTCCTTCCTTTAATATATGCTCCCTCCGTTGTAGTCATCATTATAGCTCCGTAATAATAACTGGGCAGGCTGGATTGTGTGCAAGACGGCCAGTTCTGCATCATCATTATTATAATTACGAAGCAAACGCCTTTATATTGACACAAGTGCACATGCAAGGGACCCTTGTGGTTAAAAGTTCCTCCATTTTTCACTACTTGCATAATACTTTTACAAACAATTTCACTGAGCCTCGGAATAGCGAACGCACAAAATTGGGCTAATTTACCTGTGCGTTTTTCTAACGTTATTGGAACTAATTTACTCTTTTATGTAGGTTACTTTCTTCAACTATGGAAGTGGTACGCGTAAAAGTATGTCGAATCTAGATTGCTTTCAAAACTTCCTTTCGGCGCTATTTACAAATTTACGTTGTATTTTTAATATTTGTGTATGTATGTATATATGTATGCGCGCGTGTGTGGCTGTTTTCTTCGTTTAGCTCTCCCCCCCCCCTCCTATTTTTTGTTTAATCCATTGTCTTCTTTGCGTTCAAACTCTTGTGTTTGCCACTGAAAGAGAGACAGGGGAATCTTGATAAGGCATTCCTTAGAAGACGTTTTTAGAAGAAAGTATGATTTCAAATGCTGAACACCTCATTATAGCTTCTTGGTTGCAGCCCTTAACCCAAGTAATATATCAAAATCGTTAGATTTTAATGTATTATACGATCGTTTTATTAGTAGGGGTAGAAAATCAAAGCGTTGGGTAAAATAAATGATGAGCATTTATAATAAAGTATTATAATCTTTTAAAGTATTGCAGCGATTTAAAATCTCTATAGTTTCGTTCCCATAACCTGCCTTCAAAAATTACTTATGAGTTTCCCCTGTAACATCATAAATTGAAAAAAAAAGCAACATGCATGAGGATTATAAAAACACGTAATAAATTTATGCAAAGTAAAATGTTATGGCAAAACAGTTCGTTCTTTATTTTCTCAAGACTTGAATTTAAAATTACAAGTTTGTCGTGTTAATGTTTCAGACAGCTGTTCTATTTCTTTGCGTTAAATCATTTCTTTTCTCTGAGTTCCTCACCACGTTCAGGTATACGACGCGGTGAATAATTCTTACGAACTAAAATCAAACTTGAATGAATAAAAATAGTAAATGAACGTAAAAAGTAGAATGTATTATTCAGGTAGTATCGTATTCATGTTAAATGCATAAGATATGCGATTGGTTTCATGTTATGGGAATTCCTATTTAATTTTTTATGCACACATTTAGCAATCTTTTAAAGATAAAAACAGACATTTTTCTCTTACGTGATTCTTTCACAAATTCCATTCTTAAAATATTTTTCTCTTAATCTCCTGTTAGTCTCTGGTTTTATTTTTGGAAATTTGGGCCGCATATTAATCCACAAAGTTCTTATTTCGTCTTCGTCCATAAGCACACATTCAGTGTCATTAATGGAATTTACCTAGAAAGCTACTTAACACTAAAGATGCACCAGGTATTTTAAGCAATTCTTCTTCTAATAAACTTTGTTTCTTTAGTGATCAAAACACGTAAATCGGTTAAATAACTTTGATCAAATGTATAGATACGATCGAGCTGTGCACTAATCAGCAAGTTTGCGTTACATTGGTGGTGTCGTCTATTACCGACCGTTGATAAATACTACCCCCCCTCCCACCTCCCCGAAGGGTTGGGGCAAAGTACTTTAGGGGGGTCCAGGACACATTTAAAAAAAATTATTTATTGAGTTAGAATTTTGATTTTTTTTTTTTTTGTGTGTGATGGTTAACCATATAATTTGAAACAAAATCTTATAAAACTTCTTATAAAATTTTCAAAAATATTTAAAATTTTAAAATTTTAAAAAGTGGGGTAATTTAAAGTCGTTATGACTCGAAATATTATTTGTCGAATTTCAATATTTTTTCATGTAATTAAACAGAAATATATAAATTTTAATTCTGATTCAGCATTTTCTTAATTTTTAAAAAAATTATGTAATTTATTTTTAAACTATCATATTTTCAAAAGCAAATACTTTTTTCAAATTTGCTGAATCAAAATTAAAATAATTGAAAAAGACATGTTCCAAGTTTGAACCATTTATCTTTAACGGTTCTTGACATAACAATTTAAAGACGAGAAATGGTGGAAAAACCCATCATGCAGAAAAACGCATTTAAAGCTTTAAACAAAAATTGGCTGCTAATAGAATGTTTAAATGCCTTTTAAAAGTTTCCAGGTGAGTAACTCCTTCCTGTAGCTTCTGATTCAGTTTAATTTTTATCATTTCCACCTTCTTTCTGTACTGTTTAAATGTCTCAGTTGATGTAACCGCTTTACAATTCCACTTTTCATAGGAACAGAAGTTCTAAAATTTCATTGTGCACGTCGATTTTTTTTTATAATTTTAGCCCTAACAACTTCAGATTTTCGTTCCCTAAGCATTTCCGAAGATTTTTCTTTGAAAGTCTATCAAAATTTCGTAGAAAATCGCGAAAATACTTAAATGAATATTAAGTTTGAAATATCGGAACAGTTATTCGAAATCTAACCAAAACATATACAATCTACCACTTCCTTCACTGTAGAAAAAGTAGAAGTGTATATATAATAAGTACAAGAATTAAATGTAAATTCCTTTAAAGTTTAAATAATATACATTAATTTTGGAAAAAACGTGCCGTAATATGCGTGTTAAGGTTTGGTGCGCACTATCGATCCGTTGTCGTTGCGGCACCACAGGTGCGATCGGGAGTACAATAGAGTTGAATTAACCGACGACGCCTACGTCCGTGTGAGTCGGTTAGTTCAACTCTACAGAGGCTGTTCACACATTTTTTAGACGATGTATATTGTATTCACAAACCTAAATTACATAAAATTCTTGTGTTTTAAATGTTCTATTTGACATCCCTTATTCTGAACTATCTTCGACACCGCAATTTCCAGGATAATAATGCCTTTTGAAGTGTCAGAAGAGGTATTCTATCCCATTCCTCCTGAACAGCTTTCCAGAGTCCTGTAGGGGTTTTGGGACGACGTTTGGATAATGCAGATTTTAAAAGTCCGGAAGCACAAAAATCCATAGGTGATACATCGGGAGATTTAGTAGGGGTATCAGTGAAGGGTATGGCCTTGATACCAGATTTTTGATCCATTTCTTTTAGGAAATTTACAGTGGATTTTGATGTGTGACTGCTAGCTTTGTCCTGATGGAGTCTCACAGATTGATGGCACTGTGAGTAAAGCGATGGTATTTCATTCAGAAAAATTGGCGATAAAATATGTTCCTGATAGTATTTGGAGTTAATCTTGACATTTTTTTCCACTCTCTTTATTTTTAACTTGCCATTATAAGAAAAACCAGCAACAATCATGAATCCCTTAGAAAAACTTTCTTTCGATTCTTTGAACCATGTACTTAAATTTTTTTCTCCCCTTTTATGATAATAAATGGCTCTTTTTTTAAGTTGCAATCATTTAAATACACCCATGATTCATCTATTGGGACAATTGTTTTCCATTTTTCTTTGGATAAGTGTTTCTCATATAGAATTCTGCAGCGTGTCCTGCGTTCCGCGATATGATTTGGAAGAAGACGATGCACATTGCGTTTTTTCGCTTTCTTAAGATTTAAATCAATGTTTATCATTTTGTTTACAGTGGACACCGAGCATTTTAATGATTTTGCAACTGTCCTTTGACTAGGGGGATTTTCTTTTAACATTAAACAACGTACCTTTGCAATAGTCGAAGATGTCCGTTTTTTCCTTGGATACTTGTTTGAAATTTTTGTCTCACTTGAGGCTCCAATTTGACGTTTTTTTTCCTTTCTTGTTGACGATATTACCTATCGACGCTTTAGATATCACAAAACCATGACTCTCACATCGTTTTTGGATAACGGAGTATGCATATTTCTCTTCGGAAAGAGCATAAATGTAGCCTTTGAACCACTGCTTTGTAAAAAACGCCATTTTGAATAAAAACAAAACTTTCAAGCCGCAGACGATAATTTTGACTTTTCAAAACATAGTACAATTGCAATTATTTCTTTTGCAGCAAACGAATTTTTATTACCGCTTACCAAAATCGTCTAAAAAATGTGCGAACAGCCTCTGTGTGTACTGCTGATCGCAACTGCGGTACCGCAACGACACCGGATAGCTCGTGTGCACCGAGCCTTACATTTCAAAGGAAGTCGTTTGCATGACATCCACTGCTTGAAAGCTAGATTGCGAAAACAAACCAACACAAAAAAATTAATATCTCCTGTTATAATTGAAATAGAAACATGATTTAAACGTCATTTTAAGCGGGGAAAAAACAGAATTTTTAAATGCAATATTTTTTTTTCACAAATTTGAAGATTTTTGAGTCTTGGACCCCCTTAATGGGGGCGGAAGTCGCTTTCTGGTGTTAGCTCGAGGTTTCATGAATTTTTTTTAAAGGATCGTGTATTAAATTTTTATACTTTTCTATTCCCTTAAAAGCTGATATGATTTTCTGGAATGGCATGTGCACTGTTTAAAAATTTTATATCACTCTGTATATTTGATATTGAACTTACTCTATGCTGATTCAAAATACTTGTTCAATCAAGGTCTGTCTTCTGTGACTGACCTTTAGTGACATAAAGATATGCAAAAATATTACTATATAAACCAAATACAGTCGATTCCAGTTAATCGGACCACATCGGGACGCGATCATTTTGGTCCTAATAACCGGTTGGTCCGATTAAACGAACATGCCCTATGTTACAAGACTCGATTCGGTCCAAATAAGCGGCTGGTCCGATTAACCGGTGGTCCAATTAACCGGAATCGATTGTAGTTCAATAAATTGCTAATAAAAACATCTGAATGAATATGAAATTATACCAACTGCAAACAAATTTTTCCATCCTTATTTTACATGTTTTGTCGGTGGGCAGGTGCAGTTATCCCAAGAGGGTTGTACGTCACACATAAACATGTATTATTCTTAATCACAATTTTCACAGGCTCCACCTCTGATATGAATATTACTTATGGTTCCTGATGATACTCCAATATAAGTTAAAAGATAATAATTACAGTTATAAATAAATTTCGAGAGTCTCTCGGGTAACTAGCAAAAAATAACTAAAAAGGGAAAAGTCTTCTTGGCCACGTATTATGTAAAAAGCAAAATGTTGGTAATTTCTACATGATTCTAATACTAGAACATAATTTTAAAACTAGAAAAAAAAATTACCCAAACTATATTTACTTAATGAACTAATAAAAATTCTCATTTACTTTATATTCAATTTTGTAGCCAGAATCCTCCTTTTTCTAGGTGACATGTCGAATCTTTTCCTTCGGTGTCTTTATATGTAATTGTAATCTCGATCTATCGTTTTCGAAGGGACCGACTGAACTAAACGATGGATGCGGAAACATGCAAAAAAGTATTACCATTCCTTAAAGTTTGATATCCTGAAAATATATTTACTCATATACATAAATGCATACATACCTGTAGTATAACTGAAGATAAAATTACAAAGTTGTATTGAAATCCAAGATAATAATAATAAAAAAGAAATACACGTAGGTACACAGGAATTTTGATTCAAATAAAAGTATTTAATCTTCGTTTGTTTTTTGGCGGTTTTCTCTCCACAAGTAAACAATATTTTTTCTGTGGTGCAAATTGCATTCCTTTCGGTATCGGTTATTGTGTGAGAGTATAAAGGAGCGGCAGCCGTGAATCGTTTGTAACTAGAACCATTTCATTGCACTGGATGGGGTCCGACATAAGACCATCAGGAAGTTCTGCTTCCGGGTGAAATGTCGTGTTGCCTGTCTTAAATATTTATTTTGGGCGTGATTCGTAAATTATTTTTGTTAGTACAAATTATTTTATTTTTAGAAATTATTTGGGTTTGCCTTGTGTTTTTAAGATTTATTTGGTTGAATACAACCCAAAGCTCAAGACAATTTGGCAAACGAACAGGTCAAACAAACTTTGCTTCTAAACCTTCCTTTAGATCAACTACAAAAATAGAGATGACTGACTCCAAAGTAACAAAATAAAATTAATTTATTTACAACATTATCTATTTACAATTTAACTCAAAAACCGAATCACCAAATCTTAGTACACAGTTTACACATTTTATTAATCTTTTAGCATTTCTCCTCAATTCATATCGAATGACATGTATTTAATTAAACCTACACCTTTTGGATTCAGGGAGCATAAATTTATTTATTTTACCTACGGCAAAGAACTACTCTCTCTCAAAATCTATATTTAAAAAAAAAAAAATTTGATCCCGCACTAAATCATTCAAATTTTCGAGGTTGGGTCTGAACAAGACAAAAATGATTTGACACTCACTCAATTGGATGCTAACCACACTGGAACACGGGTGACGATCTCATCATCGGGCATGGGATCTCCTTTTTTCTTTCTCGGTAGCAGGCATTCAAATCTTTATACTGTCGTAGGCATCAAATCGTCTGCTTCTTCCGCTCCTTTCATCTCCTGACGATTCAATCCGAACACCAACGGGAAATCGCCATTCTCTCCACCTCTATTCTCAAATTATTTATCGGTGAAGGCAGCAACTAGATTTCCGTCATCAGCAAAAACAAGTTTTAGTATCAGGATCAGGAGGCTCTCATCTCGGCACGCATCAACCGAATTTCTGCTCCGCTAAACGACATCTTTCTTTGGGAAACTACCCAGTCAAGATCAATTGTTCCTCGATAGTTAAGATAACCACACTTCATCACCTGCGATGCTAAGCTTCAGGGAAAAGGAAACCTGGGCCCGCATGCAGAAGTGAATCCTCGAAAAAAACTCTAAGTCTTCTATTTATTTTTTTTTTTTTTTACAACAATGTCCACGCCTTCTCATGACTCCTAATCCATTCAGGAAAGCTTTAAAAAATCCACCACTTAGCATCACTTTTCATTTCTTTCATTGGATAATCCCATAACCCATGCACGCCTTCCTTGCGTCACAAAACAGACCACCCAAAGTCCAGTCCACGTGTTTTGCGGTTTACCTCCCAAACAGACCCAATAAATTTGTTTACAATAGGGTATTTTACTTTAACGTCAAACTCTGGTGCCATCTCCTTATCTGTGTCTGCAATCAACCTACCCCCACCTCGCACCGCCGCTTTTAAATTGGCTAAGGCACAAAGACGACTGTCCCGTCCTCTAATCAAAGGCGGCTTCCTAACTTTCTAACCAAAATGTGATGAAACAGCCTTCGATCACCTTATCTCTCTAAAAAATTTAATTTTTCTTTAAAATCGAAAGCACTTCATCACATGAAGCCCTCACCGGCCAGTGTAGAGTGCAGCAATCAGAAACTTTTCACACCCTAGACCAAACACCAGGGCGCCTCCATCCCAAAGCCAGAGGACAGCAGGAACCGCTCAGGTCGGCTGACTGTGAGCCATTGCTGATAAGAACAGAAATGTTGAATAGTCGGAAAATTTGGAATGAGTTTCCGAAAATAGGATACTTCAGGGGCTAAAGAATTAAGAAACACCAACGACGAACAAATAATGGGAGTGGTACGATTCTGCGAAACCAGGCTAAACAAGAGAGAACAAAAATACGATACCGTGCATCTCAAATGTTCTGCTCATTGTTTAATTAGAGCGTCATTCTAGCTCAATCCAGACATTTATATTTCAGGTTCAGTTATTGTGAAAAAACGATCGATCCGATAAATTAATGTAAAGCTGCGATATTCTGAACGAATATTGCGGGAAAACAATGGATCGTGGAACTATCCATGCGGTCTGTTTTTGCTAGTTTTCTATGGAATTTATTCGGGACTGGATGCAATAAACGATGCATACGGGAAAACGATCGTTCGGGGAACGATCGATCGAGATTCCACTGTATATGTTGGTTTTCAGTAGATTAACAATCTGCTTAGTAATAAGTCTTTAATGAGTGCAGTTTCTGCAAAAATTCAGTCTAACAAATAGAGGTGAAGATGTATTAAAATGATGATGGAAAACAAATAGATTTAACAGTTTGTGAGGATAAATTTATTTCATTAGCACAAAGTTTTACATTGCAATTTTTTTTCTTAAAAAATAACATTAAAATTGCCATGTTGTTTGGCTATATATTGCCATTTGTGGAGCATTTATTCTTTTGTAAGGTAGTGATACTTTAGCAACGAAATAATAATGTTACGTGGTTCTTGACACATCTATATTTAAAAGAAAACGCAATAGATTTTAAAATAATCTTTTTCGAAGTAACAAATATTGCAATTAAAGTTTCTGAAAATGGAACACATTATCAATCAATCAATCAATCAATAAATAAATAAATAAATAGAAAAAAAGGCATGAAAGCTAAAGAAAATTAACATACAATCGCCTATTAGCTTTCAACCTGTAATTAGCGAACTGCAGTTATAATAATCATTCATAATTCAAAGATATTTTTTACCTTAAAATTATCACGTTTCTGTATCGTATATTATTTCTAAGCATATGATTGAAGAAAAAAAAACCGAATTGAACTATATAAGGTATATATTAACGCATGCTAAAATTTATCTACTTACCAAGTAAAACAAAATCATTGCACTTTTCTTGATGACAATTTTGTCACACGACTAAACTGATTTTTTTTAACGTAGGACTACGTTCTCCGGATAGCAAAATTTCAGACGCTAAAACCGTCCGTCGACGCGAGTTATAATTTTGGCAGCGCGCCAAACCAACACCTCCTAAACGAACTTCTTTAGGAGGTATTGGCCAAACCCAGTCTGTATCGCTTAGGCAAACAATAAACAGTTACACAGAAAAGTGCCAAAATGCCGCAAAATTTTGACACACACACACACACACACACACACATATATATATATATATATATATATATATAGAGAGAGAGATATATATATATATATATATATATATATATATATATATATATATAGAGATATAGATACATATGTATATACATAACACATACATACATATATACATACGATAAGTAATATTACGTTAATAGCTCGCGGTAGTTTCGTTAGAAGAGACTACTTGAAATTTTTTAAAAGTATACTTTGAAAAATATAAATATGTAAAATCATTCTTCACATTAACAGTCTAGAAGCACTGATATTTCACCATGTATTAAATAAGTACACATCTTTAAAAAAAAACATGCTATTTTTTAATAATTACCGCCTATTATTTTGAATATACATGCTGATTTTAAATAAACAAACAGTTCAACCGGAGCTTAATCTGATCAATATATATTGCAATTTAGATGAAAAACAGAATCTAATTTTTTAAAAAATTGTCACTATACACCGAGTAATTAAATAAAATAGCAAATACGTATTATATGATAAGGAGTGAAACTTACTTGTTTGTCGAGTACCGCCGACTTCGTTCTGTGCTGACATCGTGAAATGAAATGAGCGCGCAGTCGGGAAATAGTTGTGATACCAGTTACAGATTCAACCCGAACAGTGAAAGCGTGAGTGACTAATATCACAGCTCCACTAGTATCCTGTATCAGAATGAAAAGCACTGTATGGCTTTCGGTAGTGAGACGACATCTCCAGCGTACCAGTATTTGGTTTCGCTCCTCAGCAAGGCGTAATCGTTGAGTACGCTGACAATCTAAATTTTTACTGATGATTAGGGGTACGTAAATTTCGAAGAAAAAAAAAAAAAAAAAAAAAAAGCAATATATAAAATTTTGCATTTATTCGCGAATGAATATATGTATATATATATATATATATATATATATATATATATATATATATATATATATATATATATATATATATAAATTCAAAAATTTCACATTTATTAAAAAAATCACAATTTTACTTACTTGGTTAGGTAAGTATCAAAATTCTTAGTTAAAAGCTAACATTGTAGTAGTCTCCACATTCTCTTCCTGAAGTCTTTAGCAATAAGTAATAAGCAAATTTCGAGACTGAGATCTCTCAGTTAAAGACCGTGGATGGGCTTAGATAAGCAATTATGTTAATAAATTATCACAACGTTTTCGCCGAAAAGTAATAAAAAAATTATTTCTACTTTATTCGCTCATATCGGCAAATTTGCATTTATTCGCATCTATTTCGTAAATACGAAAATTACGTATCACTACTGATGACTGACGTATTGCAGTTATCCAGTCTAACCCAATTCGGAAAAAAAAATTACTTTCCGAAGTGAACACTTTGTCAGTCACCAGTCGAAATTTAGAGAAATTCCGCAAATTTACTCAAACGATGTGTCGACGACGAAAGAACTAAACAACGTAAATGAGAGTTTCTTTTACTCGTAGTTTATATATTTGCGCATGCGAGATTAGTGAATTATGTTCTTTTATTATTTAATTTCCATTCTTCGTGTGTACTGAATTTCACCCTTATTTCAGTGACTCATTGACTTGAAATTTCACGAAAATTTCTTCATCTTACTATCTGCTGTGGGATGCCCTCTCGTACAGTCCGACCACGGAAGCGAGGTCCCTGGAAGCTGTTACGCATGCGCGAGAAAAGCTAGTCTACTAAGAAAATAGGGGAAAACGTCATATTTTCGGATGTGTTTGTTTATGAAATACGGAATGTATTTCAGACTGCTTTTTGTCCGCAATTTTAAAGTTATTTTTAAAACTTTATTTTTGATCGAATATGTGAATAATACTTTCAAAATAATAAAAAGAAAGAAGCAAATCTATTTAAAAAATAGGAGTGTTATAGGAGTGGATATTTTCGGGTGTGTTTGTTTAAGAACTGCGAAAGAAAGTTTTCAACCAACTTTTTTTTTCAGAATTTTTCTTTTGATTGAATGTATAAATAAAAACCGAAAAACATATTAAAATGAGGGTTTGAAAAATTCCATTTTTAAGTGATATATTGTAATAACATAAATATATATATATATATATATATAATGCAATAAAAATAATATATTTGGTTCACAGTTTTACAATTTGCAGAAATAATTAGGATATACAACTCAAAATTTTCAATCTTTTGTGATTAGCAATAAAAAATTTAAAATGAATTTAAGATCTTTCTCATAATTTTATAAATAATCAAAGTGTGAATATGAGATACAAATTTATAATTTCAGTCTTCTATGATAATTAAAAATCTAGATTTTAAAAATGCATTTTATTGTAAATTAAATTAATTTAAAAAATGGTATATTTACATTCACTGTGATATTTATAAGAGCTGCAGAAAAAATACATCAGTGATCGGTAAAAAAAATTTTTTTTATTTTTGTATCAAAAACTATCAAATAAAATCAATGAAAACTCTAATATTCATCTGATGAAATATCCGAATCACTGTCCGTGTCTGAAATATCTATTTGCAGAGGATCAACCAAATCTTCAATCACACCATCCCTTTTCCAATACATATTTTCTAATGAAACAACATGAGAGCTATTGTTGATACTATTGAATTGTTGGTACTATTTTATGGACAGCATAAAATTCATGAATTGTTCTTCGAATTACATCGCAATCAAAATTATCTAAAGCTACGTTTTCGGTGGTTCTTTTTTCCTGACGTTTCCTCGGAGATTCAAATTTTGGAGTTTCTTCACCCTTTGCTTCTCTGCATATTCTTTTTACACTGGACATTGATATCTCGGTCATTTCACATTTCCTTCTAGTGCTTCTTTATCACACAATTTAATTACAGTGTGTATTATACGTTTACAATCACTACGGAACGGCTTATTCCTAGCAGTTGTGTTGGGTAAAGGATCCATTAATTTTAATATAATAATCAAAATAACAGACGAGGAAAAAGCAAGCAAATGCAGTTAGTAACCAATTCTAAAGAATGTCGAGAGAATACGAGACTTTTCCCCCTCCTTCCTCAGCAGCCTTACCTAAAGGGTGAATAGAATCGTCTTGGCACTATGCCAACCGTGGTTCTTCGTTCTGTGGTCGGACAGTATTAACTTAAATATCATTTATCCTTTTTTTTTTTTTTTTTTTTTTTTCCCCCCTCGATGCAATATGCATTAGAGAAATGCAGTCCAAAACAATATATTATGGGGTAATGTATAATTATGGCACGTTATTAATTGTTTCACTGCTTCATATTTCATGAAGCAGTAAATCTTGCTTATGCGCTGATTGTTTTTGAATTCTTACACTGTGCGTTTGATATGAAAATTATCTAAATTTATAATAGCTGCTGTCTAGAAATGTAGGAATGAAAAACTCATTTCAATTGCAGTTTTATAAAAATGTAGGAAAACGTTGATAGCCAACTATTAGTATTTCAGAGAACGGAGCATCAGGGGTGTTCGTAGAAGAGAGAAGACTGAAAAATGAAATGTTTTTGCATATAAAATTAGCTCAGACTTTTGTATTTTAAAAGTACGCTTTTAAGAAAAGACAATTTACATTGCGAAATTATTCCATCCACCAAAGGGCTTTTATGCAAAGAAACGCCGTCGGTACATTAAAAAATCTTACTATTAACAGCTGAAGGTAAACAAACGTATGTTTGTTAGTGAGCTAACACGGGGACGGGCGAATCTCGCGAACCAAGCATAGCAGGATATCACGACTAGTACCGATGGACGCGGACGGACGAGACGCGAGCACTGATGCCACCCTCAACTTTCGGAACTTTAAACTTTTTTAATTATTAAATTTAAACCGCCGAACTCAAAAGAAGCGAACAACAGAAACAGCTGACATTCCGGGTGGGCCAGCTCCTTTCCGTTTCGCAAATTTCCACTATTTTCATGCATGCAAAATTCAACTTTTCCGTCCTCCAATCGACAATTTTTTTTTATTTTGATGTGTTCTACATCTCTTCATCTTTAAGGATATACACATTTTTATAAAGTTAAAAATGTTTTTCATTGCAAACGAAGCTTTTTCCCCAAAGCAGTTTTCCGAATTTCACGAAATCGACAATTTTGATGGACACATATTTCGGTTTTCTGCACCTTTTAATGTCAATTTTACGATTTATTTGCTAGATGTTCATTTCATTTGCTAGATGTTCAGCTTCCAAAATATACCAAATACATTTAATTAAAAAAAAATGTTATCATTCTAAAAAGCATACTTACAAAACTCACTTTTGAAATTTCCTGCGCTGATCGCCATAGTATCTTAATGTAACTGAATGCCGAGTTCGTAATTTTTTTGATTTATTATTTTACTCACTAATAATTCCAGCAAGTTCGTGAAATTTGTTCCTAGTTAATGAGCAACTGATGAGGATTCTTCCGCCACCAATTTTGAATTCATCAGAACTGTCTATTTTTTAAGTAATTTCTCCCCCCCCCCCCATGAGATTTAATATTTACATTTGGCCATATTGCCAAAAGGAAAAATTATCAGAAAAATTATCGAGTCTGAGAACGAGTCATTTAATAATTGAAATCCAGAAATAATTTTAGTTTTAATGAATGTAACATCAATAGTAGTAATGAATGTAGTTTTAATGAATCAGTGTTAATAATTTTAGTCAAATGAGAAGTTAAAACCTTTAGAATTTTTTCTAATTGAATGAACTTCCTTTTTTGTTTAAAAAGCAAAATTTGAAAACGGAAATTTGAAAGAATTATTTCAAAAGCCAAAAACTACAATTTGAAAAAAGAGAATTTTAAATAATTATTTCGTTTTTTAAAAATTCTAATATATTTTTAAAAGTGATTAAACAGTTTTTAATCTTTAAGAAAAAAACCCATTTCATTTTAAATCGAAAAAGCAACACATCGGGTTGCGACTCGGGTAGTCCTATTTAAACTTTGCAGTATGTGCAACCCTTTGAAGTTCAGTTGGGTGAGGTTGAGTGTTTTAAGTTATGTATTGCATTCTGAGAAAATCATTGTACAAAAACTGATATGTATTGGTTCATACTATTTGACTGTTGAACGATCTTTACGTTTGTTTCATTTAACTCTGCATAAAATTTCCTTTTATTAATGTTAACATTATTTACTTGATTGAAACTAATTCAGAAGTCATCTGAAGGTCTCGGTGTCAAATTATTCATTATAGAAATGCCCTTTTCTTTTTGTTTGGGCCACTCAGCATATTTTGAGAGCAGGTTTAACTAGTCCCGTCTAACCGTTTACCGCCGCAGCTTTTGAAATCCCGTACTGTGCCTCTCACCCCTGAAAGCGAACCGTAAGTCTTTTTTAGTCACATTTCCCCCTCTGTCTCAAAAGACTTGCTGCTTGTCCCGCGGCGATACAAGCGTTCCGAACCTGGCCGCAGCATATAAGTATCACGCAAAGCAATCTGTCATCATAGCGTCCCGCGGATACACCCTGTAATTAGGTGGCTAGAGTGTGCTCGCCTGCTCACAGGCTTCAATGACAATCCCCTGGTAATCATGGGCTCCTTGCCCTCCCCCTGCCCCATGAAAGGGCCTTTAAGGGTATAAATATATTGAGATAAACATCAGTTTTTAAGTTGGGGATATGTGGCAGCGTAGCAAGTATTGTTTGCATTTGTTACGTATTTAGATGTTTTACGCGGATTCGTTTGGCATGTTCTTGCGTCTTTAGCAATCAAGGGTTGTTGATCCGCTTGCTGTTTTTCTCCTAGCAAAATGTCGTGTGATATAGCGTGATTGAGTACTACGTATTTATGTCTCCAAAATTTGTGGTTGGATTCCTTGTCTCTCTGGTTTTCATGACTAATGACTAATATTAGCGCGATATTGGCTGCTTGTATGGAAATGAGATTAATTGCGTATCAACTGTCGTCTCATCAGCCGACCCGGAACTAAATGTCTCACGAAACGCGTGCGTGGGGAATTCTGAATCCATTTATGTTAAGTGACAAGTTTGGTTGTCACATAAAAATGATGAGTAGTTAGTTGATTGGTCGCCTGTGCATGCTACTTTAAAAAAAATGTTTCATACTCGCGTAAAATTATTCTTGTTTGCCTAAAGTTACTACTACTATTGCGATGGGCTGCTCAATAAAGTCTTTGGTCATTTTTAATATTTCGTGAATTCAGTTCCAATTCCTGAGGGGAATTTACGTTATGGAAATAATCGAGTCAAATCATTATTTTGATTCTTCTCTGTTTAAAAGAAACTTGTTTGGGGGGGGGGGGGGGGACTAAGTTCTTAGAGTTTAACTTTGCCCTTCGTATACCAGAAATCATAATTCCTGTTTGGTTTTTTGCCGTATCGAATCGAGGGAATTTAGAGGATTTTCAAACTTATGTAGTCAAATGTCGTGCATGATCCTAATTTGCTAAACCGTATCAGAATGTCGTCTGATAGCTACATATGTATTAGTCCAAAATTTGCTGTTAGAATTCTCTCTTAATGGTGCGTCTTTGTTATATTATAGATAAAGAAAAGGTTTGATCGTATCTGTTGATCACCTGCGTAAGTGATTTTTTGTGTATTTTAATTTTGAAAGGATATTTAGTTAAGATTACTCTCATATTTATTTTGATAATTATTACGATGTTTACTTTAAGACTGGTGTTATTGTGTAAAGGAATTCGGCATATTATGCCAGAATAATATTTATGGAATTCAATCTACAGGCCAGGCTTCTTTTCTCGGTCTACAAGTTTGAAAATATGATTGCCTTTATTAAAATGAATATTTTATACAGCCCTTTTGTTAACCGAGCATAAATACACATTGCATTGTACTATTACGTTAATTGCCCTTACCACATTTCTTTTTTTAAAACAGCGGTGCAATCAGGGTTTTGTGTGAACAAAATCTTTCCGTTTTGGGTCGAGGGGGGGGGGGCAATCCTTGTTTTTGTTTTTGTTTCTCTGAAACATCTCTTCCCACGCCCCGCTAGAATCATTCAGTTACTGCATTGGCAGTAAAAAGCATTTTTTTTTTCGCACGAACTGTTGTAACATCTTAAATAACGAAAAAAAGAATCTAGTTCTGTTACTCTGCTCTTACAAAGCTTAATTGCTTTTATTTTATGTACAGATTAAAAGGGTTTTTTAATTAAAAAAGTCATGATTATATAGAATTTAAATCTCCGTTGAGGTATTCATATTCAATTTTTTATCCCCTGAAAGTTGAAGTAATTACTATCATAGATCCGAATTTTTATATTTTCGTCTGAGACCGTTTTACTCTAGTTCGGCACATCCATTAAATAAAGGTCTCTTTTGGTGAAAAAATTTTCGTATCATGAATGCGATGTTATCCTCAGTAATTTTTGGGGGCAAGGCTGCTGTTAACGAAAATACATTACGTTATTTGATGAACTGCATGCATATTATTCTCTCTGACTGACATGCACTCATTGACTAACATGTATATAAGGGGTTTATTTAGTACATACAGTGTGATCGAAAAATCGCGCAACCCGATCCTCAGATGTCTACATTATTGTATACAATAGGCGGCAGCTGTTGACATAGTTTGAGTGGGCTGCAGTAGATAATCGTTTGTTTTTTTTCTCCAGACCCAGCCTTTTTTCCCCCATTGAACAGTTCTTCGCGACGAAAGTAATTGAACAGAAGTATCCGAACGTGGACCCTCCCCCAAAATCAACGGTTTATACTAGTATTGTTATGTAGTGGGCGTCTATCGGGAAAAAGAAATTGTTGAGGTTTCAGAACGAATGTTGCCGTCGAAAATTTTCCATCTTAATTTGATGGGCCTTTAACCTACTGCGTTTGTTCGGTCTAGATCCGGAATTGCAATTTCAAACATTTGTTGATTATACTTTTTTTTAAAATTATTTATTCTGTGACGAGGCCTGGTTTTATGTCAGTGGGTATAGCAGCTGTCTAAATACCAGGATCTGGTACATTGATAAACCATCGCTCGAAAAGCGGGTGCATCTCTCACCATCGCGTTGTCGGCCGATCTTCTGTGACTGAAGTCGTTAACAGAAACAAAATCATTCAATTTGTCTAGCTGCTTAAACATTCTGAAAATTTGATTTCTGCACTGTTACATACTTCCGTATACACTTGCCAGAAAAAGTCTGCATACAAGCGAAAACCAAACTTTCAAGCATAAAAAAATATAATATTACACTAAATTTATCAACTTTCTTTTCTTTTCTTTTCTTGTACTGATCGAATCATTTATTATCTTTTAACAATGGTTTTAGAAATACAAAACACATAATTTTGTTTAGAAATCAAATTAAACAAAAAAAATAACACTAAATACACTAGAAAAAGTTTGCGTACAAATAAGAAAACCTGAAAAAATATAATAGTCATTGACTGTTACTGAAAGTTTAGTAACTGGTCGGATAGCCCTTACGTCTAAGGACCTCCATCAATCGTTTCTGCATAGATTTAACCAGTTTGAATGTTTCGTTAGGACATATATTATTCCATTCCATAATGATAACCTTTTTGAACATATCTTTCGATGTTACGGAATGTTGACGAATCCTGAGCTCTAGTACATCCCCCAAATGTTCGATGGGATTTAAGTCAGGTGATTGTGGAGGAGTATGTAACTGATTTTTGATGTTGTACAACAACCAGAGCTTCGCATTGTGGGCAGTGTGCTTTGGATCATTGTCCTGCTGGAACCAAAAGTCGTCTCCAAGGCGCAGGTTTTGAGCACTTACTTTTAAATTTTCTTTTAAAATGTTCAAATATGCCATATGATCCATTGTAGATTCTATAAGTACCAGACATCCCACGCCATTGGCTGCCATACACCCCCAAACCATTATACCCCCACCACCGTGCTTTACTGTGGGCACGAGATTCTGCTTCTCGTAAACCGTACCTGTCTTTCTCCACACCAGCTTACGTCCTTTAATCCCAAAAATGCAAAACTTGCTCTCATATGTGAAGAGTACCTTTTCCCAGAATTCTAGAGGCTTATTTACATATTCATTTGTGAAGAGTAGACGTTTTTGCTTATTGATGACCGATATGTGTGGCTTTCTACGTGCTACACAGCCATGATAGCCTGATTTTATCAAAATATTCCGTATAATATCTTCATGAATCGTTTTCTCAAACCTCTCTCTAATTTCATTTACAATTTGAGATGCAGTAATTCTTGGATTTAGGCTCAAGGATAAAATGCTTTTCACGTGGTGTCAGTTTAGAGGGACGTCCAGAACGTGGCTTCGAGATAATAGATTTTGTTGAATTGTAATTATTGATTACTATTTGAATAGAGGAATGAGTTCTTCCAAGAGTCTTGCCAATTTCTCGAAGAGTTTTGCCTTCGTTCTTCAGTTTCAAGATAATTTTCCTTTCTTCAGGAGTAATCTCCTTTCCTTTTTGATTTATTTTAATTTTCCACAATTTACCTTCAAAAAAGCTTTTGAAACGAATATTGAGGTAATCTTTTTACAAAACTTTAGCAAAATTAACAACATCGCATACAACTGAATTGGGTATATATGTTTACTGTATTTGTACGCAGATTTTTTCTGGTATGAATTCATGCAATTTTTTTAAAATTATTTTTTTTATTTTAAAACGTTGCATGTTATATTTTTAAAACCATTGTTAAAAGATAATAAATGATTTGATCAGTCCAAGAAAAGAAAAGAAAGTTGATAAATTTAGTGCAATATTATATTTTTTGATGCTTGAATGTTTGGTTTTCGTTTGTATGCAGACTTTTTCTGGCAAGTGTATGTCGATTGCGCGACATTATTTGCAATAAAATTAATCGTGTTCCGATTTTACAGAACCAGTAAGACCAGGCTTTGGTTACTGCTAGTGCATTTTTTTTTTCATTTTTCCATTATCATATAAAGTGCAAAATATCCGTTGCCCTTTAAATTACTTTGGCCGAACCCGTTAATAAATCCCTCTCCCTGAAAACAATTAACAGAAAAACGTATCGTTTCTGTCAAGGCCAAGCTCTTGGAGGGAAACTCAATTTACTTCGGCTCGGGGCTCTGCACCCATACTCACTCATACTCGGAACCGATCGTCCACTTAGCTATTTTTCATGGTCCGAATAATTGCGTCGTTTTTGTACGTGCGTGAAAGTATTCGACAGTCTTCGAATGGCTACACGGATACCACATTCCGCACCATTACGGCAATTAACCAGCTCTAGCGCCATGCAGTCTTAGAAGTCTAAATGGCCTGGGGGGTAATGTTTTTTTATTAGATCGCTATCTCCCATCGCATTCCCCCGCGACACTTCGTCTTATTGATGACGTTCCAATACCGAATTACCATATCAGAAAGGTTATCCTCCTTTTGGCGACGTCATTATTAGATATTTCCCAAAAAGAAGCATCAGTTTGGAGAATAATTATAAAATCAATATACTGTCATTACCTGTGGAATAACACTTATAGCAAAAGACCTTATTGTTTACTATACGCAATCTAAATGCAATTCGTTGAAATCCTAGTAAGCTCCTTATATTGTTTGTGTTAACGATGAGATGTCAATATTTCGCCATGCATTATTTCTAGACCATTAAGTTGCTTAATGATAGGCATAACCGTGCTATTAACCTTTCAGTTGTAATCCAGAAATGCTTCTATATATATATATTTACAAGTTCGTTTGAAGAGTTAGTAATTTAATACTGTTATTTGGCGTCTAGATTTATTGAAGGCAGGGAAATGCATTCTTTCTGATCGTAAATGAGTATAAATCGTTACATGATTTATAACCTTGGCGATCAAATTTGGCGATTGCCAAACTCCTTGTGACCGTACCTTATCAAATTCCTCAGCTGTGCCGGTGAAGATGTCAACCCAGGGAACCGGATGTCTGTTCCTAGTTCTAATGACCCTCTTTAAGTATTGGACGTGTATAAAAATTAACCATCTGTAGTTTCTCGGCGTTTCTGCATTCAGAATTAGCAAAGAGCAATTAGACGCGATTTGGCTAATGGAGAAATTAGGTTCCTTTCTGTATTCGCTTGAGTAGGTCAGTAGAAAGTGAACGCCTATGGAGATGAAGTAGAATATTTTTTATGCAGGTATTCTAATGTGCTCTTGCACCTGGTTAATTTGAAATGTTGAAATTTTCTATCTAGAGTGTTTTTTTTTTTTTTTTTGTGAAGGGAAACAAAAATACCCCCCCCCCCCCCTCTCTCTCTCTCTCTCTCTCTCTCACTGAATATTTTCTGGCTTATTATGTTTTAATAGAATTTTCAGAATCCCAAGAACAGCTAAATAAATTTATTTCATTTGATAGCTTTTAAAGTACTACTGAAGAAGAAAACAACAGTTTTACAGATTTTATTATCTAGGGGAAACTCTGGTACCTAGGGCCACCATGCTTTATTTAAATAATTATTATTTTACAGCATTTTTACTCATTGGAGTGAGTGACAATACTGTTTCAAATCATAACAGCCATTTTTAATGAAAGCAAGCAGAAGCTATAGTTAAATAGAAAAGAAAGTCTTGATTTGATGATCAAAACTAAATTTTTTCACTTCAATTTGAAGTCTTATTTTGTGAAAGTAAGTGCAAACTTATGTTTTAATGTATACCAGATAATTTTTATAATCATTAAAGGAAAAAATGATATAAAAACAAAGTTTGGTTTCGGCAGGTCTTTGGCTATGGAAGCCATTTTGCCAAAAACATCATCATCTTGTACCTAGGGCCATAATCTTGTCTTGTACCTAGGGTCATGGCCTCTGGTAAAAAAGAGGTGGACGAAAACTTGGCAAGTGTAGAATTCTCACTGATACCCCCGAGAAAAATGAAATTCAAGTACAAATATTGAAAAAGTAATTGTTAAAAAAAAGGTTGCGAAATCTGTGTTTGAAACAGAAAAATTATGTGGGATCATTAAGAAGACAATGGAGAAAAAACATACATTAGAAAGTGATGAACATTTCTTCCTTTAAGACATTGCCTACAATTAACATTTCTTCCATACGAAGATTTTAGAAGTTGTGCATGAAAGAAATAATGCATACAAATTGTTTTTTATTGTAAACAACAATTTCAGTTTTTGGAAATAACTGGCCCTAGGTACAATGGTGTTATTGTACCTAGGGCCATTTGTAATTTTTTTACAATTTTCAGTATCATTACAAAATTTCTTTTTCTGCACTTTATGTGATTTTTATTTAAAGAGAATAAAGCACGTAATGTATACAAACTATTTTTATTATTGTAAGTTAGTTATAAGTAAAGATACTGCCATTTGAAAATAGCCGGCCCTAGGTACAAGAGTTTCCCCTACATATCGAGGTAACGTACTAAGAAAATCCACTGTGGAGAAGAAATCTGGCTACTATGTTCTACTAGAAACTAAACTAAAGAGTGAGAAACTTCAAAACAAAAGTGATGCAAAGTTTAAATCGTTTTTACATGTTTTTTAATGAATTTAATATATTTACATATTTACAAGAAGATGATAATAGGCTGAAAAGCCTCAAAATTAACTAAATTCAACAGAATAGACATATTATGGGATCTTAATCCCCTTCAAAGATAGACTACCTTCTAAACCTGATTCATCACTCTAGCAACAACAAGAGCGAGAACGAAATTCTAAATTGTAAACATTTGAGAATAAAATCAAACGATGGACTTGCAGCGCCATCTCTTGACATATTTCTCTTCACACTCCCCACCTGAACTCTGATAAGAGTTCATCTACTCAAATACAATCATAAACAAAAAATTCACATTTCTAAAAAGCAAAATTTCTAATCAATCAGATTTTTGAAATATAGTACCAAAAAAAAAGGAAAATAAACAATAGGTTAATACTTGAATTAAATCACATCAATATCAACAATAGTTTTCAATATCTAGAGTATATAATAGGCATAAAATTCTATTTAAAATAAAATAAGAAAGCGTGTAACAAATTAAAAATTAATAGGAATTATTATTAAAATAAATGCAAATATTAAGAAAGTAAATTATTAAACAAATTCAAATACTGAAGTTAGAAACTTCAAACTTAAAAGAATAATAAACTAAAGAACATTTCAAATTATTCAATTCAATATTTAAGTAAAATAAAAAAAAAGGATATATAAAAACGTTAGAGTTCAATATAGTTCAAGAGGATATAAGTGTTGTGCAGTTCGTTTCAAAGTCCCATTTCCAGTTTTTAATTCATAAGATCGGACTTTACCGTCACGTCCAGGAACGGCTTTAATGATTTTGCCTAGTTTCCATAACAGTTTGTTTTTGCTATCTCCTTGAATCAGCACAACATCACCTAATTTTAGTTCGGGTTGAAAGTCAGTATTTTTTAAAGAATGAGCAGTTCTAAGGTCTAACAAATATTGCTGTTTCCATTTACTCCACAACTGTTTTAACAGCAATTCTTGATAGCATTTTCTTTAAGAGAGTCTTTCTTGTTGTTTCGCTACCGATGATTTCAGCGAAAGTCAGCGGGTACTTAGGATCAGTTTGTCCGAAGTTCAGGAAACACATTGGAGTCAAGGGTTGTGGCTCATCATTTTCATTATAAACGTAGCTCAAAGGTCGTGAATTAAGAACAGTTTCTACCTCGACGAGTAGAGTAGACATTTCTTCGAAGGTCAACAACGCTTTTCCTACAACTTTTCTCAAACAGTTTTTGACGGATCTTACAAGTCTTTCATAAAACCCTCCCCACCATGCGGCTCGATCGATGATAAACTTCCACTGAGTTCTCTCAACACTGCTACATTTTCTCAATTTTGAAACGAAGCGTTTTATCCAAGCGGTGACCCGCAACAGTTTCTCTAAATTACCATATTTTGATAAGTCAAAGAGGTCATCAATATTTTCGGTAGTACATTCAAGCTGATGTACATCAGTAGATTTTTTCCGACATTCAAGTTTGGCTTCGTCAATTGTGTCTGGAAGGTCTAATTTTGGCCAAAGATCAGGAGAGAGCTGAAGCCACCGTGGACCTTGGGTCCAAATGGGTTCATTCGTTAATTTAGATATTTTCGATCCCCGAGATATGAGATCTGCAGGATTGTCCACGCCTGGACAGTAATGCCGATTTTGAGGCGAGGTCAATTTTTGAATTTCCTCGACACGATTCTATACGAAGGGTTTGAAAGTTTCCGGTTGTTTTCTGATCCAAAAATAAACAATTGTCGAGTCTGTCCAAAAAAAGCAAGGTATATTTAACTTTATCGATTTCAAAATATAGTTTCTTAACTTTGCTGACAATAATGCTCCCATCAACTCCAATCTAGGCAAAGTGAGAGCTTTTAGTGGAGCTACCCTATTTTTAGAAGCAACGAAGGCAGTTTTAATTTCATTATTGTTTGTTGTGAAACGTAAGTAGGCGACTGTACCGTAGGCTTTCGTGCTTGCGTCTGAGAAACAATGTAATTCGATATTTTGGACATCAAAGTTCGAGAATTTGAAAAAGTAATGACGAGGGATGGAAAATTCGGCCATTTGAGGAATCTCCTCACACCAGTTTCTCCATTGGGAGGTCAAATCTTCTGGTAGTGGTTCATCCCAATCTATACGCGATGACCAGATCCTTTGTATCAAACACTTTATTCTAACAGTGAAGGGTCCTAAAATTCCTAGAGGGTCGAAAATCCGACCCAACACCTGTAGGATAAATCTTTTTGTTTAGACAAAAATGACAAGAAACTTCGAACATCAAAATACAACAGATCGTTAGAATTATCCCACGACATACCTAAGACTTTAAATGGGAGATTTTCTTTATAAAAAGTTTCGGGAAGTTCATCTAAAACGATACCTTCCTTTATCCACAGTTCGTGTAATTTTTCGAGTTAGTACGAAACTTATGCAAATGCATACTAGCTTCTTTGAAAATTTTGATCGATTCTAGAGTCGTAGTTAAAGTTTCTCTGACTGTCAGCTGACTTCCGATTGCGTCATCTACGTAAATTTTGTCATCTAAAAGGTCCACAGTTGTAGGATAGACTTCTCTGTATTTTTTCAGGTGGTATCTAATAGTCGCTGCCAACAGAAACGGAGAACAGTTCATCCCAAATAACACTCGAGTAAATCTATATATATTAGGGGGGATGGTTTCATCAGAGGGAAATTCGGAGAATAGAAATCTAGTTACATCTCGGTCTCTTTCATCTATGAGAATTTGCAAAAAGGCCTGTCTGATGTCTGCAGTGAATGCAATAGGATTATATCTAAACCTTAATAGGATATCGAATATCTCAGGATATAAATTAGGTCCAACATGAAGACAGTCATTTAAAGAATTCGAGCCTGGGGGATGCGATGACGCATCAAAAACGATACGTAATTTGCTCGTGGTTCGATCCTCGCGTATTACTTTCCTATGTGGCAAGTAAAATGTAACGTTTTTTTCACCTTGAACATCTGTTACTCGTTCTATGATATTTTGATTTAAGTAATCTTGTATTACGTTTTGATATTCAAAAAATAGATCTGGATTTCTTTTAAACCGTTTTCTAAGTCGATCGAACCTTTGTTCCGCGATTTCCCAATTATCATTCAAATCTGAAGTGTCATGTTTCCAAGGCAGTCTAACTTTGTAGCGAGAATTTTCGTATGTTATATTGGATTCGAAATGTTTAAGTGCTTCATTTTCGGTTGAATCTAAATTTTCTTTTTCACTAATGAGTCCTGAATTTTCTAGACTCCAAAGTTTTGTTATTTGTTTAGAAATTAAATCTTCCCCTACAACAACATTGAATGATACAGAGACTTCATTCTGACTCTCCCTTCCTTGTAAACACCAACCGAAAATAGTCTCTACTGCGACAAGATTTTTATTCAAACGTTTAATGTGTTCCATGACAATATCATAATAATTGTCTGCTCCGATTAAAATGCCAATTGATTCTTCACTATCGAGCGAATCTGCGAGTATCAAATTCTTTAGTTGTCGAATTTGTCTAATTCCTTCTAATCTAGGAGTCGGAACGTTTGAGCCTGAAATTTGATCCGTTACTAATAATTCATCTTCTATTCTAGAGTCAGAAGAACTTTTATGTTCCAAACTCAATTTAACCACGTCATAATTTCTTTGAAGAGGGGTGGTGTTCCCAAATGTGTAAACAGTTAATTTTTCTTTCCTAGTTACTTCGAGATTTAATTTGTTCGCTAATTCGCGACTGACAAAACTTTTCATGGATCCCGTATCAAGAAAGAGCCTGGCAACCATTTTTTCTTTTCCTGCTTTAATTTTTATCGTGCAGGTCTGCAGAAGTATCACATTGTTAACATGCGAAACGGCGGAAACAATTTTTTCACTTCGTGGTTCAACTTGTGTTTCAATTTTTGAAATTGAAGAAACTTCACATTTATCAGCTTCCGAATTTTTGACTGCCGTGTTTGATTTAAAACATATACCTTCATAGTGCTTGCCCCCACAGATCCTACAAGCCTTTGTTTGTCGATAGGGGCAAAATGCAATTTTATGTTTCAAAGACGTGCACAAAAAACATCTATTGCTCTGTTTTAAAATGTCTCTTTTTTCATTTACTGTAAACACTCCGCAGTTTTCCGATAAGTGTTCCTGAGAGCAAAAAATACACTTCCGGCTTGGTAATGTCGTCGCAATAAATTCATGTGTGGTAACCGACGGTTTTTGTTTTGAATACTTGTTAAAGTCTTTTCTTTTAACATTAGAATTCCACGTATACTTTGAGTCAAACTTGTTATATGTGTTCTTGGATTCCGGAAGTTGTTTTGATTTGTGAGAAAGCGACAAACAGGAGATTTTTTCCCTGGATTCTATTTCAGTCCGTAAAAATTTGAGAAAATTGTCTAAATCAAAGGTTGAACTATCTATATTAGTACGGTGGAACTTCAAAGCAATATCGTTGGGAATGGTTTTCATCAAAACCGGAATTAACATGTTAGAATAGGATTCTGGTTTTACACCGAGAGAGGAAAGACATCTAATTTGAACATTTATTGTGTCATACAATTTTCTTAATTTTGTTACATCATTCGAGTTTTGTACAGGGTTTAAATTCAAGAGATTTGACATGTGCGTATTAATTATCAACTAGGTTTTACCAAATCTTTTGGTAAGAATCTCTACAGCCGAATCATAATTGGATTCTGAAATCGAAAATCCATCAATAGAACTTGCTGCATTTCCACCTAATACGATTTTAAATAGTTGAACTTCTCTACTTCTGAAAGCGTTGAATTTTCGTGAATTGTAACTTTAAATGAATTCCAAAAGTTGCCCCATTCATTACAATCGCCATAAAACTTTTGTATTGACATTTTGGGTAATTTGACATTACTTTCGAATTCTTTTTCTTTTTTACTTCCGATTTCTGAATGCGAGTCGCTAGAAATATTTTTAGAAATATTTAAGTTCAATTTTTGAGATTCGACGCTCTTGAAATAACGTTTGATTTTTGATTTCGTTATTATTATTTGATCACTATATTCCATGGAATTTTCAATATCTAATTCTAGTTTACTATCCTCATCTTTAATCAAACACTGGATTTTTTCATCTAAATCCCGAATTTCTATTCCTTTCGAATATAACAGTTCAAAACAATTGTCCAATTCTACTTTATTCTGATCTTCAATCATTTTATCAACATTTTTAACAATATTCGTGATGGAAGAACGTAAAATAGCTCTTTTTTGTTTAATGCTTTGGTATCCATAATAAATAAAGTATTAAAAAACTTTACCTTTGGCAGTTTTCGCATAAAATGTTATCCAATTGCTTGAAATATTCACGAACTCACGAACGATTACTAAATATTTTTACTCTATACTAAACTATTAGGTTACTTCCCGGCCGATGCACCATGAAGAAATATGGCTACTATGTTCTACTAGAAACTAAACTAAAGAGTGAGAAACTAAAAAACGAAAGTGGTGCAAAGTTTAAATCGTTTTTGCATGTTTTTTAATGAATTTAATATATTTACATATTTACAAGAAGATGATAATAGGCTGAAAAGCCTCAAAATTAACTAAATTCAACAGAATAGACATATTATGGGATCTTAATCCCCTTCAAAGAAAGACTACATTCTAAACCTGATTCATCACTCTAGCAACAACAAGAGCGAGAACGAAATTCTAAATTGTAAACATTTGAGAATAAAATCAAACGATGTGCTTGCAGCGCCGTCTCTTGACATATTTCTCTTCAGTGGTTTTGCCAACTTTCAAAAATCTTGGTATTGATCCGACTTATTAAAGAAGTTTTAATTTTTATGTTGATTGACTTCCCGGATAAATTCTGTGATTTATTGATAGCTTGAAATTAAATTAAATAAGCAATTACATCTTATGTAGAAATAGACATTTAACAGTATTGTAGTACTAGCGCCTCACATTTGAATTTTTTCAAACCGTACTCTTTGTTTTCACAGTATTGACATATTATTCGCAACAAATGATCTCGTACTATTTCATCATCATCTATGTTGTCCAGCTATACACGAAGTATCCCGATTGTACAGCCGTAATTCCTTCGCTTTGTGAAAAAAAAAACTGGTTTGTTGTGCTCTTGATCTTGACATCATTCCACACAGTTAGAAAGGGTGTAATTCCCTCTCTCCAAACTACTTTCCCTTTCATAATTTGCATCATCTGGCCTTTAGTCAAAAGTTATTTTCAAACCAAATACGATAATTCTGTATGGAGTTCATCGGTATCCTAAAAAGACAAATGCTGTGAGACTTGGCCTCGAACTATGTTGCCACTACATCAAAAATGCTTTCTTTTAATTTATTTCACATATTTACGTTTTTTCATGGGCCTGTTAAAGTGGAAAACATAGAGATCGATTAATAGTTACTACGAGATGTCAACTTATATGACGTACATTTTCGTCATTGATGGGTTGATTTAGTGAATTCATTATTCTCTCTATCCCCCAACCCTCCTGTGCACGTGTTTGCGTATAATTATATAAAGAGTAAGAAAATGTTATAGACTATTTCTTTTCCTTTCGTTCAAGCCTTATTTAGTTTTTATGCTTAAAATCTATTTCTAAGTCTTTATATTTACAAAAGTTCTTTGCATATTTTTTTAATATTTAATGTTCTTTAATAAAATCATGATCTATATTCAAAGTTTTTACTTAAAAAAAAAAGTGATTTTGCCCTCTCTATTTCATCCGAATTTTTAAGTTTCTGTGCCGTCGTGTTATAGAAATAATGGTAAGACCGAAACATCAAATTTTTTGCCAAGTTTATCATGGTTTTAATAAACATTGAGGACTTCTGCTTATAGATTCACACATTGGGATGAAAAAAAAAAAGGTGTAAGAGGGTTTTATGTGTTTGTGTGCCTGTTGTATTTTTTTTAATATCCCCTTTTTTTAACAACTTCATTTCAACCGAATCATTCCTTCAAAATAAATAAATAAATAAATAATTCACCTCAGAAACCGTAACCGCAACTTAGTGGACCATTGAGTTCTTACTGACTGATAAAAATCTGTAGCTTATTGAAATTGTGTTCTCTCAAAGCAAGATTTTTCATGTGTATGAAAATGATCATTAAAATTGTGGTTAGGTATAATTTAAGAGGAAATTTGATTTTTTTAATTGATGATTGTGCTGAAATCTGATGCAGTAGATGAATTTCTGTTATAATCCAAGATGGAAATTTAATAATTGAGGAGTGTATTACCTAGACGTAAGAAATCACAGTATTCCCACGTGTTCTTAAAAATTAGTTTGTTTCTTACAAGTTCCAAAAATGTTATAAGTTTGTAAATTTCTGATCAGGTTTCCATTTTATTTAGATCTACTTGATGAGACGCCCCTATTGATTTAAGTTTGCTCCCTTTGCTAGACTTGTAAAGCTGAAGATAAGCGTAGAGCACTCCCTATCAGCCTTAGCCAGGCGATGGCCGAATGGCTAGGGCATTGGTATTCGGTTCACATCCTGTGTTCGAGTCCCACTGTTGGCATGGATGTTTGTAGCCGTTCGGAATCGGCTTTAAACTCTAGGTCCCGGTCTAATTAGCCCTCGTGTAGCAAAAAGTTGACTGTAGCGCTCCAAACCAAACCAAATCCTATCAACCTTCAGCCGAGGGAGTAAGGTAAATGATTGCAATATTTGTTACTGTGGCGTTTATCATTTTATACAGAAAATCTGTTTTAAACAAAGAATAAAATATGGTTGAAATTTGATTATTTGCAATATTTTAAGATAATCGCCATCATAGTCATTCGTATATAAGTGTTCATCAATGAACTGAGTATGGTAGGGCCACATTTGTGTAATTTATATAAAATTGACTTTATTATGCCTCTTATTTTTCATGTTCTGTATTGCCTTCAGTAATATTTTTAATAATATCATATCATGTGTACTGTTAGATCAGATAATCCGGAAAAAGTATTTTTAACTTAGACAGAGTCTGTTTCTTCAGATAGGAAGACAAAAGATAAACCCCTTGTATGGTCCGTAAGATTTCTTATGTAGGTATTTGAAAATCCATAAAAAGTACCGCTAAAAACTGTATAAGAGTAGAAACCTAGTATTATTTAATATTTTTAATGCATTCACCTGATGATATATATAAATTACGTACTTGTATATTTTCTCGTCAATATTTTCATCTACAGTGTAATGATAAAAAATAAGTTGAATTAGATTTTAACGATAGAAAGCTAGTTATTTGTTTGTAGTAATTAATTTTTTCCATACCCATTACTAAGCAAATTATGATTTCCATGTAGTTCTAACTCTTAAGTATATTGTATTTCTTTATTTGTTCTGAAATCCCCCCCCCCCCTCTGAGTGATTTAGTTTTGAAGGGCATTATTCAATAAAGTGCCTTTTCCTTTCTTTCTTTGAACTGAGTTTAGTCTCATTTTTAATCGTAAATAATATTTTATTGACCATCAACATTTGGAGAAATTAGTCTGCCCCATACTCTTAATTTTTATTTCATCATTTAAAATTAAGGAATTTATTCGATTTTCCTTGAGTTTGAAACAACAGTAATGGAAATATCCGTGGTTTGACCCTTCTCTTGTATTTTAACTATCATCGTTCATTTAATCTGTCAAATTACTCAACAGGTTTTTGACTTCGCTCTTTGTTCGTAACTTATGATCACTGAATTGAAGGTCAGTTGAAACGGGTAGAAAATAATTGAAGGCTTCCAAGTCTTTATGTAATATTCATGAAATGCAGTCCATGTCATATCGTCCCTATGTTCCTGTTCTTAAGCTGTAAATTTATGATGAGTACTGTCACGTACTCCGTTGTGCCTTACAAGGCGTTCTTATTGATGAACATCGACGAAATCGTATGATTTAGTTTTTTGAACATCTATAATGCTTTAGAAGCTTTTATTAAGATTGTGTAAATACTGAAATATGTGTTATAGACCTGTATTATTTCATCTCTTGACTGATCCCCCTGTGTATATTAATATTTATAAAAAAATTTAGATCCACCGAAAAACGTAATTAAAGCGTAGAGCTGATACACGAATATTACATCAAAATAATGGGTTGCTTTCAGTTCAAAAACGTCGATACATTACCTGTGTACTAAATTTTTCCATGTCATTAGTGACAAATTTTATTTATATTATTAACAAATTAGCTGCTAATAGTTGCATATGCAAAGTATACATGATATTTTAGGTCACTTTTCCAGAGTCATATATCTGTTTGCAAAGGTACACATGCCAGAAGCACTTGTGAAATTTTTGTTACAGAGTAAAAACATCTCACATTTTGTTAAAAGAAGAAATTACGTAAAATAAATTCGTTAATTATAGATATTTTAATGATTATAAATAGTAGGGAGGTCAATGTTAAACCGTTTGGGACGATGCAAAATGTCTTATCAGAAACTCTTTACTTTATATGTACTAACTGCTGATGACACTACGTAGGTGAAAGAAACTTTAGTGTTCGGTCTAACCTATCTAAGGTATTAAACTTTATAGCCAGTAATTAATTTCCATTAAAATTTGATAGGGATTGTGTTTTGTTACCTGCACGAGAAATTTGTTTACTTTATTATTTTCCTAAAATTAATAGTATTCAAATTATGTAGATCATTTATTACGTGTCGTCGAACATTATATATATATATTGCGAAAAGTAATCAGATGCATAGGTCAAAAGAGGATAAGTGTGTTTATTTTAATAAAAGCAATATATTGTTGAACCAATCTTTGGCTACAGCGACTCTTCTGGGCATGATTTCGATCAAACTCTAGTTTGTGTCCGCTGGGATTTGTCACCATTCCTCGATTAAGCTTCTCTTAGTGAGGACGAATACGCCCCTTAAGTGTTCGATAGGATTGAGATCGGGACTGTTCTATTTTTTTATTTCCAAAAAAGTTCTCGACGTGTGGCAAAGAAACAAGGGCCTGTTCCGAAGTACTGCCTCAGTCATCTAAAATGGTTTTGTCGAGCGCAAAACAGTCAAAGGACTCAGCCCCTTCCGGGGACAGTACCCAGGCACATCCATGCGTTTGAGGCGTGATACATAACATTCTATTGTCCATGATCGACGTGTTAAATACCACTGCAGGCTATTTCTGGCATTTTTACTGGTACTGATTTCAATTCACCCTCTGATGCAGTAGAAAAGCGAGTTATCACAGAACATCTCTGGCTTCGATCGTCCAATTCGGGATGTCTTTGGAAATGTAGAAAGTTTTGCTCGGCGATATACTGCCCGATTACTTTTGGCAATAAGTACTTATTTGTTACGTATTCTGACTTGATTTCCTTGTATGTAGCGTAAGCGTGTTTAATAGAAATGATTTTTTTTCTTAGTTCTTCTAGCTTCTACTAGGTTCTTTAGGCTTCTACTAGGTAGCACACCATCATAAAAATGAGCCTATTGCCTCTGTCATAAAATGTTTCATGTGTGGCCAATTAAATCACAAAGGCAAGATTTGTTAAAGCAAAAATCCAAAGGGAATCCCGCGCAAGTTCGCTTTGTACTTCGAACTCAGCGGGATATCGTGAACTATCCTGAGTGGCTAGTGATTTATTAATATAGATTCTGTTTTGTATTCAAGTAAGTTGTGCGGTGTCTTTTTGCCAGTTTCCTCCCTCCTAAGTAACTTCTGGTTCTAAATGAAGTCGTCGGGAGCTTACCGATAAGACTGCATTTGGCTACCTTTCGGAACTTATCAGAAGTGTAGACGTGCTTACGATTACCTGTTTGTGTGTGTCGGAACCATACCTTTTAGAGTTGCTTACCTGTAAAGAAAATAAAAAGCAACTTCATGTTGTGTCTGTGTCTTTAAAAGATTTATGCGTGTAATGTATGCTCTTTTCTGCATCACTGGAGTTTTTCTCTCCGAAATGGATTTCTTATCGCTATGGCATTTTTTCTTGCTTCGGTGCTAAGCGCGGTTGTGGGCATCTCATGGAATAATGCTGCTTTATTTCGGCTATCATTTATGTTTTTAGGTGAAAAGTAGAGGGGAGACCTCCTGATAGGAAATGAATCGGGATAAGATAGACCCTCGGTAACATATGAGTATGTTTTCAGGACTAGAGTCATTAAGGACTGTGTACACAAGAGTTCATTTACTAAGCTGTTTACTTTCTCGGTATAGCTATCTCTATGGCATCTCTTGGTCTTTTAGAACATCCTTCATAAAAGCATGCTTATTTATTTACCTGATATTTTTCATGATAGTAATGTTTTCCTTATTGGAATCGTTTCATGTAGATAATTTTGAGATGCATAAAATTTATTTTTCAAATAATAGAAAAATTGTGGTTTTTTCTATTTGTGATATGTATCTTTATGTTCATATATAATCATTATGTATATATAAAATCATATGTTTATTGGCTTTGAAATAATGATTAATGATGACAATTATAGGATGTTGTAGTTATATACTTAAAACACATGGTATATATTGAATATCGATTTAACTTGGAAGTAATAAGTTGTGAGAAACGTAAACTAACTAGAAATTATTTTAGGGTCTTTATCAAAGATTCTGTGTGCCGTACACAAAGGAATATTGCGGTATAATGTATGCTATACTGAATTATGTATTTTTAGAATAATTAGAAAATATTTTCTATAATTTTTCAACTAAAGGTTACTATTTAGTTATTTATTATTATTGATCAGGCCCCGACCTTTATAAATCCTTAAGTTTTCGACGCATCAAATCGCACGTTAATTTTTTTTAAAAATTGCCTTTGTCTTTATCTCTCTCTCTCTCTCTCTCTCTCTCTCTGTGTGTTTTTGTTTTATGATGATGATAACGCCTCACCATTATTACTTGTCGCGTATTCTAAATTCTCTTCAATAAAGCACAGCCCCTATTCCAAATTGCGAGCTAGGGATAAACGAATTAACCAACTATTATATTCCCTTAACTGCACGCGCTGAACATTATAGTTATTTTTAGCCTCCTGCCCAATAGCAGGCGCGTGGAAAGATGATTCAGAGGCATGCGGTTTTGAATCATACCTTCACGTGGTCAATCATGTGTCCGTTTCTAACTAATTATAGAATTCTAAACACCTAGCGCCCCCATAGTATAAAAGGTCCAGCAGAAGATTTTCGCGCGCTCTACGTTTTTGCTCTTGTCTTGTCCCTTCGCGCGTCTCTTCTTTTCTAACACTCAACCTATATGCCTCTGCTGTCCGATTCCGTCATTGTTAAATCGTCTATGTACCTTCTTTGATGTCTGCTGTCTGAAGTATACTTCCATGGAATAAAAGTACTCCAGTTCTTCAATGTGTTCTTGTTCGTTCCTCGAGTGTTTTTCCGCCACGATTACATACATTCACGAATCGTGTCGGTGATGAACCGATATTATATATATACAGTGATTTCCGCTTATAAGAATCACGTTTGTTATTACTGTTTTTGATTCTTATAAGCGGTTGATTCTTATAACCGAAATTTAGGTTTTTGGACTGGAACACACACACCTATATATACATATATTAGATAATTTACCATAAAATACTCTTTAATTTACATTAACTATCTTTTATTAAAAATTTTTTTATAGTTTTAAAAATAAAACTTAATTTTTAGACCTATAAGTAGATACACATGATTATAGTAAGAGAAGAAAAAAATACAATATTTGTTACAAGTTACAACATACCTGCTTAACAGTTTTAACATTTCAATTACAGGAAGGGAGCAAGAAAAAGTTTTCTACTGTAGTTTGACGTAATGAAGTTTTCAGAAGGCTGTTTATACCTCTTTCAATACTTATAGTCTCAGACGAAGATTTATTCGGACGGGTAAAGTTGCCCCCGGGTCAAGCTAATAGGACAATGTTGTGGTAAAGCGTTTAAGGGGAAACGATTATGTTATGTCTAATAAAGAAAGGGGTGAATTTTACGACTATATTCCATCCCATCTTATCAATCTTTCTTTAAAAAAAAGAACGAACTTCGTGCCTTTTGAGGGTTTAAGTAGGTTTTTTGGAAAAATGGAAGTAAAGCGAAGAGTGTAAACTGATTCTTAAAACCGGTGGATTGATTCTTTAAAGCGAAAATTTTAACATGGAAATAATTCATTTGTTTTTGTTTTCGCGATATTGATTCTTATAAACGGTTGATTCTTATAACCAGTGATCACTATAAGCGGTGGTTACTGTATATATATATATATATATATATATATATATATATATATATATATATATACATATATATATATATATATATACATATATATATATATATATATATACCGGGTGGCCATAATTAAACTGACAGTGCTCACAGTGTTCTGTAGCGCGATCTATTTGCGAGAATGACGCCACATTTTGTAGGAAGATTAAACAAGAACGGGGGACGAAGGATTCCGCGAAAAAATAAATTAGTTCCAAAAGTCACCGCTAGGGGAATATTTGGCGCTGTGTAATAGAAAATAGAGTGTTAACAAATGCAAATTAATACGGAATAAAATTACCTTCTATTATGCACATTTTCTTATTTAGTTCAAGTGCAATATGGCAACACTTTTAAAAAAGCGTAAAATCTACATAAACACCGATAAAGTGTCGTGATCTGCAGTATCACGTACGCTGAGCAGAAGAAGAAGTTCTTTATTCAAATTTCACGTTACATCCATTGGCACAGTGCCAGCTGCTTGGGTTTTAAAAGGCAATGTGTTACGTTTCGAATCAATCGGATTGAAAGTTTATGTGCAATGTCTCCTTCTTTAGTCGAGCGTCCGTTACTGGTCAAATTCTTTTACCTCAACCAGTGCAACGCGTCAGCCGCTCTTCTTGCTTTTAGAACGCACAAAAAAATGCGTAAAGGTAACGGTCCTGTGTCAGTTAATGGGCTAAAAGCAATGGTTGCGACGTTTGAGAAAACAGGTTCTCTGAAGGTTCAGTCAGGCAGAGGACGAAAACCTGTACCACAGGATACAATCGAAGCAGTTGCCACGGCGATTGTCGACAGAGAACCAGACAATATTGCTGCCATCTCTAGCACTCGTGGATTAGCTCGGAATATGGATATGCCTTACAGTACGGTATGGAAAATCTTACGAAAGATTATCAACTTCTATCCGTACAAGATCAGCCGTGTACAGGAGTTACTGTACCCCGACCATGATAAGCGATTGACTTTTGCTCTCACCTTTCTTGCCAGAATAGAGGTGGATGATGCTTGGCCGTGGAAAATCTTATGGGGAGACGAGGCCCACTTTTACCTGCATGGAACTGTGAATACCCAGAACTGCCGAATTTGGGATGACAAATCACCACATGCAGTCACAGAAATTCCCTTACATTCACCAAAGGTAACTGTTTGTTGTGGGTTCACAGCGGAATTTATAATAGGTCCATTCTTCTATGAGAACATTACCCCGACAGGATCGGAAATCTGTTCTGTTACCGGAGAGAAATATCGCCACATGTTGAACAGCTTTGTCATTCCGGCACTTCAGCAAAGACAATGCCTGGGGGAAATCACTTTCATGCAAGATGGAGCCCCTCCACACGTTGCTGTACGGGTGCAACATCTGCTACGACAGAAATTCACAACAGAAAGAGTCATTAGCCGCTACTTTCCAACTGCATAGCCACCTCGGTCGCCTGATCTTACCCCATGCGACTTCTGGCTATGGGGTTACCTTAAGTCCAAGGTCTATCAAGGAGTGGTCCAGGACCTGGCTACGTTGAAGGATAACATATCACGGACTGTACGGGAGATTCCTGCAGACATGTTACTTTCTGCTGTTGTGCATACTGTGCACAGAATGCAATATGTGGTCCCCAACAACGGCAGCCACATTGAACCTCATTTGAATGCAAAATAAAAGGTAATTTCCGTATTGATTTGCATTTGTTAACACTCTATTTTCTATTACACAGCGCCAAATATTCCCCTAGTGGTGACTTTTGGAACTAATTTATTTTTTCGCGGAATCCTTCGTCCCCCCGTCTTGTTTAATCTTCCTACAAAATGTGGCGTCATTCTCGCAAATAGATCGCGCTACAGAACACTGTGAGCACTGTCAGTTTAATTATGGCCACCCGGTATACACACACACACACACTCTAACGATTTAAGAAATATTCATTCGTTTTCAGGTTGGTTTAAAAACTGACGATATGAGTATTACCTTTACTCGAGAGCCCTAGGGTTCCAAGTTGGTCCCAATACAGTTCCTATTGCAAGGAGAGTTAGGTAAAATGTGAATTCTTGCAATACTTATTCGTTAGGATTGTGCATTTTATTTACATAATCAGATTTAAAAAAACCACATATTATTGTAGAAATTGAATAATTTACATACACATGTAAGAGAATCTCCATCTCTTCTACTTAGGTTTTACTGAAATAACAGGTTTTCCTCAATGAAAATTAAATACAACTGTCTTTGACTTAATTGTGATACGATTATGTTTTTCATATTCTGTATTTATAAATATTTTTAAAGTAAAATTATTTATCGTGTGTTATCAAATTATAGAAAAAATACTTAATAAACGTTATATTTATTATTGCATTTACAGTACAATGCATTTTCTTATGAAATAAAGATTTAAAAAATAGACATCTAGTTTGTTCTTTAAAAGGTAGTTAAAAGTACTTAAAAATAATTTTTTGGGTAAGGAGAAGAGTGGGAACCCTATACAAATTGTAATTGAAAGCAAATTTCATTACCTTTGCAGTATTTCAAATGTTTTCAACGAGTGGGATGGGAAGAGATTGCTCGAACAAGCAAAATAGCAGAGTACTTTATTAAAAACTTCATATAAATTTTCATCCCTTTTTAGCACAATTAATGAGTGAATGGCCTGTGTTTGTATTGTTTTTTGGAAATAAGATTTATTTCTGATGTATAAAAGGAGATTAGCTTGAAGAGTCTTTCCACAATGCTTTATTTGGAGGACGTTCCAATAACATCGTGGGGCACTACGCAATTTATGAACCTCCCCTCGTGTTATTTGTCCACCCGCCGCGGTTCAGTGCTGCCACTTTTATTCCCAACATCTGCATTCTGCTCGTTGTCGTCTTCCAAGAGGCTGCATTCAATCGTCATACATCAATTGTTACCGACTTTTAACAACATTGTTCACCTGTAGCGAAAGGGCACCCCGTGTTAAAGACATTTTAGTAACGTCCACTTCTTGTTCGGGTGGTCCTTGATTTACGTGACATAGAAACCGGCTTCTGGAAGCATACTTTTCTTCGTGTGTATATTTTCTTTCGGTTGAAAATACTTTGGGACAGGCATTATCGGAAGCATTTTTTGGCAGCTCACTACTCGCTTCTATCGCAATGGCAATGTGGAAAAAGTTTTCATGACAGGAACTGCTTCCTACAAAACTACTGTCAGAAATGAAGCGGTTTCGAATGCGTTGCCCCCTTATATTGTATAATGTCAAGTGTGTTGTAAGCGATTCCATAACTCTGTGACATTGTTTTCCTGAATGTAGAGGCAGTTGGTGCAATAATTAGCCCCATTAGAACCTTCGTCGAGTTTAATAGTTGAGAACTCTGTTAATCGAGCTGTTGCCAAATTCAAACATATTCATCAGATTAGAAAAGCATATCTCAACTTTTTTTTCACTGATTGTACCCCCCCCCCCCAAAAAAAAAACAAAAAAAAAACACCTGGGGCCAATAGAGACTGTATGTTTAATTAAAGTCATACAAGATAGCTTATATGATCAGTGGCGTAGCGAACATAACTGGCGCCCGGGGCACAATGCCTATTTGGCGCCCCCCCATGGTCTTGGGACCATTTGAGGCCCCTCTGAGAGTGGCGCTCGGGTCATGATAGACCCCTTGCCCCCCCCCCCCCTTCGCTACGCCACTGTATATGACTTTACTTAAACATCAATGAGCTGTTATACCTCTAATTGTTTTTAATCGGCCTAAAATTTTAAGACTCATTTCTTTTTCTTCTGGTTCTGGCTATAAATAGAAAAAAAAAACTGAAATAAAGTGATAGGAAATTTTTAAAAAAAGCAACCCTCCAAAAAATGTTTCAAAGTACTTACCTGCGGGATAAAGAGGTTTTTATGTATTACAACTATCTGGTTTTCCGCACAGCCCTGGACAGTTTGAAAAGCGGTTCTCATATCTCCTAAATCCAGTCACCCGCTTTCCCCTGTAGTAACGCAATCCTGTTATCACTCCTTCACATCACTTGTACATTTTTCTAGGTCTCGACGTGGAAGAGTTAAAACGTAGCATAACCCTACAGAATAGTGATTCCCAACCTATGGGTCGCCATGGGTTTATCCAGTTATAATAATTTTTTAACGAATTTCGCAGAAAAATTTGTAATTAATCATTTACCATGAAACTGTAATGCAGTGATATTTTGAAAGGTAAAAGTCTCATTCAAAGCACAAACATAGTTTGTTAGAAATCTACCGCATTTATTGGAGAGTAAAAGAAAATAGTACTGAAATTCTAAACGTCAGTTTGTCTTCAGTTTGAGCTGTCAATTTTGGCATTACTATTGAGTTTTCCCAACGGAATAAAGCAATTTTATTTTGAAAATAGTTTTTCTATATTTATTGTCAAATAATTCTGAATCAATACAGAGGTGCCTTTTTTTTCCGGATCTGTTCTGTTCTTGCTTTTACTCTCCTTTCAGGGATGAATGTTTCTCCATGTTCTCCATTTCTTACAAATTTCATTTCATTCAATCAAACATTTAGGTTGGAATTTAAATTATCGAAAATGCCTTTTAGTCTTTTTCTTTGTCTTAAATGACCTTTTAATGAATATATGCAGTGGGGGAAACCATTGAAGAGGTTTGCGATTCGATAAAGGTTGGGAAACACTGCTATAGAACATATCAACTTTATACAGAGGCTGTTCACACATTTTTTAGACGATGTATATTATATTCACAAAACTAAATTACATAAAATTCTTGTATTTTAAATGTTCTATTTGACATCCCTTATTCTGAACTATCTTTCGACACCGCAATTTCCAGGATAATAATGCCTTTTGAAGTGTCAGAAGAGGTATTCTATCCCATTCCTCCTGAACAGCTTTCCAGAGTCCTATAAGGGTTTTGGGACGACGTTTGGATAATACAGATTTTAAAAGTCCGAAAGCACAAAAATCCATAGGTGATACATCGGGAGATTTAGTAGGGATATCAGTGCAGGGTATGGCCTTGATACCAGTTTTTTCTTCCATTTCTTTTAGGAAATTTACAGTGGATTTTGATGTGTGACTGCTAGCTTTGTCCTGATAGAGTCTCACAGATTGATGGCTCTGTGGGTAAAGCGATTGTATTTCATTCAGAAAAATTGGCGATAAAATATGTTCCTGATAGTATTTGGAGTTAATCTTGACATTTTTTTCCACTCTCTTTATTTTTAACTTGCCATTATAAGAAAAACCAGCAACAATCATGAATCCCTTAGAAAAACTTTCTTTCGATTCTTTGAACCATGTACTTAAATTTTTTTCTCCCCTTTTATGATAATAAATGGCTCTTTTTTTAAGTTGCAATCATTCAAATACACCCATGATTCATCTATTGGGACAATTGTTTTCCGTTTTTCTTTGGATAAGTGTTTCTCATATAGAATTCTGCAGCGTGTCCTGCGTTCAGCGATATGATTTGGAAGAAGACGATGCACATTGCGTTTTTTCGCTTTCTTAAGATTTAAATCAACGTTTATCATTTTGTTTACAGTGGACACCGAGCATTTTAATGATTTTGCAACTGGCCTTTGACTAGGGGGATTTTCTTTTAACATTAAACAACGTACCTTTGCAATAGTCGAAGATGTCCGTTTTTTCCTTGGATACTTGTTTGAAATTTTTGTCTCACTTGAGGCTCCAATTTGACGTTTTTTTCCTTTCTTGTTGACGATATTACCTATCGACGCTTTAGATATCACAAAACCATGACTCTCACATCGTTTTTGGATAACGGAGTATGCATATTTCTCTTCGGAAAGAGCATAAATGTAGCCTTTGAACCACTGCTTTGTAAAAAACGCCATTTTGAATAAAAACAAAACTTTCAAGCCGCAAACGATAATTTTGACTTTTAAAAACATAGTTCAATTGCAATTATTTCTTTTGCAGCAAACGATTTTTTATTACCGCTTACCAAAATCGTCTAAAACATGTGCGAACAGCCTCTGTATACCTACCTGTCAAGCACGAGCAAAATATTTTATTATGACCGGAGGCTTTTGATAATTTATTATTATTATTCTGGGGAACGTGTTTTACTAACCTGGTTTAATGTACCTTGTAAAGCCTATTAGTGTAAAAACCACTTATCTCTGATCTTTTGAAAATACATTTAACATTTATACTTTTCCTGTTACGTAATTTATAAAATTCAGCTGAGACTACATGTTGGGTTGTTTGAGCAATTTTTAACTCTTTCATGTACTTTTTGGCAACAAGTTTCTCGAAACCTTCATTTAAATGGACTTTGTTACATTAAATTTAACACTTTCTCTTTTAACGTAGGATTACGTTCCTCCATAACGCGGCCCCCCTGAAAGCAAAATTTCAGATGTCCTGCGTCGCGAGGTATAATTTTAGCAGCGCGCCAAACCCAGTCTGTATCGCTTGGACAAGCAGTAAACAGTTAAACAGAAAAGTACCAATGCGTCAAAATTTTGACACACACACACACGTATATATATATATATATATATATATATATATATATATATATATATATATATATATATATATATATATACACACGTACGTACATATATACAGTGATTTCCGCTTATAAGAATCACGTTTGTTATTACTGTTTTTGATTCTTATAAGCGGTTGATTCTTATATCCGAAATTTAGGACAGGCACACACACACCTATATATACATATATTAGATAATTTACCTTAAAATACTCTAATTTACGTTAATTATCTTTTATAAAAATTATTTTTTATAATTTTAAAAATACAACTTAATTTTTAGACCTATAGGTAGATACACATAATTATAGTAAGAGAAGAAAAAATCCAATATTTGTTACAACATACCTGCTTAAGTTTTAACATTTCAACTACAGGAAGGGAGCAAGAAAAAGTTTTCTATGGTAGTTTGACGTAATGAAGTTTTCAGGAGGCTGTTTATACCTCTTTCAAAACTAATAGTCTCAGACGAAGATTCACCTTCTAGCTTACGTTTCACGGTTTGATAACGTGCTGAATCTACTAATGTCACGTTTGCCTAAGTGATAGTGGACACTTCGCCGAAGAGTTATGTGTTTCAGGATCCAGGAAGCCGCAACCAGGATGTGGGAAGTGGGAAAAAATAGTCCCTATTTTTGTCAGTGGAGAAAAGTAAAATCGGACCCGGACGGGTAAAGATGCCCCCGGGTCAAGCTAATAGGACAGTGTTGTGCTAAAGCGTTTAAGGGGAAACTATTATGTTATGTCTAACAAAGAAAGGGATGAATTTTACGACTATATTCCATCCCATCTTATCAATCTTTCTTTTAAAAAAAAGAAAAAAAACAACTTCGTGCCTTTTGAGGGTTTAAGTGGCTTTTTGGAAAAATGAAAGGAAAGCGAAGAGTGTAAACTGATTCTTAAAACCGGTGGATTAATTCTTTAAAGCGAAAATTTTAACATGCAAATAATACATTTATTTTTGTTTTCGCGATATTGATTCTTATAAACGGTTGATTCTTATAACCACTGATCACTATAAGCTGTAGTTACTGTATATAGATACATATATACGTAACACATATATTCATATATACATACAAAAGAGGTAAGCAACGATAAGTAATCCTACGTTAATAACCCGTGGAAGTTTCGTTAGAAGAGACTACCTGAAATATATATATATTCCTTTTAGGGCAATGTTAACTGGGTTATGTGTGAATTATGTGGGGAATAAAAGTATAGAGTTAAATGTAAAATATACCATTGATTTATAATTTATTTATTTTCTCCTAGGATGCCCTTCGTGTTTGCAAAGAATACATGGAACGTGATCCTGATAATCTCAACTTCAACGCTTTGTCGTTTGGAGCTATGTAAAAAAGGTCAACCTTGAGGTAGCTGACTTTGTCCTGTAAGTTTTATTTATGTATCGTTCATTGTTTTTACTCATTTCTTCTTTTCTTTTTTAGTTGATACTTTTCCTTATTATATCCGTGTTTAATATCAAACTTTAATTTATATAATAAAAATCGAAGACAGTTTTCATTTTTACAGTTGAACCTTTTTGTTACTTTTGAATCTATGTTAGATGGATTTTAAACAGAGATGCAGTCTCAGTTTCTCAAAGCGATCAATAATTTTGTTTATAGCCAACCTATTAGTATGTATTATTGGCTATATATAGTCGCGACAGTTTTCTGATGTTATTGAAATAGAGTCCCACCACCAGCATGCAATTGAAATAACCACCTAGTTTAAGGCAGAAATGGACAATTCTGTTAAAAAATAAGTTAAATTTTATAGCACAGGCGTGTTTATCTGCAGTTTCTGAAAAATATCCATGATTGTAAATAGCAACGACTTTGAAGGGTTATTTTTACCCGTTTTTGTTAAGTCTTTATAAGCTTCTCCCCGTGCTCTTTAAAATGCGATTCACAAGTCTGTTGTGAAGAGCTCGGAAGTCAAATATAAATTTGAGCTTTTCCTTGCTTCCATAGGGTCAATCCTTTGAAATTTTTATTTACTTTAGGATGTTTTCTAAAAACACGTTATATGCTGGGCAAGAGGATAACTATATTCTGTAGAAAAATATTTTCGGATACTCGAGTCGTTTTATAAAATCCTTTCGTGTGGATATTACGTCTTGATAAGACATAAAGATCGTAAGGTCGAAAACGACCGAACACCTTACCTTAAAAGAGAAAAACAAATTCACAATAGAAATAGAAAAATTCGAATTAATTCAGGTTGCAAAGTATTGGATCTCGTTGGGCATCAATACGGTCAGATAATTAGTTCGAAACTAGTCGCCATGTTTTTCTTTCTGTTGTGGTTTTTATGGAGCTGTAACTCCCAAAGCTTAGTATCTAATATCTCGTGTAATTTATTGATCAGTTTTAAAAATCCAAAACAACATGTTTGCATCGGGTGTCGTATTTTTTTAACTGAATCAGATTGAATGAATACCATTTGTTTTCCCGATTCCAACCCAAACGGAAGGCATCAACTCTACGTGCGGGAGAATTCCAACGTATTAAAATTGACTCAATCGGGGATTGTGGTAAGCCTTCCAGTGATTGTATTTTTCATTGTCTCTGAGAGCGTTTAAGAAAAAGGCTGTAATGATTTTTCTGATACGATGGCAAGTATCCAAATTGAATGTCGATAGTTTCGCTATTGTGTGTTTTGCGAGGTGGATCGCGTATTAATTGAGACGCCTCCTTCCCGCCCTGCAGCGCGGCGGTTGGCCCGATCGGAAATACGCCTTCCCAAATCCATTCTCGTGACTCGCCGATTATTGCGAAAATAGATATCACGACGGTCGGCACGCGCGCCACTTAATTGCACTTTTTTTATTGGCGGGAACATCGTGACTGCGGCACGTGGACCCTATCACGACCCGCGCTCACGACCGAACCTCACACGTTGGGCTGTAATTTATTGGCGCGCAGCTTAATTGCCGACCTCGGGGCCTCGCGCCCCAATCAACTCCCCATTCAACTGGCTTTATTAATCCAATAGACGCTTTCCAATTTACTAATTCTTCGTGGTAATTTGGGTGTATGTATTTTTTTTTCCATTCAGGTAATTGAGGTCGAGAATAAATATTTTGGATTGTGTCGAGTTATTAAAACTTCGCATTACGGCAGATCGCCACGTAAGTTACGAAGTAACTGGATGTGGGAGGAAACTGCTACAAGCACTAAAATTGCACTAATATTTTATGAAGTTTAATGGGCGAGACGTATGTTTTTAGGGTAAGGAAGCGATTTGGTTTTAATTAGATGTAATACGAACTTTTCGAATCTTCTCTCTGGATGAGTGTCAATAATTCCTATTTTCATATTCAACCCTAAGCCAAGTGATGGCCGAATGGCTAGGGGTGCTGGCATTCGATTCAGATCCTGTGGGTTCGAGTCCCATTGTTGGCATGGATGTTTGTAGCCGCTCGGAATCGGCTTTAAACTGTAGGTCCCGGTCTAATTAGCCCTTGTGTAGCAAAAAGTTGACCGTAGCGCTCCAAACCAAACCCTAAGTACAATAATGTAGATTTTTTAAATATTTTTCTTACTGATATTTGTATAGATGTTTTGTTTTATTTAAAATGGCAGAGGACTTCACAAGTAACACATATACAAAAGTAATCTTCTTAAATGGCTTTTTCCATCTCGGTATCGCTCCACGGTGCATCCTAGTGTGGAGCATGTGATAGAAGTTCATACCAAAGGAACAAAGAATCAAAAAGCTGGATACCCATAGTTAGAGTTCACATCGCCTGCGAGCAGATAGATCTCGTAATGCCATTAAATCACTTATGTGAAGTGAAAATTTGAGTTGTGTTAATCATCAATTCCTTTTATTTATTTTATATCCTACGGTAAAAGGGTTCAGTGTTCCTTTGTCACACTAAAGTGAGCAGTTTGATTTATTCTGATGGGTCGTCCTTTTAATTGAAAACACATTGCTTCAACATAAGCTTTTATCGTTTGTCTTTGCTGTCTCGCTTATTCTTTTATGTTCAACACTGGGATTCGACAACATTTCGTTGAGCGGGAGTGGCATTACGATGTTCATTCCCTTTGTCTTTATGAGAGCTGTCCACTTTTGGAAAATCGTACCCTTAAAAAAAAAAACAGGGTTCTATAAAAACTGTTAATTGCTGAGGCAGGGAGTGCTGCGGATTTTGTTTGTATCAATACATTTTCACGTTTTGTCTTTCGCGTGTGCAAAAGCGCCACTAAACTGAAATCGTTGACGCTCTCACATCAGCATATTCAAAATCATGCATGTTCATATGTAAAGAGATTCGACGATTCAGTGGCATACATATTAGTCGGTCATGTCTTATTACTGCTTACAGGATGGAGAAAAGCGAGTTCCGCATGTTGCTTAAGAATTACTTTTAAGAAGCAAAATGAGTTGAAGTATGGATACATCCCAGAAACGAAAGAACGATCAAAGCAGAAGAACCTGCACCAAAGAAAGAAAAAAAAAAAAAACGGTTCCATCAGCAGTACACCCACGTTGTACTGGGAAAAGGACGAAACAATCACCGCAGAGTACTAAGCATCTTTGCCGGACGATGGCCAAATGGCTAGGGTACTTACATTCGGTACCAAAGCCTGTGGGTTCGAATTCCACTCTTGGCATAGACGTTTGTAGCCGTTTGGAATTGACTTTAAGCAGTAGGTCCTGGTCTAATTAGCCCTCGTGTAGCAAAAATTGACCGTAGCGCTCCAAAACAAACCAAACTAAGCATCTTTACTGGCTCGTTTAAATAGGAAAATTAAAGCAAAAATGCTACATTTAAACTACGCTTCGATTACGGCGAGAGAGCTGTTAAACTAACGCTAAGAAAATTTCCCCCATCCTATGTATTCTCCAGAGTTGGCCCCCTTCTTAAACTACTGGATCCTGAATATGAAGCATTACTTACATGCCAGGAATTTGCATTGGTTTGTGAAACAAACGCTTGTTTTGCAGAGTTGGACAAGTCTTACTTTGTGGAGGGAATAAAAAAGCTTGAAAATCGTTGGACTAGGGAGATTATGTAGACAAAAACTTTTACAAACAAACCTCGTTTCCATTATATTTGCAAGGCCTCTCAAAGGACCTATGTAAATGAATTCCACTGTGGAAGGAAAACAAGTTAGAAAGATGCGAGAATTTACACTATTTCTTTTGTAAAAAATCTCGCCGAAATTCATGCATGCCTTTGAATCCGTTCAGTCAAGCGCATGCGTAGTTACGCTAATGGGTGCTTAGTATAATGGACGGTCTTATAATTATGGTAAAATATGACTATAAATATCTCATTTACTTTCTAGTTATGAATTGAAAGATGTTTAAAAAAATACAGAACTATGAGAAATGCGTTTTCATGATTTAAAATTGTGTCTAACAAGTATGCTTGTAGCAGATATGTTCTGTAAGCTTTACTCGTTTGTAATTGTTTTTTAACTTTATAATTTCTTAGTTTTGTTTATCATTTTTTGTTATTTTTCTCTCTGTTTAGATATCAATGTGCTACTGGAGCTTGCAACTACACTTCCATTTTCCTTATGTAACAACCTGTGCTTTATATCCTGTTTTTTTGTTTTTGTTTTCCATAAAATTCTTATTTTCCCGATTAAAGTCAAATTTTTGTGTCTTATAAGCTTTAAGATCGGTGTCAAAGTTTTGAGTACATTTTTCTACCATTCTGTTGTTGTCGATGTAAAGAATGAATTCTCTGTATATTTTTACGAGACTGTGTTTTCCTTTTTGTTTAATAAAGGGCAACCATATAAAATAAAATGCTTAAAGTTCGTTTATTTATTTCTAATTTCTACACTTTCTCTCTTCAGCAAGATGTTTGCAAATAATCTGTATGCTTTCTCTTTAATATTTCTGCAAGCTGTTAGTTGCATAGACTAGTGAAACTTGTTTGTACTGGTAACGATTTTTAACGCTGTTAAAAGATGTATTTTAAGAAGGTAACAATATTTGACAATAAAATTGCAAAATATATTCATTTCTTTGAGTACTCTGATTTTGTACTATAATTCCTTTGTTATATAATTCCAGCTTTAAAAGCTGGAATTCTAAAACAAAGTGTTATATTCTAATTATATAACAAAACATGCTAAGATTTTAAGTTTGAGGATGGATTTGTCAAACTGAAATCATTCCTGTTGTATTATTTTCCAAACACGCGTACGAATATATCTCATTAAAACTGTGTGGATAATCGGCTGACTATTAAGCAATTCGTGAAATTAAGCATCACATGTGGATAAACGCTGAAATCAACGATTTTTAGAGTAAATAATTGATGAATGCATTGCTCCATGTTGTGATTAAATCCTTGCCATGTTCTCAGTGACATTTTACAATTAATTAAGGCTATGCCATAAACATTTAAAAACTACTTCCTGTCATTTAAATTTTTTATAGAAGCTTTTCAACCGGAAATTTTAAGTAGAATTGAATGAATTTCAGGTTCTCATAAAAAATATTGTGTTTAAGTCAAAACTGACCTTATTTGAAAATTGTTTTCAGTTTTATTTCTTTTTAGTTGGTATAAGTAAACAAGATCTATGTTTTATTTTTAAAAAAATATCGAATAAAATTTTCTTTCAAATTTCGTGCTTCTTTTTATGAAAACTAATCATTTGCGATTTGGAATAGGAGCTGGAATAATAGTCTGTTCTAGTGTCGAAGTCATGAAGAATAGTATACACTCGGAAAATATCTTTTACTGCGCCGTTATTACAGAATTGATTTTTTCGAAATTTGTTTCGATCATAATTTGACATAAAAAATGTATTTTATTGTTCGATTGTACTGCGATACCCCGAATAGATTGTCTCAGAAAATAATGTAGATTAGCAGTTGAGACTAAAACGCTTCACTAATTTAATGTTTTTGTAGCTTTAAAGTGGTTTATTTTCCGATTTAAAATTCTCCTCAATATTAAAAATAGTTGGAAGTCAACTGAAACTAGAATCCTAGAATCTGCCTCTGTAAAATGTGCATTACCAAGTTATGCAAATGATTCAGCGAGTTCACAAAACCATCTAACATGCTTCTGTTTCGTTTGGCACCCTTTCACGCACACATTAAGGCTGCTATGTACTAAGAAAAAAAGTCGTATTTCCCTTTTCCTCTTCTTGCAGACTCTTGTGGTGGGAGGAGTCCAGTTGATAGTTCGAGAATTCCACCCCCCTTAGGATTGACATCTTGAGGGATTGTAATGGCTCTCTCTCTCTATAGTGGGGTTAAGTGCAGCCCCCAAATTTTTTATTTGAAATATATATTTGTCAACTATTTACAGGTACATAAATTCTGATAATCAAATTAAATTAGTATTGTCAGATAGCCTGAATCAATGGGGTTAGTACATAGCAGCCTTAATGATGCTTACTATTTGTTAGTTTTCTCACAAGACACTTATATTATGTCGTGTTGAAACTAATTGTAACCGTGCTCTAACAACTGACAGTTGCGTCTAATTATGAATGTGATCGTTTTTGATTTTTTGTAAATATAATTTTTCTCTTCATCGATTTATTTCCTTGAATGCACCGATTGAAGACCCACTAACAAGTATAAAACATAAGGAACATTTTTTGTTATAAAATGCTAACTATTCTTTTAAAAAATATTAATTAATATATACGGACGACTTTGTCTGTGTGGATGTCACCATTACCAGATAGATTCTATAAAATCAGATTTAATAAGACTAAAAAAAAAAAAAAAAAAAACTTTGAAAATGAGGTGAAATGTTGTTGAGTGGTTGTTCTGAAAAGTGTTTGATGGGAGAAAAGAAAAAAAAAAAACCTTTTCCTGTGGAAATTACTTCGTAATGAAACATGAATCTAGGGTATCTCTTAACTGCTTGAAAACCTTAAAATCAATTGAATGAAACGGACTCAATTAAGATGATGCTTGCACTCCTTTATTGCTGAACATTAATTTGCAACGCGTGTCTTTTTTAATCGTAGAAAAGCATCAATTAAACGTCTTGGGTGATAGAAGGGGGACGTGATAAAGGTTACTGAGATAACATGTCCGAACTTCATGACATTTGCCATCTTTGTCAGGGGTTATTCATAAATTGCCTTTTTTACAGCGACGCACACACGGCTGAATTATTTTCTTGTTGCATTGAAGTTTAAAATGTGCTCTGCTTTACATAGCGACATCGTTATCGAACTCTGAAACAGTTGCCTCGTTAATTTGAAGATTAAAGGAAATAGACATTCAGTATATCCTGAAAAGATCAAACTTGTTGTTTCTTTCTATGAAAATCGGCGTTATTTATCTGCGACTGTTCATGTACAGCTCATATTCAAAATATTAGAATAATTATATTTTTTTACAAATTGAAAATATCCTTTGGTAATTTAATGTCTTTTAATGCAAATATGCAAATGATATTTTTATTAAGAACTTATTGTTGATTAAACTTATTTATTATCTTAAAATTAATATCATTTTTGAAAAGATTAATTGAAAAAAAAATTATTTTGAAAAGTCAAATTATTAGAATATTTATTCAAGTGGTTCAAAATATTAGAATATTTCACATTAATTCTCCTTTAATTATCACCAATTCATAACTGGTGGCATCATTGATTAAATTCAGATGATTTTACTTAAAATAAGTATTCTTTTTGCAGTTTGTTTGCTTTTTGTCTTAAAATGGGTCGTGTGAGTGATATTCCTGAGTCTATTAAACTTCGTATGGTTGATTTGTATCGGCACGGTAAAAATCAATGTTATATAGTGAATTATTTGCATTGTTCGCAATCAAGCGTTAGTAAAATACTAACACAATATTAAAAAAATGGAAAATTTCAAAATAATCGCTGAAATGGTGGCCGAAAACCAAAAACATCTGCTAGAGATGACAGGAAACTGAAGCGTATAGTTAAGAAAAACCGTTTTAAAAGTGTGCGATTCTTGCACCGAAAATGGAAAGAAGAAGCAGTTGAAGTTTCTAAATCGACAACATTAAGACGTCTCCATAAATTTAAGTTTGAATCTCATGTACCGAAAACAAAACCTCTCATGACTGCAAAATAAAAGCGTATAAGATTGAATTGGTGTAAATCAAGACGTTTATGGAGCGAAGAAGATAGGAAAAAAATATTATTTAGTGATGAAAGTATGTTTTGTGTTTCATATGGTAGTCAAGGTATTCGAGTTTGGAGAATGAATCAAGAAGCATTTGATAAAGAATGCCTTAAACGTACGGTAAAATTTGCTGCTAGTGTCATGGTTTGGGGTTGCATGAGTGCAGAAGGACCTAGAAAGTTATGCATCGTCTACAAAAAGGTTAACTCTCAGATATATCAAGAAATTTTGGAATATTACATGATTCCATCATCAGAAGATTTTTTTGAAGATGATGTCATCTTTCAAAAAGATTTAGCGTCACTGCATACCTCGGTGTCAACTAAGAATTGGTTCCGCCAACGTAAAATTAAGGTACTTCCTTGGTCACCAAACTCACCAGACATTAATCCCATCGAAAACTTATGGGGTATAACAAAGAAAAAACTCCAAGAAAATCCTCCTTCAAGTAAAACTGAGTTAGTGGCACGTATAAAGTCTATTTGTGCTAATATTGATAGAAATGTTTGTAAACACCTTGTATATAGTATGCAAGATCGATTGTACACTATTATTAAAGCTAAAGGGGATGCTAAAAAATATTAACTACTATTTACTTCATATTCATAAGGTAATATTTTTGCATAAAATAAAATATTCTAATATTTTGAACCAATCTAAATTTTATTCTAATATTTTGATGTGTTTCAGAAAGCTGTTGTATATCTAATTTTTTGTATTTTATATTTTGTAAATGTTAAAATCTTATCTAAACATTCCAGATTTAATTTATAAGAAATTTAATTGCATTTACTTAGAAATTATTTTCCATTTATTTATTTTTGATACTTTCTTATTACTTTTTCTCAATTATTCTAATATTTTTAATCTGAGCTGTAGTACATATCGTGGAACTTTTTTGTCTTTCTTCTAGCGTTTATACGATGTTAAGTAATTTTTAGTTGTTTGAAATTACCTCCTAATCATTCTTTCTCCTACAGACCTCTTGTTTTCAGTCAAATTCTTTTTAGGCAAGTTACACCTGTTTTAAAACCAAGTAAAATATGCTATCTTAACCATTTTTAATTCGCTCTGAAGTAGCAAGAACTGGGCTCTTTTAAAAAATTCATAACGCTGAGACGTTTTGTTTCATGCCAGTTCAGCTTCATGTATTCCATGAGCGTGGAAGGCAATTGTGTATTTTTTCATCTCTTATTTTTATTTATTTTGCCTGTTATTTTGCTTTTTTTTTACCTTTCTTTATTCCCCTTTTTCTGTATCTCGGTTTTGCAATTCCCGATCTTCACAGATGGGTCTTGTTCAACATTCCTTGCACGGTGAGTGACTTAATACTCGGCGGCTGAGACCTTCGAATTACGGATAAAGAATTTTATAACTATTTCGTGGTAGCCCATGGTAAATTACATTAAATTTTTATCTTAACCATCACAATAAACATATTTACTTTTAAAAATGAATTATTGGTCAAAATTGAAAAGTCAATGAGTTTGAAACCTTGATATAGTTTGAAGAATTTTAAAGCGAATGAAAATTACTTATTAGATTTCACTTTTATTTGATTGTTATTAAACAGTCTATTCTGGAACTTTTCGGGCTTTAATTTTGGCAAATTTAATAACGTTTTCATAAATTAAAGTATTTTTGTTACGCTCGTTTTGAAATTTATTAACGGGTCTTAAACCACCATTTGTGTGCAGTGGAAAGCTGTGACAGGTTGAGTATAAAATCAAAAAAGTCAGTTTAATTTTATATACGCAAATAAATATATGCTTTTGAATAGTGTTTCTAAATTTTATTCGCACATACATCGTGTTTTAATAAACTAATTTGAGCACATTATGAAAAGCGAGGTTCGGAAAGGTTTACGTGAAATAAATGATTTTTTTTTACCTAATTTTTGACATTATTTAAAATACTTGCGTGTGTTTGGAGGGGGTTTACAAATATGAGGTATACGCTTGTCATAAGTAATAAGTTCGCCTTGGGAAGTGAACTAGCATTACCAAAATTGACTGTCTAAATTATGTAAAGAAAATATGAAATTATTATCATAGTTTTTCTATGCTTGATCTGTTGATTATTTAGTTGGTTCGTTTCCTATTCTGTCGCAATGAAATACTCAATCTTGAAATCTTCAGTCCATTACGGCGATTGCATCATAAAGCAGGCAGTTTCAGTGCGAGTGATTGATAAGTGATGACACTGACTACAATTATTTTGAGTAATTGTCGGAGAGCCGGATCTGCTCACAACTCATCTCATTAACATTAAGATGTGAGCATTTAGTTGCATTATTTATTTATTTATTGTCGTCCCAAATATCTTTAGAATGATTAGATATTAACCTCAATATGGTGCGTATAAAAACAATTTCATATTTTGTCTGTACTAATTGTTTATCCTGATTTTATTCAATGAATAAGTTTAAGTGAATGACTTTATAAAGGAAAAAAAATGACCGGTTTTTCACGGGTTCGAAACTTCTCAGGTATTTAAGTGCTCTGAAATTTAGTTTAATATGGCTCTGTTTCGTATATTCTTCATACTCAAAACAATTATAATTTGTGTTATATATGTATGGAAATCGAATGCACATGACATGGTATAATTGAATCGGTCATTTTGAAAAGCAGTCATCTCCATTTTTAAAAAAAATTCATGAGAAGCAAAAAACTGTAACTCGCTTTCAGGCATTATTAGTTAGACTAAATTTAGTATTTATTATGTTTATACGGCATCAATCCTGATGCAAAAATATAATTTAATTTTTTTTAACTTTGTTAGGGGGGGGGGGCAGAAAAGTTGGAGAAAAGTGGAGGTGAGTTTTTGAAAAGTGGAGATGACTCCTTTTCAAAATGACCGATTCAATTATTTAAATGTTTTTATTTTCTTATCTGAGTAAAAATTATTGTAGTCTGGTTTGCTAATATTCACATGATTGTAAAATCTGTGTGAACAGAGTAAAGATTTCTAGTGCACTGAAAAAATTAGTATCTGAAAATCTTAGAACATATAGCAGTACAGTACATTTGCAATTTTATTTTAATGTCTTGCCGTACATTGTTAAAAAGCATAATCGAATCTTTTAATTTACACACAATCTAAAACACTTTAAACTTTCTATTTAATTGTGAAAATATGTTGGTTATTTCGGTATATTATATAGTTTTATGATTGTTATGTACAATTACCCTTATGCAATTCAAGCATTTTCTCTGCTTCATTTTATATGCGTAAATATTTAAATTCGATTAGTCACTGCGTATGCACTTAAATAATCATTAGACAACGTTGTAAATTTACAGAAAGACGAAGTTATACTGATATACATAGACGTTAGAAATGTAAAAAGCATCGAATACACTGATATGCAAATAAAATGGATCGTTGAATAAATAAAAATGTGATAAATACAAAATTTAACATCTGCAAATTGATGAAAAACTATTTTAAATGATAAATAAACTTTGTAAATTAAATTTCATTTAAAATGCTTGACTGCCATATTAAACTAAGTGCAATTCATTTCAATTCCATCATTGTGTGCATTATTAATTTAGTTAAGCGTAAACAGTTAATGCTTTGTTCTTTTATAGATGAGGGTATTCCGTTCGCATTGAGTTATTTATTGATTTCAGTTACATATAAAACGAGTACTAAATACTTGGTTATGATTTAACTTTTTCATTAAGGGGTGGGATAGCAGGTATCCCAAGAATGAATATATATGTATGTATGTATGCATGTATGTATGTATGTATATAATTATGTATGTATGTATATGTATATGTGTATATACAGTGGCTCACAAAAGTGTTCGTACACTTGCTATTTTCAATGAAATAGGGGTCTATCCATTAATTAAAATGAATATTTCAGAATGGGTATTTAATAATAAGATCTATAATCTATTCTTAACAAAATTACATGAAATATTTTGAAAACATAGTGAACCTTTATTTTTAAGAAACCAGTAATCAAAAAGTAACAAAAACTTTATTTCACAAAAGACATCGTACACTGAAATATTTTCGGATAAATTCATAATTAAAATTATCGTCTGGCGCTTTATTTTTATTTTTGAATTGTGGTGGCATTTAAAATATCGTTTGGCTTTAAATTTTGCTTGCCTACTCCGTAATATTCTATTTATTATTTAAAAATGGCTCGTAGTCGTAAAGAAACAACAAACAGCATTCGAAAATTGATTATTTTTCATCATAGTAGTGGTAAATCAGTTCGGAATATTGCTAAATTACTTAATTTATCCCATTCTACTGTGCAGTATGTGATAAAACGCTTTAAAAAAGAAAATCGGATCGAAAACAAAGTAAGAAAAAGTCGTGCGGCAAAGTTAACAAAACGTGATCAGAGATTTATAATTAGAAAATTTGTGAAAAATCTACGTTTGAGTGCCGTAAAAGTTTCTGCAAAATTTAATGAAACATTTTCTACTTCAATTTCACTTGAAAATGTTCGACGAGTTCTCAGAGCAGCTGGATTACGTGGGCGTTCTGCCCGTAGAAAATTTTTTGACAGTGAGAAAAACAGAAAGCTTAGGCTTTCCTTCGCACTATCAATGATAAATAAGCCCCAAACGTATTGGAATAATGTGTTATTTGCCGATGAAAACAAGTTTAATATTTTTGGTTCCGATGGGCGTATAATTGTATGGAGAAGAAAAAATGAGGAACTTAATCCCAAGAACTTAGTAGGAACAGTTAAGCATGGCGGTGGATTTGTCCTTGTGTGGGGGTGCATGTCAGCATCAGGACTAAGTAATTTGGTATTTATTGATGGCATAATGAATCATGCTGTTTATATAAATATTTTAAGAGACAATTTAAAATTACCATCCCAAAATTTGGGTATTGGAAACGTTTTTTTTTTTTTTTTTTTTTTAAATCAAGATAACGATCCTAAGCACAGGGCTCTCAATGTTCGCCTCTGGTGTCTCTATATAATTGTCCACAAGTTTTGAAAACACCACCTCAATCGCCAGATTCAAACCCAATAGAACATATCTGGAGAGAACTGGAGGTTCGAGTACGAAAACACGACATTCACTCGAAAAGCGAACTAAAAACAATTATGATGGAAGAATGGATGAACATTGATGCAGAAATTACAAAAGAACTAGTGCAATCTATTCCGAGACGTTTAAAAGCTTTGTGGATGCTAAAGGATATCCTACTAAATATTAATTTAACGAAAAATTAGAATATTTACTAATATGTAGAGATTTTTTACAAGTGTACGATGACTTTTGTGAGATAGTTTTTTTTACCTTTTGATTATTGGTTTCTTAAAAATAAAGTTTTACTATGTTTTTAAAATATTTTATGTAGTTTTGTTAAGAGTAGATTATAGATCTTATTATTAAATACCCATTCTGAAATATTCATTTTAATTAATGGATAGACCCCTATTTCATTGAAAATCGTAAGTGTACGAACACTTTTGGGAGCCACTGTATATACATATATATGTATGTATGTATATATATATATATATATATATATATACAGAAAGGGGAAATTTCCCGCTATAAAGAGGGAATCGAAAAAATGGGCCCTGTAAGCTAAAGATTAATCAATCAATCAATGATTATTAAAAATTTGTATTACACCTATACATACGGATTTCAATTTTGCTGCTTATTACAGGTAATGTTACCCACAAAATAGAATTTGTTTTATCAAAAGAAAATGACAATATTTATAAGCATCTTTTTTTTTCCCCCCTACCACTTGCTTCGAACTCATTAACGTAATTTGTGCTGCTAATAAATTTGGTCGAAAATGGAATTATTAGAGTAACTTTACTTTCTAATTAATTTTGAAATTATGTAGCTGTCATAAAAATTAGTTCATGATGTATGCTTTTGTCTTTCAAATCGGTTGGATTTTAGCGTGCAAAAAATAGAATTACTTGACTTGGGTAACGCTTCCGAATCGATTAGGGAAAAAACTTCCGAATATATCATGGGCATTAAGATTTCGTGCACTTAGTCTTTTATAATAACAGGGAGAGCCTCAATTTGATTAATACCGGTTCGGTTACATGGGAACTGTCTATTTTCGGACCTGCAATACATTGAATATGTAATCAATCTATGGTCTCTGAGGAAAGTGCTCCAGTCAATGTTTATAATTGCTGTCTAATCAATTCCTTTGGGATGTGGGCGCGAGAGAGATATAGTTCCTTTCTGTTGGAAACTCCACCCACATGACAATAAGGGGATCTGATACTGCTCGCAATAAACGAATTAATTTTTAAAATGTGAATGAATCGCGATAATTATGTGCGACGGGATGCTGTGTGTATGTTCATAATAAGAGTTTAAGCAGTTTATACTGGTGTAGTTTTCCTTCCAATATCAGGTTATGACCTCATTCCCTCGAGAAACGGAAAAGTAAAGTAATGCCACCTTCTGTTTATCTCTAGAGTTGTTTTGGTTAAGTTCGAAGTATCACTGCCCTCTTATTCTTTATTCTGGTTAGGTATGCATTTGATAGACCTTATTTTAGAAATGATTGTAGTAAATTTTACCACTTTAGCTTCTCTCGTGAATTATTTGTGGTTAGTTACACAAAAGAAGAGAAATAAATTGGAATTATGCATAACGAGAATTACCGCATTTTTCCGAGGAAAGAACACGTTAAAAGTGTGTGAAAAGACATAAAATTAAAAGGTAACGGACAGTTACCATTCTTCCTTTGATGTCTTTTAAAAGAAGATTGTCCGGAGTTCTGTAATGGCAAAATTACTGTTTTGAAAAGGTATGGTTTGTTACCATAACTTGTGCTGCGCCATGTCCATATAGTTTGTCGGTATCTAGCAAAACACCACAGGATTCCCAATATCACTGGTACATTATGAAAAGCCTTAATCACTTGAAAATGAAGCACCGATTATTTTGGTTTTGGAGATGATCCCTCGCTGACCGTAGCCCTAAACAGCAGTCCAGTGCAATGCCGGTAGCGTCTACATGTAGATTCATCGCATTTCAAAGCAAGACGTTTGGAAGGAAAGGCCCACCACACCTATTCTTATGTTAACACAACTGGGATGGTCAACTGCTACCGAAATACTCCTAAACTTGTGGGTGCAGTAGCACGCGCGTCGATGACACACTCCTGGAAGGCGTGTAGATATTTCCAATCACTGAGAGGCTTGATTGCTGATCGATATAGTCTAACGGTGTAAATAGCATTAGCCAGCGAAACTCTTAGCTATATTAAATGAACACTTCAAAAGAAGGTGTATTTTTTTTTCTTTTCTTTTTTAAATCCCATCCAGTTCAATGAAGACTTCTTCACTGAACCTCGTGTTTAGAGGGATTGTCACAGTCAGTGTCTTTCAGTCCATCCGTAGGTTCGGGTAGTCACTGCTTCTATTCAAATATGAACGAGGGGGGGGGGGGGACTTCTTTGAAATGAGAAGGCTGTATGAAAACATACTGACATTTTATATTTTTAACCGGTAATTTTTTTTTATTTTCGTAGTATAACCATACTCGATATTCGAAGATTCTACATCCATGCACCTGACGGCCGTAGGAAATCTTTTTATATTTTTTACATACAAAAGGGCGGGCCGGGTGGGGCAGTGGTTTGACACACGGGAATTCTCTGGGTGCATTCACCACCAGGTTGTGGGTTCGATTCCCGCTCGTCCGAGTGTGAGGCTGGGAGCTATGCTGGTTCACCTATAGGGTGCTCCCATAATAAAGAAACCAGCAAATTTGCGGTGTGAATGGGCGAATGTCGTAATAGACAAAGTGCCTGAAGCGTTGGAAACAACATACAAAAGGGGAAAGATGACTAGACTGTTTCATTGTATGGTTAGGCTCACTTGAATTCCGGAAGGGAAAGGGATATAGATACAGGATATAGGGGTTATAGATACATTACATGTTAGGGCTAACCTAAACGTACAACTCAATTGATATTACTACACACATCACACATTATATTCAGTGATTTAAACGCGTATGAAAATGAATAGTAAAAAAATGGATTGCTGATATGGTTTGTTTTACACGATCACTTTTCAAATTATATCAAAAGTAAACTGATAAAAGTGTTGTTGCCTCATTTATCACGTGTTTCAACACAAGGTAGGCTGTTGAACATTTTAAAGGAACAATTTTCATCACTTTGAGATGAAAATATTTTCCCGTCCGAGACCTCCAATGCCGGACTTTTGTGGCTAACATTTGCAGAAAAGAGAGAAGTTGTACCGTAAGCACATATATCCCCCTGATGATGATGTTAACGTCCAGAGGAAATATTTTTCACATTATATAATGTACCCAAGTTCAGGAATGCCAGCAATCGGTCGAACATTGCGCAGTCCTTTCTTGTGACCCTTTCAGCATTTATATACAATGAAACTTCTCTAGCCGGCCATATTTTGTTCAGAACCGATATATTATGACTCCATACAGCCAATATTATGGAAGAAACCCCTTTTCCACGGTCACCCCTCAAAACGGCCACATGTTTTCGGAATCATTACAGGCCGCCATAGAGAAGTTTCATGTATAGAGCTATGTACTGTTTGCTACTGCATTGAGGGGAAGACAGCACCATACAGCGTTTAGTTACCGTAAATGTAACACAATTCAGGCATCCATTTGATAATTTTGAAAGACCTAGAACAGACATTTGTTTCTGTTGCAATACGCAGTATTTACTTCACCGTAAATAAAATCAACGAAAGCGCTCTCGTGATTACATTAATTTCCGCGAAAATAATTAGGGATGGTCGTTAAACTTCTTGAATGTCACATGTGATATGATGTGATATTTATATGGAGTTTCTCAGATTGCTAGAAAGCTGTTTCAAATTTTCTTTCCAGGATCGTAAGATCTATTACTTTTTGGTTTTTAGGCAAAATTTTGCGTCGAAAAAGCAGTAATTTGTTTACCGTGGATGGGAACCATTTTTATTTGGTCAGAAAATGGTAAATGAAGTCAGATTTATATTTAACATCTTGCTTATATGATTTCCAATACACATAATTTTTTTAACTCTCGCGTTAAAATGTTAACTTTACCCTCGGATCCCTCTAATTGTCTCAATAAGCAATTTATGTTAGGGCTTTTGGTAAGTTGGCAGATCTGCCACTGAAGATATTGAGGTTTTTACGAATAGAATTTTTCATAATTTTTTTTAATTCCGTTTTTTTCCCTCTCTATAAGCAAATGATTACATAATTTATCAAATTTGAAATAGTCATTTGGAATTGTCAGTTTTTATAGAATGTAAGTAAATGATGTTACTGGACTATCATTTTTGAAACAATAGGCAGCTGTTTTTTAAATGTGTACCTTTTAGAGTTCGAAACTAGAATTCATAAGCATGCATTTTCTTAAAATACCATTAAAGCAATATCCCTTTGCTTAATAGGCAGCTAGAAGGCAGAGCCTTCATTTTTGGAGTCTTGTACTGATATCGAATAATTTAGAGTTGAATTAAAGTTCCGTATAGTCATACAGATTATGGGTAAGAAGACGAAATCTAATAGCATTGGTCAAATAATATTTTAATAACTTATTATAATTGTCTTTTGTAATCAAGAAAAATTATACATTATTATCCATCGTTGAGGGGCTCTTGTTTTTAAATGCTTAATTTTTGTTACGCTTAATAATATTTTTATGATATTTTTAGCATATTTTAGTGGAAACTTATGGATTTATCTGTATTTTTCATAAAAATATCGATGACAATTACCAAACTATTCAGCTCTTTTACCGCTTAAAACTTGATTGATGCTTCTATGATAAAAAAAAAGGTGTTAAATTTATGCAATACTGTGAATATGAGATATATTGTAATACGAAAATCAAAATTCCGCATCTATTCTTTTTACAATCGTATTACGGTTTGAACAGCCGTTGATAACATGGATAAATATGTACAAAAAATAAATAAATAAATATGTGTTTCTTTGCAACTAGCAGGAATATCCCTTTGAAATGAGTTTTTGCGGGAGTTCACTAATACGCCCTAAATAACAGTTATTCTGAGTGGCTTAGCGTACGATCTTAATAATTTTTGGTTCTACATAAGTTGAATATAAGGATATTGGCCGCAAATTACAAGCATTACACTCGTTTCCAGATTTTGAACTAGAAATTCAAAAAAAGTTGCAATGATAAATATGCCCAGAAAAAAAAGCCGGTTTATTTTATTAGTTTTGGTGCAGAGTAAATTGTCGGAAACATAACAGGCAAGTCAAGCAATTATATCTGACATTTTGCTATTTGTAGCTCAGTCATAAGCAGTCATTTTTTGATTACGATCATGATGTACAAAGTTTAAATTTTAGGAAATAATAAGAATATACTTATACCTGCGTTGTTAAAATAAAAAAATGGCTAAATTATTAAATAAAAGAAAAAGAAACATGAGTTGAAAAGTATTTTCGTTTTAGTTTACTGAAAATTTAGTAATTAGATTCGATTTTTCGCTTAATTAGTAATAAAGTTAAATTACCTCTCTTATTAATAATTTTAAAAAAAATTTAGCACCTTGAATGTAAGTTGTTTTAAAAGGCATATGAACTTTTGTGTAACAATTGTTTTCTTTATCTCGTATTCATCTTGCCAGTGTGGCTTTGATATAATTTTTTTTAACAATAAACTTTCAAATTTTGATATAACTTTAGATCATGCGTGCTACGAAATGTTTCATTTGATTTTGTTTTCATTTCTAGTTATATTCGTGAACAAATTTATTATAATTTTTACGATGTAGCTAACGAGGCAAAGCTTATTATAAAATAAATTAATTTTTGAAAAGGGAATAAAAGCTTTTAATATGATGTTTTAAAGAAGGCCAAAACTACATTAAATCAATGGGAAAATGGAAACATACACCACTGGCATTAATTTATATATATTTTTGTTTCATTTCTGTATGTTGTTGTACCATAATATATATTGGGGCATAATTCAGTGACCGAATGTTGCGTTGAAGAACGCATAAAAAAAAACGCTTCCCTTTTAGTCTTTTGTTGGAAATCCATTATTTCCAAGACATTTGTTTCGCGTGAAGAAAGTTTTTTCTGAAAATTCTCATTCTATCGGTATGAGTTAAACAACTTAATTTTCTCTGCCACCAGGCCATTAATGTAATTCACAGGTGGTCTCTTTACTGTTAGCGATGAGAATTACAAATGCCATCTTCTGTCAGAGAAGTGACGATGATCGTAGAGGAGTGGAAATGGGAGATATTTTTCCCTTTAACATTCATACTGGAAGGCCTTAATGCATGTATATCATTGAGAAGTAGTAGACATACAATAATTAAAGAGTATCTTATAACCTGCTTTCAAACTCATTCTCCGTATTCAGGTTTATAATTTAATTGACTCTTAATGCGTCTTTGCCAATTTTATTAATGTAATCGGTCCATTTATTCCGTCGCTACTTATGCATGAATCATAATAGATTCAAGTGCCCACGTTAAGCCTTATGTACGTTGAAAAGATGGACAACCAGTCAATTTCTCGGTTGAGTTCTTTGCCAAATTTTACACTGGGTGTGATAGTTAGGAAAGAATATATTTTTTCTCTTAGACCAGGGGAGGGCAATTATTTTGGCCTGGGGGCCACATTGTGTTAGCGAAGGGCCGCACCTTTTAAAATTATTGCATTTATTAGTTAACTTTGCATTTCAGAAAAGGTATAAATTGTATCTTCAAAATCAATAAATTTAAATTAAATAAAATATTGGCAGTTTTTCTGGGTGTCTTTGCGGGCCATAAAAAATCTGTAGCGGGCCGCTATTTACCCATCCCTGTCTTAGACTAACCAAAAGTTTTTACGCAATGGAATAGTAAAATTGTTTATTTGGACACTGTGCGTTGATAAATCCATAGTAGTGCCCACATTTTCTGTGTATAGTAAAGGAACTACCCGTTAATTTTCTATCTAAATGTAAGGTTTAAGATGGTAGCTTGGATTATAAAATAGCATAAAAACAAAATAATTCAAATGATTTCATACAAATGATATTTAAAATGTTTTCTCCATTTTTCGCCAAAAAAATTAGTGACTGATATTAATTTAATGACGGAAGAAAATATGTATTTTATCCACACGGTATGTTTGAAATTTTGAAAGAAAACGGGTGACGTTCTCTGAAGGAATTAGCTTGAAATAAATATTCAATAGGAATTTTTGAAGTGCCTTTTTATAATATTGTCATGAATGGCCATTATCCAACAATGTGCTTAGTAGTATGGGTCGTATTCGAAGCTAACTTCCCAAAAATCTCACCGACTGTTTTCTTAATAGTTTTATAACGATACACGATTCCCCTATGGACATGAAAAAAATAAAATCATCTAAGAAGCTGTAGTAAATGGAGTCGTATGACATAGACTTTGCATCATCACTGATGCAAATAAAAAGATAATAAATCTTCAGTCATGGGCATTTTGTTAAATCGAGTCTTTTCAAGCGAAAAATGCGAGTGTGCGCGAAATGGAAAATCTGATGTAGGAAAATTCATTTCGAAGAACTCAAAATATTTATTTTCTCCCTAAATTGTTTTCCTTCGTATAAAAGCTTTACGCAGCATTCTGCCGAGCACACAACTAAAAATGAAAATAAAGTCATTCTGAGAAAAGTGACGCAAGCAGCAAATCTAACTGCTTAAAAGCCGGATGATTAAGGTAGACAAAGAGGTTGTAACGTATTTTGAAAGTTCCCCAGAGATCGGTGAGGCTGAAGTACCGGCTAAGTAGTAATCGAGAATTCAATTGATTAGGGTTTGTGCCACGTATCAATAAGTTAGTTGTTAATGAGTAGTAAGCTTGTGTAAGATTTGCTTACTTAAAATTATTAGCGGTGGGATCTCCTGTTAGGTATCTGGCGTGACTATGAGTTGTTTGACATTTTAAGTTGTAATTTAAGATGTGGTCTTTAGTTGTATGCTCGAGCAGAGTTCCTGCGTTTAGTTTACACATTTCATCTTACCATGGACATCTTAGAAGCCACCAAGGATAAATTATTTCCAAACTTATAATCAAAAGACATTAATCACACTCAATAATTGCATAACAAAGATGCAACTCATTTAGACGGAAATTAAAAATGTTGTTTCTGATTAGGAGATCGTTATTTTGATTTTTAAAAAATCCCTCTGAAAAGTAAGCAAAGTGAAATCAAAAGCTACTACTGTATGGTCCTAGTTTAACTGTCCCAGATAATTGTGGTCTGGTTATCCAGAAAACCAAAGAGCACCGTGACATTATCTACTACTTCAGCGTGTTCACCCAAAAATTAGCCCATGAAATATCATTCGCATATTAATGTTGTTTTTATCTCAAAATGTTTTCAATTTCTATTGAATTTCGTCCCAACCGAAAATGAAGCGAGAGCAATTTAATCTTTGTGAAGGATTGATCCCCCTTTAGCGCGTGATGCAATTTGAAGTGATACTTGAACTTGTTTTCGCCTCGATAATCGGTCTGGGACATTAGAATTCCAATACCGTCGCATAATCCGAGTCATCAATAGACTGCGCACCATTTTCGTCTCTCGCCAGAATGCATATAATTTCCAAAAAATAGTGCGCTCTGACCTTTGCAACTATTAAAAGGAAATCAGTTTCATAAAAAAGGCCACCCTTATCTTTTTTTAATGCGCGCCAACTACAAATTGCTGCAGGTCTTCATAATCCAGGAATTTCATATTCTGCCAGGTGCTAGGCTACTGCTGCACTAAATTACCCGATGCGCTTTTGTCTTGTAGTTGCCTCTTAAAACAGAGAACAGGGTGTGTCCTCTTCGGCCGGGATAGATAGATAGATAGGGGGGAGCCGAATGCAGACTACCAACAATAACCCACGATGGAAGAATGCTTAATAGAGATCCGGGATCTTGTATTAGCTAGCTCACGTGACCTCGACATTACTCGGCCTTCCTACGGCCCGCGGCCACTGCTTTTCATGAATGCACCGATTAATGATTGGAGCTCGACATGTGTGGGGTATTGGAAATATTTTTTTTATTTTTTAATTTCTTTTTTATGGAAGGGCTTCGCGGGGCCTACGGGGTTTTGTTCGAATGCTCGTCCTGATAAGGCTCTCTCAAAGACACTCGGGGTTTTCGAGCATTTGTGGGCAGTAATCGATTAATAAAAGAGACTCACACAGCTGTTAATCACGAGATCTAAACTAGTTCTTTTCATCCGGGCTTAGACCATATTCTTTTCCATTTCTTTGACCTGATATTTAAAAGCTTTTCAGAGATTTATGCATAATACCTTCTGTTGTCTTGACATATTGGATCCTATTCGCTTAATATATCTGCGTACAGTACTGACTCACTTCATGTCAATTCCATTTTTCCCTCATTAAAATAGGGGGACATCTCTATGATGAATGAAACATGTTGTTGCATTGTCAACTTACAGAATTATTCTTCGGAAACGTGACAGATCTTTGCAGTTTTTTTTTTCATTTTTTTAAATACTTAAAAGCTGCTATTCAAAAAAAAAAAAAGAAAAAGGACTTCCAGATCTTGTTTTAATAAAAAATTGTATGTTTACCAGTAAAAACTTTCACGAAAATGGTGTACTTGATGTATGGAGTTAATAACTCTTGATAAAAACGTTAAATTGGCACCTTTTATAACATTTATATGTCACACCTATAGCAGTATCTTTTTGTTAAATAGTAGACTTTCACAAAGTGATACAGGACCCAAAGCCCCTGTATAAACCCAGATGAGAAATAAACGCTTTTTAAAGATATGTTCCCTATTTTTCCGCCTTTCTTCGAACAAATAAGATCTCCCAATTCCCCCCCAAACTCCTCTTATATGAATTTAGAAGATTCCGTTTTAAGGGGAAAATGTCAACTGAGGCTAGACACGGTCACATTTGTACTCTATAAAAGACTTATTAGGTTGCTATGCATTTTTACTGAGTCATGCATTTTTACTGATTTAACTCCAGTAGTCTACTAATATCTTTTCCTTTTGTTTGTTAGCCTATCAAACAAGAATATAAGTAGGAGAAACAGCAGCCATTATGAAGAAAAGGGGACAGAATCTTGATGTTATGAGCAGGTTATGAACTCACAATGTCATAATTATTAATTATAACAAATTATTTCGACTTACAGTTCATTTTTAGCTGGAACTAGATTACAGAGTTAGTAGATTACATGTTAAATCACATATTATTTGTTGAATATTCGAAAGAGACAACTCGCATTCAAATTTCTGTTATATCGAGCGGTACGATTTCGATCAAGCAGCTTATCATGCATTGAAAAAAATATTTTATGCAAAATATAACTATGATGCCCGCTATAAAGGGCTTAAGTCAAAAACAGGGATTTTTAGGTACTTGTTAGTATTGATAAAAAAAAAACAAAAAATTTTGACTGGTATAAAGGCTTGGGTCTATAAATTTTGTATGCAATATTACATTTCTTGTTTCATAATCAAATTTTCATTCCAATCAAAGATTTTTGTTTTTTTAATCAGTACTAACAAGCATCAAAAATCACTGATTTGACTTAAGCCCTTTATACCGAGCATCATACATAAAATAACGTCATAACTTGAATATTAAATTTAGTTAAATATTTACATTATGCTAATATCTACCTAAGAGCGAAATAATGTGTGACGATAATTGATTCGAAGCGAAAGGTGCCTTCCGCGTGAAAGGATTCCTTGTTAGGCAGCAAGCTCTTCAAATGTCCCAAATATTCATATGAATGTGTGACACTAACGGGAATATCGTGCTATTTGCTAGAGACATTAAAAAATTGAAGGGTTTGCTGCAAAAAGGAGGTAACTCCAATTTTTCAAGCTTTCGGGAAACCGTAAAAAAACATTTGAAAATTCAAAATTCCAAGTCGTGTGAAAATATCCTTTTTGATAAATTTCTTATTTGTTCTTACATATTAGGACAGTATGTTTTCACTCAAAACCATTTCTTCTAGATGACGTGGCACATGTGTGATTGTTTCTTGCCACCAAATGAATGTTCTATCTACTTCTAGGGGGAAAAAATCTACTATCATATTTATTTAAAGAAAACTTCAATTGAAATATGACATATATTTTGACTTTACAAACAGAAAATCTACATTTTTCAATCGTCACATTCCCCCTCTTCAACGTCTGGCTCATCTGGTGCGTTGCCTGGTTGTAGTCCATTGTAAAACCACATATTCTGTGCGGCGTATTTGCGGCCAGGTGATGGCCGAATGGCTAGGGCGCTAGTATCGGTTCAGATCCTGTGGGTTCGAGTCCCACGTGTTGGCATGGATGTTGTAGTCGGTCGGAATCGGCTTTAAACTGTAGGTCCCGGTCTACTTAGCCCTCGGTAGCAAAAAGTTGACCGTAGCGCTCCAAACCAAACCAAACCGCGGTATTTGCGCGCTAGTTTCCATTCATCTTGATATTTTGCCGTTAAACAACATGCAATATTATGTTATATTAGAACCCAAAACTCTATTGTTGATATAGTGTTGTGTAACCTTCCTGTAAACAAACTACGTCAGTCGTTTGAGGGAAAAAGGTGGTAACTAACAATTCTGGCAGATCTCTCTTGAGTAACACGAGAACTAACGATTGCAGCTACATTTCTTTTGTCATCAAACGAGTAACCACAAGCTAGTACATGTAACTCCAACTCCCCCAGATGGAGCTACCCACCTTTTTGCAGCAAACCCTTCAGTTGGTTCTTCATTTTTCAAATTTAGGGACCGAAAATGCACTTTTCACGGATACATTACGTTGATGAGGATGCTTTAAAAAAAATGTGATTACGATGAAGGTAATCAGAGAAAAGGCTTTCAGTTTCATACTTTTGAGTAGTAATTGAATATTTTAGAATGATGGGGAATCATTCCTTTCTGCGTATATTTATGGGGCGAAAAATTCTGTAGTGAAAGCATATTAGTCTGTACCAATTGCACAAACCAACATCCTTTACAACAAGGGTTCTTAAACTTATGTAGTCCGAGGACCCCCTCTTGAACAACATTTCTTTTTGCGGACCCCATCCCAACTCTAGGCAATTTTAAGTCGTTTTTGGGACTTAATTTCTGGCTCAATAATCTCATAGGCACTACGATATAATAAATATTGGTACAAATGTATAGCTGGTTATTTAATAAATGGTCTTGCGCATTTATAGAGACGAACATTTTTATTAGGAACTAGAATAAAAAACATAAAATGAATAAAACAGTAGTAAAAAGAATTTTAAAAGTTACAAATCATAATACATTACACTCATACAAACATTTCCTTGGTCAAATATTGGTCAAAATAGATCTATCTTATTGTAATATGTTTTCTGTAAATGATTTTACTTAATGAGATGGGTGCAGTGGTTCTCTTGAAACCAGAACCGCAATGTCGGGCTCTATGTTGGAAAGTTTATTCTGAGGTCCGCTTCTACATTGAGTTTGTTTCTATACTTTGATTTCATATATATAACAGTACCGAAAAGCCTGTATACATAATATGTTGTGCAGAACGGAATCAAATGATGAAGGGCTTCAACATTTGATTTGCAACTTTGCAAGTGCAGGGTAATCAGATCTGAGAAATAACCAAAAGTTTGTGAGTTCAGTTTGTTGAATTGTAGTTTCAAAGACGTATCGCATGATAATTCCACGAGAATATCTTGTTCAAGTATAGATTGTTAATGTCAAAATTGTTTCGCGGACCACAGTTTAAGAATTTATGCTTTACAACAATTCGAGCATGCACATCACCATAATCCCGCGAATATATATTGTGTAGAATAGATCGTGTTCGAATTTGCTGAGATACGATCCCTAAGAGGTTATGATTATTTCATTTGGAGTTTATACGCGTAATATGGCGATTTGAAAAGGGATTTGACAACATGCGGATAGTAATTCGAAGAACGTTTTGGTTTAACATTTCTGCTGAAACCGTTGCATATATCAGGGGGGCCAACTCAAAACAATCCAGGGTCCACTTGAGAAAAATATAAATGATTGCGGGCCAAATATAATTTCGGGGCGAATTTTAATGTCTGCTGTGCTGAAGGCGAGATGCCTTCGTGAAGTATGAGATTTAACATTAAAATAATTTGAAATATTTAAGTTATTTAAAATACATATAAATAAGTACAGAGGCCTCAAAAAAAAGACCGCATTATAAATATAGGGGAAAATTGCATTATTCATTTTTCAGAAATTGCATTCTTGATACAAATGTTTGCTTAGTGACAAAACAAATTTTAGTAATGTCAAAATGGGTATGTGTTTTGCCAATAAATGCGAAAATTACAAAATGCAACTTTGTAAATCAAATATTTTTGCAACAAACTTCAAAGAAGCAGTTTGAAAAGCAATTTTTCGAAATCCCTGTGCATATAATAAAATAAAATTGATTTCTGGGAAATAAAGCATTTATGTCAGAAAACTAAACAAAATCAGCTTTCTTTGCAAAATGAAATGAAGTTTGAGTCACGAAAATAGATTATACAAGGTGTCACAAAACAAAAAACTTTGACACATTTAAAAATTCATAATAAAAAAAAAGTATACAAGTTAAGCAGTGGAAATTCACATATGTGTTACGTATATATTACAGTTTTTTTCTGTGTCAAAAAGTTGAACATCGTGGCGCTAGTTGCTCCATGAAAGCGAAAGTTGTTAAATGAGTACTCCACTCAGAGAAAGCTATGTGTTGGATGGTATTTCAAAACGGAATCTGTTACGCAAGTGCAAAGAAATTCGGAAAAGATCCTCCAAGTTTTAACAACATCTTAGCTTGGTATAAAAGTTTCTGGAAACGGGAAGTGTCCTTGATAATCTGTTGTAGTATTGAAGAACCTCAAAAGACTCTTAATTGCTGCAATTTCATGTGTTACGGAATCCATTTTGGAACGCATATAGGCTGAGATTGATTACCAACTAGATGTTCTCTGTGCCACAAAATTGCATGTATGAAATTCATTGACTATACTAAAAAAACTCTATATATAAGGTAACACATGGAAATTCTAGTTCTCCCCTTGTGTACTTTTATTGTATAAATTTTTAAAATGTGTCAAGGCTTTTTGAGACACCCTATATTACAAAACAAAACATAATATTGGTTTTCTCAGCAATTAAAAAGTAGAAACTAATTAATGAGATGCTGGCAGATGGGCACTTGATGCAGCAAGAGCAGTCAAATCAACGTTGATTTCAGATGACGAAACACGAAGGAAGTGTGATAATTTTTTATCTGTACTACAGTCGAACCCCGTTATAACGAACTTCAAGGAACAAAAGTTTTGTTCGCTTTATCCTGTGGTTCGCTATATCCGAACCGTTAAGAAAAATGCTAGAGCTCACGCAATGTATAACTCCATTGTTGCAATGTGTATTCAATAATGATATATTAAAAATGATAAAATCTATTTAAAATGATCATTAATGAATTTTAATCGGACTAAAATCGATTACATTAACTGACACAATACTAATTAAATTACATCAATAGGAAAACGGCGGGACCAAAATTTTCGTTCGTTATATCCGCGGGTTCGTTATATACCAGGTTCGCTATAACGGGGTTCGACTGTACTACTTTCTTTGTTTTCAGCGCTTACTCACACTAGTGATGCCGAACATAAGTGAGGGGAATATTTCAACAATAGTATTACAAATGTTCTTTCTCAGCCGTGGGCCGGTTAAAAGGCGGGATGCGGCCATCCATGGCATATTATCGAGAAACTTTTTTTAAAAATCTTCCGGATATAAGTACATTAATTCAGATTTAAAAGAAATTTTTACTGTACTGTCAAAGTAAGTGCATGTATGCTATTCCTGAATCGTGCAGAGAAGTAGTTGATTAATGAATTTGAATGTGAATTTGTATTTCTATTTTAAGTGATATTCATTCTTTAATGGAAGTACGTATATATGCAGAGAACAAAGGAGACGCGAAATCTGTAGTAGAAATTTGTATCAAGAACACTTTTTTCTTCCTTTCTTACTTATTCCAAGATGACTATCCAAATTTATTGTTTGCGAAATCTTTTTCCAAAACAAATCTTTTTTTAAAAAAAGTTTCTTTAACTTGTAGGTAAAAATACTATGGCAATTTTACATTCTTGAAGAAACTGCCATGATTGGTGATTCATACCGTTTTGCTTTTTATATAATTCACTTTTAAACATTCTGTTAAATATCCAGTGAAATTAATGTCTGTGATATTTTCATCCCTGGATCAACCATCTTATCAAGTTGTTTATCCGTATCCTATCTGATGATTTAATTGTTTCTTTTGATTTTCTTATACTGTATATCTGCTAACTACTTTTTACAAATTACAATTCAGGGTTAATAAACAGGAAAACCAACGTAAATAAAGCACAAATAGCAGTAAGATGCAATTATTTTGTATACGGCCGTTTCGAAGCTACAAAGGAACTTCTTCACAGTGCAACGAACTTAGTGGAGGTCAAAAAAAGCCGAAGATTAAGCGACCACATATTTAAGTGCGTATGCACTGGTCTGTTCGCTTAGTCTTCGACTTTTTTTGAGCTGCCACTAAGTTTCGTTGCACTGATGAAGAAGCTCCTTTGTAGCTTCGAAACGGCCGTATGCAAATATTTGCATCTTATTGCTATTTGTGCTTTATTTACGTTGGTTTTCTGTTATTCCTCGAGCACAAAGGTTGTACCTTTCTTTTCAAATACAGGGTTAGCACAAATGAATGACCGGATTTTAAAAATTTATATTTTCGAAACTATTAACATATTATAATAAATAATACACGAAATTAAAGAAAAGTTAAAGAAATTAAAGAAGTTTTTTTCCACCGTCGAAAAATGTAAAAATTTAGTTATTTAATGTCGATTGGTTATTTCCACAACTGCGTGAGGACAAGCACAAATTTTGTGTTTCAACAGGATGGAGCTCCGCCCATTGGTCCTTAGCATGTACGTGCTTACTTAACCCTTCAACGGGCGCGCCAAGTTTTGTAACACCACCAGGCGCGCGTTGCATAAGTGCAACGTGTCTTTAAACCTTGATTATTCCTTTTGTAATAACTTTTTTTTTTTTTCAATTGGAAATCATAATTCTACGTTTTATTGACCAAGATATAAAATGTTGATAATATGAGATTATTTATAATTAAAGGCAAAATGAATAAGAATAAATTTCATAAAAATTTAAATTTTATTTTAAAACACAATAATTTGTTCAATTCTCTTCAGTTTTCTTCAATTTCTTCACATCGCAAACATATAGTACGGATTTTGAAATGCGCCTTGCATGAAAAACTTACATTTATCACACTTTATCGTGGTAGTTACATTATTTGCCCGTCCGCATATGTATTACACTTTCCTCTTTTTTTGCCGACACCTCTGGTTCTGCTTCTCGGGAAGTTTCCCCATTATATTTTAGTAAGAATCCAGTTATGTCTGGAGGAAGAGATAAAATATTTGTCCGGGTCTTCAAGTGGCTTTCGAGAAGTTCTAAAGCCAAAGAATGCAGATACAATCGCCTTCTTTCAAAACTGTCCAGTTTATTGGATCTAAGGACAACTTGCGAATTGATTCGTATTATGTCCAAAAACCTGAAAAAACGAGAGTGTCCATCTTCGGGATATGCGAGATACCGTGTAATAGCAGGGCCGCCCAGAGAGGGGGGGGGGGCAACTGGGGCACTTTGCCCCAGGCCCCCTAACTGCCGGAGGGGACCCCCAAAAATTTTAAAAAATTAATTTATTCGATTTCATCCAAAATGAAAATTCCGAAACTTGTACCGAAACGTCAAAAGTCAAAATAATCTCCTGAAAAGAGGGGCCCCCAAAAAATATATATAAAAAAAATATTTGATAATTAGATTTCTCTTACTCCAAAATAGTTTTCTGAAAAATACGCGAAGTAGTTTTAATGAAAATACTAACTGTTTTGTCCTAACTGCTATATAAAATACATTCTCTCTAATAAATTGAAGGCAGTACTAACTACTAAAATAGATAGCAAAAAGAGCATCGTGGATGGAAGATGTCATATTTATTGGCGAATATAGTAAGAGAGCAGTGCAATGAAATATAATAATTTTGTTAATCATTCATGTAATAAAAATTTAAGTATGAGTAACTTAATTTGAATGCGTATTTTCGTCTCTTTCAATTTTTTATTTTTCTTGGGGCCCCCAACAGAAGTTTGCCCAAGGCCCCGTAAAGTCTCTGGGCGACCCTGTGTAATAGCTTCACATTTGATCCACTACATCAACTCCTGATTTTGTCGTATTGTAATCCAGTATAATCGCTGGTTTACCAGAATCGTCATCCACTGTTGCATCATCATGTATTGTCGACAAAAGTATGACTCCCTTATTATTATTATTATTTTTTGTAGCATAGGAACATAGTGTTCCTATGCTACGAAAAGTAAAATTACTTTTAACATCGGGGACAAAATTATTAATAATTATTTAGTATCTAAAACTTCATCAGAACATTTATTCGATTAGCCTTTTTAAATTTATAATCATAGAAAAGCAACTTTGTAAATGCTTAGAATTATTTTAGCGAAATAACCAAAAAAATAAAATAAGGAATATTTTCCTACATGACCAGGCGCGCTGTGCACAGAGTGCAACAAATAGAAGTATCCTCTGTTGGAATCACGATTAAAAATGAATGGAAAGGAATAAAAAAGTAAAAAAAAATCAGACCTGCATTAGAATTGATGTAGCTATAAATATAAACTGCTTAGAACATCCAAACCTTACATGTAAAAACAAACCATTCAAAATTATGAAAATGTTGCACTTTATACACGGGCGTGCCCGCTGAAGGGTTAAACGAGGAGCTTCCACACCGATAGAAGGGGCGTGCAGGTGACAGTAATTTACCTTTAATCACATGGCCACCAAGATCCCCGGACCTTACTGCATGTGATATCTTTTAATGGGGTTACATTAAAGACACTGTTTATGCACCACCGATGCCGAAAACACTGCAAGAACTTAAAGAACGCATTTGTGCAGCATTAGGAACCGTTGACAGTGATACTACAAAATGTGTGGAACGAACTTGATTACAGATTAGATGCTTGTCGTGTAACAAAAGTGTGAACACATCGAACATTTGTAACTGAAAATAAAGCTTGGTATATTTTTCTTTAATTTCGTGTATCACTTATTGTAATATGTCTGATAGTTTCAAAAATATAAATATTTAAAATCCGGTCATTCATTTGTATACTTTCACCCTGTATACTAATTGAAATAGCTGATTTGTTCGGTAAAATGAAAATAATATTATATCTTTAAGTTCAGTCAGAATTTCAATTTTTTCTGAGCACATAGAGAATGTTGTAAAGAAATTATAAAGTTTACTTCTTTTCAGGTCTGAAAATATGTTTTTCCATCCAAATATTTTTATATTCCATGTTTGATTTCCTCCTATTGATTTAGCAGTCATTATCATTCTGTTGAACGCTGACATGTTATACTTGAATAAGCTGCTGAATTTTGAGACAGGCTTTCAGTACAAATAAAATTAAAGAACTAATATAGTCTGTTAGTATAAAAGCTGTCAAACAGGCCAACTTTAACTATTTAGTATAGGTAAAATATCAGCCATCTGTGATTTTATATTGATGGTTTTGATTTCACTTTTAACCGCAGGTCAATCTTCCTTGGTCTGCTCTACTAAAGTTTATAGGAACTCGATAAAGTAAAGACACACATGTGTAGCTCGGTACCAGAATCGGTGGATACATTTTCTTTTCTGAGAGTCAAATAATCTATCTACATATATATATATATATATATATATATATATATATATATATATATATATATATATATATATAACAGTTCCGTAACTGACTGACTGACTGATTGACTGACTGACTGACATACAACACACAGACCAAACCGCTAGACCGAGAGGGCTGAAATTTTGCATGGCGATTCTTCTTATAGCGTAGGGGTGTACTAAGAAAGATTTTTGAAAAATTCTTCTTAGATTTTTTAAAATTAAATTTTTAAGCTGTTTTTGTAACATTCTTTAAAGTTTACATTTAAAATAATAATCTGAGGGTTATAAAATTTATATCACGAGAAAGATCATAAAAATTCCTTTAAAATGAAATCCTTCTCGAATCTTTACCTCCATTTTCTGATTTTTGATGAATTTTTAAATATTCATTTTTTAGAATTTAATTTATTAAATGCTCATCACGTGATTTCTTTTTCTGGTACTTTAAATTAATTTATTGTCACGTGTATAACAACGTAATAGACAAAAAAAAATTTTTTCTTTTCTTGCTAATGCGGCAGACGATTGAACATTATCCAAAAAAATATTAAAATACAATAAAAGATATGTTCCTCAAACTGTACTATATTTACTGTACTATATTCTTTAGTATGTTCTATTAGATTTAATTTGAATATTTTCTTCTACATTATTTTGTCTATAAAAATATCCCTTACGATTTTTTTTATAAATATATATATATATATATATATATATATATATATATATATATATATATATTACATCAATTGCATACATTGTTCGTTGTATTTATTATAAATATATTTATTTTTTTGGCACTAATTGCGTACATTGACCGTTGTGTTTAATTTGAAAGTACTCCGTAGCGAAGTGCGGGTTTTCAGCTAGTATACGTATATAAAACATTTCAGTGACTGACTGACAGATAACGCAGACAAAATCGCGGGACATAAAGGGCTGAAATTTTGCATAGCGATTGTTCTTATAGCGTAGGGGTGCACTAAAAAGGATTTTTGAAAAATTCTTCTTAGATTTTTTAAAATTAAATTTTTAAGCTGTTTTTGTAACATTCTTTAAAGTTTACATTTAAAATAATAATCTGAGGGTTATAAAATTTATATCACGAGAAAGATCATAAAAATTCCTTTAAAATGAAATCCTTCTCGAATCTTTACCTCCATTTTCTGATTTTTGATGAATTTTTAAATATTCATTTTTAGAATTTAATTTATTAAATGCTCATCACGTGATTTCTTTTTCTGGTACTTTAAATTAATTTATTGTCACGTGTATAACAACGTAATAAACAAAAAAAAATTTTTTTTCTTGCTAATGCGGCAGACGATTGAACATTATCCAAAAAAATATTAAAATACAATAAAAAATATGTTCCTCAAACTGTACTATATTTACTGTACTATATTCTTTAGTATGTTCTATTAGATTTAATTTGAATATTTTCTTCTACATTATTTTGTCTATAAAAATATCCCTTACGTTTTTTTTTTATATGTATATATATATATATATATATATATATATATATATATATATATATATATATTACATCAATTGCATACATTGATCGTTGTATTTATTATAAATATATTTATTTTTTTGGCACTAATTGCGTACATTGACCGTTGTGTTTAATTTGAAAGTACTCCGTAGCGAAGTGCGGGTTTTCAGCTAGTATACGTATATAAAACATTTCAGTGACTGACTGACAGATAACGCAGACAAAATCGCGGGACATAAAGGGCTGAAATTTTGCATAGCGATTGTTCTTATAGCGTAGGGGTGCACTAAAAAGGATTTTTGAAAAATTCTTCTTAGATTTTTTAAAATTAAGTTTTTAAGCTGTTTTTGTAACATTCTTTAAAGTTCGCATTTAAAATAATAATCTGAGGGTTATAAAATTTATATCACGAGAAAGATCATAAAAATTCCTTTAAAATGAAATCCTTCTCGAATCTTTACCTCCATTATCTGATTTTTGATGAATTTTTAAATATTCATTTTTAGAATTTAATTTATTAAATGCTGATCACGTGGTTTCTTTTCTTTGTGGGATACTTCAAATTAATTTTTCGTTCACGTGTATAACAATGAAATAAATTGACAAAAGAAATTGAAGTACGGTCAAAGATAAAAATTTAACCACTAGACTAATTGAGATGGAAGTTTTTTAAAGAATTTAATTCAAAATAGTATGTTTTGTGGATATTAAACATACAAATTAATTGCATATATTGAACGTTGTATTTAATTTGAATATTTTCTTCTACATTATTTTGTCTATAAAAATATCCGTTACGATTTTTTTATAAATATATATATATATATATATATATATATATATATATATATATATATATATATATATATATAGGCATTAGTTGCATGCATTGACTGTTGTATTTAATTTGAATGTACCCCGTAGCGAAGCACGGGTAGTCAGCTAGTTGGGTGCATAGAGTTCAATAAGAAGGTTTTGGTGGAAAATGCTCGATACGCTGTGAACCTAGGGGAAAAAAATGTCAATTTTTAAACCATTTGATAACTGCTTGATTTCTTGACGGGGCTTGTGGTACAGCGCTGGTTTTCGGTGCTGAGGGTGCTCGGATCGAATCCCGGCGTCGCGCCACGAAAAATGCCTCCGTTTATGTCGTCCCTTCATAGGGGGTATTGCTGTCCGCCTATATGGTGCCCCCATAATAAAATGAACAGTAAACTGCGGCATAGTATAAGCGAACAAGTGCCCCCGGTTAAAAAAAAAAAGATTTCTTGACGATTTAAGTGTTTACTATCATAATATCATTTACTTAAGGCTTCTTTTGATATAATTTGGGGAACAAATTACTGATATCTAATAGCTTTTTTTTTCATGTACATATGTATCAATTTTAAGCGTAAACAAAAGTTTCTTTTAAGAATATATTAAATATAACGCGTAAATTCATGTTTATAAATTATATATTTTTATATTTATGATTTATGCCACACATTTTCTTTCATTAGGAACATATTATTTGAGATCTTTTTCATGAAACTATTAGCCTGAGGATTTACATGGGTAATTTGCGTATAATAACATGGATTGAGTAGTCACAATCTATGATTTTTTATTTTACGTCAAACTTGTGATTAAAGGTAAGCATCTCTTTAACGCACATCCTCAAGGATAATATGATACTGAAATGTTGAACAGTGCTCATGAAGAGGCACGTTCACGTAAAAGGGATTAATCATCTATATTATTTTCAGCATATTGCATGAAATTTGAGAAAAGTGTCTGAATCAGGATTAAATAAATGAGGTGGTGGGCAGAGATCTGGAGGGAGGGTATGGATTAGGTTTACTGGTAGATTTAAATAATTAAATATGTATTTCAATTTTTAATAGCTTCAAAGTAATATCCTTTCAAGAAACTTTTTTCCGATAAGGCCCTCTCTGTTGTGTCTGTGGGACATAAGTGTTTGTATTCGCGGCAAGATTTTGTTTTCAGGATGGTTGCGGTATACAAAATGGATTGACTCCTGCATTCGACTGAAAATGGGACTTAATAACTCGAAAATTACCCCTTTAGGATCATTGCATATGAATTCTTGCTTTAAAGCTGATTGGTGATTCCCGGTGAAAGATACTGACTGTATTATAATATATTTCATCGCAAAACTGCTTCACCACAAGGAAAATAAAATTATCTTTTTTTAAATATCAATTTGAATCCTTCAGTACCGTTACATATGTCTTTATGCTGTTAAAGTTTCAGTTGATAGGATAATTGGGGACAAATTTATGTCATATATATATATGTGTGCGCGTGTTTGGGTAAGAAATAAAAAATTTCTTAGCATAAACAAAAACTAGATTAATATCTCTTAAAACTTTTCTTTTACTAATGATAGGGCGCAAAGTATTTTCTTAAACACAGGATATTCTAAACGTGTTTACATATTTTTCTGTGGACAAAACATCTAAGTGTTAACACTTTTATTATTTTCTTGATTTCGCAATACTTTTGACCACAAGGAAGTGCCTTGTGAGAAAAAGACATATTTATTGCCGAAAATGAAAGACGATCTCCGGAGGAATAGGGCAAAAATGCATTGTTCCATTGTACTGCGGACTTTGATAATAGATGGCGCACAAGTGCGCGGAGTTTGAAACCGCTTCCGGCCTTTTCAGAGTTGCGGTCGAACAATTTTCGAGACGCTTTTCAAAATGGCTGACAGGGTAATATGTGGCTCGAATCGGGTTTTATATTTTATTTTCAAACTTTTATTGTTCCCAGTCAAACATTACGGTTAAAAGGTTTTTTTTCGTATGATTATTTATAGTCAAAAGCCGTTTCTAGTTAAGTTATCAGACTTGACATATTTGGAGGGAAATATAATTATTACCCGGGCGCTATTTTTTGGCTAAGTTATGAGGTTTGGGGGTCTCCTGTTCTATTGAACAGAACCGTTTTGTCCCCTTGAATATTTTATTGAGGAAATTCCTGTGTGTGTTTAACAAGACTGAAAAAAATAGCTGGTAGCTCCCTATGTTCAGCGAAGCAGGTGAAAGCTGTTTAAGAACTTATTTAACAGAAGGATGTGGATTAAGCTCGGCTTAAAACATCCGTTCCCAGGAAATTGCGTTTCAGAGCTAAAGGTTTTAACAAGTTATTATTAGGGGTAATGGGTGCTATAAAAAAGTCCCTCTTCACCAGAAGTAATTTTAGTACGGGATTGATAAAATTCTCTCATAGTTTGCAGTAGAATGGTGGAGTGAATTTGTAATACAGCATTTTAGTTCAACGTTTTATAGCAAAGGGATTGATTGCTTTTACCTTTAAAGGCTTATTTACCTTTCTAATTAAGATTAAGGATAACAAGGAAAATTGGCCGCAATAATATTCCTTCGCTCATATTTTATTAGATTCAAATGAAGCTGAATTATATCTCAAAAAGAGAAGAGACATGCATTATCTATAAATTTAATTCATCAGAATTGAAAAAATAAATCACAATTCAGTAACCAATATGTTATTTAAAATGGGCACAATTTTTTAAAACACTTTTCGAAAGGTATGCACAAAAAAAAGTTCTCAAGCTGCAGATAATGATTGAAACAAAATCAGCAACCCTTCATTTTAGTATGTTAACGAGGGTTCTTTTCGTTTTGTGTTTTTATTACACGGAAGCTATGACACACACACACACACACACTGTATATATATATATATATATATATATATATATATATATATATATATATATATATATATACAGTGACTTCCAAAAGTGTTCGTACTCTTACGATTTTCAATTAAATAGTGGTCTATCCATTAATTAAAATGAATGTTTCAAAATGGGTATTTAAAAATAAGATCTATAATCTATTCTTAACAAAACTACATGAAATATTTTAAAAACATAGTAAAACTTTATTTTTAAGAAACCAATAATCAAAAAGTAACAAAAACTTTATTTCACAAAGACATTGTACACTGAAATATTTTCGGATAAATTCATAATTAAAATTATCGTCTGGCGCTTTATTTTTATTTTTGAATTGTGGTGGCATTTAAAATATCGTTTGGCTTTAAATTTTGCTTGCCTACTCCGTAATATTCTATTTATTATTTAAAAATGGCTCGTAGTCGTAAAGAAACAACAAACAGCATTCGAAAATTGATTATTTTTCATCATAGTAGTGGTAAATCAGTTCGGAATATTGCTAAATTACTTAATTTATCCCATTCTACTGTGCAGTATGTGATAAAAAAGTCACGAAAGTCATCGTACTCTTGCAAAAAATCTCTACATTTTACTAAATATTCTAATTTTTCGTTAAATTAATATTTAGTAGGATATCCTTTAGCATCCAAAACTTTTCACAAATTTTCTACAATTTTTCACAAATTTTCTAATTATAAATCTCTGATCACGTTTTGTTAACTTTGCCGGATGACCTTTTCTTACCTTATTTTCGATCCGATTTTCTTCTTTAAAGCGTTTTATCACATACTGCACAGTAGAATGGGATAAATTAAGTAATTTAGCAATATTCCGAACTGATTTACCACTACTATGATGAAAAATAATCAATTTTCGAATACTGTTTGTTGTTTCTTTAGGACTACGAGCCATTTTTAAATAATAAATAGAATATTACGGAGTAGGCAAGAAAAAATGAAAGCCAAATGATATTTTAAATGCCACCACAATTCAAAAATGAAAATAAAGCGCCAGACGATAATTTTAATTATGAATTTATCCGAAAATAGTTCAGTGTATGATGTTTTTTGTGAGATAAAGTTTTTGTTACTTTTTGATTACTGGTTTCTTAAAATAAAGTTTTACAACGTTTTCAAAATATTTCATGTAGTTTTGTTAAGAATAGATTATAGATCTTATTATTAAATACCCATTCTGAAATATTCATTTTAATTAATGGATAGACCCCCTATTTCATTGGAAATCGTAAATGTACAAACATTTTGGGAGCCATTGTATATATCTTTTTCTACAGTGAAAAAATTAAGAACGTATGATTACGTTGGGAGTATTGCAGTCCAGGTGTAAACACATTGAGACCTACAGTTTAATCGATTTTGAACGGCTTCTGATTGCATGCCATTCGTGGGACCTCGAAATCTGCGACCCTGGTACCGAGGATCTAAGAGTCATAGGGCCTCTTCCACTAACAACTTATATCCATCCATTCGGGCCAAGATCTAACTGCGTCTGATAATATTTAGCGTGAAAGTGGTCCGTCCCTTAAAAAATTGTTCCGTAAAGCTTTATTGCAGTGTGGTGTAGCGAATGAGGTTCGTAGTTGCAACCAGTAGGTGAACTGAATACAATAGATATACATCACTCGTTACACGAAAAAAAACTAATGCAATTATTAAGATAGATGATGATGATGAGGTATACACTGAAAGTATACAGATGAAACTTCGGGTGTTCTTAGGAAGTATCACACTAGATTAAATCGGCTGTGGGGCGGAGTAAGAACAAAAGCAGTTCGCTAGGCTAGCAGAAGCTGACTCTGCGTCGTGATGATGAAGACGACACTGCGTCCTTATGGGAAAAGGGGCTCTCAGCAATAACCAACGGTGGTGACCACTGCACGCTCCCGGTAGAGATAATAAAAGCAGAAATACAAGGAGAACGGACTCCTCACTGCACAATTTCTGTAGCAAAGGCTATTCCACGAAGACTGGTCTCCAAACAAAATAGCGGAGTATGTACACTCCCCACAGGAACTAACGTCGCTACAAACAGTCGCATGGGACTTTTACACCTCTCAGGGCGGCAAACCTGGCTGCTCTCCAAACTGGATCCGCTACGGGTTCAGGAACAATAGACGCAAGCCAAGGGCCAGGGGTCCCCCTCTTTTTTATAGGAAAGCCCAACCGGATATTGCATCACTTTTCGGAAAGTCCGAACATTCTCGAAACTCAAGTGAGCAACGGACCTTGTTTTCCCGAGGCGATAATGAATAATTTCAGGGGCCAAGCGGCCGCTTTTAGTTTGTCCTCAAAGCCACTTGCCGGCTTAGGAGACAACAAGATGGGGTGCCGAAACGAGGCTTTTGTGGAGGCACGTGGCACCTACAGAATGCTGCCTTAACACCTGGTTGTTCACGAATGAAAAGCACCTTGAGTCTTTTCTTCGGTGCTCCCATTTTCATTCACAATTGCGCTATCATCTGGTTGTCCGCTCACCTCGGTTCGTAACGACAGACCTAATAAAAAAAATGACCGATGCCTTCTAACGATCTGTTGAACAATTCTATCTGAGGATAAAAGGAAAATGCCGTCAGCATTTTGCAACCCGGGTGGTCCGCTTCCTTGAAGACTCTCAGGCTCGAGATAGGAGTATTTATATTAACGGAGAGGTTGATATGCAATACTCTACAGTGGTAACTATTGTGTTGGCAAGAAGTAATTTCGGTTTGCACACAATAAATGCCGTTATGTTTGTTTTGTTATTCTTCTGTCATTGTTATAATTTTTTTTTTCTTTTGAGATTTGGTAGTTGACAATTTTAGATTACCATAGAAACAAATCCGCGTTTTACTTTCGTTGTGAACTGTTAGTTTATGGTCAATTTTAACATCAATGCAAAAAATAAGCATTTTTGACAAATTTACTTTTTTTTATTTTCATAAAAGCAAAAAGCGGCTGCGGCTCACAAAGAGATATGTGAAGTTTATGGTTTGTTGATTCGCTAACAGAACGCACGTGTCAGAATTGGTTTAAAAAATTCGTTCTGGAGATTTTTCGCTTAAAGATGGTCAAACGTTCTGGTCGACCTTCTGAAGTTGATGATGACAAAATGAAAGCCATAATTGAATCGAATATCAATATAACTTGCGGAGACATTGCAAAAAGGTTAAATGTATCACACACAACAATTGAAAATCACATAAAATGTCTTAGACTCGTTAAGAAGCTCGATATTTGGGATCCGCATGAATTGAAAGAAATTCACTTAAGGCAACGAATAAATATTTGCGATACGCATTACGGATGCGACATCGACAACAAAACATCGATGTTTCGAAACATCGATATTCAATATTAAAACATCGATGCTAATAAAACATCGCCCCAAAACCATCGATGTTTTTAAACATCGATGTTTATGAACTTTCATTTTTTAAAACTGGTTTAGTAACCTCTAAGATTAATGTTACTTCGGTTAGTCATTGAGGGGGGGGGGGGGGGGCAATTTTACTCTCAGGTTGGGCTGACAGAAATGACAAAAAAATTGGTTGCTAGATTCGTCGCATATCGCAGAATTTCCATTACACATTTTATTACTTTTACCAGAAAATTGAGGAAGAAATTATTGCAATTTATTAACAAATCTTTTATTTTCAAATTAAATAATACAAAAGAAAATTACATATATTTACAGCGATTTGAAGTACTGATGCAAAACCAACGTATGTTGGGAAAACTGAACAAGCTTATTTTTTCTTAACTGTAAATAACAATTGCCTGACAAATTTTTTAAATTTTCAACTATAAATCAAGCAAGTTACCAAATACCAGTGGACAATCCATTACAATACACTGGAAACCATAGTACACAATGAATTTACCATACATGTGCTCAAATAGTCAAATATTTAAAAAATACACTAAAATTACAAAACAATACAATTATAATTGATGCACAAACCACAAATAAATCAAAATCATATACTTCAATTAGATTCAAAGGGTAATTAACAAACTTTATGAACAGGTCGCTTATAGATACCTTTACTTGTTTTTAATGTAACTACTCGGTTATATTATCCTTTCCTGGATGAACCTTAACTATTTTGGCAGATTCCAGCTCAGTAATTTTGATCTCATCATCTTAACCAAAACTACTTCGTTTTCCTTAAACTCTTTTTCTCCTTTATACATTTAGGTCGTGCTTGAGACGATTAAATAGTCTGAGATCCATTTACTCCAAATGTTTTGAACTAATTTTTGGACTAACTCCCACCTACTGAGCTTATCTCATTGGAATCCCTAAATCTGGTTCGGGCAATGATGTTAACGATGAGCCAACTAAAAAATGGGCTGGAGTAAGAGCTAAATCATCATTGGGATCCTCAGAGAGAGGGCAAAGAGGTCGTGAGTTTAATACCGCATCCACTTGTGTAACAAGTGTAAAAAATTCTTCATGAGTAAGGACCGTATTTCCCACAACCCTTTTAAGGTGGCCTTTCAAAGATTTAACCCCAGCCTCCCACAAACCTCCAAAGTGAGGTGTGGCAGGGGGATTAAAATGCCACTTAATGCTCTCAGAAGCAAGAAAATCCTCAAATTTTTCTGTACTTTCCTTTTTAAACAGCCCCTTTAAAATTTTACGAAACTCATTGTTGGCTCCTACAAAGTTAGTTCCGTTATCACTAAAAATCTCACTAGGCCTACCTCTACGAGAAATAAATCTTTTCAAGGCACCAATAAAGGCTTCAGTACTTAAACTATTTACAATTTCTAAGTGTATGGCTCTTACAACAAAACATACAAAAATACAAATGTAACACTTATATACTCTTTTAACTCTACCTGGGATTAATTTGTTACTAAAGGGACCACAGAAATCCAGTCCTACTTTAGTGAATACTCTTGAAATGTTAACTCTGGCACTAGGCAAATCCGCCATCATTTGGTTTTTACCTTTAGCACTTACCTTAAGGCATTTTAAACATTTCTTAATTACTCTTTTGACTGTGGATCTGCCATTAATTATCCAAAATTGGGTACGAATGTTGGCTAAAGTAGCCACAGTTCCTGTATGAAAATAAAAGACATGATAGTGATTAATAATCAAATCACAAATAGGATTGTTGATAGGAATTAACATAGGATGTTTTTGTTCTGCAGGTAGGCTAGAATGTCTCAGTCTACCTCCAACACGAAGTATGTTCTTCTCGTCTAAAAACGGAGACAAATTCAACAAGTTACTGGAATTAGGCAACTGTTGTCCTCTTTGAATACACTGAATTTCCTTCGAGAAATATACAGATTGCACATTTCGCACTAAATACATTAAAGCTGTGGATAATTCAGGTGCAGTTAAACTGCCAGTGATTTTCGACGATAGGTTCCTTGTATTTTCTTTGAAACGCACACACCATGCAATTATTCTTTGCAGTTTCAGTAAAGAAGAGCACTTATAAATGATGGGGAGTATCTCAGATTCTTGCACCAAGAGACAAACTGAATCCCCTTGATTATTCCTTAGCTCACTTACATATAAATCACTATCATGGATGTCCTTGCAGTCACCAGGGAAGTTCACTATGAGCTCTCTTAGAAAGGATGGCCCTAACCACCACATGTTACTTTGTTGGATTTTTCTGGATCAAGTCCTCTCAATATTATATCTGCAGGATTTTGTTCCGAGGGAACATGATGCCACTGCTTGGTCTCTGTTAATTCTTGAATAACCACCACTCGATTGGCTACAAACGTCTTCAAATCTCTGGGTTCCTTTTTCATCCACGATAACACTATCGTAGAATCCGCCCAATAGACCACTGATGTTATGTCCATTTTTAATGCATTTTTCACCTTATGCATTAATTTGGTGAGTAGGACGGCACTACATAATTCTAAGCGAGGTATGGTTACCTGCTTAATCGGTGACACACGAGATTTACTCGCGACAAGCTTCACTTTCTCCTCTCCATCTGAATGTGACCGATCTGGCGTAGATTGTAGCACCATATGCTTTTTCGGATGCATCACAGAAGCCATGAAGCTCAATTACTTCAGCGCTTTGAATCACTATGCACCGTTCAATATTGATGTCACTTAAACTCATTAAAGACCGCACAAATTCTTGCCATTCATAAGCTTCTTTCTGAGGAAGCCTTTCACTCCAATCAATTTTGAGCAACCACAATTGTTGCATAAAAATTTTTGCTTTAGTGGTCACTGGACCAAGCAATCCAAGTGGATCAAAGAGTCTGGCTATAATTGATAAGACTGACCTTTTACAGGGTGGCTAATAAATACTGTGACAAATATCGAATCATTTAATTACACACAGATGAAATAGAAAATGGAAAATACAACAATATTATGAACATTATACATGAAAGTTTACCATGAAATAATTTTACTCGAATCGACCGCCATCTTTATCGATTACTAAAGATAATCTCTTACGCCACTGTCCTATTGAGGCACGAATCATTTTATGAGGTAATTTGTCCCATTCACTCCGTATGGAAGCTTTGAGGGAGTCCAAACTTCTGTGCTGATTAGCATTTACTTTAGACTAAAATCCCCCAAATACAATAGTCTAAAGGATTTAGATCTGGTGAAGAAGGTGGGCAATCTTCTTGCTTGATAAACTTCGGGCAATTAGCATGGAGCCATTCCTGTGTTGTTTTGGATCGGTGGGACGGTGCAGAATCTTGCTGAAATATCCAATTCTTTTGGGATACATCTGTTAGCATGTGGTAATAAACGTGTACCAATACTTCCTGTTTGTAATATCAGCATTGATTTTTACCCCCTTTATCGATGAATTTCAGAGGCAGTTTTCCATTGTGTGACACTGCAGCCCAAACCCATAACAGAATTCTGTTCTGAAAGCTTTTAACAGTTCGAAGATTTTCAGGTTATCCTCGAAGGTTGCTGAATATACAACTCATTTTGAGCATTATAACTTTGTTCTGTACAAAACAGCTTCTCATCAGAGAAAATTATTTTTTCAACACTTTTGCTACCGTGCCGGTTCAGCAATTTCTTACATCTTGTAACCTTTTTACTATTGTGCAGTAGTCAAACCTTGAACTTTTCTTTTGCGAATAAGGGCGAAAACCCAGGTCTTCATTATGATAAGTTGCATATGTTCTGCGACTGATGTTCTCTTCTGCAGCCATTTTATTTGCAGAACGTTGTGGATTTCTTCGTATCTTTTCACGAATTCTTTTGATACGTTCTTTTGTAAGAACAGTGCGTGGACGACCGGACCTTGGTCGATCTTTACAGCTATTGGTATCCAATAATCGATTTATAGTCCTATATATAAACGTCCTATTAAAACCAAGGCATTTTAATTGCTTAAATATTTTACCTGCAGAAAATCCGAGATCAAAAAGCTGTTTAACCATTAACCTTTTGGCTTCCATCTTTAAAAATATTCTACATGTTTTACTTTAAACAAAAATCGTCTACTTTTACAAAAAGTTGCCAATCACACAAATAGATAGATAAATTGTTTTTTCCAACCGATTAAAATTAACTCTTATTTTTTGGAGTGTTACAGTATTTATTAGCCACCCTGTAGTAGGATGAGCATTTTGCTCCACTTCTACCTTAAAGGTAAAACAGTCAGTTCTAGCCTTCCAGGCAATACCTAAAGTTTTAATCTCATCTGTAGATGAAAATTCATACTCATTTTCTGTGGTTGGGATAAGCTCGGAAGTATTCCCATACCACTTGTGTAATGACATCTGAGCAATTTTTAGAATGCCAATAAGTGGTGTTGCAAAGTTCTTGCAGCCTCCAATGGGTTTGTTCCACTTAATACATCATCCATGTAAAAGTCATTACACAGGACTGATGCAGCCCTAGGAAAGTTTTTCCCCCTCGTCATGGAAATCTGTTTTAAAGTTCGCATTGCTAGGTACGGGGCACTAACCGTTCCGTACGTCACGGTATTCAGTCGTACACCTTAACGGGCTCGTTAACTTCCTCCTTCCACAAAATTCTTTGGAGGTTTCGTTGATTCTCATCTATATTAATCATGCGGTACATTTGACGAATCTCTGCAGGTGAATGCAAAGATGTGTTTACGGAATCTCACTAACAAAGAAAGAAGGTCGTCTTGAATAACTTCACCGTTGTATTGAATAGAGTTCAAGCGATTTTCCACTAGTAGTCAAGGTGGAGCATTAAACACAGTTCGCAATTTTATTGTGCTTTTTGAGGCCTATAGACGCCATGGTGAGGTATATAATATGTGAACTCAGGTTCCTCACTCTCCTTGATTTCAGTCATGTGACCTAGTTGTGGAGTACTCACTAAGAAGTACGATACAATTTTGATACTCCTGGTCTCTAGGACAAGCGAGTCCATAGCGAATCGAGTCGTTTTAAAGCGATGTCCCTCGAATTCCCTAAACACGACAATGCTCTTTAAATGGCATAGTCACGACATATTTTCCGTCTTGTCTCTCCTATGCGTCCGCGCATAATGTTCCGCACATATAGAATTTTCTTTATTTTTAGGTAATTCTTTCCTATTTCCTCGATCTCCCAAAATTTTCTCAAATTCGAATTTAATTCTTCTGTCTCACACATTAAATGCAATATTTGGAATTTAATTTATCTGAACTCAAAGTAGTACTACCTCCTACTAATAACCAAATACAGAGTCCTGAAGCGTCAGGCTCGCACCTTTTACTTTTATTTTTCCCGGCTTTATTATGTCATAGAAGTATTCCGCACAATTAAAACTATCAATTTTTCCCGGAACATTATAATTAATATCCGCAAGTTTAACTGTCTCTGGATCTGCAAACGCGCATCCATCATTGATTTCGTATTAGGTCAGTTATTTTTCGGGACTACTAACATAGAAATATTTCTCTCAAAACTCCTGTCTTTGTTCGCAAGAGTAGCCGTAACTCTACGATTAACCACCACGCGAGGCATATTAATACATGATATAGACTGATTTATTTTTTCACTCTTTAGTTGCAATCGCTGTAAACACGCATACTTATCAAGCAGATTGGGATCCCACATCTAATAACATCTCACTCCTGCCGTTGCGAGTATCTATCTTGATTAAACACTGTATCGTAGACAACATACGTTCTTTTTATTTTCAAATAAATAGTTGCTACGAAGGCGGCTGACGCCATTGTTGTCTGGGAGGAACAGAAAAACCGTGGTCATCGTTTTTTTCCTCCGACTGCGAATTGTTTACCATTTCCATGACGCCTGGCATACTACTGCTTATTCCATTCGTAGACGAAACATAATTCCTCTCTTTCGGAAAATGGATTAACTTGTTATGTGGTTTACCGCAAAAGCAATTGCTAAATGAGCATTTTTTTAACGCTGCAGCTAGGCGATAAACACTTAAAACACACGTTTTTATTTTTTACTATCTCAACTCGCTCAGGAACCGAAAGTCTTCTAAACTGAGGGCAAGCGAATAGTGGGTGATTTTCATTCCTTAGACATAAATCACAATTTTTATTTTTCATCTCATTGAAAAATACTCTTGTAGCGGGTTTATATTTATTGTTATAAACTTTTGCTCCCTTTTCGTCTCATTTATAGGCTTACCTCTCGAAGTAAAATACAAATCTATCTCCTTAGATATATACCACACGATGAAACCAGCCTTTTGCCTGTCTAACATTAATATGAGCGGCTGTTTCTCTATCTAATGTCTGAAACAATTTATCAGACACAATCAGTTGTTTTAAGGTTTCAAAGTCCGTTACTCCTCTCAATTTTAAATAGTACTCGAAACTCGTAGTTAAACGCAAAGCAAATTGCACATGTGTTTCGTTTTGTCTGATGCATTTCTAAAATTCTCTAACACTGCTTGCGCTGTTGGTTCGAATTCTCTCAAAACAATTGATTTAATTTCCTCATAATTGTTTAGATCTTTCTCATTAATATAAGTTATAATATTATAAGCTCTTCCCCTAATAAATTCAACAGAATCTCTGCTTTAAATTTCTCAGGTACCTTTTTAGTACTATATACTCTCTCTAAGCAAGTAAAAAGAAACCCCATCCTTCCGATTTACTCGGCACTTTAATTGTTAATGTTCTAACACTGTTTATTAAAACATCAATTGACTCTTCAGTTTCGTTTTTACATTTGTGATCAAAGAAGTATCGGAATTTTTTTCATTAGCCTTTAATTGCAAAAAATTGTAATTATGCTTTAATCTCTCTAATCTAAGTCGCTCTAATTCAATTGAGCGTTCTGATCGGCTTTTTTGGTTTTTCTTCTCCCTAACACTTGATCCATAACGTTTTCTATGATTTGATGTCTTTTTTAAATACATCACTCCCCTCAATTAAACGTTTTAAATCATATTTTAGCACCTTCTGGTACGATAAACCAATCTCCCAGCAACGCCGCTTTAACTCATCTTTATTTAATTCGGCTATTTTCGACATTTGAACCTTATAAACCGACAGTACACTACTTCAAGAGAACAATATTAACACACAACCCAAAATTTGCTTTAAACTCAAAAAAATTACTTCGACTCGAGAAATTAATTAGTTTTTCTTAACTCAATAGGGCAAGCGGAAAATATATTGCTTTTACCTCTATTCTCGGGACTGCTGTCAAACGAGACCAGGATCCAATCCTCGAATACTCAAATTTCACTAAAATATATCCAAAAGGTCACTATCTCCATCTCCGGCTCGAAGGACCAATGTTTGGCCCATCGATAGCTCAATAATTTATTCATTAATTAAATGACTCAACTCAAAATTAAATATGCTGGACTGTATGGTTTCTCTTAATTTATTGTTTCAACTCTGAGCTACGCTCACTCCGTTCTCCACTCGGAGTTCGTCTCATCTCTCATCACGCGTCACATGGTACATATAGCGACAGCAGCGCTCTTTTAAATGCTGCAGGCGTTGCACTCAACAATGTTGGTAAAGCGGAATTAGTGGACGATGTCAATTTAAAGTCGTATAAGAACAATATAAGTTTTGTTAATGAAGCACAATCATTAGAACCTAATGATGACATGAGTACTAACGTAGAACGAGAACCTATAACTTTAGAACAAATTAAATTTGACGAGACGTTACTTGAAGACCAAAAACAAGATATAGTTCGTTTGTTGAATGAATATAAAGACTGTTTTGCATTTAATTTAAATGAATTAGGATGCACAGATTTAACTTTCATGGATATTAAAGAGATAGACGGTAGTAAGCCAGTATGCTCCCGACCGTACAAGACGAATTGCTTCTGAGCGTAATATTATCAAACAAATTGTAATGAATGGAAAGATAGCAGAATTATTTCGGAAACACGTCACCATACGCAAGTCCAGTTTTGTTAGTGAAAAAGAAAACAGGTGAACACATGATTAGTTATTGATTTTCGCCGTCTAATAATCAAACGGTAAAGGATAAATTCCCCCTGCCAAAATAGATGATTTATTGGAAAGTTTGAGCGGTGCTAATATTTACCACCTTGGATTTAGCTCACGGTACTTGCAGATTTCATTGTCGGAGGAAGCGAAGAAAAAAACAGCCTTTATCTACACCTGACGAAACCGGACAATTCGAGCGAATGATTTTTGGATGGTTAATGCTCCCTCAGAGTTTCAAAGATTAATGTATCAAGTACTAGGACCGTTATTTCTTACTAAGCTGCTTGTTACTTAGATGATATCCTCATACCTGCTTTCTCTTGGGAGGACATGCTTGAAAGATTATATTAGTTTTGGACCGTCTACGATTAGCGAAACTTATTCTTAAACTTGCTAAGTGCAAATTTGGTAAAAAGGAAGTACAATTTTTGGGTTTTGTAATAAATGCCGATGATTTAAAGCCAGGTTTAAGGAAAATAAAAGCTATTAAAGAATACGTTGAACCTATGAATATTTATGAAGTAAAAAGACTTTCTTGGACTTACGGGTTTTTTTTAGGCGTTTTGTTTCTAAATACGCGGAGAAGGCCGAACCATTGAGTAGATTAACTAAGAAAATAAAGATTTTGAGTGGAAAGAAGAACAGAAGAATGCTTATAAAGCTTTAAAAGAAATTATTAGAAATCAACCAGTTTTAGCTCACTATAACCCCCCATTAGAGACGGAAGTACACACAGATGCGAGTTCAGATGGATTAAGCGGAATGCTACTTCAACGTGGAGACGATGTAAAATGGCATTTGGTGTTGTGGCAATTTCCCCCCTCGAGGCGAGTAGGAACACCATTAAAATCGCCGCTAGCCGTGAGCCGAGTGCTAAAGAATGGCAGACCCCGCGGGTGGAAGAGGACCACAATAGGCACCTCTCGGGACGCATTCCTGGGATGAAAAGAGGAGACAGTCTGGCGCCATATTTTGACAGTGGCCGACAATGACAGTTTACCGCCCTGAAACGAGTTCGCTAATGAGTCAGCGGGCAATGAAGATGTAATAATCGGCATCGTTTTTTGCGCACGGCTAGACGCTCAGCCTATCCGAGCGAGCTATAGAGAGGAGGCTAGAAAGAATTCCGCCAGGGATGAAGTTTTTAAAAGAAGCCGACGAGGGCTTGAAGACCAGAGTTTTTTGTGCGGAGAGTTTTTCCTTAGAGAGCTTAGGGGTGATACCTGATCTCCTAGCTCCACGCACTTTTAAGTGACTTGTTTTTTTGTGAGGCTCTGCCCTCTACGTGAGAAGACCCTTTTTCACCGAGAAAGGTCGGGGGAACCGATCGGAACTTGATCTCCCCAATTGTGATATTTCAGAGAAGCTGCTAGTTTCCAGTGGACGAGTGCGGGCCCTTTTTTTCTGTGACCTGACCAGCGGTTCGTCACCTCGTTTTAGCGACAGTGTGCTCCATCCTTGAGAGACAATCCACGTTTTCTACTCCAACTTCTATGGACTGTTTGTATATATATATATTCGAGATCGCGGCCTAACCGTGTTTATTAATAAAACTGAAATCCTCATGATCTTAAAGTTTCTATTTTAGTAAGCTGTCTACCTTGCACGTAACCTGTGACGCTACCTAAGTGTCTGCTTTGACACAATCGCAGGAATACGTTACAGTGTATTGCGTAAGTAAGAAGACAACTGATGTAGAAAAGAATTACCACTCAGTAAGCTAGAATTAATGGCCATTGTATGGACACTTGACAGATTAAGACAGTATCTCCTTGGAATTAAGTTTACAATTGTTACTGACTACCAAGCATTGATTTACATGAATTCGAAGAAAACGACGAATCCCCAGATAGCTCGATGGTATGATCTGATTCAGGAATTTGGATATAGAGGTAAAGAATAGACCGGGTACGAAGATGAGTCACGTCGATGCGATGAGCAGAGCTCCAGTTTTAGAGGCAGAAGATACTATGGCAAGCATAATAGAACGAAATTTAGAAGTTTGTCTTACACTTAGTGAAGAAGAACAAGTTTTAATAATTCAACACGCAGATCCAGAATTAAGGAAATTAATAGACATTTTCGAAAAGATGAGTATGAAAGGACAACAGACGACAAACAAAAATATGCAATTATGTTTTTAAAGGAAATAAGCTATATAGAAAAGTTAAAGGAAAGGGAAAAGAAAAGCTACTTTACGTAATCCCCAAAAGCACGAGGAAAAGTACTGCAGTGAAGTTCCATGATCTGATGAGACACTTTTCAGTCGGCAGAACTGCCAACAAAATTAAAGAATTATATTGGTTCCCTTATATGAAGCGTTACTTACGAAGACATATATCTATGTGCTTTGAATGCCTGATGAACAAGTACCAGGAGGAAAACAACAAGGCTATTTGCACCAATTAAGCCAGGAAAACGACCATTCTCTCTTATACACATTGATCATCTGGGTCCATTTGTGAAAAGTTCTCGAAGAAATCAAGACTTACTAGTAATAATTGATAACTTCACCAGATTCACACGACTTTTCCAGTCAAGATACTTCATCGCTACATGTCTTAAAGCTCTAAAAAATTTTGTTGAAGAATTTGGATTACCAGATAGAATTGTCAGCGACAGAGGCACTTGCTTCACCTCTCATCAGTTCGAACAATACTGCTAGATAACGGAATTCATCATACCTTAAATTCTAAGCAACATCCACAAGGAAATCGTATGGTAGAGCGAGTTAATAGAACCATCTTATCAACAATACGACATCAATGAAGGACCAACGTCATAAAGACTGGGACTTACGAATTAAAGAAACTGAAAGAAATTTAAACAACGTAGTTAACAAAACCACAGATAAAACTCCCTTCGAGATGCTACATGGCTACTTGCCCAATTCAATGATGGTATCCTCAGGAAAGTAGCAGACGCAGACGCAGAAAAATGGGAAGACCCGAAAGAAATTCAAGAGAAAACACGTAAAGAGATTGAAAAGAAGCAACAAAAAATGAAGGAAAATTATGACAAGAAAAGGTGTCGAACTATAACATACGAACTAGGAGAAATAGTAGTAGTCAGACAACCACCAAAACCAACAGGAGAACCTACGAAGACGGAAGCGAAATATAGAGGACCCCTGATAATTACAGAAGCACTGCCGAATGACACATACAGAATTACTCAGCTGGAGGAAAAACAGAAAGGACGATTTTACACCACCACAGCTCACGTCAACTCAAGCCATGGCCTAAACCTCAATATGAAGACGATGATGATGACGATTCAGACAACGAGGCTCCCAGTGCAGAACCTCCTGAACCACCTTAACTTAGTCCAAATCATCACCAGGTAACAACTTCCGAAGATCAGGTATATAGTTTTTTTATTCTTTTTAAGTTTTACCCAAGAACTCTTGAACTCTAAGAAGGACTCACTTAGGACATTAAACCAAAAGACTTTGAATACTATATATTATTTTGTTTTCCTTGCACATTGTTTTTATTTCTTAAATGTTTAAGTTGTATTTTTAGTAGTGTTATAAGTACGAATTGAGGGCAATTCTCTGTCAGGATGCCCGAATGTAAGCAATTTTCTATGTTAATAGATGGCAGCATGTAACAGACCGCACAAAGAATGTGAGCGCATGCGCACTGCAATATTGTAAGAGAGAGAGAGAGCGAGGTGGAATGAATGGCGGTCGCACGTGACGGCCAGCCGCTAAGTGTTTTCTATATGTTTCAAATAAAACTGTTGTTATCGTTTTAAGTATAATGTCATGTTGATATTCCGATCCAGAAGCTTACCTTGTTAGCAAAAGAAGAGCTAACAATCCTTTAAAATTGATTTCTGAATAAATTATTTCTAGAAAAAAGAATTATTTTTATATCAGTAGCAAAGATTTTGCTGAGTTTGGCAATGTTTTTGGCTAGTAAAATAAGAGCGTCTCGAAATTCTAATATTTCAGAATATGGTTATATACGAGGGAATGTACGGGAGCTAATTTTTAACGTAGGATTACGTTCCTCCATAACCGTCCTCCAGAAAGCAAAATTTCAGACGCTAAAACCGTCCGTCATCGCGAATTATAATTTTGGCAGCCCGCCAAACCCAGTTTGTATCGCTTGGTTACAGTTAAACAGAAAAGTACCAAAATGCGTCAAAATTTGATATATATATATATATATATATATATATATATATATATATATATATATATATATATATATATATATATATAATCTGTGGCTTGGTACAAGAAGTGCCTAAGTTAGTTTTCTCCAAGATGAGTTTTTTCCTTATGTCGCTTTAAAAAAATAGCATTTTCAATGTAAGAAGTACCCTAATCTGTCCGATGCTTAAAAGTATTTTATAAACCATTGTACAGACATGGGTACTTCTTACATAGAAAATAATATATTTTTTAAAAAGACATAAGCAAACAAAGTCATCTTGGAGAAAACTGACTTAGGCACTTCTTGTACCAAGCCACAGATATATATATATATATATATATATATATATATATATATATATAGAGAGAGAGAGAGAGAGAGAGAGAGAGAGGGAGAGAGAGAGAGAGATACATATATATGATACATATATACATAACACATACATACATATATACATACAAAAGAGGTAAGCAACGATAAGTAATCCTACGTTAATAACCCGTGGTAGTTTCGTTAGAAGAGGCTACCTGATTTTTTTTCTGAATTTTTCTTGGGCAAAACATAAATCCCCCGTTTCTTCATTCACTGCACAATAATGTTGTAAAGGGCAAAAGAAATTTGAAGCCAAAAACTTTGACTACCTGAACTGCTACAGAGCAGAGATCCAATGTCTAAGAAAATATACAAGACATTAAGCTTGTTGATGGGAGGTTAAGAGAGTGCGGTCGCCTTAAAAAAAACATTTCTTAATCGATGCACGATCAAATTTCTCTCCAGCTTCTACCACTTGACATGATAGACTTGAGCAGGGGAAGCAAGTTATTTGTACTAACCCCCGACGGGGAAAAGAACTGCTTTTCATAAATATCTAAATCGGAAAAGAGAAATGTTTAAAGTAAGTTGGGGACATTCAACGAAAACAATTATTCGCAAACGAGGAATGTAATTGTAAGAAAATATGAAAATCTTGCAACTTGAAATTCTCTACGCAAAATAAATAGCAAAAGATAGTTCAATTTAGAGTCGTTAGTCTTTTCGTATTTGATATTAAAAGCGGTGGAATTTTTTTTTTCAAGAGATTGTACTGATGTATTAAATACAGTCGAACCCCGTTATAACGAACTTCAAGTGACCAAAGGTTTTGTTCGCTATATCTGAACCGTTAAGAAAAAGGCTAGAGTTCACAAAATGTGTAACTCATTAGTTGCAATGTGTATTCAATAATGATGTATTAAAATAAATAATAAAATCTATTAAAAATGATCATTAAGGAATTTAATCGACTAAAATCGATTACATTAAACTAACACAATACTAATTAAATTACATACAATAGGAAAATGGCGGGACCAAAATTTTCGTTCGTTATATCCGTGAGTTCGTTATATACCGGGTTCGCTATAACGGGGTTCGACTGTATTGAAATATCACAGCATACATATATGACAGGGCTTTAGTGTGGGTAATAGTATTAAAAAAAATCATATACAGTCGAACCATGTTATGGCAAACCCGGTATATAACGAACGAAAATTTTGGTCCCGCCGTTTTCCTATTGTACGTAATTTAATTAGTATTGTGTCAGTTTGATGTAATCGATTTTAGTCGATTTAATTCATTAATGATCATTTTTAATAGATTTTATCATTTTTTTAATACATCATTATTGAATACGCATTGCAACTAATGAGTTATACACTTTGTGAACTCTAGCATTTTTCTTAACGGTTCGGATATGGCGAATCATCGGATAAAGCGAACAAAACCTTTGGTACCTTGAAGTTCGTTATAACAGGGCCTGACTGTAGTAAGTTCACGTTTACAGCTATTCGCATTCATTTCTTGGAGAGGCATAGGACATTTTAATTATTTATAATTTTCTTTTTGTTTCGTAATCCATCTAAATAAAAAGGTGATCCGGACACTTAATTTCATCAAATAATAAAATGAATAACTGCAGAATATAATGCAACACTTGCTTTCAGTATTCGAACTCCTGTATTGTCAATATTTTTTTTCTACTTGAGGGAGAAATGAGTAAATTTTAACACTCCACTGATTGTATTTTTCGAATATACATTTGTTACTACATTTATAGTTGTCACTGTTGGTAAACAGGAGTTGGAAAGTGTTGTCTACTGTAATTTTATTATTTGAAGTAATTTAGACCCCTTTGTTTAGTGTTCTTGGATGGGAGAATGTATTACGAAACAAAAACTGAAATTATAAATAAAAATGCCCCATTCGTTATACTGATATCGGAAGTTGCGAAAAAAAATTGCTATTTCGCTAGTTAGCTAACCTGCCAAGTCAAATTGTTTCGCATTTTATCTCATGAAGTTGAAGTTCCCTAAATATAATCCTTCGATAACGATACTACGGAAGTATTTATATTTCTTCTGAAGAGATGGATATATGTTGCTTCTTTTTCTGTATCTTTACGAAAAGCAGTCTTGTTATTGTAATACAAAATTTTGAGCAAATCTTTTTTCAGTTTTTACGGCACAAATTATTTTATACTCTAGCTAAAAATAGGTATGTGGCTACAAATTATGAAATAGGAAAGCAAAAATGGATTTTTTTTTTAAAAAAAAGTTAATTTTCTTCATTTTTCTATATCTTGCTTCTTCACTACTTCATATAGACTGCTTTCTAAGGAAGATCATGATGTATTTATATGATACATATAATCATACAGAAAACAAAGCCAACTCGTAACAACTTTCGAAGTTCGAACCACCAGCCGAGCAGCTTTTCCTCTTAATAAGCTATAACCTGAATTTTATCTTAGGAACTAAAGGAAGTCTTGAAAAGGAAATTCATTATAGTCCCGTGATATAGGAATATCGCCAATGCACCAACACATCACTGAAAAAGAAATCAGCTATCGAATGTTGAACTTAAATACTCGTTTAGAAATTTTAATTACCTGGTAAGGTTGTTCTTGTCGTAAGACTGGTCTCAGGAAACAATCGATTGTTGAAGTGCTTGAATAATTACTCAACCTTTGTTCACGCATTTTTCAGATAATTAATTCCAACTTGTCAGGTTTAGTTGATCTAAATACCCAATTTTGGACAATTCACTTAACTGATCAGCCTTTATCATTGTCAAAAATTGTCTTTTTTCAGTAGAATAGAATTTCTGTAGTGTTCTTTGTTATGCTGTCATTACTAAAACACTACTTAGGTTTGAAATCTATTGAAACGGGAAGCTACTTTAGTTATCTTCGGAACTTGAATAGCTCACAAAAACTGTTCCTATAAAAATTAAAACTTTTACCTGGATACCAATCTCTAACCTGACAGTCTAACTGGGCTGCTAGAGAAAAGGAGAGAGTTACAGTCTAATTTAATAACAAATAAACTATACATATAGAAGACTGCATTTTATGAAATGTTCGAAAATTGCAAATGAAAATAGTATAAAATGCAATTTTATTACCTTCTGGTTGAAAAACAATCGTTTTTTTTTTTTTTGGGGGGGGGGGGGTTTGCTTCGGTAAACTTTGTAAGATATACATAAGATTCGATTCACAAGAATCGAACTTTTGAGTGAATGAATTAAAGAAGCTGCTTGAGATTGCTAATTTCGGCATACGCGCTTGGTATAAATACGAAGCAGCTTGATTAATACAGAGGTTGAAAAAAAAGGTGTTATTAAAGTTGATAGATAAGCGAGAGGGAGCTACGAGGTAAGCAGTTCCAGGTGTTAGCCGGCGCTAGTGCTTAGGGGGCCCAAAGTTTACGTGGCAGAACTGCTGGTTTGACTCTCTGCTGGTTTGTGAGTATGGCAAAAAGTATTTTTATTGAATGCTAATATATATATTCCGTACAAGTAGTACGTATGCTTATTGCTGTAAAAGCAAATTCTATATGTGCAACGAATTCAATAAACATTGTTTCATGTATAAACTGTGTTTGTATCAAATTCATTTAGAGTGCCACTTCAAATTATATACACCCAAGTCTGGGTAGAAGTGAGCTATACTCTACAACTTACTCTTCCATAGAATCAAAATATCATATCACCAAATATAACCCTGACATTTATTCGGTAAGCGTAAATCTTGGAATGGCCTGAGCTATTTCTGTCTACTTCTCCCAAGTCCAACTTATAATGGAATTTTTAGCAGAGTTAGGAAGATCGAAATAGTTAAAAGCCTGCATCCTGATGATCCCCGTATACTTATGCTTTGGTAAGTGTCCTGGGGCGATCCGTAATTTGATCGCTGGGTGTCAAAATCAGGGGGTATAAACCACAGCTTGTTAAGTACTACAACTCCATTTCCGAAATTTCTGTTTGTGTGCTCACATTATTTTGGAAAACTTGCAAGATCTTACACTGGAGGTTCGGAAAACGCGCGTTCATTGTGTTATAAAACTTTCGACAGAAAATAAATTTGACTTTTGTTAGCTTATAAAATTGCAAACATTTTTAGAAGTAATTTTTTAAACTGTAAAAATTTAAAACTCTCGCTAATATTAAAATGCAACATATGGGAGGATAATTTATCGCATTATTTGAATTTTGAAATTCTTATTATTCACTGATACATTACAATCTTTACTGCATCCAGTAATTGCTAATTTCAATATTAACTTTTTAAAATAAAGTAGTAAACATGTACCTCAAAGATTTCTTGAATAACACATTGAAATGTCCTGCAAAATATGTCTGTTTTGTATCAGCACGTGCAGTTTTAAGAAACACTGTACTTGAGTTTCAAGATGCATTACATTTGGCAAATGACTGATGTTAAAAAAGAGATACATACTTTTTATGGGAACATAAAAACTAAATAAATTAAGCTGTAAATTAAACTAATTTTGAATTCCTAAAGCAATTTCTCCTTGCTTTAGAAAGTCGAATTGAGCTTTATTCACAGTTAATTATAGGGAGTTTTTCTATTCTTGTTTCTCTAGTTTAGTTGCTACTTCCCTCTTTATGCTCTTATCTTGAAAATTGGGTATTAGCATTCTACAGAAGAAAAAAAAACCTAGAGGATTTATTTCTATTAAAAATTATGAGATCCCATATGCTATTAAAGAATATGGGATCTTTCATCATATTAATCGCCGTAGTTAACATTAAAAATGTTTACTTTTCAGTCTAAAAAGAATGTTGTCTAAAAATATTTAGTTAGTTTAGTTTTCTTTTGACTTTACCATTCAGGTTTTCTAATTTTTTAGGCTTCCATTGGCATTACCTTTATCTCTATTGATTTTTCAGTTCCTTGAACTCCCCATCGCGGTAACGTAACTGCATTAGGGATAATCTTTGTCCGATTCACAAATATTTTAATTTCAAAATATTTTGAGTATTGCTGAGAATACTTTGTAACTTGTTTATCATTTTATATTGTGTTAGGAGCGACAACCAATAGCAAATCCATCCTCCTTCTTGTACCTACCGGATACTATTTTAGTGTTTCTCTCCCATATTAGTTGCTGGTTTAATTGCATGGAGAATTTTTGCTTTTTGAACAAAAAAAAATGGAAAAAATTCTACCATAAATTTTTTCTCTCTTTTTTTCATTGTGTCATTATTATTTTTAATATTTCTCTTTTCTTCTTTTTTTTTTTTTTTTTTGGGGGGGGGGGGGTAATATGAGGATCAGTTGACTGCATTCGTTTAAGCTTATATTTTAAATCTGGAAAGAATACGGCATAAATCTTCTGCCTTTCAAGGGGATGGTGGATTTTCACCTTGCTTTAGAAATTCGAATTGAGCTTTATTCACAGTTAATTATAGGGAGTTTTTCTAAAAATTCCCTATAATTATCCCGAAATTACCAAAAATCGAACAAAAATTGGAATTTTTTTGGGAGTTTATTAATATTTTGAAAATATGTAAATATTGGAATAAAATGCATTTAAAATATGTAATGAAAATTAAAAGAAATACTTGGTGGCTTTCGAAAAGTAAATATTAAAGGTAGGAGAAAAAAAAATTTTTAAAGGGCTTTTCCTCAAAATGCTTAATTTCTACATTTGCAAGTTTTTGAAATGCTCCTTAGGTCATAATTTTTGACGAAATTTTATAAAATTTATAATAAAGACTCCTCTAATACATAAAAATAAAGTTATTATCCATTTCAGGTTTTGACATCATTCAGATTATCAAAATTTAACTTAAGTGTAGAAAAGTATAAATATTTGCCGAAAATTCAGAGTACAAACATAAAAATATTTACTAAAAATTAACTATTCAATGAAAGCACAAAGTAATTCATAACTGTGTTCAAAATGTATTTATAAGCAATATAAATGAAAAATTAAGGGGGAAAGTTAAAAATTGGTTCGCAAGGAGCATTTTAAAAAACATAATAAAAATTTCAATTTTTAAAATATTAAATTTTTTTTTATATTTATAAATTGTATAAGTTGTTTTATATATTTGTACTTTAATGAATATATGTGCAAAATTTCATGTCTCTGAGGTAAAAATTTAAAAAATCGCTTTGTAATGTCCAAAATCCCCTTAATGTAGAACTTTTTTGTACCTTTAGTTAAACCTGATTCAATAAAGCCTGATTTTCCAAATTTGCATTCATGCTTACTATGATAATTCTTGATGTGAAATCTAATTTCCATTTTTCTTTTTCTTCATAGGATGAAAAATGTAAAAACTGTGGAAATGTATTGTGACAACGTGGCATCAAACCTGTTTTGTACTTTTGGAGAAACAGACGAAAATGTTGCAGCTACAGAGCTTCCCTTTAAATAGAAATAAAACAATTTAAACCAATAAAAATGTTTACAGTTAAACTGCTCAATCGTTGGAATGAAAGACACAATGAACGGATCATCGCCAAAGAGGACAACACTTTCCAATTCCATAAAAGTTTTATTTTTCCACGGTCACAAAATAAAACCATTTTTTCTTTCAAAGATGTGCCTTCGATTCAACTATCAAAGTGCTAAAGGGTGAACAGACTGCTATGAAAATCGAAGAGCCTTGGAGAGGGACTTCACATTAGGATATCATTTAAGGGGACAGTTGACCTTCAAACCTAACTTTTTTTGTTTTGAATGGATTTGCTTGAAATTTGAATATGTGATTAGTACCATAGATATGTAAAAAGTGGTTAAAATTTAAAGATGAAATATTAAAAAGTTATGAATTATTAATTATATAAAAAATTGGCCTAATTAAAAATGTTCCATGCGCATTTCTTTTGCATATAATATGGTAATTTTTATTTACAGGATACCTTATAGAACTAACAATGAAACTTATTGCTTATTTTAAGCATTCATTAAAAATATAAAGAGAAAAAATAATAATAGTGAAAACACCCTTTTGTTATGCAAAATATCTATAAATCATCTTTTCAAGTACAAAATTTAGAAATTCTGAGCTACGAAGCATAATTTTTTTCAATAAGATTTATTTAATATAAAGTTAAGTATATAAAACTTAAATTTCAAAGCAATACGATAATTAGAAATGCGCCTGGAGCAGTTTGAATATTTATATGACATGAAAATTTTTATTTTGAGAAAAACACATTTAAAGTTATTGCTATTAGTAACCACATAATATCTAAATTAAATACAAATGCCTATAACTAGGAAAGTAATCACAGAAATTAAAAATTCTTTTTGCAACACATTCCTACTCGTCCGTAGTTTCACAATTCAATAAAATAAAAATAAAAAATTGAATTTTTGGACAAATATCACAATTTTGAAAGTTCACTGTCCCCTTAAAAATTTTTGTTGTGGTAAATTTAAATTGGATTCAGATTAAAAAATCAGGGGGGGGGCAGTCCATTACGAAACATTCTCGCTAAACACGTGAAATGTTTGTGGTATTATATATATAATAGCCGTTGTCTCTGTATAAAACTTCCGGGCTGTACTCATCTTTCAATTGAAGCCCTCAGTAAACAAACAGCCGGTTTGGCTTAATTTCAATTTCAAATGTGGATCAGATTTTTTTCTTACCTAAAAACTAATATCTTCTCCATCAAATCACGTTTGTTCAGCCTATTTTTCTATAAAACATTCAGAACTAAAAAAATTGAATGCTTTTAGCTGTATATTTAACAGTTTTTAAAAATCTGTTTACTTTTGCGATGAATTCTGAAAGTAAACAAACTTGAATGTGAATGAATCAAGTAGCTCAAGTATTCATATCGCGTAGTGAGCTGTAAAAAACTGCATGGCAGTCTACTACTCCAATCGCATGAAAAACTAAATAAATAAAAAATAATGAAAGGGTTTGCTTTTACAAGGTGTGGATGAAATGCAATATTATTAGATAATTAGGGATATTTTTTAACTTTCATATACTTTTTGCATTATGACGTCATTATTAGTATAATGACGTCAAAATGACGGGTTACCTTCTAGTATGTTATATTTGTTAAAAGAAATATTTCTTTTTCAAAGCAAAACTTATTTTGGCCGCTGTCTCGCAGCGGAGCAATGTAAATATTGAAATGTGGCAATACATTAATTAACTTATGGAAAAATACACAAAATAAAGATTAAAAAGGGAAAAAAATACTTCAAGTTATTGAATAATTGTATTTCCTTTCGACATAAATTTTGATTTAAATTATCCGATTTAAAATATTTTTTAAATTGAATTTATAACAAGAAAAGATAATAAAATCTCCTGGTCTAGAAAAGATAAAAATTGTAATATCTGTAAATTTAAAATTTGAGTTTCATATTTAGTATGTATGGGGACAAAAGTAAAAATTTCATTTTCTTTTCTTTTGGTCAATCCCAAAGTTTTTTTAAAAGCATAAAAGTGGATTTAGGTTGTACAGTCAATATGTTGACGAAGCCTAATGAACGGCTTCAAATCCAAAATCAGGAACTTTGGAAGAGCGTAATCGATTTTGATGAAAATCAAGATAACTGTATTTGGTGACATTGGGACTTTTTTATAAAAATTCTGGGGTCAAACAGGGGTTGACCTTTGAAAGATTTCTGTATGTATATCTTTTAAGTGTTACTTCTGCCTCCAATATTCAAGCTTCCAACTCTATTCAGAGTATTTTCTTTTGGCTTTTAAAAAGCCCGATTTGCTAAAAATATAAACTTGGGAGTTTTTTATTATTATAATATAGGGATGCAATAGCGATATTTATAAATTTTCGTTCCAAGAAAATAACGATTAAAAATCGGTAAAGGAGAACAAAAAAATTATCTGGAATATCTGATGCTGGTTTTTCGGTGGGCTACAGAATTTATTTATTTTTTATTAACATAATAAGTTTTATCTGTTTTTTTTTCGCCTATGTATGTCTCCTGCTTTTCTTTCATATTTTTTAAAATTTGACAACATTTTTTTTCTTTGTGAAATGCGATGGTGAGAAAATTACTGCCTATGAATTTTTGACATAATCAACATATAGCATGATTTTACGTTATAAATAAAAATAAAAAGAATTTTACTTTTTACAGAGATCACAGGAATTGATTTCATCCTACACAAATTTAAGGTTCATTTCGTCAGTGGAATCTCTAAAAATATCATATGTCGGAAATGAGCAAAGTAAACATCATATGTGTCCCACATATTCTTCAAAATATTTTAGTTTCTAGAAATTTTACAAAATTAATTTTTTTAGAATTGTTTTATACACAACCATTTTTTATAGTACGAGAGGGAACTTTTTTTCTGAAAAGAAAAAAAAATCTGCACAAGGTTTGAATTCAAAACAAATAAACAAACCAACTCAATTAATCAAATGAAGCTGGGTTTTATAAAAGTTTTTAATATCTTTTTTAACGCTTAAAAAAATCGCACAGACGTGTTCCACATTTTTACGCACAATAATTTATCATTCATTACATTGCATTGAAAAAAACATCATTACCTACAACGAATTTCATCACTATGCCCGTCCTTCATTGCTAACGTGGAGCGAGTATAGCTTTACTAAGCTGTTCAGAGATTTCTCCGGTGACCTTTTCAGCTGCAGACATAAAACCGCAATGCACAAACTGAGGAGCTGTGGTTATACGGTGTGAGTAATACTTTATTTTTTCCCTTAGTCAATAAACAGAACCTTCTGAACGCGTAGAACAGTGGTTCCTAAACTTTTGTTGATCAAGGACCACCTGTTAAAAAGAAAAAAAATCGGCCGGGAACCTCTCCCAGCCAATCATTTTATAGATGCAAAAATAGGTTTTATTTTCTGAATAAACAAATTATTTGTGATAAACAACTGTAATAAAAAGTGATAAATATACTTACTAACAATTACAAACTTCACGTAAAAGAAAACTTAACAGGAAACTTAAAAGCCTACGAAAATTTAAAAATGGACGAGATCAGCTTGCATCTGATTTACTGGCTGTAAAATTGCTATGATGCTATACAAAATGACTGTGGCGCTGCGAGTCTGAGTCACAGAAAATATATTAGAAAGTTTTAAACAGAACAAAGTTTGTTTCGTACTCAAAACGTCAGAAAGCGGAAGAAATACGGGAATTTTTAGAAATCGAACAAAAAATTGGGAACTAAATTTTTTTTTGCTTCCCGTTTAAAAAAAAAAAAAATTTAAATTCGCGGTCATTTTGAAACGATGAAACCAATTTTTTTATGACTTTTAACCTCGCTTGGACCACTTCTTGGGTTTTCTTGAATCACCGGTTAGGAACCACTGGTCTAGAACAAGTGGACTAGACCACTGGTCTAGTCCACTCGTTCATAAAACGATCGCAAGTATCTGATTATAGTTGTAAAACTATTTGCTTTTTCTCATCTGTTAGGTGTGTTCCTAATGACAACAGCTAGAACATTGGCAATTCATTTACAAAGGAAAATTTTTGCCCCGAGGAAAAAAAAAAGTTTAAACAACTAATTTTTGCAACTAAGGTCAAACTAACAAATATATGTTGGCTGTTCTCTGGGGGAGGGGGGGGGGGATAACGACAAAAGAAAAGATACGCTCTCTAGAGCAGTGGTTCTTTACCTTTTTAATAGTCAACACCCCCTTGAATCTGAAAATAAGCTCTCGCACCCCCTTGAAAAATATGTTTCTATTTTTTTTATTTAAGAAAAGATATTTATTGCATAAAAAATTAATACATTTACAATACATATTATATTATTACATATAAAATAATATCCACATTTTTAATGCCTACGTTGTTGTTGTTGTTTGTTCATAATTATCCTTTTAAAACGAGGCTCTCTCTCTCTCTCTTTTTTTTTAAGAGCCACTCGTAAATCATCAGATGCATTTAAGCGATTTCTGGCTTTTGTTTTGAAGTGCAAAAGTGATGAAAACTCATTTTACAAAGGTAAGTGGCGGTTAAATGGTAAAAGTGTCTCTAAAGCTGCTTTTGCCAATTCTGCATAAAGCTCTAACTGCGTACACCAGAACCGTTCTAAGTCCAGTTTTTCGAATTCCATTTCATTACGTGCATTAGCTCGTATTGTGATACGATCGTCTTTTGCTAAAACGTTGTCGTCCATTCAATTTAGGTCAAACAAAAATAGATTGAGTATCCATCTATTAATTATGCTTTTATTTCCCGTGGAAAAGTATCCATCAAATGATTCACTCAATTGGTGGAGGTGTAATTTAATTTCGGGTGTAATTGTTAGAGTATTTGTTTTGGGTATAATTGTTGAGTGCGGGAGAAGAGAATAAGGCATGATTCTCATAAGCGGTAGGCGGTAATTTTCATTAAAAATTTAGAACCTTCTCTCGCACCCCTAGAATAGGGAGGCGACATCGATGTCGATGTTTTCAAAACATTGATGTTTTTATAAAAACATCGATGTTCTAAACATCGATTTATTGAAGCCGATGTTTTTTAACATCGATGTTTTACGTTGTCTCAATGCTTTTTTAATGAAAAAATACCATAATAAAAAAATTGGATAGAGATATACTAAGCAAAGTTTCTCAAGCTATTCTTTACATGATTTGTAGAGATTCTCAGCTGATTTCAATTATTGAAGACGAGGATTTTAAACACTTGTTAAATGTAACAATTTCATATTTTTTTTTTTTTTACTAAATTATTTAAGCCTCCTGGAAGTAAATTATTCTCAAACTTGTAAATAAATATTACTATAATTTTTCACATTCAGCCAATTTAAATTAGAAAACATCACTGATTTTTTTTTTTTTTTGGCTTCGATCCTATCAATTGTTTTTATAGAAATAAGTTTCCTCAATTTTCTGGTTAAAATAATAAAATGTATCATGGAAATTCTGTGATATGCGTGACTCTAGCAACCAAGTTTTTGTCATTTGTGGCAGCCCAATCAGAGAATAAAATTAATACCCCCAACGACTAACTGAAGTAATATTGATGTTAGAGGTTACTAAACCAGTTTAAAAAAAAAATAGATGTTCTAAAACATCGATGATTTTGGGGCGATGTTTTACTAGCATCGATGTTTAAATATTGAATATCGATGTTTCAAAACATCGATGTTTTGTTGTTGATGTCGCATCCCTACCCGAGAAATGCTCTCTCGCACCCCCAGGGCTGCCCACACCCCTGATCACGCGCGCCTGTGGCGCCACTTCAAAGCGCTATTTAAGGCTTGGAGATTTCGACGATATCAAGTTCGGCAATTGTGTTTTTCTTGTGTTTTTTTCAAAAAAACGATCAATTGTGCCTCGTCAAAAACAGCGATCATCTTTTGATCAAGTATCCGTGTTCGACAGAGGAAGGATAGTGGCCTACCGAGATTGTGGATTATCTTTCAGGGAAATCGGTAGTCGTGTTGGACGAAACCAAACAACTGTAATGCGGATATGTGATCGTTGGATGCAAGAGGGTACGACGGACCGGCGTGTTCGATCGCATCCACCTCAGCGCACCACTTCACGTGATGACAGGCAAATTGTGCGCATGGCAGTGACGGATCGCTCAGTCACATCACGAACCATAGCACAGCACATGCAGTCTGTAACGCATCATCCAGTGTCTGCGCGTACCATTCGACGCCGTTTACAGCAGAGTGGTCTGTCCGCAAGACGTCCATTGCTTTGTCTACCCTTGACGCAGAACCACAGACGTCTCCGCCGCCAATGGTGCGATGACAGAAGGATATGGACGGCAGAATGGAATGAAATTGTCTTTACTGACGAGTCACGCTTCTGTCTGCAACACCACGATGGTCGCATTCGAGTCTGGAGACACCGTGAAGAGAGGATGCTGAACAGCTGCGTTATGCACCGCCACACTGGTCCTGCACCGGGTATTATGGAATGGGGCGGTATTGGATATCACTCTCGCACACCTCTAGTACGCATTGCCGGTACTTTAAACAGCCAGCGCTACATCTCCGAGGTGTTGGAGCCAGTTGTCCTTCCTTACCTTCAGGGCTTGCTCACAGCCATATTTCAACAGGATAATGCGCGACCACACGGGGCACGCATTGTCCAACGGTTCTTCGTCAATCGCCAGATTGAATTGCTTCCCTAGCCACCTCGCTCTCCGGATCTTTCGCCGATAGAAAACATGTGGTCCATGGTTGCTCTACGATCGACCCAGATTCCATCCCCAGCTGCCACAGCAGATCAACTTTGGCAACGTGTGGAAGCTGCTTGGTCTGCTGAACCCCAAGAACGCATCCAAAGTGTCTTTGAATCAATGCCGAGGCGTGTGGCAGCGGTGATCTCCAACAATGGCGGCAACAATGTCTACTGATTTTGGCAGGAACCACACTTCACAGAGTCTATAAATTTAATCATTTGATACTTGGTGAACATGTTATCTACAAAATAAATTTTGTTGTGATATCTCTTGTCTTTCTTGGTGTTGCAATTTGGGTGGCCAGCAGTGTATATGTGTGTGTGTGTGTGTGTGTGTGTGTATGTGTGTGTGTTCGGTGAAACTCCTCTTAGGCGGCCAGTGGTACCGCTCCAACATTATTCGCCCCGAATTCGCAACGAATACACGCGGTTCATTCTGGAAAATAGTAGTGTGCAGTAGCAGTGTACGCATCGTAAAATTTATAAAAAGACAAACAGTCTTTGAGACTCTCTTGCCCACTTCAGGATAAAATTCCTTCAAGTTTTCCTTCAAGATTTGCTACAGACCGTTGACCTATTGTGTCACGGCTATATGTATGTATGCATGCATGCGTGTGTGTGTGTTTAGTTAATTTAAAAACCTAAAGATTTTCAGCTATCTTCTTCATGTGTTTTTAAATGTAATTTTCCTTAAAATATATTTTGTTTATCTGTAGAATTCAAATACATTAAAATAAGCTTAGTCGTATAATATTTTCGTTATTATAACTACCCCTATTCTCAAATTCTTACAACAGTTCTTTCCCACTCTAGCATGTGTTGACATGGTACAAACATCCATCACGTTCGCCCGTGGTCAGGGATGTCTTCTGATTGGAAGAATGCTCGTGGAGGGTAACCGCCCCTCTCCTGAGAAAACTGGAGTATGTTTTCACTGCAAAAAAGGTTCCCCCTTGGTGAGGTATCCCCTTAAGGGGATGGTGGACTTTCAAATTACCAAAAATCGAGCAAAAATTGGAATTTTTTTTGGGAAGGTGTATTAATATTAAAAAAAAAGCGTGTAAATATTGGAATGAAATGCATTTAAAATATGTAGTGAAAAGTAAAATGAAAACTTAGTGGCTTTAGAAAAGTAAGTATTAAAGGTAGGTCAAAAAAAACTTCTTTTAAACGCCTTTTTCTCAAAATGAGAAATTTCCAGATTTGCAAGTCTTTAAAATGCTCCTCGCGTCATAATTTTTGACGAAATTTTATGAAATTTATTATAGAGACTCCTCTAATACATGAAAATAAAGTTATGTATCCATTTTATGATTCGAGGTCATTCAGGTTATCAAAGTTTAACTTAAGTGTAGAAAAGTACAAAAATTTCACGAAAATTCAAAATACAAGAATAAAAATATTTCCTAAAAATTAACTATTCAACGAAAGTGCAAAAAAATGCATAACTTTGTTCAAAATGTATTTATAAGACATATAAAAGCAAAATTAAGGGGGAAATTTAAAAATTGATTCTCAAGGAGCATTTTAAAAAAAGCTAATTTAATTTCAACTTTTTAATTATAAATTAAAAAGAAAAATATTATAAAATTTTATAAGGGGTTTAATATAGTTATACTTTAATGAATATATATGCAAAATTTCATATCTCTGAGGTAAAAATTTCAAAAATCGCTTTGAAAGGTCCACCATCCCCTTAAGAACCACCGCTCTAGAGCATATAGTAGATGTTTGTGTGCGTGTGGGTGATTGTTGCAACCACAAATGAGTTACAAGCAGATACATATTATTTAGAAGCCACGAAAATGATAAGAACGGTAACTAGGGTTTAGTTCAACCCGAAATAGAAACATTTCCAGCAACTGGGTTTCGGTTCACAGTTGGAAAAAAAAAAAAATCGGATATTTAAACGGTGTCAAAAATCGATTGTTTACGGGGGCGTTGTGTGGACAAAACACTCGTTAAATACCCGATATTGTCTTCATGGACAATGTGTCACGAAGAATAAGAGGTGTACGTCAAAAAAAGCAACCGCAGCAAAAGATGAAAGCATAACGAAAAAAAAAAAAGAAAACCGAAGAATTCCTGAAAAGGAGATTAGAGGTTGAAGAATATTTTCTTAGCGCCGACCGGCGCTAGTCAACACTCGACATTTTTGCGTGCGGCCGGAAAGGGGGTGGTTCCTGTGTGCCTTGCGGGACCCTTCCGATGACCCCTGATCCCTGCGTAGGGGCAGGTTACCTGAAGAGTTAGGTTTTTTATTGTGCCTGGACGGGTTTTTTTTATTGTTATTTTCGCAAGCCTTGAACCGGCGCGGTGAAGAGGGTTGTTAAGAGCGTGTTGGTGGAGTGTCCCGAACATATGGGACGACGGGGCCACTTTGTGCCGAGGAATTTCGCTTTTTCTTTTCGAGTTCGCATTTGGGGCTAATCACTCGCCACTCGAGAGACATTTTTGACGCTTGTTAGAGAGACGAACAGACCGCCTACTGCTCAGTTTGCTAGTTGCCTCCTCCTCCTCGTCACATGATTAAACTTAGATTTGCGTCATACATACACACACACACATCATATAGAGGAAACATCCTTCACAGAAGTTGGCTCAAACAGTAGAAACAATTATTTTTTCCGAATATTGTAAATGAAATCGGCCGCACTGCTAATAAAACGCGACCTGTAGCTGTAGAAATGTTATATTTTAGATTTTATATTCTATTTTTATCAATTTATCGCGTATATTTACTCATTTTGGATGCGCATATATATATATATATATATATATATACAGAGGCTATTCACACATTTTTTAGACGATGTATATTGTATTCACAAAACTAAATTACATAAAATTCTTGTGTTTTAAATGTTCTATTTGACATCCCTTATTCTGAACTATCTTTCGACACCACAATTTCCAGGATAATAATGCCTTTTGAAGTGTCAGAAGAGGTATTCTATCCCATTCCTCCTGAACAGCTTTCCAGAGTCCTGTAAGGGTTTTGGGACGACGTTTGGATAATGCAGATTTTAAAAGTCCGAAAGCATAAAAATCCATAGGTGATACATCGGGAGATTTAGTAGGGATATCAGTGAAGGGTATGGCCTTGATACCAGTTTTTTGTTCCATTTCTTTTAGGAAATTTACAGTGGATTTTGAAGTGTGACTGCTAGCTTCTCTCACAGATTGATGGCACTGTGGGTAAAGCGATGGTATTTCATTCAGAAAAATTGGCGATAAAATATGTTCCTGATAGTATTTGGAGTTAATCTTGACATTTTTTTCCACTCTCTTTCTTTTTAACTTGCCATTATAAGAAAAACCAGCAACAATCATGAATCCCTTTTAAAAACATTCTTTCGATTCTTTGAACCATGTACTTAAATTTTTTTCTCCCCTTTTATGATAATAAATGGCTCTTTTTTTGTTGCAATCATTTAAATACACCCATTATTCATCTATTGTGACAATTGCTTTCCATTTTTCTTTGGATAAGTGTTTCTCATATAGAATTCTGCAGTGTGTCCTGCGTTCAGCGATATGATTTGGAAGAAGACGATGCACATTGCGTTTTTTTGCTTTCTTAAGATTTAAATCAACGTTTATCATTTTTTTACAGTGGACACCGAGCATTTTAATGATTTTGCAACTGTCCTTTGACTAGGGGGATTTTCTTTTAACATTAAATAACGTACCTTTGCAATAGTCGAAAATGTCCGTTTTTTTCCTTGGATACTTGTTTGGAATTTTTGTCCCACTTGAGGCTCCAATTTGACGTTTCTTTCCTTTCTTGTTGACGATATTACCTATCGACGCTTTAGATATCACAAAACCATGACTCTCACATCGTTTTTGGATAACGGAGTATGCATATTTCTCTTCGGAAAGAGCATAAATGTAGCCTTCGAACCACTGCTTTGTTAAAAACGCCATTTCGAATAAAAACAAAACTTTCAAGCCGCATACGATAATTTTGACTTTTAAAAACATAGTAGAATTGCAATTATTTCTTTTGCAGCAAACGATTTTTATTACCGCTTACCAAAATCGTCTAAAAAATGTGCGAACAGCCTCTGTATATATATATATATGTATATATATGTATATATATATATATATATATATATATATATACATACATATATATATATACTTATATATATATATATATATATATATATATATATACATACATATATATATATATATATATATATATATATATATATATATATATATATATATATATATATATATATATATATATATATATATATATATATATATATATATATATACAGTCGAACCTCCATATATCGAAGTAGCAAATTGCCGGAAAAAAATTCGATATATAGAATTGATCTTAGTTTTATCATAATACGAAACTCCATTTCCAATTTATATGTGAATCACATTAAATGAAAGTTAATAACTAAAAAAGTCCACGAAGTATTGTTTCAAATGCCAAAAATTAGGAGATTTTATTCTAAAGTGGAATAAAATCTCCCAATATGTCGTGAAAAAAATTTCGATATATAGAGATTTTTTCGATATATAGAATATTTCGATATAGGGAAGTTCGATATATGGAGGTTCGACTGTATATATATATATATATATATATATATATATATATAATGCCACCTTTTGAAGGTGACTGCAAGTAGCAGCACGGCTAAATGTTTAAAGCACTGGACTGCTGCCTGACAGCTCGTCGGTTTGAATCCAGTCAGTAACTTCTGGTTTGACTTTCATTATAATTTATGTTACCTTTCTCAAAATTTCGAGAAGTTCCTGTTTATGTTAATTTACCTTATGTTAATTTACCTTATTTCTAGAAAGTTCTTAAGTTGTATATAAGAGGCTTCCCTCAGACAGAAGGTAGTTCATTAGTGTGATTGCTTTCTGCTCGCATCCTGCTAATAAACTTCTTTGACCGTAACAGCGTGTTGATTTGACAATATATATATATATATATATATATATATATATATATATATATATATATAGCGCTCTTTCTTTTTCTTTTTTTTTAAGGACACATAATTTTCTATCCAACTCCTATCTTTTATGAGCCAGGCGATGGCCAAATGGCTAGGGCGCTGGTATTCGGTTCAGATCCCGTGGGTTCGAGTCCTACTGTTTGCATGGATGTTTGTAGCCGTTCGGAATCGGCTTAAAACTGTAGGTCCCGGTCTAATTAGCCCTCGCGTAGCTAAAAGTTGACGGTAGCGCTCCAAACCAAAACAAACCAAACCTGTCTTTTATGAACCAGAGTACTGAAGAACGAGATAAAATCCCGAGATATTTTCCTCAAGTGCGTAGGCTTTATTTGAAGTTTTCAGTTTTAATTTAATATCTACCATCTTGCTATCCGTTAATCTGATAAGGTTAGATTATTTTCTTGTGTTTTAACTCCGTCGCATCTTATGACATCCGTGCGTCTGAAAAGATATGTTTTCCTAGCTAATTCTTAATGACTGACCTAATAGTTTTTTAAGCTCTGTTTTATTGCTTTTAATGATTTCTTGCTTTCTCAGCTTTTTGTATACGCATTGCCTCCCCAGAATTATTCTTTATGACTTTGAATAGCCGGTACATTCTTGCTCTCAACAATAGCAGCGGTCAGTTTTGCAAAGACATTCCGATTTATTAAATGTATCATGTCCTCACAATGTAGCTTCACTGCCAAGGACGTAAATAGCTTTAAACCGAGCCAAAACATCCACATAAATTATCCGAGAGGAGACCGAGTAAATAAAATACTCTTTATTGAATTATACATTAGCATATATGTACAAAATATAAATACAATACTGCCCTTGCAGTAGAGAAGTGGCTCACCGCCAAAGTTACAATTTCATGGGGGCGCGGCCCAGTCACGCGTCTGATCCCAAGCCTGTCAGCCAAATCCAAAACTCCTCTCTCGGAAGACAAACGTCTCCCTCTCAGAACCACCGCTGTCTAGCGTCGTCGGCCAAGTCTGTTCTCTAGACAAAAGGCTACCGCCTTTTTATCATCTCCTCCCCGGTTCATTCTCGAACAGCCTGGAATATTCCAGCGACGATTACCAGACATCATTTCCGGGTCTTGTCCGCCACTTCCGCACGAGCCATCCGCTGTCATTTTTCACCTGGTCGGCACTCAAGACCAAACCCCCATTGTCAGGCGAGGGGGTCATTCGTCACTCTCCCAATTATTGGACAGCCGCCCTCGGGTCCGTTAACCTGCAACAGATGGGACCTTCTGGAATAGAAAAACATCATTATCCCTTTCTTTTGAGTTCCTCCGCCGCCAGGAAAATTTATCCGGATGCCCCACACACCACTGAAATTCTTTCAAACAATTCTCAAAAGAACACATGTGGAAGAAGAGACAATTAAGTCCACTGCTTGCGTAAAAAGGGGGTTGCCGACGCCACAACTCCTCCCCCCATTAAGTCTTTTTATATTTTAAAATGACTAAAGTCAAGACTAATAGGTCCACTTAGGAAAGCCCACAAGAAACCATTCCCAAGAGGTCATTACCTATTGGCTTTCTTCAGCCCTAACTCAAAAAAGTCACAACCGCCTACTTTAGTCTTCACAAAAAAAACCTAACTGCCCTCAGTCTGAGACACAACCTTACAACACCTTTACACATAATAAATTCATATATTCAAAAACACAACACACATAAAGCATTATCATTTTAAGGTATTTTCACAGTTATCATTACAATACATTCCTCAATCTTAACTTAAATAACAATCATTTCTAAGATTTCTATCCCAATTAATTAATCGGACATATTTTAACTACGTTGTAACACATGAAACAAACATTACTCAACAGACAGACCCTGTCCTCACTAAATACATGACACTATTGCACATGAGATTACAACACAGATATCAAACTTATATAAAATCATTTAGTTACTTAACATCTTAATTACATGCTAAAATTATCAGTCATTGTCACTGAACTTAAACTGAACCTATACCAAAAATACTATTCATTGTAATAAAATAAGCACTCAAACAACTAGGTGTCACCTCCAGGTATATAGAACCTGACTACAGGGTTTCGGTAACACTGGCCCACCCCCCCAAAAAAAACGATGCTAACACATAGATTTTCACTACCATTTTAAAATTAATCAGTTTACATAAAATTTGACACCTTTAAATACAGCATGTTTGACTCAAAACTCTAACAGATGATGCTTAATTCCTGATAGGTCCATTTAAAATAGTACACACATTACACATGACACTTGCCTTTACGCAGGACATGAAACACTTTTACATAAAACTTCAACAACAAAAAAATTCAACACCATGTACCTAACAAATTCAACACAATGTTAAACTTACAACCTGCTCGTCCAAAGACTCACAGTTTTTCTTTTCTAACTACTGGACATTTGAATTTTTTCCCATTTTATCAAACAATATTTAAAATTTTTCCATTTAGGCGTTGGTCCACAAAACTGACTCAACAACTAAAAACCTCAGATTCCTATAGCCTAGATTAGTTTTAACAAGATTTTCATTTTAAATTTATCTTTTTAACAAAATGGATTAACTTATATTATTCATGGTCTAAATCAAATACCTAACCTTGAATTGAATATCAAACAAACAAAAAATTTACTTTCATCATGAAAACATGGATCCAAACAAAATTCTTCACATTTTAAAATTGTTTAGCATAAATAAGGGTTCCAACCCCAACATCCTTCTCTGATTAATTCCATCAAATAACTAAAGGATCCAGACAAAAGGAAATTCACTCATCATGAGAGCGGGCCTTTCTTTCGAACACAACGCTGTTCTCATATGGAAGTTTCTTCTTACTTTTGATACTTTAGCAACACCTAGAACTGAAATCTCGTTCCATTACATATTTAAACAATTTACTTCCATTACACTTGATATTCCAATTTCAATAAATACATAAAATTACTTGACCCACAATTGGTAAATTAAAATTCATATAACATAGAATCTACACGATTTATTAGGATTTTCACCTATCAGTTCAACCTGAACTAAAAACATAACAATAGACAAAACCGTCTAAGTTTCCATTCACGATACAGAACAGTCATACAATTGGACATAATACAAAAAAAATAAAAACCTTAAATAATTTTCACCGTGGAACACAATACAAATCGTTAAATAATTTCCATACATCAATAATCAATATTAATTGGCCATCTTACTCATGGATGCACAAATAAATTAAACTTAATTACTAAAATTCATCACAATAAATCAATACATCCAATTCTTAGGCTACGAATTTACCAACATATTTAAAGTCGTACAATTCATCACAATTAAAATTATAACATTATTTCTTAAATTATGTATTCATACAAAATTTAATACAATTCACCAACAGAATTTTACCATTTATACATTAAGTTATGTTAACATCCTCATAACCTAATTTAATACTGGTTCATTTTATCCTCAGAAATTTTCATGAGAACCTCAACCCTCTCGTGCTGGTTCAGCTTAAATCTAGCAGTAATTTTCCTACTGAAATCCCATTTGTTCTGACAAGCTGCCCACGAATTTTTTTCTCTAGGTTCTCGCAAAATCCCAATTTCCTTCATTTTTACTTTAACTTTATCAAATCGATGGTTTTTCTTCCTTTCAAAATCTTGCATGCTATTAATTTTCTCCCAGGGAATCCGCCACGAAATTTCTCGCTCAAAATTTTTCCTCACTATTTAACTTATAGTCCAAAATCTTCCCATTACAGGGTTTCCATTCATGACCTTTTAATCTTTCTGGTGGGACAATCCACTTCATTCTTAATCCTTTTAATCTTATCTGTCCCTTTATCCACAATTTATTTTTCTGCGAGGTACCTACGTACTAATTCTCGAACCCGGGTACCGTTTCCTGGGAATATCCTTAACCTTGATTCCTCCCAACTCAACCGTTTCGAACGGAAATCTCCTGTCGTAGAGAGCATCACCTCTATGCTTTTGCCAATCTCTCTAGACAAATTCCCTCGGTTGACATTCGTCGCAAGCCCTACACCTTCAAAAACTTCCAGTGTACGAACTAATACGCGATCTTTTGGTCTCCCGGTTGTGCTCTCAAATTCTACCCGTACGCCAACAACTTCGCCCTTAGATATTGAATTTCCGTTATTTATGTTCTAGGACTCTATATCCTCGTCATTACCCAAATTTTGTCCAAAGAACTGCCCTAAACCCGAATTCTCCTTTCTCGGTGGGTTCTCTTGTTCTCCCAAAGACCGTATGGGGGAACTTTCCATTTTCGCCACGCGAATACTATTCTCTGTTTTCCCCTGAAACCCGTGCGAAACGCCTCGTACGGACAAAAACCTTTCAGGTTCAATACAGCCGTCACTCGACTCCTGTTTTCCTGGAATCGGTACGCGAGGCTCTAGTTCTGAACTCGCCCTCAACTGCTTTTCGCCCAGTCTACTGCAATCGGTCAACGAAAGGGGATTTTCCTTTGCGCTATTCGAAAATCCTGTTTCCGATCTATTATATTCTAATTTCTCCCGGTTTCTACCTTCTTGAAACTCCTCTAGGCTTTTACCTCCCAGAATTTCACCCGCAGGGTTATTTAGTTCAATACTTTCCTTCGTGCTACAAACGGGATGACTCGGTTTTTCTAACGGAAAACTTGTTTTCCTCCCTCTCAAATTTTCCGGGTACTACAGTTGGTTGGATTAAAACTCCGGCTTTCCCAACCTCCTCAGGACTCACCAGCTTAGAGTTTTCGTTACTGCTTTTATCTAAATTAGTTTCAACTCTAGCCCCACTATCCGTTCTTTTTCTCTGAATAGTCACAAGAGGCGAAATTTCTGGACCTGTGTCCCCTGTACACAACCTATCCGTTTTATTTTCCCGAATAGCCACACTAGGCGAAATTTCTGGACCTGTGTCCCCTGTACACAACCTATCCGTTTTATTTTCCCGAATAGCCACACTAGGCGAATTTTCTGGACCTGTGTCCCCTGTACACAACCTATCCGTTTTATTTTCCCGAATAGCCACACTAGGCGAATTTTCTGGACCTGTGTCCCCTGTACACAACCTATCCGTTTTATTTTCCCGAATAGCCACACTAGGCGAATTTTCTGGACCTGTGTCCCTTGTGTTAAAGCTATCCGCTTCAACTGGTTTAATCGCAATTTCTTCGTAAAATTTTATTGAGTGCAAAAATTCTCTTAAAATTACCAACTCTTCACCTTTACGTAACTTAATTTCATCTCGAATGCCGAATTCTACTTCACTCTCAAGATCAAAGTTTAATTGTTTTAGATTTTCTATAGTCTCTTTATGGTTTCGCACAAATGACTCTTTGTCAAATTCGAATTCCTCTGACATTCCCGCGACTAAAGTTTTAACATCAGGGACTGATGAAGTTCCCGAGGTCCTTCTGATTCTCGCCAGTTCCAACGCTCTATGTCGTTTTCGCTTTTCTAATTCCCAAGATTCTTTTTTTCTTTCCCTTTCTCTTTCCTCTTCCCTTTGTCTATCCAACAAAATTGATTCTAGACAATTTTTCGCGAATTGTTCGTCAAAATCTGACGCTCCTACAATTTGCCTTATAATTTTTAGCTTTCTGTCTGACATCGACACATTAGAATCGAATTTTGCTTCCAATGTCAGCAGGACACCTTTATTATATTTAGCTAGAAATAGCTCCATTTCGGTAAGTTCTGCCATAATTCCCCAAATTTTTCAATAATAACACTATAAAGTTTTATATACTATTTTCGAATACAAAATAATTGCTGTCAGGAATTTCTAACTTTGCTATCAGTACGCTCAATTTATCTATGACATAAATCCCTAATATTCCTCTATAAAACCTTCAAACATTTATCACATACCATTACATAATAATTGTAATAAAACCTTAAAACATGTATTACATAATCATAAATATCATAACTAAAATTTCCAAAATGCCTGTCACATATACCACAACAGTTATACACTATGATTTTTAAATCGCTAGAACCTGTAATAAAACACTTAACTACAAGTGCTTCACATAACATAACATACCAACATATACCAGAATAAACGCTCTTAATCTACCGTTATGCCGGTGACACAACAAATATTTAAAACATGCACAATATCACACAATTTCAGAAAACACATGCATACACAAAATTTTCATTTATTTATAGTATCGCCGGTGATATGTGTCCCACACTGAGCGCTTTCTGTGCACCAAAGGCACTGTGAGATTTTTTATGAATCCTCACAAAACTTTCCTGTTTAAATCCCTAAACAGAGGTTTTCTTTAAAACCTAACCTTGGGAGATTTATCTCAAAATCACCCCAAAAGAAATCCCTTTCCTGTTTAAATCCTTAAACAGAGATTTTCTAAAAACTTAAACTTGGGAGATTTAACTCAAATCACCCCCCCCCCCAAAAAAAAAAAAAAAATCTCTTTCCTGTTTAACCCTTAAACAGAGATTTTCTTGAAACTTAACCTTGGGAGATTTATCTCAAAATCACCCAAAAAGTAAATTGATTTCTAAAAATCAATAAAATATATAAAATACAAAAAGGAACTTTAAACCATCGTTTAATCCCTAAACAATTAATTCCTTTGTGATTCCTCCGAATCACTTGTATTACTTAACTCAACTAATTTTCCTAAACCTTCACAGGTTTAAATTTCGGACCACTCGATGAAGAGCTGAAATTAACTATCTAAATTCTCTGAATTATCAGGCTAATTCCAACTAGTCAACCCCACAATTTACAGCCCCTTGACGATATTTCGCCCAGACCTCTTGGAAGATTTCAAAATAGGCTCACCTTCGGTTATCGTTGCATCAGTTGATCAGGCTGGTGTTTGAATTCCGCTCGGCTTCCCTTTTCCTCCGTCTAATCCGTCTGGCTTTTCTGCGTCTGCCCGCAAATTCCGTAGGTTTCCGTCGACTTCTGCATTTGCCGGTTTTCCCCCTGGATATCCCTCCAGCACCGCTTTCGCACTCCTCGTCGTTGGTCCGCCGTGCGTCCGACTGCTATTTTACACTAGCAGACATCACACCTCTCTGCCACCAGCTATCATGTCCTCACAATGTAGCTTCACTGCCAAGGACGTAAATAGCGTTAAACCGAGCCAAAACATCCACATAAATTATCCGAGAGGAGACCGACTTCGAGTAAATAAAATACTCTTTATTGAATTATACATTAACATATATGTACAAAATATATATACAATACTGCCCTTGCAGTAGAGAAGTGGCTCACCGCCAAAGTTACAATTTCATGGGGGCACGGCCCAGTCACGCGTCTGATCCCAAGCCTGTCGGCCAAATCCAAAACTCCTCTCTCGGAAGACAAACGTCTCCCTCTCAGAACCACCGCTGTCTAGCGTCGTCGGCCAAGTCTGTTCTCTAGACAAAAGGCTACCGCCTTTTTATCATCTCCTCCCCGGTTCATTCTCGAACAGCCTGGAATATTCCAGCGACGATTACCAGACATCATTTCCGGGTCTTGCCCGCCACTTCCGCACGAGCCATCCGCTGTCATTTTTCACCTGGTCGGCACTCAAGACCAAACCCCCATTGTCAGGCGAGGGGGTCATTCGTCACTCTCCCAATTATTGGACAGCCGCCCTCGGGTCCGTTAACCTGCAACAGATGGGACCTTCTGGAATAGAAAAACATCATTATCCCTTTCTTTTGAGTTCCTCCGCCGCCAGGAAAATTTATCCGGATGCCCCGCACACCTCTGAAATTCTTTCAAACAGTTCTCAAAAGAACACATGTGGAAGAAGAGACAATTAAGTCCACTACTTGCGTAAAAAGGTGGTTGCCGACGCCACAAATGTTTCTTATAAGAACGAGGAGAATTGCGGGAAAAGAAAATCAATGTTTACGGAAAAGAATGGTATCTCTATCTTTTCTGCCTGGTGGCATAATTTAGTCATACAATAATAATTAACATGTCACAAAATTCAATTATATGTTCCAGGAGTGAAGAGCCGCTTCTTTCCTGAATAATGAAGGCAAGATAACCTTCATTAAATGCTGAGCTGCTTTTAGCAGTCAGGAAACTTCTGCCGTTGTTTAAGAACTCAAAAACCAGTTGAATAAAATGTAGCAGTATTTTTCCAGGATTCTCCTTTATATGGATTGGAGTATCTAGGCTGAATTGTGAGAGTAATTTAGGATCAGAAAAAGATAATTCTGAAAAATGAAGTGACATTTTAAATACAATATTTTAAACGTAATGTGTATCTCTTTCATAAAATATAACTATTAAAAAACATATCGGCTGAAACAAGGTATCTTATGAATTTGGTACTCGATTTCCATTGGAGTCCAAAATACGATATCCGAACAGGGGAAGGATTTAGAGCAGGTTTTGTTCCGAAAAGATGGTTCGCAAGAACCCAGAAAGTGGTCCTCGAGGTTATTTAAAAAAAATAAAAATAAAAAAAGATTTCATCGTTTCAAAACGACCGCGAATTGAAACATTTTTTTAAAACTGAGAGCAAAAATAATTTTTTGTTTCAATTCTGAGAATTCATGTATGTCTTACGCTTTCTGACGTTTTGAGTGCGAGAGAATTCTTGTTCTTCTCAAAAATTTAAAATTTATTTTCTATGACGCAGGCTCAAAGCGTCACAGTCATTTGACAGTTAGTAAAGTTGGTGCGTCGAGCCCTTACTGTAAGTTGTCTGTGTCTTTTCATTTTCTTTTGACTAAATGTTTCAATGGGGATCTCGGGGCCTTGGGATGTCTTTTGGTTATACCTGCATCCTATTCAGAAAGTTCCCCTTGAGGTAACTGATTTGGTTAGGCTCCCTGATGACGAGACCAGTCGGTTACCTCAATTTCTGGTTCAGTTTCGGCACTATTACAGAATCTTGCCTCTGGTGCGTGGAGCCCTGAGTGCTTGATTTCTGTTTGTTTTTGTCTGCATTCTTCTTATAATTATCTAGCTCTGTTGGATTATTTATTTTTAGTTATATTAGTAAAGCTAAAATTTTTAGTTATTTTAGTTAAATTCAAGCTGAAAAATCTCGTTCATTTTTAAGTTGTCATAGTCTTGGTGTTAAGTTTCCTTTTACATTCATTTTGTTATTGTCATTAACTTTATTAATTGCTTTTTATTAAAGCTGTTTATCACACATAGTTGTGTATACAGAAGAAGAAAAACACCTCATTTTTTGCCTCTAAAAGGATTGGTTGAGAGAGGGTCCTCAACGATTTTTTTTCTTTGACGAGTGAAGTTCCTGATCAGCCAAAGGTTAGGAACAACTGATTAGTCATATATCTCAATATAAGCCTTAAAATTGAAGCACACAAAGTATATTACAATATATTGAGATTTGTTTATAACATACAAAGAAAATAGATTAGTAGATATAACAAAATTATTATTCGTGTTGCAAAATTTCGAGTTTTTGTGAAGATGAATAAATGTAATAATAATAAATTTGGCCAGAATGCTCTGTTGCTTAGCTATTTTTTGTTTAAAAAATATTATACGCTTCTTTATTCTTTTCTCTCGAACTAAATGGAGTTAGAGCTAAATTAGTTCACTTAAAGGGATGGTAATAAAGAAACGTTTTGCAGGCTTTTATATAAAAGAAAATGAGTCTATTCAATTCATATATCGCTCACTACTTTCAACAACGTCATGTCTAAAAAAACGCGATTTTTTAGGAGAGTGATTTTAAAGTTTAAAAGTAGAATAAAATGCATTAAAAATAAATAATAATTTTGCTAAATATTTAGCGGTGAGATATGGCGATCTTGCAGGGATATGCTACTCTTTCAGGGCATTCTGAAAACAAGCATAACTAAAAATCGCCGATTTTTGAGATATGATGTTGTTGAAAGGAGTGAGCTATATATATACATATATATATATACGTACCATTGTATTTATACATACATAAATATATAAGTATGTACATATATATGTGTGTTTGTTTGTATATATACGTAATATGTATATAAACCTTTATAGTATCACACAAGAAATACTAAGTTCATCAAATAAAAGTTGCTAGCAGAAGAAAGAATTTTTCTTGTTCACGTTTTTTCCCTCCGTGCATTGATTTCATATTGCATGCTAAGTAAGCGAACAGTTATCTATAAAATTCCTGCGTGATGTAAGTTGAAAGCTTTATTCCGATAATATCGTTCGATTACTCTATAAATCTTTACAAACAGTGAAGAGTTGCATAATCTGGAGTGAATCCATCCTATTTTCCTGTAACAAGCCCTCAATAACAATTTAAAAAATGTAGAGAATTTATTTGTTAATGCATTTGTCTTAGCTAGTTTCGGGGAAATAAATGTAGGTAAATCTGTAATTTTATGACCACTTGGCAGTTCAGTACTGACTTTTATGTGCCCAAGATGATGCCCATGATGAGCATTTATCATGTATGACTTTCCATTTTAGAACCTATAAATCTTGAACATAAACATTGGGCGTTCTAAGCATAGATTTATAGATTTTATTAAACAATCGTAACTTCCAAAAGCTTAAAACATAAATTTCAAAACTATTATCAAGTAAGACCGAGACTGAAGAAGCGTTTAGAAAAATATTATTCAGACACTGAACATTGAAATCGTTTATAATATGATGTGTCATAATGGGAGTTAAATGTATTTTCTGGGTTAAAGTATCGATGCACAAGCGTTTTCTTAGCCCTTATGATATAAGAGCCACCTGAATTTATCGTTGTAACTGTGTTCACTAATCGCCCTCGAGTTTAAATCTTGTAAGAATTTATGATTAAATATAATACAGATACTTTCTGTTTATAGCCGGCAACTTGAGGCTAATTTTAGTGCTATTTCAAAAATAATACTAAAATATTATTATAATAAATATTCCCAATAACACAATTTTTATGTGAATCCTTGTCTCTTATTTGAGGGACTGCTCTGTCTCGTTTTCGTAATTGTATATAGAATATTTTCTAATCAAATGTACTCAATTTCTAACTATTCCCGTTATTTTGTTCTGTAAAATTCTCGTCAAGATTCTGGTGCAATAAAATTATTGCATCTCACTGTCAAATACAAGCTGAACTGTAATAGGCAATGGAAATTCTCATTAGATATTTTCTAGTTAAATCAAATTTCAGATATTCTTCTGTCGTTGTTTCCAACGAGACAGGCACTTTGTCTATTACGACATTCGGCCATCCACTCCACACCGCAGATTTCTTGGCTTCTTTATTTTATGCGAGCACCCCACAGATTTCTTGGCTTCTTTATTTTATGCGAGCACCCCACAGGTGAGCCAACATAGCTCCCTAATCTTAGCCTTGTCATCGAAGAAGCGTGAATCGAACCCACAACCCGGCGGTGAAGACACTGGGAGAATGCGTGTGGGCCAAATCACTGCGCTACCCGGCCGGGTATTGGCGACAATGGACCTTCAGATTGACAAAAATATGTTCCCCAAAACGATTTTTTTTTCTTTCAGAAAATGATTCTGCAACTCATCAGCTTAAGAAAGAAAAAAAAAATATAAAACTATGTTGATCCGATCATTATTAACCGAGTTATAAGTATTTTTTCAAACGTAAACAATGGAAATGTTACATTAAATAAAAACTTTAAATGCTATTTTCTCAAAACAAGTTTTCATGTCGTTTCGGTAAGTTCAAAATGTTCCATGCGTCATAATTTTTCTTGAATTTTCATAAAATTTCATAAAATGATTATTTATATATGTTAGAAAAAAACTTAGTAATAAATTCATTATACTACACTGCTGGCCACCCAAATTGCAACACAGAAACACAAGAGATATCACAACAAAATTTATTTTGTAGATAACATGTTGACCAAGTATCAAATAATTAAATTTATAGACTTCTGTGAAGTGTAGTTCCTGCCAAAATCAGTAGACAGAGTAGCCGCCATTGTTGGAGATCACCGCTGCCACACGCCTCGGCATTGATTCAAAGAGACTTTGGATGAGTTCTTGTGGTACAGCAGACCAAGCAGCTTCCACACGTTGCCAAAGTTGATCTGCTGTGGCAGCTGGGGATGGAATCTGGGTCAATCGTAGAGCAACCATGGACCACATGTTTTCTATCGGCGAAAGATCCGGAGAGCGAGGCGGCCAGGGAAGCAATTCAATCTGGCGATTGACGAAGAACCGTTGGACAATGCGTGCCCCGTGTGGTCGCGCATTATCCTGTTGAAATATGGCTGTGGGCGAAGCCCTGAAGGAAAGGAAGGATAACTGACTCAAACACCTCGGAGATGTAGCGCTGGCTGATTAAAGTACCGGCAATGCGTACTAGAGGTGTGCGAGAGTGATATCCAATACCGCCCCATACCATAATACCCGGTGCAGGACCAGTGTGGCGGTGCATAACGCAGCTGTTCAGCATCCTCTCTCTTCACGGTGTCTCCAGACTCGAATGCGACCATCGTGGTGTTGCAGACAGAAGCGTGACTCGTCAGTAAAGACAATTTCATTCCATTCTGCCGTCCACATCCTTCTGTCATCGCACCATTGGCGGCGGAGACGTCTGTGGTTCTGCGTCAAGGGTAGACAAAGCAATGGACGTCTTGCGGACAGACCACTCTGCTGTAAACGGCGTCGAATGGTACGCGCAGACACTGGATGATGCGTTACAGACTGCATGTGCCGTGCTATGGTTCGTGATGTGACTGAGCGATCCGTCACTGCCATGCGCACAATTTGCCTGTCATCACGTGAAGTGGTGCGCTGAGGTGGATGCGATCGAACACGCTGGTCCGTCGTTCCCTCCTGCATCCAACGATCACATATCCGCATTACAGTTGTTTGGTTTCGTCCAACACGACTACCGATTTCCCTGAAAGATAATCCACAATCTCGGTAGGCCACTATCCTTCCTCTGTCGAACTCGGATACTTGATCAAAAGATGATCGCTGTTTTCGACGAGGCATAATTGATCTTTTTTTTTAAAAAAACCACAAGAAAAACACAATTGCCGAACTTGAAATCGTCGAAATCTCCAAGCCTTAAATAGCGCTTTGAAGTGGCGCCACAGGCGCGCGTGATGTGCGTCTGCGCTGAAATTCTAATCATTTGCATATCTCACCTCCGCTAATGCATGTTGAAAATTTCATGTTATTTGCATGTTTCCTTCAGGGTGTTGCATTTACAGTGGCCAGCAGTGTATTTTAAAACAACTTAACATTTTTACAATCAAAAATTTTGCATAAAATGGCCTTTTATCGATTTCTTTTCTAGTTTTAATAAATATGACTGTAAATCAAATATTGCTACTAACTTTTATTATAACTACATAAAACTAGCTTAAGAAAGAAAATTAGATATGAGACAAAAATTGATGCGCATGGAGCATTTTTAAATAGAGTAATTAATAAACTGATTTTAATTAATATCTTAATTAATTACATTCTGATTTTTTTTAAAATTTAGCATTTTCATCTCTAAACAACACTGTATAAGTATACAAAATTTCATAGCAATTGGTTGATAAATAAAAAAAAAGTTTTTCATGGTCCATTGTCGCCTTAATGTAAGATATAGTATTCGCAAAATGACCATGGGTGGAAATAAAATACTGGTAGAGCTTGGGAAAAAAAAGGGGGGGGGGAAGATTCCAGATTCTGCAGTCGAGAGGTAAATATTCAAAGCTCCTTTTTAAATTACTGAAACAAAGTAACTTTAAAAATAATAATAATAATTTTAAAAAAAACTAAAATCGAATCGCAATAAAGCGATCAAAGGAAATAAATATTCCGATTTTAGAATTAGAATTTTCGCCTGTTATTTGTCCTCCTTATTATATTTTAGGAATTAATAAATAAAATACTATAAATTGTTTTAGAAATCAATATAGTTTTTGTTTTATTTGTATGTGAGATACGCAAAAAAGTTTATAGTTAAATATATTAATTAGCTAACAGTAAAATATTATATGGAGGGGATAAGGGAAAAGTCATAAGTCGCTTAAAATATCACTATGGGTTCGAGGTAGCCTTGCGGTAGCGTGCTGGCTTTCGGTACTGAGGGTGCTCCATCGAATCCCGGCACGTGCCGTTAAATAACTCCGTGTCTATGGCCGGATATGTGCATGTTAAATCCGTAGTCCGGAAAATCCCTCTATGAGGTCAGAGAGGGTGGGAGAGGGCACGATATTCCCCAAATGTCGCCCCTGGGGGTGCTCGGTCGAAATTGAGGTGGCAACTAGCGAAGACTGACTCCGACCCTTATGGTGCTATGTATAAACCGGAGCCGCACACTTCAGCCCGAAGCTTATATGGACCTGATCTGGAACTTCCAGCCAGGGGGCATTAGAAACAACTATCACTATAAATCTTTACATGTTCATCTGTATAAATTATCATAAATATTATTCTGAATACTAAATAATAATGCATTCCATCTGTAAGATAACTTATACACACTTTATATATCCTTACATATATTTCTCCCTTCGAGTCAAATAACTGAAAGTCTTATCCTAAAATTAAAAAATAATAACAAATATTATCTTCGACTTCCAAGGAACTGCAATTTTGTATGTGAAATATATTCAAGTTTCCTTTTCAGTTATTTCGGCCAAATGAAACGAAATATTTCTTAAGCTCGGCGAACTCTAAAAAGAGATATTGTTATAACCTTGAACACAGTTTTTATCCCAAACAACTTTCTATGAAGTGTCAAACTGTCATGTGGAGCTGGCGTATTTTATGGTGGCATGCTAAAATGTTAACTCCCAAATAAATTGTTTCCCTTCATCGACTTGATCATCATCTTTGTAAATGAAAGCGACACGCACTGAAGACAGGGTGCATTCCTCGTCCTTACCGCGTATTTGTCATACAAAAGCAAGATGTATTGAGGAAGCTCAATGGCATCCGATCGTGATATATGTACCGAGTAAAGAAGACCGAATTGCAAGTATGACACGTGTAGTCGCATGTTTAATGGGGCTGCTTTCTTTTCAAGTGCCATGTCGGGATTCGCTTCGTTTTGTCATAAATACGGTATTACGACATAGAAAAGGTTTCGCCTACATTATTCAGTTTTCATTCTTCAGCAGTTTTAATGTCTTTTTTTTAGCTTGTCATATACCCGAATTCCAGGTTTTTGTAATTAGGGCTCTACCTTGTACCTGTTTAACAATATAAGATTGGAAAACCATCATAAAAGGAAGTATTTTACAATTGTAAATGTCATTTCTTGGCTTAAGGGGACCTTCAAAGTTGAATTTTTTTATTTTCAATTTTTTAACTCTATATACAAAATTAGAATAATCAAATTTCTTTTTTATTACATTGAAAACCCTTAGAATTCAAAATAAGGAATTTTTTGCAGAACAATGCATATTTTTCAAAATTTTTCAAAAATGCTCTATGCACATTATATATTAATTAAAATCTTTAAATCTTTTATTATAAGTTTACCATATGTATATAAATATAAATGTGCATTTATTTATTTACTTTTTGGATGAATCTAAAGCCTTCAATAATTTTTTTTTCTATTCTACCTGTTTTTTTTTTATGTTTTTTATGTTTTTACTTTATTTTATGGTCTATAAATTTGAAAAATATTTGTGACTTCAAAGAAAAATGCACAATGTTGTGACAAACACTTCAATTAACAATTCTGAGAAATTTGGAAGATATGAGAAGAAAATGAATACGCATGGAGCCTTTTGAAAAATTCTAGCATTTTTGAAGAATTTTTTGATAAACATGTTCCTCCCCAAAATACTTATTTGTGAATTCTAAGTATCTTCAATGTAGTAGAAAAGAATATGAATTATACTCATGTGGTATATAGAGTAAAATATTGAAAATTAAAGAACGAGATTGAAGGTCTCTTGTTCTCTTAACGCATTAAAATTTTTTCTAAGTGTTTAACTTCAGTTCCCTGAGCTCATTTTCTCATATTTGTCACAAAATACTTTTCCTAAAGAGACTACGCATTTTTATTACAGAAAAATGAATAATGATTATAATAAGATAAAATGGCTGCCTTATAAATCATTCTTAACAAATGATAGAAAGACGAGCATGGGACTATAAAGTATATATTTGACTGGCTTCTCCATTTATCGAGCTTACTTGCTAGTTCTGCGTTATGTTTTACTTTCTCAAAAAATGAAGGTTGCTAGTCCTTGAAACTTTTTTAAAAGTACAGTAAAACCTCGTTTATCCGGATCAGATTTGTAGACATTTTTATTTACTATTCCCATTAGATATAGCAATTTTTAACTATGATAGCAAGAACGTAACTATAAGTACGCCAAATATTCGCTTTTTAGTTTGATTCAATGTACACTTCCTGCATAGATTGTACAATAAATTATGGTAATAAAGTGCTTTTTACTGAGTTTAAGAAAGCATTACTAGAGTGTCACAGGACGTTGACGTGGATTGACTAAGAAAAGTTATTTTTATAATTTTTCATGTCTTGTACACAATACTATGTAATTTTGTTTCAAAACAGTTTTTTTATCGCAATAAACGGTAAGTCTGCTTAGTTAAGGATTTTGTTTGCTTATTACCCTGATTATCCGGATTTTCGATTGTCCTATCGGATTGCCTATGGTCCCAGTTAGTTCAGATAAACGAGATTTTACTGTATAACGATTATTAGTTTTGGTATTTTTAAAAAATATTACAATAATGTCATCTTTGGTGATATTTAATAGTCATGCAGTTTTTCATTCTGCTCAGTCTTCTGATTACATCAAAGTTACATCCGAATTACATCTTCAAAATACTGACAAAGTGGTTTGAAGTCCGATCTTGTGATGTTTGAAATTGATTTTTGGACAGAAAGTTGCTATATTTTCCTACCATTTCAGTTTCATCCAAATATTATGTGGTTTCTCTCGGGAAATGAGCTTCTCCAACTAGCAGATCAATCTTGATGCATTACCAAACTATAATCAAGAAACATTCGGACTCTTCCGGACGTAAAGCGATTGTAAAAATAGAAAAACGCTGCCCTGTGAGAGCCCTAAAAGAGAGATTTCGAAGTTACAAAACAATAAAGCAAAATTTTGTGACCCATAGTATCAAGTCCTTATAACGATGTCTGTAATCCTCAATTATAGTGGACAGATAGCACAAATCGTTCATCGTAAAAAAAGTTTTCTCCTTTTGAGTTCGTGTTACAATCTTTTTGTTGATTTCAAACAGATGCTTTTATAATCACATTTTAACCTTTTAAATATGTAACATAAATAATGAACGCCAAAATTTTTTCGCATACAAACATCAATAAATGTGAAGAAAACAAACTATGAATAAACTGTTTTGAACTTAAAACCTCACTCTCAACTATTTGCTGTTGATGACTTGGGACACCTCTTCCAATTCATACACGTGCGGCTTGTAGTCACGTTGCTTAGTACTTGTGTTCTGCGACAGATGGCGTTAGATGCTATGATATGTATATAGAAAAAATATATTTTAAAAGAGAATACTGAAAATGCACGAAAGGAGAAACCGGTCAGTTTATGAATCATATCCGTAAAATGTATAGAAACCTTACAATTTTTTAATAATTTCATAGTTTTAATTTTATAGCCTTATTTTTCCTTTTTGACATTATTTGTGTGTTTATGAACTCATAAATTTTCACTTTTTAAAATTGACGGGTCATAATTTTATGAAAAGGAAAATGTCACTCTTACATGATGTGAATGTAAGCGTGACACATGGTGGGATTTTAAATAACGCTACATATTCAACGCCAACAAATTTGTAAATGTAGGAATAAATCATACTTTTATGATGAGATTTGTAGGTTTTAAATTCCAATCAAGGTGAAGAAAATTAATGTTTCATGTAGCTATTTATGAATATAATTTACATTTTTTTCTACAAAATGTTATTGTAATAAATTATCTAAAACTATACGGGACACATTTAGTATTTCTATTATCGATAGCATCTTAAAAAGTTTCAACTCTCACGTTTGATTTATAATAGTAAATTCTTTTATAACTATCTATTTTTTTTTAATGTTAAGACTTAGGTTGGTATTTGTATAAAAAAAAAATCGCATTAAATATGATCTGTATGAAATACTTATACGTCGGATGGAACGAATTAAACTCGTTGGTCGAGGTACCACTGTAAGTTAAAAATCGTTCAAATCAATTTTTAGCGCTTAATTTTTGTACATAAAAATACCACATACAGAGTTTCATGTTTTGAAGTTTTTGATAGTCATGTAAGCTTTATGAAAAAGAAAACCTATAACCCTTTTTATTTTGCTATTTTTCAGATTTTCAAATGCCTAAATAAATATCAAAATCTGAATAGTGAACAAGCCCCATATTATATCTCGTCTTGTTCACTATGCATAATTAGCCAATAATAGCATTTGAAACTCAATTCCTAAATTTCTTATGATTGTTAAAATTTCTAAATTAATATAGACATAAGACTGGCCAAGATGAATTTGCCGCATTACTACATTTAAGATAGGATCTGAAAGCAGGAACTCTCTCTGAAAGCTAAATGGTAGCACCACTGTATCAGATATTGAGGCTTGTCTAATCAAATGAAACTTGCAAATTCAGATTCGATTAACAAGTGTGTAGGTGGTAAGTGCATTTTGTGCTTAAAATAGATATTCGTTCATATACATTTTCAAATCAAATCAAAGTGTTTTTAATCCAGAATTTGTAAAATTAGTTTTGTAATCTTGTTGAATCCTTTAACAGCGAGGGAAATGTTAAAAGATTTCTTTTGTATAAATTTTCATGCGTTTTGATTCTGTCAATGACTGAGTCCTGTTATAATTTGAGTTTGATGCTATTTAAATATTAACACTGTCGATCGAATGATCCGAATTTAGTTCGCGGAATTAGTAGGTTACGATAATAATGTTTTCAAGGCCGGATGAGATGGGCAAGTGATAAGAATTGCTTCAAATAGCCCGTCCCGAATCGTCCGATATCCTGTCGGGGGAGCATGTTTGTGGAAATGGGGAAGGTCACTTATTTTTAGATAGAAAAATGGATTTGATTGACTCAACAAAATCCACGCTCCTTTCGGATAATAATTCCAAATATATTATATGGCACGAATGTTGTTTTGCTTTCCTACCAAGAAATGTCGCATTTTCATATTCTCTAGCATTATGACATTTCAGTTCTGTGATTGAAAGTTTCTCTTAATAGTTCACTTTTCCACAGCTTAGTAGTATTAAAATGTTAATCTAGCAGAATAAATAATCGATAAAAAAAGCTGACTACACTGTTAGTTTAATTTTCCATTGAGAAAAGAAAGGGCATATTAATCATAAGTAATACATCATAAGTAATAGCTGAAGTGTAAAATCTATAAATATCAGTCTTTGCCAGTGACTTGAGCATATCTATATATATAAAACAGTTCCGTAACTGACTGACTCACTGACATACAACGCACAGACCAAACCACTGGACCTAAAGGGCTGAAATTTTGTATGGCGATTCTTCTTATAGTGTAATGGTGCACTAAGAAATATTTTTGAAAAATTCTTCTTAGATTTTTTTTAAATTAAATTTTTAAGCTGTTTTTTAAGTTGTTAAGTTTAACTTTTTTAAAGTTTGCATTTAAAATAATAATTTGAGGGTTATAAAATTTATATTACGAGAAAGATCATAAAAATTCCTTTAAAATGAAATCATTTTCGAACCTTTACCTCGATCTTCTGATTTTTAGTGAATTTTTAAAGATTAATTTTTAGAATTTAATTTGTTAAATGCTGATCACGTGATTTCTTTTTCTGGTACTTTAGATAAAATATCGTCACGTGCATTACAACTAAATAGACAAAAAAAATATTTTTTTCTTTCTAATGCAGGAGACGATTGGATATTATCCAAAAAAAAAAAATTTTCCTTACGATTTATATATATATATATATATATATATATATATATATATATATATATATAGAGAGAGAGAGAGAGAGAGAGAGAGAGAGAGAGCGGTAACCTGTGGACACAACACTTATGCTACTAAAGCAAGTGTAATATTATTAAATTACCTTAAATTAATCTATAAAAATATAACATCTGGTGTTTGTGGTATAATTGATCATAGCTTTAGTCTAATTAGAAAACTACAAACATTAAATAATTGTAAAACAGTAGTAACTTATGATTTTAAAGATCTATTTAATAATATCAATATAATTGATTTAAATAGAATAATCATAAAGTTAGTATAAAATAATATTCAATACTTAGGCAACGAAATTAAACTAACTCGTTTCAATAGGCTCCTAGATTTTGTAACTAAACATAATTACATAGTTCATAATAATAGTATATACTTACAAACCAAAGGTGTACCACAAGGTAGTAATGCTTCAAGTATGCTAGCTAATTTATACTTACATTATTTTGAAATTAATAATATAGATAATTGCAATTACAAAATATTTAGGTATATAGATGATATAATAGTAATTAATAAAAGTAATAACCATATAGACTGAAATTTTTACCCTCCTAATCTGGAACAAATTAAAAGTAGTCAAGATAATATTAATGTAAACTTTTTAGATATTAACATTAAATTTAATTCTCATAGCAAATTTACTTTTGACTTATATGACAAAAGATCTGACTATAATTTTAATATTGTTAAATTTCAAAATTACCTAACCTGTTTACATAAATCTGTTTTTAATAACATTATTGTAAATCAGTTAGTTCGTATAAATAGGCTATCTTCTAAAGACAGTAGGAATAAGCATATTTTAGACTTGATAGCTGTGCTAACACGTAATTATTACCCCGAAAATCTATCCAAACACATAATTGGTTGTTTTTAGTTTTAATGAATAGTTTGTTCTGTTGCAATTAATAAGTAAATCATAATGATAAGAAAAATTAGAAAAAATAACTACTAAAAATAAAAAATAAAAAAATTAAATTAAAATCTTAAGTAAAAATAAAAATAAGATAAAAAATAACTCTCAGTAAAAATAATAAAAAACTAAATTAATAAAGGATTAATAGCCCTAAAACACAGTATCCATAGTAGGTCTGTTTCTGTGTTTCCATAATCTCCATGGTTGCAAGTTTTGTGACTTCAGTCATCTTGCGGTTACTTATTCTTAACTTCCACTCTGTCTAGCGCCAGGCTTGGTGTTTTATGGTTAAGTAATTCTTTATTCCATTCTACAGTTATTCATGGATTGTACAGTGTCTGAGTGTGTTTATTGTATAGATCATACTAATCGGAAACAATCCATTGGTTTTTAGACAGTATTGACACCGCTGACGAAGAGATGCTGTCTAAAACCTCTTTCATACTTGTTCTGGCAGATGCCAAAAATGTAGCAACCCTTCTGCAAAGGCGCCATACTAAAAATGTAGCAACCCTATGAGGGACGCTCCCTGCCCAGAGAGGGGGGAGTCAGTGTGTTGTATAGCTCTGAGAGAGACAGAGGAAGAGAGCTAGCTTTATTCATTAGAGAGAGGAATAAAGAAATTAAATACTATGAGAGTTAATTATTTTGTGTGAAATATCTTGTGGAATAGAGCCCAAGATCTAACAATACTTATCTTTTCATGTTTTTAGTTCCTTGCTGCAAGTAGCTTTAGTGCTCATGCTGGTTTTCTCTTTCAACTATTTATTATATATTGTAATGACTTTGCGCCCCTTTCACACCCGGAATTCCTGAGAGAGCCTAATGGCAAGACGTCCATTATCAATCTACCGTATTCATCGGTGACAGTCGCTTTGTCACCAAATTGTGGCAGACGCCGCGTCGCCATCGGACAATTAGGAAGCCGTCTTCTGTAAGAAATCCCCCTGCTTGCAGACAAAGCCTGTCCAGAGGATAATCACCTAGCCTTTTAGCGGAAGACGCGGAATGGTCTGAAGACGGTCTACAAAAAGGGTTCAAAGGGAGCTCGCTTCAACCACCCACAGAGATGGGCGAGGATATATAGTCGCCACCTTGATGTAAATGGGGGCAGTTGACTTCGTTTTACAGGTGTGAAGAACCCTCGTCGTCGAACGCGTGCCAGAGAAGGAGAGCCTGCCGTGTTCCATTATGATATCCTGAACCCCGCGAAATAGCCTCAGATAGTGCTTATTTTTTTGTAATTATTGTATAAAGCCTATATTTAATCTAGATGCAAATAAGGCATTTTGTAAATATTAAAGGCTGTCAGTCTTGGTTTTAGGCGAAGTCCTTACAGACTGTTATTAAATGGTGTCAGAAGAGTCATAGGATATCAGTGATGAACGAAAGGATTACAGGTAGGCCGATTCTTTTTATCAGATTCTGGCTTTGATTTAAAAACTAAATAATGGTTTTGTATAAATGCAATAAGTAAAAATTATTTTATTGTGTTTTTAAATGGTATATTTAAAGTAGCCATTTAGAGTTCGTATTAAGAACTGATATTTTAGAAATTTTGATGAATTAAATCAATTTCTGTGTTTTTTTAAATGGTATATGTATAAGTAGCCATTTAGAGTTCGTATTAAGAACTGATATTTTAGAACTGATATTTTATATTAGAAATTTGGATGATTTAAATCAATTTCTGTGTTTTAATGGTGTATGAGTTAACCATTTGAAGTTCTAAGTAGGAACTATTGTGATAAGTAAAACCAATTTCTGTGTGTTTTTATGGTATATGAATGAGTAACCAGTTAGTGTTAAAGTAAAGAACCAATATTTTGTTTGTTAGGAATTGCAATAAGTTTAGCCAATTTCTGTGTTTTGTTAATTGCAAATACTGTATGTTTTTCTCTATTTTTAAAGAAAGTGAATTTTTTTTGCTTTTGATAATAACAGTGTTTATTTAGTATTTTTTCTTTTAATAGTAACATATATATTTAAGTTTCTTATGCTTTGATAGTAACAGTGATAATTTAGTATTTGTGTATTACTGTGTTGGAAATCTATATAGAGTGCTGATTAACTTGAGAATTCTGTTTATGGGTATTCAGTATAAGAGTTCGGTATTTTGATTTGATAGGTATTGAGTAAATTGTGAATATTTATATTGTGCGGTGCTAGTTTGGTGTTCATAAGGGCTAAAATTATAGTTCAGTCTAAAATTGATCAGTTTTGAACTTGTTAGTTCCGGTTAGGACACATACCTTCGGAAGGTATAGCTAGTAGCTGAGGGATAATTTTATTGTTTATCATACAGTTAGTTACCCTAAAGTTAGAAAAATGTCCTTTTTAAATAAGGGTAAGAAAGAGGATCTTTTAGAACTTTTAGAAGAGTTAGGAGGACAAGCTGACGATACGCTTAGGGTCTTCGAAATTAAGAAGATCGTTACAGAAAATGAAAATTACGTCGAAGAAGACGCTAGACTCGCACTAGAGCGTATTATTGAAGATAGAAAGGAACGTGAAGAGAGACTTCGCCAAGAAGAAGCGAAACGAGAAGAGAGACTTCGCCAAGAAGAGAAAGAAGCGAAACGAGAAGAGAGAGAGAGAGAAAGAGAAGACAAAATTCGTCAAGACCAACTTACTCTCGAAATGAGGAGACTGGAATTAGGAATTAATGGAGACAATAGAGCCCGAAATGGGAGGGACAGAGATGCAGACGCAACTCAGAACATTCAGCTCCTTAAAACCATACAGAAATTTGACGAGAAACGGGACGAAATGGGCCTGTATCTAATTAATTTCGAGAGAAGAGCAGAGATGGCGGGAGTCCCTAAACAAGATTGGGTGCCATATTTGTTAGGGGTACTAACCCCAGAAATTTCCAACATGATGGCCAGAGAATCGCCAGAACAGGCAAAAGATTTTGACTACGTCAAAGAGATGATTCTCCAGAGATTTAGGATGAATACAGAAAAATTAAAACAACTGTTTTATCGCCATCCTAAACTCGCAGATAAGTCATGGAGGAATTATGCCCATGAGCTTAGTGGCTATTATGATGAATGGATAGCAGATTTAGAAATCACTACATTTAAGAAACTGAGAGACCTACACATAACGGAACAGATGAAGAGACGAGTACCTGCCGATATAAAAGATCATTTTTTGGAGCAGTGGATGCAGATTAATACTCCTTTAGAATTAGCGGAAAAAATCGATAAGTATGAAAGCTTACAAGACAGTTTCCGAACAAGAGAATTCCCAAAGAATCAAAAGTCCACAGATAAAATTAATAAGCCATTTAAAAATAATCATAAATTTAAGGAAGAGAAGAAAGAAAAAAAAGATGTGGAAAAAGAAGCTTCTAGTGGACAAAACAAGGAAAGAATATTTGAGAAGAGAAAACAGCTCCGTTGTTACGAGTGTGGTTCTTATGACCATCTGAGACCACAGTGCCCTAAACTTAAAGAGACGGAAATTATCGCGGCAACAGAAACTAGTGGAGGAGACTCGAGTGGCGTGATGACTCCTTATATCAGTCAGGGAGTCGTTAATGGAAAACCTACGTCTATTCTGAGAGACACAGGAGCGAGCATTGATCTGATTTCTAAAAATTTGGTACAACCCCATATGTACACAGGAGAGCACGTTTATGTCAGTGCACCTGTGTTAGATTCATCCGTTTGCTTACCTATAGCAGAGGTCGATTTAAAATGTGAATGGGGCCACACCAGAACTAGAGCAGCTGTCAGCAATACGGAATTCGAGCAGAAACACTATTTGTTAGGAAATAAAACGGCAGCCTTGCTTGAGAAGATCAACAGGAATGTAGAAGTTCCGGTGAAAAATACTGTGCAAACTCGGGCCGAAAAACTAAAATTTGATAGAGAAAGACTAGACACGGGAGATGAAATAACGAAAATAGAGCAAGTGATCCCCGGATCAGAAGCGGTAGAAGAAATCACTTCGGAAGAGAGCGCGACTATCTTGCCTCTCCAGGAGAAACAAATAATTACTCCCGACTTATTAAAGACTTCACCCGAAGAATTTAGAGTTGCACAAAGTGAGGACGAAGAATTAAAAGTAATTTTTGATAGAGCGAAAAAGAAGACGCCCGAAGAAAATAAGTACGTAGTGGTAAAAGAGATGTTATTTTACCAGAAAAAAAATAACGATGGAACCACTAGAAAACTGCTTATTGTGCCTCGAAAGTATCGAGAGAAATTAAAAAGACTCTGCCACGAACATACTAATGTTCATTTAGGCGTTGCTAAGATGAAAGAATCATTAACTCAGTATTTTTACTGGCCATATTGTCACTTAGATATAAATGATTACGTGTCGGCTTGTGACAAATGTCAAAATGGGAAATGCCCTAATGTTAAGAATTATAAGAAACGTCTTAACCATGTTAATTCCCGCCGAACACCAGGCTAAGCCGAAGTTTAGTCGTAAAAGTTTAAATGTATATTCTAAGTATGTTGATTAATTGTAGTTTCAGTGTAAAAATGTGACCAAAAATTAATGTGTATTCGTTTGAGTAATGTTTTTTTTTTATGAATTGTAACATGTAATTGTTTGTAAATTTGAACGGCTCGACCATAGAAGTTGAGTTTTGCTTTAAAGGAAAATTCAGGTGAAATTCCTTTGACGTTATCATAATATAACGGTTTTGTAGTGGCAAACGCCATATGACGGTTTTATGTATGCCGTGTTGGAATGCCTCAGATAGGTTTTAATTAATGTTCAATTGTAACATTTTATGTTCTGTTTTGTTTGTTGCATAAGCCAGTAGAATGCCTCAGAAAGGTGTTGGCTAACTTTTAAATGCAAATGTGTATGTTTTTGTGTATACCTAAGAAGGTAGTAATTGGAGTCAAAATGCACTCCGTACGGTGTTTGAATACCGCAATTGGATGATTTATTGTGAAATCGATAAGTTTTGTCTGAATAGTTGTTACGACAACAGATAAATGTAAGTGTTGTCAAAGAATCCAAGTGATTACAAGGAATGTGAGGTTTGTGAATTTTTTTTTGGATAAGGAATGAGCCAATGAGCTATTATGTTATAATTTTATGTCAGTCAGTACTGAAAAATTAGACCCTAAATCGATTGTGAATCCTATAGTAGGATAAAATGAATATTTAAATTTAGGTCACTGATGACTGTCCACTTAAATGGAAAAGATTGGATCACAGGTAATCGTGAACGAATTAAGTTCCTTGATCCAGAATTTACGGAAAGCCGAGTATTAAATTGTTTTATGACGATAAGTGTTAAATGTATTAAAAGATAAGTAAGAAATTTAAAATTTTTCATGTGTATTAGTAACCGTGATGATATGTTCTGTATGAAGTTAGGTATCCATTTTGGATTTGTATTTAATTTTATTCGTGTAAAGTTGTTTCATTGTAACTGTGTTTAATATCAATTTGAGAATTTATTTGTGTCATGTGATCACAATTAAGGTAAATTATGGGATCCCAGTTGAGTGATTTACTAGTTATAATGTTTTTATGTAGTGTCGTGTGTACGTACTAGTGTTCTATGAATTTAATTTTTTTTTTGATTGACATATATTAGTATACTGTTCTATTTAAATTTTTTGCCATGATTTGTTGTATTATTGTGTAATCTTTATAATTTCTTTGCTACGGCGTGTTCTCTTATTAGAGAATTTAAAGTGCGTAAATTTTAATTATAAATTCCTTTTGATGTGCTTTTAAAATGATACTTTGAAGTACAGTTAAAAATTTTCTTTCATGAAGGTAAAGCCAGAGTTTGATCAAAATTAACGGTCTATTCGTAATGTCAATTGGGCGTGCATTTGCCTTCGGGAAAAAGTTTTATAATTGAAATTGTCCTGAGAAGGACCATGTTTTGTTCTGTTTTTTGCAGGTGAAAAACTTCTGCAGAAAAACATCTGGGGAGGGGAGGAATTTAGTCTGTAATGACTTTGCGCCCCTTTCACACCCGGAATTCCTGAGAGAGCCTAACGGCAAGACGTCCATTATCAATCTACCGTATTCATCGGTGACAGTCGCTTTGTCACCAAATTGTGGCAGACGCCGCGTCGCCATCGGACAATTAGGAAGCCGTCTTCTGTAAGAAATCCCCCTGCTTGCAGACAAAGCCTGTCCAGAGGATAATCACCTAGCCTTTTAGCGGAAGACGCGGAATGGTCTGAAGACGGTCTACAAAAAGGGTTCAAAGGGAGCTCGCTTCAACCACCCACAGAGATGGGCGAGGATATATAGTCGCCACCTTGATGTAAATGGGGGCAGTTGACTTCGTTTTACAGGTGTGAAGAACCCTCGTCGTCGAACGCGTGCCAGAGAAGGAGAGCCTGCCGTGTTCCATTATGATATCCTGAACCCCGCGAAATAGCCTCAGATAGTGCTTATTTTTTTGTAATTATTGTATAAAGCCTATATTTAATCTAGATGCAAATAAAGCATTTTGTAAATATTAAAGGCTGCCAGTCTTGGTTTTAGGCGAAGTCCTTACAATATATATATATATATATATATATATATATATTACATCAATTGTATGCATTGATCGTCGTATTTATTATAAATATATATTTATTTTTTGGGGGGCATTAATTGCATACATTGACCGTTGTATTTAATATGAATGTACTTCGTAGCGATGCGCGGGTTTTCAGCTAGTCTGCTCATATTTAATGCTTATTCCTTTGGCTAACATAGAGCATTTTTGACAATTATGCTATTCTCTTTGTTAATCATTTTACTGATTATTTAACCCTCGAAAGATTTAAAAAATCATATCAAGTATTTCTAAGATGTACATTAAAAGTGATTACCCTTCTTGATATGTATACGTTTTTGTTTCAGCGAAACATCTTTGCTGTTATTGTTCAACCGAAACTCATGCAGATCTTTGCATTATTTAAATTCAACTAAGCAATGACCGTGTGTTGGAATAAAAAAGAAAGAAAGACAATGCCATTTGTTTGGTAATGACAGGCTTTTCAACACAGATAGAATCCCACTTAAAATTCAAACTCCAATATGTTGAAATCATTTAAAATTTATGTTTCAAACCATGTCTTAAAATTTTTGTCGCAAATATGTTTTTAATATTTCCTGCTCAAATGCTAATTTTTATGCTTATCAAACGATGACAATTTTTTTTATGTTTCTAAATGATTTGTCGATGTAATGACATAACTTCTTTGTGCAGTAACAAAGAAAACACGTCAAATTATTATTGTTATTATTATTTTTGCTTTTTGTTAGTGGATACCTTAAACCTCTTATGAAATGAATTCTTCTAATTGAAATAAATGTAAAAGCCATTTGAAAACAACGGGTTTTATTTTATTTCATTCGATTTTCTACAATTATTTTGGTTAGTTGGTTGGTTAAGACTCATTTTATTAAGAGTAATTTTTTGCTACACAAAGACTCATTAGACTCTGACTGAGAGTCTATAATTATTTTATATTTTGCTTTAAATTTATGAAACGTAAGGCAAGTGATAAATAGGTAGATCACAGAAAAAATAATGCTTAAAAAAATGGTTATGTCAAACTTCAGTAGACCTTATTTCTATAGATAATATCAAACACATGAAATTATTTTAATTTGTGATTAGGTTCTTCTTTCCATACATCCTACAGAAACAGGATCAAAAATTTCTTTTAACCGTAAAGAATTATATTACAGTCACCTCCTTTTTAGCCATTTAATTAGTTTTTGTATAATGCCAACAATAAAACTGATATTATAGGTTTACTGTGCTAAATAATGTAGAATTAAATAATATATGCGAAAAACTATATCCAGCAAATTTTGAAGATTTCATTAAGGGAGTTTTTGGAATGAACATTTTAAACACTATTAAAATAGAATCAATAAATATGACATTTTCTCGACAGATCTCTATAATATTAAGACCTATTTTAGATTCCTCATGATGCCAAGTTTATTATTTGAGATACACTAATTCGTTTTTCAAATTTGTGTGTTCTAATTAGCTTTTAAGCCGTTAGAAGGTGTTTTTGTTTAGTTGGATTTTGGAATATAAATTAATTACTCCTGATTGTTAGTTTCATTATCAGAATATTAATACTTTACAGAATCATTTCATATTTATATTATTATGTCTAAAACTATTCTATACTTTGCAAGGGTGCGAAAGTGAAAATCTTAGCCCATAATATCGAGTCTAAAGCATCAAAATATTTTAATAATTAAATTAAAAGAAGCAATATTTTCAGTGAATTGTCTTTGAGGGCGTCCATTAATTACGTGAGGCCTTTAGGGGAGGGAGGGAGTCGAGCCGAATCTCACCCAGTCTCACTTGGGGGAGAGGGTGGGTCTCGTCAAATATCACGTAATTTTTTTTCCCGGAAGAAACAGTGTAAAATTGCGAGAAAACTGGGTTATATTAAGTAAAACATGTTTCTGCACTAAAATATGGCTAAATCCTACACAACAGTTCCAGTAGTCACTCTTGAGACCACACATGAGTCCCCGTGGACTGAATTAGAATGAATATACTTTTACGAATTTTAGTAGTTCCTATTTAAGTATTTTATTGTTCGATTTTCTTACTGTGATTCTAGACTACGTTCTTAGTAGTCTTAATACTAGTCTTAACTAGTCTTAAATAAAAATAATTAAGCAAATTATGTTTTTTTTAAATAAATCCAACGCAATCAAGCACAGATTAACGTATTTACACTAAAAATACGCATTTTGAAAAATCTCACGTAAGGTTTTTTTTTTTTTTTTTGGGGGGGGGGGAGGGGGTCGAGAGGCAAATCTCACGACATCTCACCAGGGGGGGGGAGGGGGTCGAAAAATCTCCCAAATCGCTTCACGTAATTAATGGACGCCTCCTTTCTACGAATTACTATACCCTTTCAGTCTCTACACTGATTAACCGTTTATTTACCGACGCCATAGAGATTTTCGAAGATATATCTATGGTGCCCGTTATAAAGGACTAAAGTAAAAGAAGTGATTTTGAGATATTTGTTAGTACTGATTTAAAAAAAAAAACCTTTTGATTTGTATAAAAGACTAAAGTCTATCAATTTTGTATACAAAAGTACATTTCTTTGTACAAAAGACTCAAGTCGAAATTATATTTCTGCGATTGGTATAAAAGCCAGTAACTTGGTATATGTATTTAAATCACTGTTTTTGACTTAAGCCCTTTATACCGGGCACCATAGATATATAATTTATTATTTTTTTAATCTAAAAATTTATCAATATTTATTAAAGTTATTAACTTTTATTAAAGATTTATTTTTTATCGTGAAAATTTTCATCTACTCGTTTGGTCTAAATACATAGATTGTCCTTTTAGTTTTTTCAATATTTGCTAAGTTCATAAGTAAGTCATCTGAGATGTACAAATTAGGTTAATTATGAATAGCTTACCCCGAAGTATCGAAAAAAGTTCGAACATAACTATGCACTCAATAACTGTTGGTATATTTAAAAAGCATCTATATATTTATTTGCTTGGTATCAAAAGATTCGGATGGAAAAAGATAATTTTGTTTCGCCCGAGGAGATGCATTTGTTCTCCATTTAAATATACGTTCGGATGATACGCTTCCCAAGCGTCTGGTGAAGGAGGGATTTATTTTTAAATGTATTGAAGAAAGGCTTTTTGTTTTGCTAATTCTGCAAGCACTCCATTACTTATTCAAACAGGATGTTTTTTCACCCTTACATATATTTTTATATATCTCCGAACATCTCTATGGCGTCCGTAAATAAACGGTTAATCAGTGTAGCAACTGAAAGGATCTAGTAATTCACAGAAAGACAATTCACCGAAAATATTGCTTCTTTGATGAGCTTGTGGTCTTTCTTTTTACAAAAAATTATGTATTTTTTTAATAAACTAATTTTTTTTATTTTAAAGAATTTGTTTTTTAATTTTGAAAACTAATTTCTTAAATGCTGTTTTTGTATTACAATTTTTGTGTTGAACAAAGGAAATAAAATTTCCCTTTACTTCCAAAAATGTGCTTTTATGAGGAAAAAAAGTCATTTTAAATTATATTAGTTCATTATACTCTTCTGTTCATTATACTCTGTAGTTTTACTCTTTCTAGAATAATTAGTAAAATATGATTTTATCTCTCTCACATTTTAAAAGAGTGAAAAAATCATTCTTTTAAAATGCGAGAGATTTTAATTCCTGAGAAAATAATCCGAGACAGATCGAGGTAAACTTATGTTCTTTATATATTTTTTTCTTGAATTTCCACTTAGAATTTTTTCATTCCATCCCTAGAATTACTTTATAAATTTAATCTAGTCCGGTTTTTATTTGAAGATTTGTCTTTTATTTGCTATTAGTTACTTTGCTTCTTTAACAGCCATTCGAAAAATATATAGAAGTCCTAATCCAATCTTATTTTAGGAATAAATGAGACATGCAAATTTAACTTAAAAATAATAGCATATTTACTAATTCTTTCATTCAACAATTCCTTTGCATCTTCCCTGGTTGAATTTTTGTTTTTAGACAGATATCTTATAGAGTTTTTTTAAAATTTAAACGCTTATTTTATGTAAATGAAAATACTGATAATGAAAAAAAATTACGGATGCTTATCGCCATATCACGCTAAAAAATATTTGGGTTATAAATACAGAATATTGCAACTAAGAAGCAATAAGCTGTTGAGATATTTTTAGTTTGCACATACTACAAGATCTTCAGTGTCAATTAAAAAACACCGTTTCTCTTTATAAACACAATCTTGGAAAATAAAATTTTCTCTTTTTTAGCTTTTAAACCATCGCAATGCATGTGATTCAATATATAATTTCCTTTTTCGTAGTATCTCCGCATGCTTATAGTAGGCGAGTTTTATATATTTGAAAGCTTAAAACCCAAAACTATCTGCTTGGTCTATTCATGTTTTAGCATTCGCAAGTTAACTTATCATGATAATTTATTTTTTGCCCAAGTTGAAAGTAAGGTTTGTTTCAAATGATACATTGCAGTGAATATGTGCAACTGGAGACAATGGCGTCTCCTGGGGGGCAGTAGGAGCAATTGTTCCCCCCCCCCCCAAAAAAAAAGAAAAAAAAACCCGGCGTATCTTTTTTTCATAGCCTAAAATTATATAATGGTACACCTAATACTAAATGAGTTCAAATTTAAAATGAGACGATGTTTATTTCTTATATATATATATATATATATATATATATATATATATATTTAACCCTTAGACCCAGTGTTGCTTCCCCCCCCCCCCAAAAAAAAAACCAAAAAACCAAAAAACCTGGATTGGGCCACCCCTGACTGGAGAGACTACAGTTATCATTAATGCTCTGATTTGCTCAATCTTTTTTCGCTGCATGGAATTCTTTAATAGAACGTATAAATGAAATATTAAACAAGACCAATTTACAGATGTATTATGTATTGAATAACGTTCAAAATTACGAAAACTCATTAGCAAAATAATCAATATAAAAATCAAAATGTATTTACTCTTTCCGAGAAATTTCATTAAGGAAGTCTTTTTTTTTTTTCAATAAAAGAAGAAAGAGGTTTCTGCATGAATAAAAATCATGTTCGTGTTCTTATCAGTGATGAACGTAAACAAAATACAACCAGAAACACACTGAATTAAGAAATTTTTCACATGCAGCGCGTGTCCAAATGAAGAGGTAACGCTCCCAAGGGACAAATTAGTGATGACAGTTGAGCTGGTTTGGAATTCATAATGAGTTATTTGCACGAATGACACGATTAAAGACTGATGTGACAAGAGATTCTGCCTTTATGTTGTTGTCTTTCAATTAGTAGTGTGAAAGGATTGCGTTTTTTTTCCGTTTAGCAGTTGCATGTTTTAAAATTTTGGTTCTTCAGTATTAAGTAAGAATCCAGACATTAAATGTATACAAGAGCAATTAAGTCTAAAAAAATTATTTTTTGAGATCATTCGTAGATATTTTTAAACGGTATTAATAAAAAAGAAATTAAAAAAAAAGAATAGCGTATGATTATTTGCTATTCTGTGTGACAGACATTGATAACCAGATAAAGATGCAGACTAGGCCTGGTATAATTTATTTTATTTCGATTTTTTTGGAAATTTTGTTGGTATCTTTTTTCTGTCGTTCTCAGAGACGCAGCATCAAAATGTTCAAGGGACATTAATCTTAGATTAATAGCACAAAATGCTGGAATAGCACAAAATGCTGGTAGGTAGTCTACGAAGTAATTTCAGTTTTGATGGTTTTGTTTCTGGAGAAACGCTAGAATTCATAGTTCCCCTCCCCCCCCCCCAGGCCCAGATTTCCGCATGGACAAGTTCCCCACTTGCTCAGGGCCCCCTAATTTAGTATTAAGTTGTACATATTTTTGATAATTTCATTTATGTACGCAAATTAAAAGCGGTTTCCTTATTTTCTGTCTCAATGACGTCATTAATAGTTGCGTATGTGACTTTATGGGGACTTGGAGGGGGCTCTCAAAGTCTGCTTTGCCCAGGGCCCTATTGGGTCAAAGTCGGGCCCTGGTTCCCTCCCCTCCAATATGTATGTATTATAACGATACCTAACTTTACAATTGCCTAGAGGGGTGGTTGTTTACAGACGTAAACAACCCATATATCTTATGTCGCTTTCGTCTGAGACCAGCTTTGATAACACTTTTTGATGAAAATTTCAATAGATGAATAAGGACTTCACCGTAATTTTAAAATATATGCATAAAATGAATGTATTTATATGCAACATGGAATTGTATTTGTATCTCATATATTAAATATAAAACACGTTTCACTTCTTAGCAGTATTTCCTGTACACCATTGTAAATGGCATGCATGGTGCCTGAATAAATTGAGCGTGGACTGTATATTAAAACAAAAACAACAGTTTATTAAAAAGAGAAATTGCGCTATGACGCGCTGCAAATGCCTTGGCGGCAGGTAAACAATCATATAAATGCGCTATGACGCGCTGCGAGTGCCTTGACGGCTGAGCAACAATAATAAGCTTGCGCTAAGACGCGCTGTGAGTGCCTTGGAGGCGTAACGACAACTGAATAGACATGGGGTAGGGCGACAGAGGGAGCCCTTATTGCGGGGGTGGTCAGGACGCGCCATGAGAGAAGACAGGTGGCGCCAACATCCCGCCCCACGTTGAAATAACATTTCAAAACATAATACAAATATAATTTGAAAAAAATAATAAAGAACAATTCTTATACAAAAATACACAAAATGAACTTACACTAAAATACACAAAATAAACTTATACTAAAATACACAAAATGAAATATTTTAAATTTTGTTATCTTCGAATGGTAAGATTGCGATTTTTGACACTGGTCTTTTGAATATTCCTGTTTTAGTTTTAACTACGACAACTCTTACCTTTCCATCTTTACCCAATATTACATCTTGAATTCTTCCTAACAACCATTTCAGAGGGGGAAGATTATCTTCTTTGATTAAAACCATTGTATTAACCCTTATATTATCCTTAGTAAAATACCATTTGTGTCTTTGCTGCAATTGATTTAGATAATCTAAAGACCAACGACTCCAAAGTCTTTGGACAAATTTTGTAACACGTTGCCAACGCGAGAGTCTGGTTTCGTTTAGATCTAAATATTGGGGCTCAACAATGGATGTTACTGGGCGCCCAATGAGGAAATGCCCAGGGGTGAGGGGCTCTAAGTCTGAGGAATCAGACGACAGAGGAGAGATAGGTCTAGAGTTAAGGATACCTTCAATCTGATTAATAACAGTTAAAAATTCCTCATACAAAAGTTTTGAATCGCCAACGACTCTTTTGAAGTGGAATTTAAGGGACTTGACGCCAGCCTCCCAAAGGCCACCAAAATGAGGTGCTCTTGGAGGAATGAACTTCCAATCAATGCGTTCTGAAGCAAGATAATCTGCAATTAGTTCATTAGGATTGGCAACAAGTTCATGAAGTCGCTTTAATTCTGCCCTTGCTCCCACAAAGTTTGTACCATTATCGGTAAATATCTTAGAGCTTTTTCCCCGTCTGGCAAAGAAGCGTTTCAAAGTAGCTAGAAACGATTCAGACGTTAAGTCAGATACAATTTCTAGATGGACAGCACGCGTAATAAAGCATACAAAAATACATACATAAATTTTGCTAAAAAGGCCCTTCCTTTGATACTTATACTTGATTGAAAACGGACCACAAAAATCTATACCAGTAACATTGAAAGGATGCGTTTGGGTTACGCGTTCTTGGGGTAAACTTCCCATAATTTGTTGAGCAGTAGTTGGTTTCACTTTGAAACAAACGACACATTCGTGCACAATTTGTCTGCACAGATTTCTGCCATTTAACGGCCAAAACATTTTTCTTATGGTATAAAGCAAAGATTGCGGGCCTAAGTGAAGATGTTTTCTGTGAAAATGACTAATTATTAATTTTGTTAATTTCTGCTTAGCAGGCAAAACAATAGGGAATTTTTCATCATAGGTTAAATCTGCATGATGAAGACGTCCACCTACACGAAGAATTTGATTTTCATCAAGAAATGGATTGAGGCTTTTAAGTTTACTATTTGGGGGAATAGGTTTCCCTTTCTTTAAGTTTCCAACTTCATCATGAAATTCTATCTCTTGGACAGACTTTATAAGAAACTGCTGGGCAACATCCTTTTCAGCAGCAGAGAGGGGACCAGAATGTTTCTCTCTAGGGTGTTGGGCATTGAAGCAAAATCTGAAAACAAAACTTAAAACACGTAGATTAGTATTAAAATTATTGCTTAAGTTTATAATAGAATGAGTTAAGTTGTTATCAGATGTAAGCAATAGAGTCTGGTTTGAAGTTGACTTTAGTTCTGAAATAAATTCCTCTGATGAGGATACTTTAGTAGAGTCACTGTTCTGTTCACAAGGGGAAAAGTTCTCATCATGTAGAAAAGTGGGTCCAATCCACCATATGTCATTGTAATAAGAGTTAGGGTTGATGCCTCTCGAAATCAGGTCAGCCGGGTTGTCCGTAGAGCGAACGTGACACCACTGATATCCTTCGGTAGCTTGTTGGATCTGCGATACGCGATTGCTGATGAAGGTCTTCAGGAGATGAGGAGATGTTCTAATCCAGGCTAAAGTAATTGTTGAATCTGACCACAGAACAACTCTTTGAAATGTCATCTTTATGGAGTGAATCAATTTGCGAACTAATTTCGACAGAAGCAATGCTGCACACAATTCGAGTCTGGGAATGCTGATTGATTTCAGTGGAGCTACTCTTGATTTACTGCACAATATCTTGACATTCACTTGATTTGAATATGAAACTGATCTTACATACACAACAGCTCCATAAGCCATGTTTGAAGCATCAGCAAAGCCATGTAACTCCAGTACCTTTACATCATCACAGGAAAGATATCTGTCAACTCTTATGGTTTTAACTGTGTTCAACTCAGATAACAAACATTTCCATTTTAAAGCTTCACTTTCAGGTAAGGGGTCATCCCAATTCAGTTTCAACAGCCAAAGTTGCTGCATGAACATTTTTGCCTTAGTAACAAAAGGTCCTAAGAATCCTAGTGGATCGAACAATTTGGCTATATGAGATAGAACAGTGCGTTTAGTGCAAGTAGTGGACGGGCTACTTGCAGGAGACACAGAAAATGTAAATATGTCACATTTGGGATCCCAGGAAAGTCCTAAAGTCCTCACCTTTACTTCTGAAGAGTCATGAAATACATATTCCTTGGTTTCATGTGCTACAGAGTTGATCAGAGACTGTTCATTAGAAGCCCACTTATGAAGCTTCATACCACCTGAGAGTAACAATTCAACTAACTCTCTCTGTAAAGCTGAGGCAGACGCTATATCAGTTGCGCCGGAAAGGATGTCATCAACATAAAAATCGGCGTGTACAACTGGGGCAGCAATAGGAAATCTTTCAGCTTCATCAAGCGCTAATTGCTTGAGTGTTCTAGTTGCGAGATACGGAGCACTTGTTGTGCCATAGGTAACAGTACATAACTTATAAATTTTTACAGGCCCATTAGGGCAGTCCTTCCAAACAATGCGTTGGAGGTCTCTCTGGGATGGATCGATAAAAATCATCCTGTACATTTTCTCTATATCTGCAACAAATGCGATGCGGTGTTTCCGAAACCTCAATAGTATAGAGAAGAGATCTTCTTGAATTACACCACCGTTCATTTGGAGTGAATTTAGTGAACTGCCATTCGAAGAAGGGGCCGAGGCGTTGTAAACAACTCTTAATTTGGTAGTAGTTTTTTCTGGACGGAAAACACTGTGATGAGGAATATAGTATGTAATTGGAGGTTCATAAGTTTCCTCGACAATTTCCATGTGCCCTAAAGCAATATATTCCTGCATAAATTGCACATATAAATCTCTTAGTTGAGGTTGTCTTGATAATCTATTCCAAAGTGCATACAGTTTTTTGATAGCTGCGTCTTTGGATTCACCCAATATCCCAGGATCATCTTTCAGTGGCATTTGGACAATGTATTTTCCTGTTTCATGCCTCTTATGCGTCTTTTGAAAGTGGTCTTCGCAAAACAATTCTTCATTTGATTTAATATATTTTCCTTCGACCGAATCTAGTTCCCAAAATTTAATCATTAATTGATCAAGGTTTTCTTGTTCTGTTAGTAACAAACAGTGTGGTGTAGGTCGAGAACAAGGTATGTTTCCTGAAACTATATACCCAAATGCGGAGTTTTGCAATAGTATGGAGTCACTAATTTGAATTTGATCTCCCTTTAAAATTCTAAAGAACAGTTCCGCACCAATTAACATTTGTATTTTAGAAGGTTTGTAGAAGTTAATATCTGCGAGTTCAATGTTATCTGGAAATTGAAGTTTTGATACATCTAAAACTGTGGATGGAATCAAAGATGTGATTTTCGGAACAAGCATAAAATGGGCATCATGCTCAAATTCTTCATTTTTATTTGATATAACACCATGAATTTGGTGCTTAATGGATTGTGAATTATCATTAATTCCTATAATCGAAGAGTGAGCTCTCTCCTTTTTTAAACCAAGTGCAGATGCGCATTCAAAGGTTATCAAATTTGCTTGGCTACCGCAATCCAGAATTGCCTTGATTTTATTTCTTTCCCCGAACTTATTTTTAACAAACACTTCAGCAGTTGCGAGCAAAATCGTAGAACGCTGAATTGATCCGTGCGTTGAGTGGAGAGACATAGCTTCCTCCCCCACACTGGGATTCAGAACATTCCTCTCGCCTGGCGAGGGGACTGAGGTCAAGAGTTCAACTGGGGCGAGAGACTGAGAGGGTTTCGAAAATCCCTCCCCACCCCGACACAGCAAAGAATTGTGACGTTTCGAGCAGAATCTGCATGTCTGCTGGGATCTGCAAGATGCGACTGAATGTTTTCCGAAGCAATTAATGCATAGCGAATGCTTTTTAACAAGGTCAAATCTTTGTAAAGCGGTTAATTTCAAAAAAGACTCACACTTGTAAATTGGATGATTTGCCTTGCATGAAATACATAAATTGTTGGAACCATTAGATTTGATGAAAAAGTTTCTAGCTTGACTGTTGCGATCTTGATAAATCTTAGGCTTCACAGAAGTGTTTTTCTTAATGTTTTCTAACATTTGAGACCGCTTTTCTAAGTACAGAAGTAAATCGTCAAGTTTAGGCACCTCGTTTGAACTTATGCTTAATTCATATTGTTTGCGAGTCTCCTTATCGAGTTTTTTCAAAACAATATTTAAGATTAAAGCATCGGAGAGATTATTTCTGTCGAATTCTAATACTTTTAATGCGAGAATGTTTTTCTTTACATTATCTATAAGGCTTCGCAAATGTTTAGCAGAATCGTGCGTAATGTTTTCTGCTTCCAAAATTGCATTGATGTGAATTTCTACTATAGCTCGGGTATTCTCATATCTCTCTTCTAAAGCCTGAAATAACGATGAAAATGTATCATCTGACGTTTGTAAGTTCTTTGCTTCACCTGTTAAAGCAGCATTTAAATAGTGTAATTTCTGTGCTGGTAAAAGATGTTCATTTGACGCAATAATATTGTTAAACTGTGTTTTGAATGAACTCCATTCTTCATACTTTCCGGAGAATTTCGGAAGTGGAATCTCCGGGAGTTTTATGTTAGTTGTTATATTCTGAACAGTAGAACTCGAACGAGGAATTGCTGAAACGTTACTTAATTTTTTAATTTGTGATTGTAACTTGAACTTAATTCTAATTATGTTATCGTTGTACTCCTCACTTGCATTAATTTCGAATTCATAATCATTTGGAACCGATATTAAATCTTCTATACTCGCATTGAGTGATTTTAAAGATTCTTCCTTATTATTTAACAGCTCTAATATTTCTTTAAATTCATCAACTTCTTTATTTTCAGAAACAATTAAATTTTCAATTTTAGTAATTATTTTGGTTACACTTGTTCTTATAGAAGCTCGTTTTTTCTTCAATTTTTCAAGTTCATCCATTTTTTATGTAATGATTACACTAAATACAAAATTCAAAGAATGTCCTACCTTGTTCTTGGGCGTGGTTGGCGCTGATAGGTGTTATTCAATAGGAAGATTTCACACGAACTGAGATACAAAGTTAATCCAAACTTGTTGTGGGACTTTCAACACAAACTTAATAGTAGAGTTGGTATTCCAAACTCATACATTCACTGAATAGGCTCCGTGAAGATCGGACCAGAATGTAAGTGGCATGCATGGTGCCTGAATAAATTGAGCGTGGACTGTATATTAAAAACAAAAACAACAGTTTATTAAAAAGAGAAATTGCGCTATGACGCGCTGCAAATGCCTTGGCGGCAGGTAAACAATCATATAAATGCGCTATGACGCGCTGCGAGTGCCTTGACGGCTGAGCAACAATAATAAGCTTGCGCTAAGACGCGCTGTGAGTGCCTTGGAGGCGTAACGACAACTGAATAGACATGGGGTAGGGCGACAGAGGGAGCCCTTATTGCGGGGGTGGTCAGGACGCGCCATGAGAGAAGACAGGTGGCGCCAACAACCATGGAATTTATTAATTGTCTGGCGTATACTTTCGCCATAAAACTTGCTGTGCTTAAATTCACTTTGAATTATTTTATATTACTCGTTTGCGTGTTTTGTGGAACCAGCTTGCCATGTTTCCACTCTAGGATATATTTCGAAATAGCTTGACTGTAGTAATTATCATTAGCAATACTTATAAAAAGAAATTTGTTTATTAATCTTGCAACTTGAAAAAAATGACCCTTTTTGTAAAAAGTATTCGTTTAATTCAGAATCTTTTCATTAAAATGACGACAGACCCGGCCTTTAGAACAGTTAGATTAACTATGGTTGGGGTACAGATTTCCAGCCTCATGAACTTTAGAGAGATATATACACTACATGTATAAGGAAAATAATTCAAAATTTGTATGTCTGTTAATGGAGCGTATTTAATATAAAATTGCAACGAGATAGGAAAACAAGCCCATATTTTAGTTCTATTAAAAAGGTTAGTAATTTTTTTTATTTTTTGCAAACACATTGAAAAGTAAGAGCAAACGTTGTTAGAAACAAAATATTTTTTTCGGATTAATAAAAAAATTTATTGATAAGTTACAAATAAGTCATATTATTATCACCTTTAATTCTAAAAAAGATTATATCTTGCCTTTTTTCAAAGCAAAGTCTTGGAATTTTGTCTTAATTTTAACCGCCAACAAATATCAGATTTAATGGGTACGCTCGAAACCTTTTGCTGAATTGAAGATCTGAAATAATTTTCGATAAATATTAACTTGGAAAATTTTCTTTTATATAATTCACGGTGACTGGAATTGTCAAAACATCCCCAGAGCAATAAATCAATTTGAACATGCAGTGGACCTGTTGTTGCGAATAAAGAATTCAAGCATATTCATGGGGTTTGGAAAGAATTTAATGCCTCAACTTCCTAACAAAGCATATAACCATCTACATCAGCAAATCCAGCTAAGGGGCTTAAATGTTTTCTTTTTCCTACTCTAGATCAACATTCATCAATACCACATTTAAATTTGCTGCACTTTTTCTTGTTATATCCTTGGACACAGGTCCTGAAAATTGCGATAATTTTCAAATAAACTTTTATGCTTCTGCGGTTGTTCAAATTGCAGCTGAATTGTTTGCAGTGTTTTATCTATCACTTGATCTAAATTTTGTTCTCTAAAAGCTGTTTTTAGATCTAACAAAGATTCATCTATCGTTTTATAAACAGTGTTCTCTTTTTGCGTAAGCATTTAAAGCAAGGGTTGATAGATGATCAAGATCTAGTGTTTAGGCGCTTTTAATAGCATCAATGAAGGCTTTATTAAACCTTTTTCCCTTGTATGTCTTGCACTAGTTGCAAAATGTTTTGAATGAAAAAAATTGTCCTGTGTCTTCATCCAAGGCTTTCCATAGTTAATCTCAAATTCACTTAAAAAGCAAGCAGTACCGGAAGCTAGCAAAACAAGACGCTTGTATTCTGTCATTTCACTGATTAATAATCTATATACATAAAACAGTTCCGTAACTGACTGACTGACTGACATATAACGCACAGACCAAACCGCTGGACCTAAAGGGCTGAAATTTTGCATGACGATTCTTCTTACAGCGTAGGAGTGCACTAAGAAATATTTTTGAAAAATTCTTCTTAGATTTTTTTAAATTAAATTTTAAGCTGTTTTAGTAACTTTTTTTAAGTTTGCATTTAAATAATAATTTGAGGGTTGTAAAATTTATATCACGAGAAAGATCATAAAAATTCCTTTAAAATGAAATCTTTTCCGAATCTTTACCTCTATTTTCTGATTTTTGGTGAATTTTTAAAGATTAGTTTTTAGAATTTAATTCATTAAATGCTGATCACGTGGTTTCATTTCTTTTTGTGATACTTTAACTAATTTTACCTCGGGTGCATAGCAACGAAATAGACAAAAAATATGTTTTTCTTGCTAATGCGGCAGACGATTTGACATTATCCAAAAAAGTATTAAAATACAGTAAAAGATATGTTCCTCAAACCGTACTATATTAACTGTACGATATTCTTTAGTATGTTCTATTAGATTTAATTTGAATATTTCTTCTACATTATTTTGTATTTAAAAATATCCCTTACAATTTTTTTATAAATATATTTTTTTGTTTTTTTACATCAATTGCTTACATTGATCGTTGTATTATATATATATATATATATATATATATATATATATATATATATATTCTGTAAAGTATTAATATTCCAGGAATCTATAAATTTCAAAATGTTTAGTTAATGATTTAAGAGATTTATTATTCTTTTTCATAAGTTGGTAAATATTTTTGCAAGTCAGTGTGTAGAGAGGGCTTTAAATACACTGCAGCAAAATAAATTTTTTATTCATTATAGTATCAAGTTACTTACCGATTGCTCTGCACTATATATTCCAGGTATTAAGTAAGGATAAGTTTTTACAGTTGGGGGACATTAATAGCTGTAAAGCTATTATCTTTACAATTTTCGGATTTTGGAACTATGCAGTAACTTACATTACTTTACGTCTACTTATCATCATTTTTGGCCAAACTTTCCTGCTACCAAAAGATGATCGTTTTCGAAGGGGTGGGCCTCCAGAGCTATTTTTCTTTATTACAACCACCATTGTGATGATAATTACATGATTTTATTTTTTGTTTTTCAATGTGGCTTTCTGCATGGCTAGAGTTTGGTTACAGACACTGTCTGAAGTGACTCAACCGATATCTTCAGAACGATATTGTGGTTCTTTATGAAAACCACATGCAAAGAAAGTATGTGTGTGTTATTTCTTTCAGTTATATGTAACCATTTGGTGTGAAATTACATTGCCCTTAAAAGTTTTATAATTGGAAAAGGAGCAGATATATTATTAATATTGATGCTATATATATATATATATATATATATATATATGTGTGTGTGTGTGTGTAATGCGCTGTACATCACGTAGTGGAGGAGATGATACACCCAAGATTCGCGGGCGCGATTCAACACTTTTGTAGTCGAGGCAGAGGGGCGAGAAGAGACTTGAGGAACACTAAGTCAGGCTTATTGTAATCCGTACATAGGGGAGGAAAAACCCACAGAGAGAGGCATTGAAGGGACTCACAGAACAGAGATGCGACGCATATTTTATTCCAGATTATTCTGCAGACAAATACTATTCAGCAAAACACAGGTATCTTGACAACTGGACACACACAATAGCAACGCCACCGGTCCCTGCAGGGGCGCATTCAGAAAGCAGATTTTACATCGTTATATCGGACAGCAGCGAAACAGCGCGTAAACAGAACACGGTTAATAAGAGAGGCGAGGAAACAGAGCAAGGACGACACCACGACAAGACATCGAGAGACAGTAAAGTGTATGCCGAAAACTTTTGCAGAAGTTTATAAGGTGTAGGGGTACTGACCGCGGGGAAATCTTTTTATTGGCTAGAATTGGGCATCTGACTTGATTACATAAGGGTCGCATGATGTTCCGAAAAGCGCACCGTGGCGAAAACATCAAGTGGTGTTGATTCGTGTTTTAAAAATATCTTTAATGCGCGTGCACTAAGGGAGAAATTAGTTAGTTAATTCGTTTATTTGATGGTCGCAATTTGCGAAAAGGGACTTTCCTTTATTGAAAAGGGAATAATTTAAAATACGCGTTAAGAAAATAAGGTGGGGTGAAACAGTTAATGATGATGGGGCATTATCATCACACACACACACACACACACACATATATATATAAATATCTGTGGCTTGGTACAAGAAGTGCCTAAGTCAGTTTTCTCCAAGATGACTATGTTTGCTTATGTCTCTTTAAAAAAATATTATTTTCAATGTAAGAAGTACCCAAGTCTGTACACTGGACAGACATCGGACAGACTTGGGTACTTCTTACATTGAAAATAATATTTTTTTAAAGAGACATAAGCAAACAAAGTCATATTAGAGAAAACTGATTTGGCAGTTCATGTACCAAGCCACACACACACACACACACACACACACACACACACACACATATATATATACATTTAAGATTTTTCTGCCGTATTCTAAGTATGTACTATAAAAGCTGTTTATCAATTTTTAATAATTTATTCATTAATATTACTTCTGATGAAAATATTTTCCTAATCATAAACAATCGAATCAGCATAAATAAAGATGTGTGTATATCGACACCTGAAAGAAGAAAAAAAAATTCCTGGAACTAAAAGAATTTTTTATTTTTATTTCTACACCGTATGATTATATTTTGAATTAACTGTATGTTCTCTTTTCTAAATTCTTCCCTCCCCCACCCACCCAACAATAAACGCACCTTTATTTGAGACTATTTTAAAAGCCTGCGAAGGAACATTCGAAAGAGATGTTTTCGTAATATATATTCTTCCGCCTTCGCATCGAACATGCTTGAAACCAGCTTACGGTAAAAAATCTGAAAAGGAAATGTGGCGATAGATATTGTCACTTGATGCACGAAACACATTTTACGGAAAGCAACCGATGTTCGACAACGACAAACGAAAGGCTCTTATCGTGGGTTGTTTCGTTAGGAGCGTTAATAATTTACAGTCATCAACAGCTCAATAATTAATGCTTGTAATTGATTGTCGGTCGTTAAAACAATCTAAGAGATCCCAAATAGCCATCAACGAGAAGCAAACATCGGTAATTAGTGTCAGTACCATTGAAACAGCCATTTCTTCTTTTTTATATATACAGTAGAGTCCCGATAATCCGAAATGATTGGGACCGGATCCTTTTCGGATTAACGAATTTTTCGGATTAAGCGAAATCATTCTTAAAATATACTTAAATTGCATAATAATATGTGATTACATAAATATTACATATTTCGTGTGATTACACAGTTTATTTTATACGGTCTGTCCAAACATTACCAAATCTCTGGACGCAATGGGTGATAAGAGAGCGGAACGCTGCCTAGTACAGTACAGTAGAGTGTAAGTTGTTCGTACAGTACAGTCTAAGATGTTTGACGATCAGTAGATTGTTGAAATGGATTTGAAAGAACCTGTCAACGTCTCAGACGAGAGTGAAGGTGAAGCAGACGTTGACAGCGAGCAGAGGGTATCCCACTCAGACGTCGGGGCTGCATTTGATGTAGCGCTACGTAATTTGGCGTAATTTGGCTTCAAGGGAGGGGTACTCTTCTCTTCGACAAAAAAATTTAACAGATTTTTTTCAAACCAATGTAGTTCAGTAATAATTAGTTCAGTACACTGTCTAACTTTGAATTTTCTTGTAATTTTCAGAAATATACTTTATATTACTAAGTATCACTGTGGTTTTATTGTAACCTTAGTTCTTTTTGACTCTTGGTTTCGGATTAAGCGGACTTTCGGATTACCGAAGTTCAGATTATCGGGACTCTACTGTATAAACCGAAAATGATCGGAAAAAATGTTGTTCTTATTAATTTAGCTTGAATTCTGTGGGAAGGGAACGTCTATTTAAGGCTCAATGTCTGTTCTAAAGCCCTTTCACCTGTTGAATGTATGTACACACTCAGATATGCACATGCATGTACATAACAAAAGAAATAAAATGTTTCAGGTAGTCTCTTCTAACGAAACTACCGCGGGTTATTAACGTAGGATGACTTATCGTTGCTTAGCTCTTTTTTCTTTCTTTTTTTAAACGCATTTTGGAACTTTTCTGTTTAACTGTTTACTGCTACTGGGTTTGGCGCGCTTCCAAAATTATAACTCGCGACGGACTCTGAATTTTTTCTTTCCGGAGGACCGTTATTGAGGAATGTAATCCTACGTTAAAAATGGAAGTTATTTGAAGGGAAAACTATCATATGTAATTTAGGCACATAGGGAATAAGCATTTTAGAGCCCCTCTTTCTTAGTGATGCAAATTTTCATTTGGGGAAAACTGTTACATCAGTGAATACGCTGTAGAGCCAACACTGGCTGTGATACTGTCGGTTATCCAGTGTGACAAAGACTATGGGAAAAGTAATAGACTCCTGGTGTTGTTAATGCCTCATATGTAAAACTAGCTGAAAACCCGCCCTTCGCTAATTAAATACAATGGTCAATGTATGCAATTAATGCCAATATATATATATATATATATATATATATATATATATATATATATATATATATATGTATAATAAATACGACGATCAATGAATACAATTGATGTAAAATATATATATATATATATATATATATATATATATATATATATATTTATAAAAAAATCGTAAGAGATATTTTTGTAGACAAAATAATCTTGCTTGCTCGTCTTAACTTTTTACGTTGTTTGTTGATGTAATCTTCCCATGATGCCTTAGCTGTTGTTGTAATATTCCTGATGCCCAAGATGCCCTGGATTGTATAGAAAACCGATTGTGCCTGCCTTTGCTGTTGCTTGTGGAAAACGGTAAACCTCCATTCATTTTCTGTAAATATCTCATCATCATTTTTGCCTTCTTTCTTACTGAATAGAAGTTGATGCTTTTAACTGGAAGAAAAAATAGTATTTAATTGTACCTGCTGTCTGCATTCAGGGCAGCCCAGAGGAGAGGGCAACTGGGGCACTTTGCCCCAGGCCCCCAACTGCCAGAGGGCCCCAAAAAATTTAAAAAAAAATTATTTATTAGATTTCCTCAGAAAATATAACAAGCGAGCAGTGCAATGAAATATAATAATTATGTTAATCATTCATGTAATAAAATTTTTAGTATGAGTAATTTAATTTGAATGTGTGTTTTCATCTCTTTGCATTTTTTATTTTTCTTGGGGCCCCCAACAGAAGTTTGCCCCAGGCACCGTAAAGTCTCTGGGCGGCCTTGTCTGCATTAGAAGATTTTCTAGCTTTTAACCTTTAGAACAACAAGGATTGTTTTTTAATCGATTTAATATATCTGATATATATTTTTGACATGGCTTTTGGCATTAGAAACCTATGGAAAATGACAGCACAAACAGGTTTGAAGATGGCTCGATCTGTGAGGGTGAGATGAAAGATTGGTAAGAACTTCGTGAGAAAGAGCAGCTATTTTGAGTGTTACGATCGGGTACCGTTCCATAATTATCTGCTCCTTTCCTTGCAAATATTCATCTAATCATCGACGGTATAGAAAACATTTCGGTGCCATTCGTGGCTTCCCTGAATCCAACCTTCTCATTCTCAGATATAGCTAAAATAAGGTGATACGACTAGCCTGTTTAGTTTCCCTAAAACTCTCGTAGCTGATTATTTGTTTTTTTATCTTTTATCCAGGTCTCACCACCAACAGCATAATGAGCAAATGGAAAAATTTACTGGATTTATGTCAAGGACTTCAGTTGGGACCAGCCCTGTCCCTATGCCCCCTGATTGTCATCACATACTGTAGTAAAAACAGCCCCAAGATACAAAGATAAGTTCCTAAAAATGAGCCTTACACCTGACTTATGCTCTTAAGGTTGTTATGTACTAAGAAAAAAAAATCGTATTTCCCTTTTCCTCTTCTTGCAGACTCTTGTGGTGGGAGGAGTCCAGTTGACAGTTCGAGAATTCCACCCCTCTTAGGATTGACATCTTGAGGGATTGTAATGGCTCTCTCTCTATAGGGAGGTTAAGCGCTGCCCCCAAATTTTTTATTTGAAATATATATTTGTCAACTATTTACAGGTACATAAATGCTGATAATGAAATAAAATTGGTATTGTCAGATAGCCTGAACTTTTCTGCAAAGCGCTACAGGATTTATTTTATAAATTTCATCCACCGAAGGAATTTACGAGCGTTTAAAACACACCATACCAGATTTTTCCCCGAATAATTTAAATTTTAAACTATTACTTGCATTTAAAAAAAACGAAAAATGTACACAAATGTAAAATTTCTTTCTCTATGACGGAGTACAAATTTTTTTTTAAATCTTTGAATCCAAGTCGGCAATCCGTGGACAAATTTTCTCCATAGGTTAACATTGAGGTGAGCGAATCCAATGGGGTTTATACATAGCAGCCTTAAGTGCGTGTTTTTAAGGATCTCTCTATTGAAAGATTAACAATATATTGTTAATCGGGTTGGAACTTTAAATATTTATTTCGGAGTGTAAGGATTTTTTCAATGTGGGTAACGGGGTATACGGGTGTCGTGTCATAGGGAATACTTCAGTTTTTTTTTCTTTTTTAAAGGAAGAATGTGAATTCCCATATAGAGTTCTTAGAACGTTTGATTCTTTCATAAAATCTGTAAGTTCGAAGACTTTTCTGTACTTGGGGTTTTCCCTAAGACTCAGAAACATGGAATTAAGGAAATAGTTGTGTACATGTTCTTGCTCTTTAATACTAAAGTTCCATATTGGGCATAAATTATAATGGCTCTCTCACATACCTGAAAAACAACCTGCCGACTGGGGACTTGAACTTGAGATCTCCTCTAAAACTAAACTCATGGCACAACAGTCCGCTGTGGACCAAGCCCGGCGGTTCCTATCTCCGCTTTCTTGACCGTGAGCTTGGGGTGCCATACAGCATATGTCTCAGTCAGGTGGTCAATCTGACGTGAGACCCTCAGAATTAGTTCCCAAGCATGCTTGGTCCTTATTTTATCGACCCACTCAAGGGATGAAAGGCTGAGTCGATCTTGCCCAGCCACAGGATTGAACCCTGGATTTGTGGTGTGGCAGCTTGAAGCTTTTAACCACTACGCCACCGGACGCTCGAGATCTCTTTTACTCCAAACAAAACTATTATATTTCTCAGTCGTACCAGGCTATGATGTTTACTAATGAACAGGCTAGAGACAAAGGTTGACAAAGTTTTTTTTTATCTGTTGTAAGTAGATCCTAAAAATAAAGTACAGGGGACCCTCCTATAACACGGTAGAAAGGTTCCTAGAAAATGCCGTGTTTTGTGAAACCGTGTTATATGAGACCCAGAGACAGTACAAAAAAGAGCGTTACGTTCCGAAAACTTATTAAAAACAAACATTTTTTTAAATTCCATATAAGAAACTTAATTTTTATTTAAAATTTAAATGTATGTATAACACAAAACGACAAGAAACAAAACATATTATTTTTATTTAATGCGACATTAATTTATTAAATGTCTTCCTCATCACTGCTAAGTACAATCAAACGAGAACATGTTTTCGGTTGAACGATGACACCTTCACTTTCAGAACCTTTTCTTCATTTAGATTTTTTGCACCTTCTATCCTCTTTAAAAAATCTGTAATTTTGGTTTGTTTACTGGTTTTTACAAGGTCATTGTATATTTCACGGCATAGAGATAGACAATTTTGCAGCTCCCTTTTGAATTTTCGGCTTCTTTCAGCGGAAGGGTCTGCATTCAACAAAAATGATTCAAGATTTTCAGCCAAGCTTAGGCCTTCTTGCAATTTTATAGAGTTATAAATGAATAAATTATAATTTGTTTATACATTTTCATGTAAAGCCACTATAGTTCATTATTCCTTCCCGTCATTATTTTAAGGTAATTTCGTTTTTAAATGTGTGAAACAAAAATCATGATATCTAGTGGTGTAGAAGTACAGTGTTGTACAAAGGTTTTCGCAATTTTTTAATCGTGTTAGAGCGAAACCGTGTTACAGGCGACAGTGTTAAGCTATGTCCACACTATTGCGCTTTCGGGTTCGATTTCGCTTTCGACATGTCGCACGGAGAGAGAAATGTGAAGCATGCTCAGAGCGATGCTTCACCACCTGCAAATTCCAGGACAGCGCATGCGCCGCGATAGAGCATGCGATATCGCAATTGTATCCAACCCGAGTGGATTTTCATGCTGAATTCCATGCGTTTTTGTATTATCCAAGGCATTTTTCAAGCCAGTGTTCAGAATGTCGCAGTCTTCGGAAGAAATTTTAAATTTTATTGATGATTACAGAAATTTACCGGCATTGTGGGATGTCAACCACTCCGTATACACAAATAAAATTATTAATGCATTTAATACATTTAAAATAATTAATTAATAATAAATAATGTGCATTGTTTTAAAATAAAAACTAAATGTATTTTTAAACAAAGCAAATTGAAAAAAAATTTGAAAACTTGTACTATATCATTGAAATTTTCTTTCTGAAATACAGGGAGAAGATTTCAAAAATATGCATCAGCTAATTTGTTATTATAAAAATACTGAATAAAAAATTCCCCATAGCTTATCATAGGAATTAAAAACCCACTTTGAAAAAAAAATAGATGTTTTAGTATTATAAAAGCAGGTTACAACCTGAATTCACGTTTTGCGTGACGTAATTTTCCCCCCCATGTCATGCATTGCTTGCATCCAAATGCGTATGATCTTGCATGTATCATTTTCATTTGAAGCTAAATATCATCGACACATTTTAAATGTAGGTATTTTTTAGTCCGTCATGGTTTTCTCGTCGTGTTCTTCATTTAACCCCATATTAAAGAAAAATGAACGATTTTCATTAGTAACAAAATATACTTCTTAACTTCTTACATATGTAGAATTTGTTTTTTTATATTTGAAAATCCAAAAGTAATTCTTCATGGCCCGCTTTGCTCAGAAAATAAGTAAATGTCTCGGTTTAATTCTTTACTTTATATTAAAGAGATTACTTACTCTCTCTCTCTCTCTCTCTCTCTCTCTCTCTCTCTATATATATATATATATATATATATATATATATATATATATATATATATAGTATTATTAGCTAACGATTTTTCTTGAGTATTCTGTAGACTTCAAAAGTAATATAAATGTTCCTTTTATTCAGAAATAAATTAATATACCAGTGTAATTTTACACTATATATTTAAGAGATAAAATCTTAATAACGAGCAATATTCTACCGTTTTCTATTCTTAGTATTTGCTTGGTTTTATTACTTAATAAACAAAGTTATAAATTGTAGTTCTATTTCTAATAACTTGGCATATAAAAAAACAGCTCTTTTCTATATTCCGTATCACCAGTTATTAATTTCTCTATCAAACTACATTGATGTAGAACCTATGTGTATGCGCGCGCGCGCCCCCACACCCACACCCACACCCACACCCAAAAAACTCAGACAAAATTAACAGACTTTATCAGTAATTAAATTTAAGGACGCATGTGGTAATGTATGCATAAAATTACTTGTTTTATTGAATGCGATAATGTCATTAAAATTCATTAATTTTAAAATAATTTTTTTTAATTGAAAATACAGTGTATTCCCGGAAAATGTTTTGTTTTATTCTTGTTTTCCTTTCACATTTCTGTTTGATGGGTAAGATATATAAAACAAATAGACATCAATTTACAAAATAAAGGTGTGATCAATTACTTTTATTAATAGTATTTAGTGTTTATGAATTTAAAATCTGTTTTGTGTAGTTTAAAGTATTTTAAAAGGTAAATCTCTATTTAACGAATTTTCCATATAACGAACTTTTTTTGGGAATTTAGCGACTTCGTTAAATAGAGGTCCGACTGTATATATATATATATATATATATATATATATATATATGTGTGTGTGTATGTGTGTGTGTGTATATATATATATATATATATATACATATGAATGATAAATATGCAAGTAGAGGGATTATACATATTTATATACAGAGCACCGTACCAAAATTGTAGTCTATTCTTATTGCACATTTCTTGTTGCTTTACGTAAAAATAGTGATCACCTTATAAACTCCGCGAAATCACAAGAAACGACGCAGCAGTAACCGTCCGACTCTTCCATCTCGTGAGGCATGAACTGTCGAATAAATGTGGACAACAAATCGAATGCGTCTAGAGGCAAGTAGTATAAAAATGACAGTTCCGCGCCAAGGATTAGAAGGATTAAGGGGAGGGGCTTAAAGTGGGCGGAGCTAACTGAGTGACGTGGACCAATCAGAGTGCAGCTGGCCACCTGGCGGTCGATTTGGACCAATCAGGAGAGGGCAGCGCTGCTATCGCCCCCTAGCGGGAAAACCTGGAACCTTGTAGTTCAGCAGAATCTTGAAGAGAGTATGTGCTCCGCGGAGCGCCACCTATAGGTCAAATAGGGAACTAAATTTCGTACAAGGATTGGAGGTCAGGGCATATTTTTTTCAGTGCTGCCATCTGCTGGTTAAATAGGGAACTACATTTTTGGGACTTAGAAATTTTTTTAAAAGTATTTTCCATGGGAATTGAACCCGTTAAGGAAATATTACCTGACTACTTTTAGCGACGTAATACCGTTACGCTATGAATCGTCGGAAGTTCAGTGAATTATATTCTATAACAGAGAGAATATTTTTATGAATTTACTAGAATTAATTATCAAAAATAAATATAACGTCATCTATTGTTTAAAAATGAAACTTAGAAAATTTAATACAAGGTTTTGAGTATATTTTTCAAAACTTTAAATATTTTTAGTCGAATTCTAACTTAAAATATATATTATCAACTTAGTAGTTCAAAAAAAGGGCTTATTTTCAGGACATTAAAATTGTTTTGCTATGTTTTTTAACGTGATATATAATTTTACATAGATACATTCGCTAAATAATACAAAATAATAATAAATTTGTACATAGATAGGCTAAAACGAATATTTTTTCTTTTACTTTAAATTTTTTTATTAGGTTTTTAAACTTAAAACATATTATCAATTTAATAGTTTGGAAAAAGTATTTATTACAGAACATTCCATACTAGTATGAAAAAAAAAATGAGAAATATTATTTGAACATTGAAAAAAACATTCCATGAAAGGTAACAAGGGATATTTTTACACATGAAATTATTTACGACAACCCTTAAGTTTAAAATATCTTTAATTTTTCTTAAGAATATTACTTTGCAATATGATATAATTTAGATAGAGCTTTGAAACCATTGTAACATTTAGTATAGAAAAAATTATTATTTGATCTTACCTTGAAAAACATTCCATGAAAGCTAACAAGGATATTTTTACGCATAAAATTATTCAGAACAGCTGTTAAATTTAAAATATCTTTAATTTTCATGCTAATATCAATTTCAAGTGTAATATAATTTAGATATATCTTTAAACCCATTTAAACATAACTTGAAGACTTTAAATTATACAATTACCATCCAGAACCTGAAACTTAAAAATGTATGCGTCAATTTGATTATCTTTATACAGTTTATGTACTGTTTTAAATGTATTTTTTATACCTTAAATGCTTTTAACAGATAAACAAAACTTGAAAACCATAAAGTAAAGGCGTGCTTAATACATTGAGAAATCTAAAACCTATATCTAACTTTGACTTAAGCGTATGCTTTCTTCTAATGCACATACTAAAATGTCATACTAAAATTAAAAAACATTTTATAGAGATAAAGACTTTTGATAGGGTTTAAACATAAAATGACTTTGTTATCTTTAAACACATTTAAACATAACTTGAAGACTTTAAATTATACAATTACCATCTAGAACCTGAAACTTAAAAATGTATGCGTCAATTTGATTATCTTTATACAGTTTATGTACAGTTTTGAATGTATTTTTAAACCTTAAGTTCTTTTACCAGATAAACAAAACTTGAAAACCCTGAATATCCACTTTATCATGTTTAAAACATTCACATAAGTTAACTTCACTTTAGAAGTACGCATAAAATTATTCAAACAAAGTGAGAATTCCCCAGTAGGGTTATTTTTTCCTTTTAATATTAGAAATAAAAACTAAAATATGATTCAATCTTGATAATTCTTTAAATTAAATATACATATCATAACAATCCATACTATTAAATCTGCAAGAGAAGGTATCAAATTTGTCTCGCGATGTTAATAGAGAAGATTCTTACATTATCATAAATAATACAGACTTTATTATTTTTAGAAGATATTTACATGAGTTCATTTTAGAAGTAATTGAATCAAGGTTTGAATCCTACAGCAGTAAGGGGTATATGCAAACATGAAGACTTTAAATAATACAATTTCCATCTAGAACCTGAAACTTAAAAATATATGTATCAATTTAAGTATCTTTATATAGTTTATGTACAGTTTCGAATTTATTTCAAACCATAAGCATTTTTAAAACTTTAAATCTATGTTATAAGTTAAGACGCTTACTAAAATTAAAAACATTTTATAGAGATAAAGACTTGAAAGATAAAATTTGCAAGTTTTAATCCTAAATATTATATCTTATCCAGAAATGTAGACTATTAATATATGATTTTTAACCTTACATGCTTTCAACGATTATCTAAATTGCGATATAATGTTAAATTCCACAGATTTTAAGATATCTATTTAACCTAAGATGTTTATAAATCCTACCTAAATTGAATAGTTTCTGCATAACAACATAAACTGCGTAAACAACAAAATATTAACTTAATTTACATAAGAACATAAGATTTCCTTTTTGATAACAAAATTATACATATTGCTAAATTAAAATTCTTGGTATACTTTCATATAAGATAGTTTTCTACATACAAAGTAATAGTTAGAATTAAAATTACTATTAATTCTAATTTTAACATGAAAAAACGTATACGTTATAAAACTTATATAATAAAATAGGTCTTTGAAAAATATTCTATAAAAAGTAATAAAACATATTACGGAAACTTTAAATTAATTTATGTTAGACGAGATCATCTTAAGCATTTAAATAGTTTTTCAAAACATGATTTAAATAAATAATATACACTTTTTGATCAACAAAATTGAATAGTGAATCCTTTGCTTTCGAATGGGTAATTACAATAGTTCTACCAAGATATGCAATTTTATATGTCGATAAAGGTAGTTTAACTTCACAGTTATAATCTTAACAGATAACAAAACCATAAATAGTTAACATTTTTACATGAAATATAGACTTATTTTTACTTAACTTTAGGAAATTGCAATATTTATTGAAATATAGACACGTAAAATGACTTTCAACCGTTAAAAGTTTTTGCAAGAAATCTAACAACACTTTAAAAAGTATATTTCTTCTTCAAACATATATAAAAGCTTTTAATATTAACACAAAACTTAAACAATTTTATCTAAATTCATTCAAATATATATTTTAACTTAACGCTGTATAATAAAATTGTATAGACCTATAATATTTGCATTGAAAATTGTTTGATTCTAAAATTTCTTCTTTAAATAAGAGATTTTAATATTCACACAGCATTTTAAATAACATGTTTTACTAGAAAATAAATTTTCAAAACGTGCATAAACTTACATGGCCTTGATGCGATGCCGAGGGACCTGTTTGAGAATCCGTTATAGGCCTGGCTTCTTCATTATTCCACGTCTGCTGCGAATTAGCCCATTCGTCGGGCATTTCAGCAGCGTTAATTATTTCCCATAGTTCTTGAGCAGGAATATCAAAATTAATAAACTGAAAATTAAAATTATTATTAGTTAAATATCACATAATTACATTTCAGCATTATTAAAGATATGAAATAAATATAGCACTTTAATCTTTATACATTATTAAAAATATAATTAATCTTTTACACATTATTTAAAAAATAAAAGTCAATGAACTAAAATGATTAAGATTGGTTTTAGTTAATAATAAAATATATTTCAGCATTATTAAGAAATATCACTTTAATCTTTACACATTATTAAAAATATAATTAATCTTTTACACATTATTTTAAAAAATAAAAGTCAATGAACTAAATTGATTAAGATTGGTTTTAGTTAAATAATATCTATGCATTGTTAAAGTTAATAATAAAATATATTTCAGCATTATTAAGAAATAACACTTTAATCTTTACACATTATTAAAAATATAATTAATCTGTTAGACATTATTAAGAAATAAATATAATTCAACTTTTACAGATTATTAAGATAACATATTTATCTGAAAAGATTATATTATACTTTAACATAGGGAATAAAGAGAAGAATATAATACATTAGCATCTTCGAACTGCTTTTCAATGTCCATCTGAAATAAAGGTTTAAAAAATATTAGCATTTATCAAACATAGAAATTTTATTATCCATTTAAAAAATAATTATTCCATGCTAAGTTAATAGTGATTTAAGTTTTAAAATTATCCATCTTAATAAGTTTAAAATATTGATTTAATTAACATTGATTCAAGTTAAAATTATTTCGTATCAATTTAAGTTTAAAATATATCAGTTTAAAATATTGATTAAATTAACATTGATTCAAGTTAAAATTTATTTCGTATCAATTTAAGTTTAAAATATATCAGTTTAAAATTTATAAAATACTTACTTGATTATCCATGTTAGAGCTCATCTTGAAATTTTTCTTGGTAACGTGCAAAGTAACAGCTAATTACAAAATGGCTGACCCACGTTAGTTAATCTTGATTATCAGCGATAAAAGTTCACTAAAAGTCGAAGTTAAAGTGCATACATTTAACCTGAAATGAATCTATGATAAGATAAATAATTATTTTACTATCATTTAAGGAATCGTTCACGCTCCTTTTATTTAATTTGTCAAGAGTTGGCAACAATTCTACGTTGAGTTACATTCCGTTATCTTTGTTTGTTTTAGTAAACAAGACTTAATCAGTATCTTTAGTCGAAACTGTTGAAAAACAGGAAGTGTAACATCAGATAAGATGGCTAATCAAAGTTAAACAATTGATACACGTTTTGCTAACCAAAACTTTATTCGATAGGTTAATTTTCAAATCTGAAACAAGCTTTGCTAACTGCTAATTCAGTTTATTAATGTTGTTAATAGAGTTTTTAATAACGAAGTTGTTCGATTAATGCTTGCAAAACTGCAACTACTAAGTTGATCGAATATATATTAAATTGTATTAAGTTAAAATTCTAGTTTTCACATGAAAAAACATTATGCAACATAAGTATTAAAATTAAGTCTTTGAAATATTCTATAAAAAGTAATGAAATATACTATGGAGACACTTACCCATTGTTGCTAAGCTTGGCATTAATTAATAAAATAATTATAAAGATCTATTAATAATACTTTGAAATATTCTATAAAAGGTAACTTAGAATAATTTTTAAACATGATTATTCTATAAAAAATACAATATTATCAGTAACAGCAGCAGATAGTATATTCAAGATTATTGAAAACAACGTAACAGAGAATAAAATTTTAGATTATAAAGCAACAAAGGCTAATTTTCAAATGTACACTGTCAACCTCTACTATCAGTATTTTACGATTCATTGAAGTGGAAGTTATAGTTAAGTTCTTATTCTCACTTAACATTTTAATAACTTAAAAGTTTAACGTTGTATTGTACAACCGACACTCATCAGAATAATATAAATTGCTAGTAATCTTATCTAATGACGAAATAAAATAAACTATGAGTCATAGAAACTTATCTTATCTGATATAGTGATTCATTAGACAAAAAAAAAAAACCTTAAATTCAGTCGCTTGCTAGATTTTCAATCGGAGAGGGCTGTTTTAGAGTGCTTGTGCTGTTTATCTGTCAGATTATGAAACCTGCATTTAAAAAAATGAAGGAACAGCTTGTTCCTGAAAAAGATTGGTATGAGCAAAATTATGAAAATACAGATTTTTGCATGCATAATTTTGCTGAAGGAATCTTAAATGTTTTAAAAATTGAACAGAGAAAAAAAGAAGTTAATTGCTTCGGCCCATCAATGATAAAATATTTCAATCTTGGATGTAATATTCTTGGATGTAATGTTTTTGCAACTGTCCACATGCATATCAGTGGTGCAGCAGTCCACATCACTAAATTTAAAGAAAGTCACCTACATAAACTTCAAAGGGAAAAAGGAGTGCCAATGCATGGAGATACCTGGATTGAATTTAATAAGAAACTTCCTACCATCTCAACTGAATATAAAGACACTTCATGTATTGCAAACAACGAAATAATCGCTATTATAGATCAGGAAGTGTGTATTCTACAGGGGATGTATCGCATGAAAAATGCTAATTATGACTTAGATTCCGGAATTAAGTTGAATAGATATGAACTAAAACAACTTTGTGATTATGCTTCAGACATTACAGACTGTGTCGAACACACAATTTTATGTCGTACTTTACCACACATTCTACAAGAAAATATTGTCGATTCCATCTCCGATTGTTTTAAAGAACATTGTAATGTAGATGATGCGCTTGAAAATTTTTTCAGATGTGTTAAACAAGAACTGTTTAATGTATGTCATAAACTGTTTAAATGTGAAGGATGTATTATGAACCACCCCTCCCAATATCAACATTTGTGTCTAAAAAGCAGTGCTTTAGAAAAATATAAGAGTCTTGGTAAAATACCAATTTTTCATATAAGTATTCAAGATATTGTTAAAAATATATGTGATACATATTGTACATGTGCATACATTAATACTGAAATTTTTAAAAATCTTTGCGTCGATGATTTTAAATACTATTTCGAAAACGGAATAGTTAAAGTGTAAATACTTTTGGATTATTCTAATGATTTGAAATTTCACTCTAAGGAATATCTTCAAGAATTGTAAGAATTGTTTTAGATATGTTAAATAAAGGTTGCTTTAAGGATGAATTATTCCATTTTTTTATGTCTATGTGTGTTTTAATGTAAATGATGTCTTAAAAATTATTTAATGATATCAAAAAATATTTATTATAATTTAAAGATATATTAATAATTTTTAAGATATCATTTACATTAAAACACACATAGACATAAAAAATGGAATAATTCATCCTTAAAGCAACCTTTATTTAACATATCTAAAACAATTCTTACAATTCTTGAAGATATTCCTTAGAGTGAAATTTCAAATCATTAGAATAATCCAAAAGTATTTACACTTTAACTATTCCGTTTTCGAAATAGTATTTAAAATCATCGACGCAAAGATTTTTAAAAATTTCAGTATTAATGTATGCACATGTACAATATGTATCACATATATTTTTAACAATATCTTGAATACTTATATGAAAAATTGGTATTTTACCAAGACTCTTATATTTTTCTAAAGCACTGCTTTTTAGACACAAATGTTGATATTGGGAGGGGTGGTTCATAATACATCCTTCACATTTAAACAGTTTATGACATACATTGAACAGTTCTTGTTTAACACATCTGAAAAAATTTTCAAGCGCATCATCTACATTACAATGTTCTTTAAAACAATCGGAGATGGAATCGACAATATTTTCTTGTAGAATGTGTGGTAAAGTACGACATAAAATTGTGTGTTCGACACAGTCTGTAATGTCTGAAGCATAATCACAAAGTTGTTTTAGTTCATATCTATTCAACTTAATTCCGGAATCTAAGTCATAATTAGCATTTTTCATGCGATACATCCCCTGTAGAATACACACTTCCTGATCTATAATAGCGATTATTTCGTTGTTTGCAATACATGAAGTGTCTTTATATTCAGTTGAGATGGTAGGAAGTTTCTTATTAAATTCAATCCAGGTATCTCCATGCATTGACACTCCTTTTTCCCTTTGAAGTTTATGTAGGTGACTTTCTTTAAATTTAGTGATGTGGACTGCTGCACCACTGATATGCATGTGGACAGTTGCAAAAACATTACATGCAAGAATATTACATCCAAGATTGAAATATTTTATCATTGATGGGCCGAAGCAATTAACTTCTTTTTTTCTCTGTTCAATTTTTAAAACATTTAAGATTCCTTCAGCAAAATTATGCATGCAAAAATCTGTATTTTCATAATTTTGCTCATACCAATCTTTTTCAGGAACAAGCTGTTCCTTCATTTTTTTAAATGCAGGTTTCATAATCTGACAGATAAACAGCACAAGCACTCTAAAACAGCCCTCTCCGATTGAAAATCTAGCAAGGGACTGAATTTAAGGTTTTTTTTTTTGTCTAATGAATCACTATATCAGATAAGATAAGTTTCTATGACTCATAGTTTATTTTATTTCGTCATTAGATAAGATTACTAGCAATTTATATTATTCTGATGAGTGTCGGTTGTACAATACAACGTTAAACTTTTAAGTTATTAAAATGTTAAGTGAGAATAAGAACTTAACTATAACTTCCACTACAATGAATCGTAAAATACTGATAGTAGAGGTTGACAGTGTACATTTGAAAATTAGCCTTTGTTGCTTTATAATCTAAAATTTTATTCTCTGTTACGTTGTTTTCAATAATCTTGAATATACTATCTGCTGCTGTTACTGATAATATTGTATTTTTTATAGAATAATCATGTTTAAAAATTATTCTAAGTTACCTTTTATAGAATATTTCAAAGTATTATTAATAGATCTTTATAATTATTTTATTAATTAATGCCAAGCTTAGCAACAATGGGTAAGTGTCTCCATAGTATATTTCATTACTTTTTATAGAATATTTCAAAGACTTAATTTTAATACTTATGTTGCATAATGTTTTTTCATGTGAAAACTAGAATTTTAACTTAATACAATTTAATATATATTCGATCAACTTAGTAGTTGCAGTTTTGCAAGCATTAATCGAACAACTTCGTTATTAAAAACTCTATTAACAACATTAATAAACTGAATTAGCAGTTAGCAAAGCTTGTTTCAGATTTGAAAATTAACCTATCGAATAAAGTTTTGGTTAGCAAAACGTGTATCAATTGTTTAACTTTGATTAGCCATCTTATCTGATGTTACACTTCCTGTTTTTCAACAGTTTCGACTAAAGATACTGATTAAGTCTTGTTTACTAAAACAAACAAAGATAACGGAATGTAACTCAACGTAGAATTGTTGCCAACTCTTGACAAATTAAATAAAAGGAGCGTGAACGATTCCTTAAATGATAGTAAAATAATTATTTATCTTATCATAGATTCATTCCAGGTTAAATGTATGCACTTTAACTTCGACTTTTAGTGAACTTTTATCGCTGATAATCAAGATTAACTAACGTGGGTCAGCCATTTTGTAATTAGCTGTTACTTTGCACGTTACCAAGAAAAATTTCAAGATGAGCTCTAACATGGATAATCAAGTAAGTATTTTATAAATTTTAAACTGATATATTTTAAACTTAAATTGATACGAAATAATTTTAACTTGAATCAATGTTAATTTAATCAATATTTTAAACTGATATATTTTAAACTTAAATTGATACGAAATAATTTTAACTTGAATCAATGTTAATTAAATCAATATTTTAAACTTATTAAGATGGATAATTTTAAAACTTAAATCACTATTAACTTAGCATGGAATAATTATTTTTTAAATGGATAATAAAATTTCTATGTTTGATAAATGCTAATATTTTTTAAACCTTTATTTCAGATGGACATTGAAAAGCAGTTCGAAGATGCTAATGTATTATATTCTTCTCTTTATTCCCTATGTTAAAGTATAATATAATCTTTTCAGATAAATATGTTATCTTAATAATCTGTAAAAGTTGAATTATATTTATTTCTTAATAATGTCTAACAGATTAATTATATTTTTAATAATGTGTAAAGATTAAAGTGTTATTTCTTAATAATGCTGAAATATATTTTATTATTAACTTTAACAATGCATAGATATTATTTAACTAAAACCAATCTTAATCAATTTAGTTCATTGACTTTTATTTTTTAAAATAATGTGTAAAAGATTAATTATATTTTTAATAATGTGTAAAGATTAAAGTGATATTTCTTAATAATGCTGAAATATATTTTATTATTAACTAAAACCAATCTTAATCATTTTAGTTCATTGACTTTTATTTTTTAAATAATGTGTAAAAGATTAATTATATTTTTAATAATGTATAAAGATTAAAGTGCTATATTTATTTCATATCTTTAATAATGCTGAAATGTAATTATGTGATATTTAACTAATAATAATTTTAATTTTCAGTTTATTAATTTTGATATTCCTGCTCAAGAACTATGGGAAATAATTAACGCTGCTGAAATGCCCGACGAATGGGCTAATTCGCAGCAGACGTGGAATAATGAAGAAGCCAGGCCTATAACGGATTCTCAAACAGGTCCCTCGGCATCGCATCAAGGCCATGTAAGTTTATGCACGTTTTGAAAATTTATTTTCTAGTAAAACATGTTATTTAAAATGCTGTGTGAATATTAAAATCTCTTATTTAAAGAAGGAATTTTAGAATCAAACAATTTTCAATGCAAATATTATAGGTCTATACAATTTTATTATACAGCGTTAAGTTAAAATATATATTTGAATGAATTTAGATAAATTGTTTAAGTTTTGTGTTAATATTAAAAGCTTTTATATATGTTTGAAGAAGAAATATACTTTTTAAAGTGTTGTTAGATTTCTTGCAAAAACTTTTAACGGTTGAAAGTCATTTTACGTGTCTATATTTCAATAAATATTGCAATTTCCTAAAGTTAAGTAAAAATAAGTCTATATTTCATGTAAAAATGTTAACTATTTATGGTTTTGTTATCTGTTAAGATTATAACTGTGAAGTTAAACTACCTTTATCGACATATAAAATTGCATATCTTGGTAGAACTATTGTAATTACCCATTCGAAAGCAAAGGATTCACTATTCAATTTTGTTGATCAAAAAGTGTATATTATTTATTTAAATCATGTTTTGAAAAACTATTTAAATGCTTAAGATGATCTCGTCTAACATAAATTAATTTAAAGTTTCCGTAATATGTTTTATTACTTTTTATAGAATATTTTTCAAAGACCTATTTTATTATATAAGTTTTATAACGTATACGTTTTTTCATGTTAAAATTAGAATTAATAGTAATTTTAATTCTAACTATTACTTTGTATGTAGAAAACTATCTTATATGAAAGTATACCAAGAATTTTAATTTAGCAATATGTATAATTTTGTTATCAAAAAGGAAATCTTATGTTCTTATGTAAATTAAGTTAATATTTGTTGTTTACGCAGTTTATGTTGTTATGCAGAAACTATTCAATTTAGGTAGGATTTATAAACATCTTAGGTTAAATAGATATCTTAAAATCTGTGGAATTTAACATTATATCGCAATTTAGATAATCGTTGAAAGCATGTAAGGTTAAAAATCATATATTAATAGTCTACATTTCTGGATAAGATATAATATTTAGGATTAAAACTTGCAAATTTTATCTTTCAAGTCTTTATCTCTATAAAATGTTTTTAATTTTAGTAAGCGTCTTAACTTATAACATAGATTTAAAGTTTTAAAAATGCTTATGGTTTGAAATAAATTCGAAACTGTACATAAACTATATAAAGATACTTAAATTGATACATATATTTTTAAGTTTCAGGTTCTAGATGGAAATTGTATTATTTAAAGTCTTCATGTTTGCATATACCCCTTACTGCTGTAGGATTCAAACCTTGATTCAATTACTTCTAAAATGAACTCATGTAAATATCTTCTAAAAATAATAAAGTCTGTATTATTTATGATAATGTAAGAATCTTCTCTATTAACATCGCGAGACAAATTTGATACCTTCTCTTGCAGATTTAATAGTATGGATTGTTATGATATGTATATTTAATTTAAAGAATTATCAAGATTGAATCATATTTTAGTTTTTATTTCTAATATTAAAAGGAAAAAATAACCCTACTGGGGAATTCTCACTTTGTTTGAATAATTTTATGCGTACTTCTAAAGTGAAGTTAACTTATGTGAATGTTTTAAACATGATAAAGTGGATATTCAGGGTTTTCAAGTTTTGTTTATCTGGTAAAAGAACTTAAGGTTTAAAAATACATTCAAAACTGTACATAAACTGTATAAAGATAATCAAATTGACGCATACATTTTTAAGTTTCAGGTTCTAGATGGTAATTGTATAATTTAAAGTCTTCAAGTTATGTTTAAATGTGTTTAAAGATAACAAAGTCATTTTATGTTTAAACCCTATCAAAAGTCTTTATCTCTATAAAATGTTTTTTAATTTTAGTATGACATTTTAGTATGTGCATTAGAAGAAAGCATACGCTTAAGTCAAAGTTAGATATAGGTTTTAGATTTCTCAATGTATTAAGCACGCCTTTACTTTATGGTTTTCAAGTTTTGTTTATCTGTTAAAAGCATTTAAGGTATAAAAAATACATTTAAAACAGTACATAAACTGTATAAAGATAATCAAATTGACGCATACATTTTTAAGTTTCAGGTTCTGGATGGTAATTGTATAATTTAAAGTCTTCAAGTTATGTTTAAATGGGTTTAAAGATATATCTAAATTATATTACACTTGAAATTGATATTAGCATGAAAATTAAAGATATTTTAAATTTAACAGCTGTTCTGAATAATTTTATGCGTAAAAATATCCTTGTTAGCTTTCATGGAATGTTTTTCAAGGTAAGATCAAATAATAATTTTTTCTATACTAAATGTTACAATGGTTTCAAAGCTCTATCTAAATTATATCATATTGCAAAGTAATATTCTTAAGAAAAATTAAAGATATTTTAAACTTAAGGGTTGTCGTAAATAATTTCATGTGTAAAAATATCCCTTGTTACCTTTCATGGAATGTTTTTTTCAATGTTCAAATAATATTTCTCATTTTTTTTTTCATACTAGTATGGAATGTTCTGTAATAAATACTTTTTCCAACTATTAAATTGATAATATGTTTTAAGTTTAAAAACCTAATAAAAAAATTTAAAGTAAAAGAAAAAATATTCGTTTTAGCCTATCTATGTACAAATTTATTATTATTTTGTATTATTTAGCGAATGTATCTATGTAAAATTATATATCACGTTAAAAAACATAGCAAAACAATTTTAATGTCCTGAAAATAAGCCCTTTTTTTTGAACTACTAAGTTGATAATATATATTTTAAGTTAGAATTCGACTAAAAATATTTAAAGTTTTGAAAAATATACTCAAAACCTTGTATTAAATTTTCTAAGTTTCATTTTTAAACAATAGATGACGTTATATTTATTTTTGATAATTAATTCTAGTAAATTCATAAAAATATTCTCTCTGTTATAGAATATAATTCACTGAACTTCCGACGATTCATAGCGTAACGGTATTACGTCGCTAAAAGTAGTCAGGTAATATTTCCTTAACGGGTTCAATTCCCATGGAAAATACTTTTAAAAAAATTTCTAAGTCCCAAAATGTAGTTCCCTATTTAACCAGCAGATGGCAGCACTGAAAAAAATATGCCCTGACCTCCAATCCTTGTACGAAATTTAGTTCCCTATTTGACCTATAGGTGGCGCTCCGCGGAGCACATACTCTCTTCAAGATTCTGCTGAACTACAAGGTTCCAGGTTTTCCCGCTAGGGGGCGATAGCAGCGCTGCCCTCTCCTGATTGGTCCAAATCGACCGCCAGGTGGCCAGCTGCACTCTGATTGGTCCACGTCACTCAGTTAGCTCCGCCCACTTTAAGCCCCTCCCCTTAATCCTTCTAATCCTTGGCGCGGAACTGTCATTTTTATACTACTGAGGCATGCCGGGAAGCATAGATTAAAAGTAAGTTGAAAGGAAAGACAAACCGCAAGTCGAAATGTGTTCGAAATTTAGATAAAACCAAATAAATAGAAATAAGTCTTCAAGAAAAAAATCAAGTAATGTAAGAACACTATGTACGGATTTATACTCAACAGATGCATTACAAGTTAGACTGAAAAGAAAAACACCAGTTCTTCGTCTTTATTTTCGATTTGGTGTTAGAATTCATCTCAAATTCCCGTATTTCAAGTCTTAATTCTGTGTTTGCTGTGTAAAAAGTGCCAAGTCCAAAATCGTAGTTTTAAGAAAAACGGAATTGAAAATTAAAAAACGACTTTTGTAAAGTCAGTTTTTTTCAAGTTTAATTATTAATTATCTTTTAAGGGGATGGTGGACCTTTCACAGCGATTTTTGAAATTTTTGCCACAGAGATATGAAACTTTGCTTGTATATTCATTAAAGTCTAACAATATTAAACACCTTATAAAATTTCATAGATATTTTTAAAAAAATATTTTATAATTAAAAAATTGAAATTAAATTACCCTTCTTTAAAATGCTCCTTGCGACTCAATTTTAAACTTTTCCACTTAATTTTGCATTTATATTGCTTATAAATACCTTCTGAACAGAGTTATGTATTTTTTTGTACTTTCGTTGAATAGTTAATTTTCAGGCAATATTTTTATGCTTGTACTCTGAATTTTCTTGAAATTTTTGAACATTTTTACACTTAAGTTAAACTTTGATAACCTTAATGATCTCGAATCCTAAAATGGATATATAACTTTATTTTCATATATTACAAAAGTCTTTATTATAAATTTCACAAACTTTCGTCAAAAATTATGACGCAAGGAGCATTTTAAAGACTTGCAAATCTGGAAATTACTCATTTTGAGAAAAATACATTTAAAACATGTTTTTTCACCTACCTTTAATACTAACTTTTGTAAAGTCACCAAGTTTTCATTTTACTTTTCACTACATATTTTAAATGTATTTCATTCCAGTATTTACATGTTTTTAAAATATTAATACATCCCCCCAAAAAATCCCATTTTTGCTCGATTTTTGGTAATTTGAAAGTCCACCATCCCCTTAAAGTAAATCTTTCTAATTTTATTTTTGTTGAATAAAGAGTGTTAAGTCCTTGATTGGGACGTAACCCCTTTAACACTAGCATGTTTGTGTTTTGTTTCACATATCCCAAATTTTCCCTGATGAATAAAAATATTTAGGTGTGGAATTGGACTTAGCTTTCTGTACCCTGCAGCAGCCCTCGATTTTTCAAACATGCCTGATTTGATAACCCATGTTAGCCCAATTTGGACTTAACACCCTTTGCACAGCAAACACAGAATTAATACACCAAAGAAATAAGCATGGAAACTCTGAAAGAGAAATGCTCGCGATACATATCTCTCATCATTTTAAATGAAATGAAAAAGTCTGAGAAAATAAATTAATAATAAATAGCTGGAATTGCCCTATTCTGGGTAATATGTATCTTGCTGCAAACGAACACGAGAGAAAAAAAGACCTTCGGATGAACTAGTATACATACTTAGGATTCAGTGATGGCATCATGTGATTAATGGATAAGAGAAAAGAAATCTTATTAAATCAGAAATGCAGTGAAAAGATTTCACAATGCTTCCATTTCAGATCTATCTTCTCAAGATAAAAATCACTATCGCGGCGTTTTAAAGCCAAAAAGGAAGTCTTGATGTGCAGATTAATTGCGGAAAATTGTTTTTCACCGAGGTCAACGGAAACTAATTAAGAGACGGAATTTCAATTCAAATGAGCCTTTTCTGGTTTATACTTTCGATAAAGTTCATTCGGGGCCGTTCAAGTATTACGCAAGCATTCAGGACTGGGGGAGGGGAATTCAAGCTATGCTTATTTTTGCTAACAAGGGGGAAGGGGGATCAATGTTTACGTAAGACATAAAACATGCACTTCAAGACAGTGCGCTGCGATGTGCTCCTTCTACATCAGCTCCCCTACCATCCAGTACAGAAAATGAGTTGTTCTGTTTGTAGTGATCGCAAGAGAACATGCTGTGTTTCACTCAGATCCTTCAATAGAGTCGTGTCTTGTTTTAGAGGCTTATGTTTTAGGTTTCCGTCAGGTAATGTCGTCAAATACTGAGAGATCAAAATTATATCAGAAACTTTTCGGAAGTTTCTGAAAAGAAACACGATTACGCCCATTTCTACGAGCCAATGAGCTACTGCGTCCTCATCAAGCTCAGAGTGGAGATGATATAGACCAAGGTGGGCCAACCTTTTTTAGTTGGCGATCGACTTTTCTATAATTTTTTATTCGGCGATCTACTAGTTCTCATTTTTAAAATGGAAAATTAGCCGCTTATCACTAACAGTCCATATATTTATGAAATTATGGCTCGTGATCAACTAAAATCATGTCGAAGATTGACCGGTCGATCGCGATCGACCGGTTGGCCACCCCTGATATAGACAGTGGCTTGATGAAGAACAGGTAGATGACGTGGGAGAAGCCACAGTTCAAGCCAACACAGTACAAATGTAATAATGGATGATTTTGAAGCGTTGGTTAGAGGAACTTGGTCGACAGATTAAAAGTAAATTCTTCCTCAGTACTCTATCTGTACTTGTATTTACTTTTGTATTATACTATTGACGTTCAAAGAATCTAAAAATCCTTTACAGCGTTGATAGGACAAATTCATGTTTGCCAGTGTGGCATACTTGCCCATAAAGACATTCGCACATAACCCGCGAGAATCGTTGGTTGCTTTCAATGGGTACACCGTACAGGTGAACTAACACCACCCCCTGGTACCACATCAATGGCCCTGGAGCCCCCCAGGGACAACATCTGGGGGATCGTACCTTCTCCCACCCTCTCTGACATCACAGGACTTTCCGGTCTCAGGATTTAACGTACCTATATCAAGCCTAGATACGAAGGTATTTAATGGCGTTCGTCAGGATTTCGAACATCTTCAGTTCCAGTCCCAACGCGCTACTACTAAGCTACCTTAGGTCTATGACTCGTTTATTGTTCTGTGTTTTTTCTGTTAATGATTTAATATTTCTCCACTTCGAAAATACAATAAATTTAAGAAATCGATTTGTCTACGAGATAGCGAAGAGATGGTCTTGCGCTAGCAAAAGGGGACATCTGCTTATAAGCGGAGGGAGGGGGTCAAAAATGCTTTCTTAACATCCTTACAGCAATAAAATAGGAGCACGTTATTTCCTTTTCTAATACTGATGGAACGAGAAGCATTAAAATGAGATACCCCCACCCCATTCACAGTTTCATGTTTCAAACTCTCCCCTATAAACGCGGTTTGTGAAAAGATCTTGACACATACTCCGATTCCCAGAAATTGGGCCAGAATGTCCGTAGCAAAAATAATTCCCATTCCATTAACCCATTTCAATAGGCATTTCTTCTACCATTTAGAAAGCCCAGTGTTTGCAGAGCTTAGATGTGTATGACCTCGGGTTCGATTCCCTAGGTGAACTGAGGAACTGATAAATTTGGGAACAAGGCAGATGCAAATTGCCTTGTTCATTCAAAAAGAAAAACCAAAGCAATTTTACCTACCTCTCATGATCTTATCAGTTTCTACGTTTAGTATGAAATCAATCAACAAAATTCTAACATTGACACGACCATCTGTATTAAAAATTCCATTTTTTTTTCAATCCTCGCAGTTAATTCAGTTATTATATTTGAATATTCCATAACTTTGTCGATCATTAAGCATCAGTAGAGCAAAGAAGGCGTTCTCAAATCTAACGTACCCTTGCCGTTTCGTTTTCTTACTTCGTTTATTTGTTTTTCAGTTCTCCTTTACTTCGTTTTAAGATTTGAACTCTGTCATTTCAATAAATTTCATCTCTAAATGGATTAGCTAGGAGCCTATTGTGTTCGTAACCGAGAATTCCGTTCGTCCGAACTTGACATTAAAGATCTCCATTGACTTCATCGAACAAACTCCGATTGATCTTGCTATCTCTTTTTTCTAGCTCTACATTTTACCCTTTCAAATTAAATCTCCGTAAATAGATAAGTGATCAAAAAAGGGCGTTCCGAAACTTGTCGATCACCCACCTCGGTCACGCACTCCTTTCCCATTGGATATGAAACTCGTGACGACTCGCTGCGCCAGACCAATCACGTACGTACGGATTGGACTGGGATTTAGAGGAATTTTTCGAAAATGGTTTGATGCTGCAAATTAGGGTCATGAAAAGTGTCAAAATCGTAATAAAATTCGATTTCCTCACTAAGGAATTTCTAAAAACAGCTCTCGTAGTATTTTAAGGAGGCACGAAAGCATGAATTCGATTTCAAATTGTAAGATTTCGAAAATAGACGCCAGCAGAATCTCTTTTTACGAATTTTTTTTCCGCATTTCGTTTTTTTCCAACATTAAGCAAAGACTATGAGACACTAAGTTAAAATAATTATCCAATCTATTCAAAATGAGTGTTTGTTTATATTTACAGAAAGATAAGATTCAGAACCCACTGATGATATATTCTTCATTTTACGATATCAGTTTTTAAAATAGTTAATGCTCGAACTTTTTGATTTGAAATGATGTCAACATCAATATGAGTGTTTTATAAAAAATTTACATTTCGAATGTATTTCTACGTGAAACAGCTTTCAGCAGTGAAACCCTTTGTATGCAGTTTGCGTTACACATTGATACCCTCTGCATATATACAAGTTATCTTTTTCTTATAGTTAAATGGAAGTGAATTTCCCCCCCCCCCCCCTTAGAGTCATGCTGAGTGTTTGACTTGAAATTTTTTGTTTACCGACCAACCCGCTATTTTAATTAAAATGTGGGCATATAAATAATGAACTTTATGATTTATACTTTTTTACGATTCGCAAAGCTGTGTACAAATCGCTTCTTATCTCCCTTTTTGACCGCAGTCCCTGGATGATAACCTATCAGGCGTAACTTAATATTAAAAAACACGTCTCGTTACAAATTTTGTAACGTTATTAAGTGGACAAGCTTCGTTGCTCCGGATTCGCCCACGCACAGTAAATGAGCAGGCAAGCATGTTGGTGTAATCGTGTGTATCTATCAGCGCACTATCTACGAATATATCAACGTCTATTTCAGTATTCTATATCTATATGTGAGTGTACAAAACGAGGATGTCATGACAGCTGATGAATTTCGAGATAGGTTCGATACCTTATTAAAATGTCTGTAGGACTGCTCTTTTTCCCACGATACCTGAAAATACAGGTAGGCCTATTTCTTGGCTTTTCTTGATTGCACTATAACGTCCTTTAAAGTTTAGCTACGGTAAATGCTCGTTGGACGCCATACGACTCCATTTTCCACCAAACGCTTATTTTTGAGATAATTCAATAGAGACTTTTAATTTTTAATCTGTACGTATGTGTCACTTTATTCCGTTACTATATAATGCTATATATAACATAGTAGTTTGCCTATAAACGTGTTATATCGAGTTTATGATGCCTTAGCCAGGTTATGGCCTAATGGCTAGGGCGCTGATGGCATTCGGTTCAGATCCTGTGGGTTCGAGTCCCACTGTTGGCATGGATGTTTGTAACCGTCCGGAATCGGCTTTAAACTGTAGGCCCCGGTCTAATTAGCCCTCGTGTAGCAAAAATTTGACCGTAGTGCTCCAAACCAAACCAAATCAAACGATGCCTGGGTAAAAATATTCAAAAACAGGTGATAGGTCTGAAATTTGTACTATAAAACAAAAACCTTACTTCAGTAGATGCAACAGTGTATGTTATCTTCCTGCGATAACAACCATCTGAATGGAGAGATGTAATCCTATATAAAACCCGTTAATTGATGTAAAATTACTCATAAAGCAGGCGCGTGATAGATAGAACACGATGAAAATGTTATGAATATTACCAATTATTTAACGTTTTTTTTCCCTCGTTTTCAACAATCGGGTAAACGTGCCCTGACGTAAGTTTAATATCAGAAAGGAGGCTTTATAAACCGAAGTTGCAAAGCATTCTGTAAATAAAATTTTTTTCTGTAAAGCAAGAGACTGACATAGCAAAGCGAGTGAACACAATCGATAACAATTTGCCGCATTTCGGGATTTCCTCGCTTACACTGAACGGTCGAGGATTAACGCTAAATAAATTCATTAAACTTATTTATCTACACTGTTTTATTTCCCCTTAAAGACTCGAAAACAATACTAAGCTTGTAACGCAACCCTTATAAGAGTATTCTGAGATCTAAAGTAGAAGTTTCTCCATTATCTGTACTTATTAAGGCTGCTATGTATTAAGAAAAAAAATCGTATTTCCCTTTCCCTCTTCTTTCAGACTCTTGTGATGGGAGGAGTCCAGTTGACAGTTCGCGAATTCCACCCCCCTTAGAATTGACATTTTGAGGGATTGTAATGACTCTCTCTCTATAAGGGGGTTAAGTGCTGCCCTCAAATTTTTTATTTAAAAAATATATTTTTGTCAACTATTTACAGGTACATAAATGCGGATAATCAAATAAAATTGGTATTGTCAGATAGCCTGAACATTTTTGCACTGCAGGATTCATTTTATAAATTTCGTCCACCGAAGGAATTTATGAGCGTTTAAAACACACTATACCAGATTTTTCCCCGAATAATTTAAATTTTGAAATATTAATTGCATTTAAAAAAAAAACGAAAAATGTACACAAATGTAAAATTTCTTTCTCTATGACGGAGTACAATTTTAAAAAAAAATCTTTGAATCCAAGTGGCTTTGAATCCAAGCAATCCGTGGACAAATTTTCTCCATAGGTTAACATTGAGGTGAGCGAATCCAATGGGGTTAGTACATAGCAGCCTTAAGGCACAGAAAACCCGTAAGCTTGGATAATTCTAATATGGTTTTGTATGAAATAAAGCACTGCGAGGACTAAAAAAAAAAAAAAAAAAACTACATGCAATGATTTAAATAAGCTTTAATTAAAACAATTATATGCTGTCAGTTTTCTATGCGGGGAAAAAAAATCTGTTATACTCCTGTATTTACGAGCCATGTTAGTATCCTTTCACACAGTTAGTGTTTTACTTCTATGCCTTTTTTAAAATTTGTGATGCATGTGTATAATCTGCTCACAGGTAATCGAGGTTCAGAGTAATTTTAAAATGTAAACTTTCGTAGAACCATTAGGTTTTCATCTATTCAGTAAATAATCATAAATGTAAATGTATCTGAGCTTCAACATTAATCCGTCTCTTAAATGCGTCCACTTATTTATTTGTTTATGCAAACACACCACTCTGTTTATAAGCCAACAAGCGTAATGATTACCCCCCAGACATATGCGAACCCTTTAGCGACCCACAGTATAGTCTGACCTCTAATTCTGGGCCTTTAGTATTTAATCAGGACCCTAAACCGATCGTTAGGATCCAACCTTCAATGGTCTTTTTTATTCCACCGCGCAAGCTAATTCGGGGTTGTAGGGAGCCGATGATGGACGTGCTCGTTCCACTGAAACTTAACCTTTGACACTGGATGTGGGTATGGCCCTTGCTTCCGGGTGCAACAACTCTTGGGTGATGGTGGTTGTAGTGCAGAGAGTCTGTCATGCTGTCGATCTATATCAAGGGTGAGGAGTTTCGCCAAGAAAGGTATCATTAGAGGCTTTCGGCACTTGTTCTCGAAGCTTCATTTCGATTTCGAAACTTGCTGGGAGATCAGTGTTAGACTCGAAAAACAATGCATGCCCATTCATCTTAAAGCTGAAGTCAGTTTATGGGAAAATAGCGTACATCCTTTCAATCATGGGAACACTTGTCGCGTGCTCTTCAACAAAGATTCAGAAATGGGGAAAGATAGTTACCCATTTTAGGAGTACAGGTAACTCTCCTATAACACGGTAGATAGGTTCCTAGAAAATACCGTATTGTGTGAAACCGTGTTATATGAGACCCAGAAACAGCTCAAAATAGAGGGGGGGGGGGTTACGTTCTCAAAACTTATTAAAAACAAACATTTTTTTAAATTCCATATAAGAAACTTAATTTTTATTTAAAATATAAATGTACGTATAACACAAAACGAAACGAAACAAAAAAATATTAGTTTCATTTAATGCGACCTTAATTTAATAAATTTCTTCCTCATCACTGCTCAGTACAATCAAACGAGAACGTTTTTTCCATTGAACGATATCACCTTCACTTTCAGAACCTTTTTCTTCATTTAGATATTTTGCACCGTCTATCCTCTTTAAAAAATCTGTAATTTTGGTTTATTTGCTAGTTCTTACAAGGTCATTGTATATTCACGGTATGGAGATAGACAATTTTGCAGCTCCCTTTTTAATTTTCGGCTTCTTTCAGCGGAAGGGTCTGCATTCAGGAAAAATGATTCATGATTTTCAGCCAAGCTTAAGCCTTCTTGAAATTTTATAGAGTTATAGATAAATAAATTATAATTTGTTTATACATTTTCATGTAAAGCTGCTGGCAAAGCCAGCAAAGGGTTTCTTTAAGCCAGCAAAGGGTTTCTAGGAGAATCAACAGCTGCAAGTCATGTTTAAGATTCTTTGTGCATTGTAAAACGTAGTGAAAGGAAATAAGAAAAGGGTCAGCTATAAAATTGGATACGCAGAGGAAGGGTAGATTCAGGAGTTAGCCGGTAATAGAGGTCAGCATAAGAAAAGGCCTTTTACATAAGTTTAAAAGATTGTTAGAAAAGGAAATGTAATGTACGCAATAAAAATATATTTATGGTAAAGAGGGGAAAGTTTAGAAATAGCCGTCGCTCCCATATAAAGGCCCCATAAGAAAGGCTCAGTAGTAAAGTTAGAATCGCGGTTAGTTAAAAGCACCATGATAAAAGAGTTGCGTTAGTCGAAAAAAGCCCCTTAGAATAAGAATTATATTGAAAGGAATTTACGCAACGGTAGCAGTATTGTCGGATCATGGTAAGGAAAAATGTTATAAAACTGACCAGGTGTTAGAAAATAAAATATAAGAAAAATGTAGAAAGGAAAAGGGGAAAAATGTGAAAGATAAGTATAGGTCCAATGAGAAGTGTGATTTTAATAAAAGAGAAATATTAGGGCCACTAGAAAAGGGTTTTTAAGACGTAGGTGGAGATTATATGGAGAAGAAAATATTGTGATTGGAAGGTGGAAACATATATGCAAAAAGTTGAGATGAATATTAAGAGGTAGAAATGAGATTTTGGATATAAGAGAGAGAGTTCAGATATAGACGAGATCCTTGGCGCAGAGAGTGAGTGGCCTTCGGGCCCCGTTCTGGGGTGTATGCAGTTTCCCTTAGCTAGCCGATATTTGGGGTAAGTCAGTCTTTGCACTTCTGTTGTTTGGGCAGTACAAGTTTTTTTCTAATTAAATTTAAATTAAATATCCCTTAAATGATACATACCTTTACATGTTAATCCGGTGAGAACCCAATTTTCCACCCAGCAGATGGTTGCCGTGACCATTCCATTTGATTTCTGTAATCATTTGGGTATTAAAAAGAAAATCTTTTCCTATAAGGATGTTAATTTTTTTTAATGGAGGATATCTGTAGAAAAGAAAATTGACACAGTAAATATTTACCTCTTTTTTTTTCATTAGTTTAAATTAGGATTTTTTTTGACATGCTGTATACTATGATGATACAATTTTTTTATATTATTAATTGTTTTAATTCTTGATCAAATACAAGAATTTAAATTATTTTCTTAATGTGTTTAAAATTGTGAATACCTGTATTGGCATATCGTTATTATTATAAAGTGTATGTGTTTTAACATTTCTTTCAAATTTATATATATATATATATATATATATATATATATATATATATATATATATATATATATATATATATATATATATATATATATATATATATGAAATATCATAGCAATAGGCATCGTTGGAACAGCAGACTGGAACACCTGTAAAGGAATTCTTGGGACGCAGTAAACAAGCGATTGAGTTAACACAGCTTTATTGTCGTTTTATACGTAGTTTCCCCATAGGAAGGGAGCTAGACTTTGTGATACATTCTATGTTCAAACATTATCATGAAGAGCGCGGCTTTTTGCCATGTTCACATTTTATATCGGGAACATACAGAAGACTTGGTGTAAGCAAAAATCCCTATGACGCTATGCTACGTCATGGACTAGGGCGTGTCCGATGATTCTTATCGGTTCAGTCTCCCTAGACAGAGGCTGTTCTAAGTCTATCAGGATATTTCTCTGTCTATAGGGGAACGAAGGGATTAACTACTGCAAACTTTAAGAGCTATTATATCATCATTAGAAATGGAGTAAATTATGTTTTATAGGAATATAGACAAGTCATATAATTAATATAAAAATTATTTTTATATTACATATATATATATATATATATATCGGGAAAAAAACATTTTATTATTATATGCACATTTCTGTCAGTAGAATATATGTATATTAATTTTTTTTTATTAACATGCCTGACTCTTAGAGTCTAATGCCTGATTCTTTAGGTAATTTATTGGTAAAATTAGTAGCATTTAGCAATTTTATTTCAATTTGACATGCGTGTGACTTTAGTCCAGAATTTTATTTTTGTGTATCTTAAAATTTTATTTTTATATTATGCCGTACTTTTAAGAGCAATGATATAATTAGTATATTAGTGGTTAAGAGATTTTTTTTTTCTTGATAGAAAATTATGTTTTAATCTATTATTTATGTTTTTATATATAACATTAATGGGTTTCCGATTTAGAAATTTCATTACGGTTTATGCATGTATATAATTTCTTTTCTTTCTATGTGTTTGCTATAAAATTTCTATTGAGATTTTCGGATTTATGTGTTCGTAGTTAGGATGTAATTAGAGTATGTTGATATTTATTTTCTGTGATTAAAATTTATTTTGTGCATGCTTATGGTAAAAAAAAAAAATGGTTAAGAAGGATATTTTTTTTTTTAGACGTTTGAATTTCCTTTATTGTTTTAATGTATTTAGTGTATTATAGCGACGCCCGTTGGCGCAATAATTTCATCCCAATTAAGGAAAAGGCGATAAATAATGCACGATTTGAACTGTTTAGTGGGCAAAAATTAGTCACTTTCTAAAGAATTGTGCTCTCATAAGAGGGGGCGAAGAATAGAATATTGCCCTTCGAAGAGAGGGGGGGTGCAGTTGCGGTTTTTCTTCCTTTTCAAGTTTCTCCTGCGTTCCGTTTTGGCCAGGAGAGAAGAGGGAAATTCTTTTCACAGGAGCTATGAATTAGAGCTATAGTGATAGAGCGAAGCAGGGTTTCGAAGCGTATGGCTGTGTACTATGTTTACTTGTTGTTCCCCGACGGGGGGGGGGGGGGGGGTCAAACGCCAAAAGCGCTCAGAACGCGTTCCTAAATAGAAGCGAACGTATCTCTTTCGCTTTCATTTATTTTTTTTATATTATTATTTATGTATTTATTTTTATTGCGTTTTCTGTTTTTTTTTCATAAAACTCATTTTCTATGTCTATTATTAATGAGTGAATTTGATATAATAATGAATAGGAATGGGGAATAATGAATGAATTTTGATTTTCTGAAAATTGTCTCCTATAAGAGGAGAACAGATGAAATTCACAATCGCTTCACTTACAATTATATTCTCTGGTTCGTAAACTGAGAAGGCGACACTGATCGCTGCGAACAAACAACGGAGAACATTGGAGAATGGAATTTTTTCGAAATTTCTCACGCGAGAATCGCGATATTCTGAAATTCGTTCTTATGAATGGAGATGTGAACGCACCTCTTAGCGTTATCTTTTTTTTTTTTCAATTTTTTTTTCTTGTTCTTACATACGTTTATTTCTTTTGCTATTTATTATTAATATATGTTTATTATTATTGTTTAATTTCAATTTGTTATTAATTAATTTCTTTTTGTAAATACTTAAGGCATTTTAAATTAGACAATTATCTGTCGTTTCTTAGCCTTAACTTTAATCGAATGCCAATTGTCATGTCAATGAGAGAGTTATAACACATAATTTTTTTTTTCTCTCTCGTCATAATTTTCCCTATCATTATACTAGGGTTTTCTTTTATTTTTTTTTGTTAGAAATCGAAAATATACAATTTTTCTTTTCTCCTTCCTTTTTTGCTTTTATTACTCATCTCATGTTTCAAAAATTTAGTTTGCATTTTTGTTTAACTCTAAAATATGTTACAAATCAAAAACTAAATAAATTAAAAAAATTTTGGATTAACTTCTAATATATCTTGTTTTGGCGGACTGCGCACCCGTCTATTGTTGTTCGTATATATAGATTTTGCATTCATTTTTCTTTAATGTAAATATTTTCCTTTTTTTTTCTAACACAGTACATGAAGGTATAAACAGGCATTCTACAGAAATGTGTATAATAATAGTAGTATTATTAATAATGATAATTATGAGGTGTTACAATATCATTAGATATGTGGTTGTTTATACAAAGGTATGCCATAATAGATATTCATTTATGTAATTAATCATTTTTTTCCCTAATTCTTTATGAATATAAGTGAAATTTTTTTTTATATTTTACATTATAAGAGAATAATGTCTTAATTTAATGACTAACAATTATTAAATATACAGTTATTTTAATTTTACCCTTTATACGACTAAGAATTTTTTTTTGTACTGTCAATTCAACATGAATTGTAAGATGGACTTTCCCTTTATTTGGCCATTATATTTGAATATTGCATGACTGATTTGAAGTATTGGGAAAAATCCTTTTTCAAAATAATTAAACGAGGTACTAATCACTTTAACACTTTTATCAGTTAGTAGTGGAAGAATTATACTATCGCAGCATTAATACTCATCGCAGCATTAGTATCGCAGCATCAGAACGCTCAACTTCGTGCGTTTAGAAGCAACGACTTTCAGTAAAGATTGCATACTTCGTCTATGCTATTGGCAATTATTTTCCAATCATTTACACTCTGGAAAATATTTTTTTTTAATTATATATAACTCAGTATTTTGTGTTTCAATTTTTTTTCTCCAAGCAACTCATATATATTATTATTAGGCTAATTTTTATACTAATTTTTTTTGTGTCTTTCTCAAGCCCAAGAGTTACTTTTAATTATATTTTAGCTACAAAATGTTATTTAGGTTGGTTACAAGTATTCATTTATGCTACGAGTTTGTTCTAGTAAGCCTATTTTAACATTGGTTATTTAAATTTTTTTTCAGCAACTCAAATTTTGTGTGTGGGCATTATTTATAATTTTATTGTACTCTTTTAATTTATTCATTCTTATTTATGCTTTATATTATATTATTACTGGATAATTTTCAGCTATATTAATACCTATTTTTTGAACACTTTAAGCACAAGTGTTACTATCAGGATTAATTTTGGAAAAAGAAGACATTTATCTTGGTTGAAAGTGTTAAATTTTACTAAGAATATTATTCTAACGAGTCTACTTTCCCATTGGTTAGAATTTGATAATTTTTTTTTGTGTTGTATATATATAACCTGGTATTTTGTGCTATATATGTATGTTTATCATTCAAACTTGGGTCCTCCAGCATTTAGTAGTAGGTCTCTCAACCAATTAGGTATTAAGTCTCAAATTGGGACTTACATTTTTTTTTCTTTTTAAAAAATTTTTTTTTCTTTTTCTGAGACTTTTGTGAGTATTCCTGGCTCTTTAAGCCAGCAAAGGGTTTCTAGGAGAATCAACAGCTGCAAGTCATGTTTAAGATTCTTTATGCATTGTAAAACGTAGTGAAAGGAAATAAGAAAAGGGTCAGCTATAAAATTGGATACGCAGAGGAAGGGTAGATTCAGAAGTTAGCCGGTAATAGAGGTCAGCATAAGAAAAGGCCTTTTACATAAGTTTAAAAGATTGTTAGAAAAGGAAATGTAATGTACGCAATAAAAATATATTTATGGTAAAGAGGGAAAGTTTAGAAATAGCCGTCGCTCTCATATAAAGGCCCCATAAGAAAGGCTCAGTAGTAAAGTTAGAATCGCGGTTAGTTAAAAGCACCATGATAAAAGAGTTGCGTTAGTCGAAAAAAGCTCCTTAGAATAAAAATTATATTGAAAGGAATTTACGCAACGGTAGCAGTATTGTCGGATCATGGTAAGGAAAAATGTTATAAAACTGACCAGGTGTTAGAAAATAAAATATAAGAAAAATGTAGAAAGGAAAAAGGGAAAAATGTGAAAGATAAGTATAGGTCCAATGAGAAGTGTGATTTTAATAAAAGAGAAATATTAGGGCCACTAGAAAAGGGTTTTTAAGACGTAGGTGGAGTTTATATGGAGGAGAAAATATTGTGATTGGAAGGTGGAAACATATATGCAAAAAGTTGAGATGAATATTAAGAGGTAGAAATGAGATTTTGGATATAAGAGAGAGAGTTCAGATATAGACGAGATCCTTGGCGCAGAGAGTGAGTGGCCTTCGGGCCCCGTTCTGGGGTGTATGCAGTTTCCCTTAGCTAGCCGATATTTGGGGTAAGTCAGTCTTTGCACTTCTGTTGTTTGGGCAGTACAAGTTTTTTTCTAATTAAATTTAAATTAAATATCCTTTAAATGATACATACCTTTACATGTTAATCCGGTGAGGACCCAACTTGTTATTTGAAAGAATATTAATCATTTTAGCACACTATTAATTATTCATGTAGTTATGAGAAGAATAATCATTTTAATACTGTAATTTAACTGTTTATGTGTGTAATAAATATTTGTTGTTAATTTTTAAATATTGGTCCTCATCATTTATAAAACATTTAAGTGGTGTCTAATCTTTTCTACAAGAGTTAAAATGTTAGGTAAGAGAAATATTTTTACACCCAGCAAAGCCACTATATTTCATTATTCCTTTCCGTCATTATTTTAAGGTAATTTAGTTTTTAAATATGTTAAACAAAAATAATGTTATCTAGTGCTATAGAAGTACAGTGTTGTACACAGGTTTTGGCAATTTTTTTTATCGTGTTAGAGCGAAACCGTGTTACAGGTTGCAGTGTTATACGAGGGTTCTCGCAATTCATCCTATCGTGTTAGAGCGAAACCGTGTTATAAGATGGCGTGCTGTAGGAGGGCTACCTGTATATCCATCACAAAATTTATATTCTTACTGAAACGAACATTTTTTAAACGCTATTTAAAGAATATTCAGTTACGCCACTCTAACAGAATTATTTCCTTTCAGTAAGATTCTATGTGTTCATAAATGGAAATCATGTTTGTTGAATGATACGAAAAAGCAAAAAAAAATGTTTTTTAGAAACAAACCGCTGTCCCCAGTAATAATTCATTAGTATTATAAGGAATTATTTATAATTAATAATTCAAATGATTCGGAAAAATATTTCATTTGATGCAATTTTTTTAGCATAATTTCTAAAAAAATCATGTCAATTCGGACTCTATTCTCTTCCTCTATTGCACATGGGGAACACAGATTAATGAATATAACATAGTAACAAAGCTTTGTTCGTATCTAATGAGTCAAATTTAATATTCATAAATGCGCGCTACTGAAATAATATTCAACTCGAAAATAATCTTGAATCAAGGTTGATAAATGATCGCTCATCACCTCAAACGAGATAAATGAAGAGAATAATAAAGGGATATATAAAGAAAATGAGTCGACAGACTACAATGGCTATGTATACTTGCTGTTAACTTTCTAAATACTTACTTTTATTTCATACGGACGTTCAGTAAAATTCGTTAAGAGTTCTTTTATGATCTTACATTAGGTGATCACTTTTGTCCTATTTTCATTCCAAAACAAGATGAACGAAAATCATTGAATAAATAATACACTGATTGCTTTAAAGTTAGATTTTTTTGGGGGAGATTGTAGAAATGCTTTTAGTTTGCCTGATGGGACATTAAGCACGTGATATTCTATTTTACATCTAGTATAATGTAAATTTTGATCTATTCTCGTTATAAATAATGCTGTCGTAGCATCATAAAAGTGATAATGAAATATTAGCTGATAATTTGCATATTTCTTATTTTATTTCAGGGATAGTGATTGCTTATGAACATACCACTGATATTTTAACAGATAACTTTACATTGCTTAAAAAAAATCATGTACTAATTGTTTTGATTTTTGTAATTTTAACGAATTCTTAAAAATGTAAACAATGGTTTTCGAAGGATTCTGGCTTCAAGTCTGTAACCGTTGAAGCGCTGATATTTACGCGTTATTTATTGATTACTTTAGAAAAAAACAGTCCAGTTCTCCGATGAGTTTCTGGTCTAGGATTCCTTGTACAGAGTCTAAAGATTATCTCCATTCGAGCGCTTGAACTTACTTCTTACTTAACTTAGTACTGACGTGCTAGATTTGTTTGTGCTACGTTTTATTAGTATTGTATAAGGCATTCTTTGACGGTGAGATGGAGAGCAAAAGGTTTGCATTACTAGCATTACTAGCTAAAAACCCGCACTTCGCTACGGAGTACATTCAAATTAAATACAACGGTCAATGTATGCAGTTCATGCCAAATATATATATATTATATGATAAATACGACGATCAATGTATACAATTGATGTAAAATATATATATATATATATATATATATATATATTCATAAGAAAATCGTAAAGGATAATTTTATAGACAAAATAATGTAGAAGAAAATATTCAAATTAAATCTAATATAAAGAATACTAAAGAATATAGTACAGTTAATATAGTACAGTTTGTAGAACGTTTCTTTTACTGTATTTTAATATTTTTTTGGATAATGTCCAATCGTCTGCCGCATTAGCAAGGAAAAAAAATATTTTTTGTTTATTTAGTTGTTATGCACGTGACGATAAATTTATTTAAAGTACCAGAAAAAGAAATCACGTGATCGGCATTTAATAAATTAAATTCTAAAAATTAATCTTTAAAAATTCACCAAAAATCAGGAAATGGAGGTAAAGATTCGAAAAAAATTTAAATTTAAAGGAATTTTTATGATCTTTCTTGTGATATAAATTTTAAAACCCTCAAAGTATTATTTTAAATGCAAACTTAAAAAAAGTTACTAAAACAGCTTAAAATTTAATTTAAAAAAATCTAAGAAGAATTTTTGAAAAATCTTTCTTAGTGCACCCCTACACTATAACAATAATCGCCATGCAAAATTTCAGCTCTTTAGGTCCAGCGGTTTGGTCTGTGCGTTGTATGTCAGTCAGTGAATGAGTCAGTTACGGAACTGTTTTATATATAGAGATGTGAGATATCATGATAACGGTAGAGATTTGGGCTAAAAAACATAATTCGGAGTAAAACGCATTTAAAGTCGTTTGTCACTTCAATTGTGTAGCAGACGATGTTTTTTAAAACAACTATAACTCTGCTTCTAATTGATGTAGACCGAAAATCAAAACGGTTTTGAAAAGAGAAAAGATTGAGTTACACTATTCTTGCAAAAAATAAAATTGACCAAAATAGTCAAAAAATGACATTTTTAACGTAGGCAGTCACCTTATGAAATTTGGTGAAAGAATTTTAATGAAAATCGACATAAACATTTGCATATTGAACTGGTACTTTGATCACTTATCGGTTCCACACGGTTCGACTCGACTCAACTCAACTCTTCAACTCAAAATGTTGATATCATTGATTATGTTTCCTATTTTCTTATCGGATATTGAGTTTCGGAAGTCAGAGAATTTGAGTCAAATTGCAAAACTTGAAATGAAGTTAACTGTTGTTTTATCAGCAGCCGCATACTCCTTGTGTTGATTTCTTCGGAAAATGACTTTATTTAAAAAAAGTTAAAAAGTTGCTTTGCTTGAAATTAATAAATATACTATTTATTAGCTTACTAGTAAACGGAAGAGTATACATGTGTTTTATGAGTATTTTATCACCATAGAATATTTACGCGAGTGTTATGACAATAAGAATATTGATTTTAATAGACAATGTTTGAGGTCTTCCAGAGAGAATTGCGAGCCTCATAATGATAATGCTTACAGTTTTAAGCTGCAACAAATAAGAACGCTTTCAAAAAATAAAATATGGCCCGAATTCGACGTTGAAATTAGCGGCCACGAGAAACTTTTTTAATGCAAATCACATTCTTTCTAGTGATAAGGATGCATAAATCCTCAGTTTCAAAACGCCAGTGTTAAAATATACCTTAGGGGAAAAATTTATCCATTTAGTGGTTGTTTGTGCGCGTCACACATAAAATAATCAGACCAGGTAATTCTTCCGTAGCAATTTAAGGCTAATGAGCCTTTGGTGCTTTTTTCCGACCTGAGAAGTGCATTCATTCCAAAAACTGAACATTTTTCAGTTTGCTGAAGTAGATTAATTTTCGAATGTTTAATCCGCTTTTCATGGAAATATTTATCCTATGAAGATATGTAGAAGATTATATTTACTTATATTAATGAAGACAGAAAATACGCGTCATTCCGCTGAATTTAAGGAAAAGAAAAAGCTGTGAAAGCTAGAATGGATAAAATGTGTATTTTGAAAATGCTCTTATTTAAAACACTTGATAAGGATTTACTTCAGAGCTATTATTCCCGAAAACCAAGTTATTTTCCCACAGAAAAATTGCTGTTTTGTTATTTACCAATTCTTACAATTGAAATAATTTTCCTGTCATTCAGTAGCTATAAGTTCTCTATGTCGGTAAAATATATGTTCTGTTCCTGAAATCCACCATGACTCATTTCAGTACCTTATTGTCTTGAAGAAATTAGAATGAAATGTCATTAACCTTGAATTATTTTCATGAATACTGTAAGTCAGGGGTCGGCAACACGAAACAATTTTAAGGTGCCAGCCGTTCAAATTTCGAAAATTTTTAGATATTTGAACAACAAACGCTCGTACTTGTAATGAATAATTTTAGTAAAAAAAATTAAAAATCGCAAAACCTTGAAAATCAAAAACTGAGCAGCCTGATCTCTCGTCAGCGTCGTTCTCCCCTTGAAGATAAATTGTCGCTCTGGAAATCGCATATTGAGAAAGATAGTCTATCACATTTCCCAAATTTAAAATTAGAAAATTATTGCGATGGAAATGCCACCACCTATTAGTTTGTCAAACATTTTGATTCCTTATTGGAAGAATTTAATACCAAGAATTTATGCTTGTGAATCTCTGTTTTCTAATATTAAATACTTAAAATCAAAGTACCGATCAAGCCCCCACTGACACTTACTTGGACCAGTGCCTGAGAACAGGGAAATTCAACCTATGTGCCACATTACAACGAGTTGGCCACACATTTGCAATGTCAAATATTGCATTATCAATTTTAAGATTATTTTGTTTAAATTAAAATTTGAATTTATGTATTAAAAATTTCTGTCGCATTAATATTTTCATGTTTAAATATTACCCCCCCCCTTTCTCCTCTTCACCCAGTGGTGCCCGCCGAACTCCCGCATTTCTGAAATATGCTCTCCTAGTTAAAAAGGTTACAGACCCCCTGCTGTAAGTAGCACTCAAATGTATTTGACCAACTTTTAAATGTAAAATCAAAAGGAAGATTATACCTAAGTCCAAAACATCTTTTTTCTAAAGAGTTAAACCCCTTAATAATAGCTCCTATCAATTTCCTGGTATATTTTGGGGGTATCTCTGAACGTCAATAATATAAGATGCAAAAGTGAATCTTGCTTTGTTGTGCTCCGTCATTCAGTCTCATCTCTGATTTTTTGAGTCCTGTTCTGACTTAAGGCTGCTATTTACTAAGAAAAAAAAATCGTATTTCCCTTTTCCCCTTCTTGCAGACTCTTGTGGTGGGAGGAGTCCAGTTGACAGTTCAAGAATTTCACCCTCCCCCCCTTAGGATTGACATTTTGAGGGATTGTAATGGCTCACTCTCTCTGTAGGCGGGTTAAGCGCTGCCCCCAAATTTTTTATTTAAAATACTATATTTTCGTCAACTATTTACAGGTACATAAATGCTGATAATGGAATAAAATTGGTATTGTCAGATAGCCTGAACTTTTCTGCAAAGCGCTACAGGATTTATTTTATAAATTTCGTCCACCGAAGGAATTTATGAGCGTTTAAAACACACTATACCAGATTTTTCCCCGAATAATTAAAATTTTAAAATATTAATTGCATTTAAAAAAAAAACGAAAAATGTACACAAATGTAAAATTTCTTTCTCCATGACGGAGTACAATTTTTTTGTTTTAAATCTTTGAATCCAAGTCGGCAATCCGTGGAAAATTTTCTCCGTAGGTTAACATTGAGGTGAGCGAATCCAATGAGGTTTGTACATAGCAGCCTGAAGTCCTCCCTTTCAACTCTAATTATCTCACATGGTATTTTTCAAGTTCCGAGTAATCATATAGGTGGCTTAAGGCTTATAATACTGCTTTGGAATTCTTTATTGTTTGAAAAATCAACAGTTTCGGTCCGGTTTTTGTTTTCGTGAAACTGGAACGCTAGTTACAAACGTCGTTGTTTAACGGCTAAAATCAAGCGGCTTCATTTTGGCTCGATTCTATATGTAAAATTTTGTGTTTAAAAGTAACAAAACTCCAAACACTTTTTGCTAAAGGAAAAACAAATTTACATCCTATTACCACCAATAAAGTTTTTTTTCTATTTTTTTTCTAATGCGGAAGCACTTGTCGTCAAACATTCGCTTATAATACGCCACAGCTTCACTGTCCATTTTATTATGGGGGCACCATATAGGCGGACAGGATTAACCCCTATGAAGGGACGACACTAACGGAGGCATTTTTCGTCGCACGAAGCCGGGATTCGATCCGAGCACTCTCAGCACCGAAAGCCAGCGCGCTGTACCACAGGGCCACCCTAAGCCCCCGTCAATAAAGTGAAGTGTCTTTCATGCATTACAATCAAAATAATCTGCTGACCCCTGGTTTGAATTGAAATCGAAACAGTGTCATGAATATAAATACAAATTATATAATCGTAGACCTAATACTAAATGAGTTTAAATTTAAACTGAGACGATGTTTATTTCTTATGTATATATATATATATATATATATATATATATATATATATATATATATATATATATATATATCCCTACGAGCCGACGTTGCCCCCCCCCTAAACTCTGGACTGGGGCCGCCCCTGAAACGAGTTGGCCACAGATTTGCAATGTCAAATATTGCATTATCAATTTACACAAGCTTGTATCAAGAATACACAAGTTTGTATACCTATAGATTTATCCAGATATCTGAATTTAGTCGTCGGTAAAAGAAACCCTTCTTTAAATTTCTGCAGATGGAAATATTCTGTTACAAATGAGCTAAGAATTGTTTTAAATTTCCACCTTTCTGCTCTCAAGTAATTGTTTTCATACGGTTTCAACTTAATTATTTCATGTGTGTCTTCTTTTATCTCTTTCTCGGTATATGCATGTGTGTGCGTGTTTCTATATAATTGTATGCATTTCAGTATGCACCCCATCTCCTTCTGACAAAGATATATGCCGGGCGCTGGCTAGGGCGCTGGCAGCCGGTACCAGAATCTGTGGGTTCGAGTCCCAATCTTCGTATGGATGTTTGTAGCCTTTCGGAATCGGTTTTAAACCGTAGGACCCGGTCTAATTAGCCCTCGTGTAGCCAAAAAATGACCGTAGCTCTTCTCAACCAACTATCTGACAATGATATACGTTGCACTTTCAGGCAAAGATGTACTCTGTTTGGTACGACATTATACCGGTGTTGAGTTTCGTCCTGTCATCAATTTTATCTGGTTACGCGTTCATTCCGACGTGCCTTTCAGGAGACTGATTGGGTCGCAGTTAATAGCAAAAATTTCATTCTTGTTTTGCCCTTCAGCTGAGTCTTATTCTATTGTAACAAACCATGAAGTTGTATTTCTGCCTCTGTCAATTGGACGGTATCCTGAGCATATGATCAGTACATTTTCGGTGAAGGAAAGAAAGCATGTTTATTGGATTAAAATCGAGTGAAGTGATAGATGTAAGATGCTTCCACTCTGATGTCTTCGTGAAAAACATTGTTGAACTAATATCAAACATCCTTTTATTGCTGTTTCACACATGTCAAGTGCTGCAACAAGACTCACTTTGAGCAAAAGGGACGAGTTCGAACTCGCAATCTCTGAATGATAGTGATTCTTAAGTATATTTATTAAGTATATTTATTAAGATTTGTAGTTCTTTAAGTACATCGTTATCAACTTATTCTTAGTAAAATTTACCTTTCTGTCACATTCTTCTTGAACCATAGTGTCAGACTCGCGTCCGACATTCTTAATTGGGACCATGGACATATCATTTAGAATGATTAGTGAAGGCCGTTAGCGGCATTCAACAAAGCGAAAGCCGACGGCGGTGAAAATCGCCATAGGTGGTCCACGTAGAAAGGAAACCGGAAGATGGAGGTCCGAGGTGGGGAAAGGTCTGGATTGTTCCAGAAAGACAGACAGGAAAAGGGATAAATAGAGGAGACCGCGAGAAAAATAATTAACCGAACTTAGACTTTTGGCATAAACGACACGAGCGAGGGGCAGAATGAAGAGACAGGGTCTATATCGAACTGATTTATGAACTCCGCGCCCCTTTGTCGATGTACACTGGTGTAAGAAATTAAGAGAATTTGCAGACTTGGTCGATTATCTCTAGAACTATTGTACCGATTTTAATGAAATTTGATATGTACATACATTGATACAATACAAAACAAATAACCATTCAATAATTGTAATACACACGCATGATCGTGCGTAACACTCGTTGTAGTCGGAAGGTATGAAACAGCGGTTGCAGATTAAACAAAAAAATGGGTTAATACATGGGTTAATAGGGGGTATGGTCCCCTCTTACAGATATACAGGTCTCGCATCGTGATTTCATACTTGAAATAAGGAAGTTTATCATTTCCTGTGGTAATTGGTCCCACTCGTTCAGCAACGCTGTTTTCATCCCCTGGATGGTTCTCGGAGGGGGGTTGCGAGTTGAAAATGCCCTCCCCAGAGCGTCCCAGGCATGCTCTATAGGGTTTAGGTCTGGAGATCTGTCTGGCCAATCCATCAGGCGAATATCCTCACTCTCTAGAAATTCGACGACCAGAAGAGCTCTATGTGGCCTCGCGTTATCGTCCATTAAAATGAACTCAGAGCCAACTGCATCCCTGAAAAGGCGAGCATAGGGCTCCAAGACCTCATCCATATACCTCACACCAGTCACAGTGCCTCTTTCAAAGACATGGAGAGGTGTGCGGCCATCCAACATGATGCCTGCCCAGACCATTAAACCTCCTCCGCCATAATGGTCGATTTCGCGGACATTGGAGGGTAGGTAGCGGGTCCCTGGTTCTCTCTATATCAGCGGTTCTCAACCTGGGGGGCGCGCCCCCCTGGGGGGGGCGTAGAAGAATTTCAAGGGAGGCGTGATGAAAAAAGTAAAATAAAAAGTAAAACTAACTGTAATTTACTGTACTCAATTTTGCGGTCACAATGTAATCATAACATATTTTCGACATACGAACACGAATACGATAATTGTCGTACACGATAATTGTCGTATTTGTAAAAACACTATAATTGTCACACGACTGGACGTCGAAAGTGACCTGAGGTGTGCTTTGTAACAGTTACAACCTAATATTCAGAAACTTGTCAAGGACAAACATTGTGAGCCCTCTCATTAATGTTGTGAAAGTGACTTTTATTACATGCCAACCTCATCTAGATCCTTGATTATCTCAAATATATTTGATCTGTATTTAATTCTTTGATTTCATATGTTCTAATAATGATATGGTCCAAATTAAGATATGTGTAGCAATATTAAAATTTTTGTATGAAATTATCAATTCTATATTTTCATTTAATAACCGGCTTCAGTTTCAAATTCCGATTGTACTACATGCATTGACCACATATGGTTTTAGTGGTGGTGGTGGGGGGTGAGGGGGAGGCGTGACCTCACATCACTGTTCAAAGGGGGGCGCAGAGCCTGAAAGGTTGAGAACCCCTGCTCTATATGAACATACAGCGATAATCGGTGTTTAGGCTGAACCGAGACTCATCAGTGAAGAGAACGGTAGCCCATTGATCCATACTACAATCTCTATGCTCTCTGCACCATGATAAACGGATTCTCCTGTTCGTAGAAGTGAGCGGGACGCAAACAGCAGGTCTTCTTGCACACAACTCTCTCTCATGAAGTCTTTTGGAAACAGTCACCCTTGATACAAGGGTTCCTGTGGCTGCATACAAGTCACGAGAGAGCTGAGAAGCTGAAGCACTCCTGTTACGCCTCGCTATAATCGACAAATGGCGATCTTCTCTGGCCGTCGTGGCTCTTGGATGACCTTGCCCAGGCTTTCTCTCGATGGATTCGGTATCCTGGAACTGTTTTCATAAGTTACACACGACGCTGGGCGTTAAATTGAACTCTCTACAAATTTGGACTTGAGATTGGCCTGCTTCTAGCCTCCCCACAATTCGCGACCTCATTCCATCATCTAAACGTTGGTGGTTACTAATTTTTACTGTTACGATTTGAAATTAACCGATTGCTGCAAAATAACACCATCTATTATCCCATTTTTTTGTTTATTCTGCAACCGCTGTTTCATACCTTCCGACTCCAACGAGTGTTACGCACGATCATGCGTGTGAATTACAATTATTGAATGGTTATTTGTTTTGTATTGTATCAATGTATGTATGTCGTGGGGTACGACATATAAAAAAAAAGAAAATAGAAAAGGTGCAGAAAAACCAATTAACAAACGGGACGGAAAATGGAATACTAAAATGACGCCAGACGATACGAGAAGAATGTCGTGGGGATATGATATGTTAGGAGTTCAAAAAGGGCAGACAACCCAATTAAAGCGGTGAGTCGGCGGTGCTGAGAAAATTGAAATGGCACTTGTTCAGACAAAGGACCGGATGAAGAAGAAGAAATTGAAATGCAACAATTAAGAGTCGAAACAGCGAGGGGTATAGATAGAGGAGACATCGAGATGAAAAGGGAATTGTTGACAAAGAGAAGAGGACCCCACACATAGGAGATGTTCTGGAAAAACACGATTCCTAGAAAAATAGGAATGAGTCGAAGACGGGATTGTTCGAATATAAAACGCCCCTCACTCTGAATGGTTAAAGAAATGATTAGGGGAGGGACAAGTTAACGAATCAAAGTGGAAGTATAAAAAAAAGGTTGAACATGAGAGACGAATGAAAATGTAAAAGGCGGGGCGTTGAGAAGATAATAAAAAATAGAGAGAGTGAGAATATAAAATAATGATATAAGTGATTTTGACTCTCAGACTTGGCACCCAAATAGAGTTGTAGCCTCGTAAGCGAGAAGGCTAAAGAGAATATATGGGAGATTGCGCTCCGACTTAGCGCATCGCTGTAAGCCTGCAACCCAACGATGAGAGGAGATTAGACGAATAGTGGAGCCGAGAAAGATTGCCTGACCTACGCAAGCTAGCGATGAGAGGAGCATAGAGGAGCATCGGAGCCGAGATAGATTGCCTGACCCCTGCAAGCTACCGATGAGATGATAGTAGTTGAGACACGGAACCAAGACAGAATGCCTGACCCCCACAAGCAAAAGATGGAGAACTGATCCGGCCATTAAAGTCTGCCTATTCCCACGACAGGGAGCGAGTCCGACAACCGTATTCACCAACGAAAGTGAATCCTGAAGAAAGATATACCAATAGATGCACATGAATATGCCAGCTAATGTCCCCTTCTGCAGTCTGCAAAAATGGAGGTAACCTTTTATTACCTATTGCCAAAATGTCGAGACATCCCCGAGTCTTATAATATAGGCGGAAGTTAGGGAATAATATATATATATTGCGTACTGAAATGAAATTAATTTAAATAAATGAAATAGTGCAGTCAAATAATACCTTGATATAATGAGTATTTCCTTAGGTTCACAATTAACAATAATATAATTGAATGTGTACTAATATTTGTATTGTGTTAGTAAATTAATGTATTGTTTAGAATTCAGAGTAATGGTATCATTGCCTATCACTATACCCAATCACTACCCACCCAAAGTAAATCTACCACATAATGGTGCCGTGACCAGGATTCGAACCTGGGTTATTGCGGACACAACGCAATGTACTAACCACTATACGATCACGGCCACGGCACCATTATGTGGTAGATTTACTTTGGGTGGGTCGTGATTGGGTATAGTGGTAGGCAATGATACCATTACTCTGAATTCTAAATAATACATTAATTTATTAACACAATACAAATATTAGTACACATTCAATTATATTATTGTTAATTATGAACCTAAGGAAATACTCATTATATCAAGGTATTATTTGACTGTGTGGTAGATTTACTTTGGGTGGGTCGTGATTGGGTATAGTGGTAGGCAATGATACCATTACTCTGAATTCTAAACAATACATTAATTTATTAACACAATACAAATATTAGTACACATTCAATTATATTATTGTTAATTATGAACCTAAGGAAATACTCATTATATCAAGGCATTATTTGACTGCACTATTTCATTTATTTAAATTAATTTCATTTCAGTACGCAATATATATATATATATTATTCCCTAACTCCCGCCTATATTATAAGACTCGGGGATCTCTCGACATTTTGACAATAGGTAATAAAAGGTTACCTCCATTTTTGCAGACTGCAGAAGGGGACATTAGCTGGCATATTCATGTGCATCTATTGGGATATCTTTCTTCAGGATTCACTTTCGTTGGTGAATACGGTTGTCGGACTCGCTTCCTGTCGTGGGAATAGGCAGACTTTAATGGCCGGATCGGTTCTCCATCTTTTGCTTATGGGGGTCAGGCACTCTATCTTGGTTCCGTGTCTCAACTACTATCATCTCATCGGTAGCTTGCAGGGGTCAGATAATGTATCTCGGCTCCGATGCTCCTCTATGCTCCTCTCATCGCTAGCTTGCGGGGGTCAGGCAATCTTTCTCGGCTCCACTATTCGTCTAATCTCCTCTCATCGTTGGGTTGCAGGCTTACAGCGATGCGCTAAGTCGGAGCGCAATCTCCCATATATTCTCTTTAGCCTTCTCGCTTACGAGGCTACAACTCTCTATTTGGGTGCCAAGTCTGAGAGTCAAAATCACTTATATCATTATTTTATATTCTCACTCTCTATTTTTTATTATCTTCTCAACGCCCCGCCTTTTACATTTTCATTCGTCTCTCATGTTCAACCTTTTATTTTATACTTCCACTTTGATTCGTTAACTTGTCCCTCCCCTAATCATTTCTTTAACCATTCAGAGTGAGGGGCGTTTTATATTCGAACAATCCCATCTTCGACTCATTCCTATTTTTCTAGGAATCGTGTTTTCCCAGAACATCTCCTATGTGTGGGGTCCTCTTCTCTTTGTCAACAATACCCTTTTCATCTCGATGTCTCCTCTACCTATACCCCTCGCTGTTTCGACTCTTAATTGTTGCTTTTCAATTTCTTCTTCTTCATCCGGTCCTTTGTCTGAACAAGTGCCATTTCAATTTTCTCCGCACCGCCGACTCACCGCTTTAATTGGGTTGTCTGCCCTTTTTGAACTCCTAATATATCGTATCCCCACGACATTCTTCTCGTATCGTCTGGCGTCATTTTACTATTCCATTTTCCGTCCCGTTTGTTAATTGGTTTTTCTGCACCTTTTCTATTTTCTTTTTTTTATATGTCGTACGCCACGACAATGTACATATCAAATTTCATTAAAATCGGTACAGTAGTTCTAGAGATAATCGACCAAGTCTGTAAATTCTCTTAATTTCTTACACGAGTTTATGATGGTTCTTCGGAACAAACGTGTGTATGTTAAGGTGACTGCCTACGTTCGGAGCCAATTTTTTTAAAAAATTGTTTTTTTAAGGATTTTTTGGTCTCATATGGTAAAACAGCATTTAAAAATAAAAAATAAAAAAAAAACTTTCCTGTAAACACCATACTTTTTTATAAATTGGTCAATTTGAAGTAATTTTTAATGAAATTTAGCTAAAACGCTTATCACTCTGAACAAAATTCTAATGCGACTATTTTAATTTCCTTCTCACACGTGATACATATAACAGTTATCTTCAAAATGACCTACAATCTAAGAGAAATTTTGAAATCCAAAAATAATACAGACAATTTTATGTTCCAATATGAAAATTTTCCCCAATTCGTCATTCCTTTCCTTATAAAAACAGCCCCAAACAAAAAACTATTTATTATACATCAATTATTGTACGTCATTTCATTAACAATAGCATCTAAAACATTTCCTGAAAATTTTATCAAATTATATGCATTATTATCTGAAATATCATGATAACGGTAGAGATTTTTGCTAAAAAACATAATTCTGAGAAAAACGACTTTAAAGTTGTTTGTCACTTCAATTTTGTATTTGACGATGTTTTTTAAAATAGCTATAACTCTGCTTCTAATTGATGTAGAATGAAAATCTAAGCGGTTTTGAAAAGAAAAAAGATTGAATTACAAGATTCTTGCAAAAAATAAAATTGACCAAAATGGTCTAAAAATGGTCGCATTTAAAGTTGTTTGTCACTTAAATTTTGTATTAGACGATGTTTTTTAAAATAGCTATAACTCTGCTTCTAATTGACGTAGAATAAAAATCAAAACTGTTTTGAAAAGAGAAAAGATTGAATTACAAGATTCTTGCAAAAAATTAAATTGATCAAAATAGTCAAAAATGGCATTTTCAACGTAGGCAGTCACCTTAATATCAGTCAGGCTATTGCTTTTATAATAAACAAGATGTAAATAGACATGTATTAGTGTCTACATTAATATTACGAGTGGCTTATACATCGGATCATCGACGATGAGGTTAACACATAGTTTAAGGTTGCACTTTAAAAATGTGTTTTGAAAAATGTGTTTAAGAGGAAATAGGTTTGCGTTGCGGAAGAATGTAATAAAACAATCCCTTGTATTAACAGTTTAACATCTAGAATTCTAATGTGAAAGCAATTTTAAAATGGAAAAATTAAACTGTCATTAAAGAAATGGTAATAAATCCCGCACTTGTTTTTTTTTTTTCTTTGGCACAACTATTTTAGTCTCTAGGTTTGTCAACTCGCATGACTGAAATTACGAAAACATTCAAAAGAATGCTACGAAAATAATCCCAAAATCCCTCTGAAAAAAAAGATCCCCTTGGATAACATTTTAATAAATTGAAAGATCCCGCTTTATCTCATTTTCGAAATGGAGGTCTTATCCTTCTATTCAGACACATTTTAATGTCAAAATCAAAGTTGGACTAAATTCATATACTTCATAAAGTTGGAAGTTTTAGTATACGTTATAGAATTTTATTGTAGGCTTCCTCAAACATAAACTGATTTACATATGACAATAAGTGTAAAAAAAAATAAGCATTAGAGTTTAAAGGGCTAGCAGAAATCAACATTTTTGGCGTTGAGCTTTTAGAACCCGGTAACACAAACCGCATGTTTCTACGATGATTACAGAGACAGACATCAGTTACATTTTAATGCTACTCTATTTTGGCTGCATATGCGTACTTTAATGATAAGTTGCCAAAAATATGTCGGATCCATTACAAGGTATCTCAATGAAATTTTACTCACCGTTCTTTTTTCTGTTTGCAGCAAAATGTCTTCAGGATGTTTGATTTAGAAGGAAAATTGAGAAAAAGGTTTCCCCGAAGAAAAAATGTCTATAAATTTTTTTTTTCCTTTGAAAGGATTAAAAATTTAATAAATAAAATTTTTATAAATCCCGAAGAGAAATTATTTTCAAATTACGTATATAGTGGACGTAAAAATATGCAAATTGAGCTATAAGTTCAAAAGATAAGTCCAAACACTAGATGCACTTTGAATTTTGAATTTTACGTCCCCCCCCCCAAATTTTAGTAGTATTTTTTATATGTATAAGGATTTTTAAAAGAAAATACTCTAGGGGGAGATATCATTGCGAAATGCTTGTAAATTTAAGAAAAAAGTAAAATTTTGTGTCCCGTACTACCTTCATCTAATTTACTACTGCCGTTCAGTGATGCTGTATAGCAGGGGTGGCCAACGTTTTTAAGTCAACGATCGACTTTTTCATGAATTGTTTATTCGGCGATCGACTAGTTGCTGTTTTCATAAAAAATGAGCATCTCTATATAACTATTATAATCCATAATTTTTCAAAAAATTATGGCTCGCGATCGACCAAAATCATGTTGAAGATCGACCGGTCGATCGCGATCAACTTGTTGGCCACGCCTGCTGTATCGGAAGACACGGCAAATAAGTTGGCTAACAGTAACGCTTCAAGCCAGCCATCACTCTGGTACGAGTAACGTGGCTGCACTTCCGCGATATAGTATAGTTAATAAAACATGCTTGTCGAATTTTATGTCACACAGTACACGAAAATGTATTACATCATAATAGCGAGTGGATTGTCTTTGCAGTATTCTAACGATTCGTTCTTGTCGAATGAGAAAAACTTGATCGATACGCATAATAATTCTGCGTTCTCAGAATTGCAGTCTCCTTCATGTCCCAAGTGAAGCTTTTATTCGGTACTATATTTTCGATTTTCTTGACAAAACACTTCATGAACACCCTTTAAAGCCGCAGAATAGGGTTTAATATCCCCAGTAGATGAACTTGGCTGGGGACTTTTTCGCAGACTGTCTCTGAAAAGGGGGTCACGCGAACCGTGGGTCCCCCCGTAAGTATTATTTTTTTTATGTCACCTCTCTATATGATGATCGATGATCATCGGTGGGAAGTGGATTCGGCAGAAAGGGGAAGCGGCTATGTCCGTGTTTATAGCAGAGGTATCTAAAAAGGAGGCTGGACGGCCATTTTATGGAGCCAATCGTGCGTAGATCATATTGTAGTTGGCCTTTTTCAGTCAACCCCCTTTTGTATATCTGCGCCTGGGGACTCTCTGCAATTTCTGGGTTACGACATATATACATTAACGGATGACAAAATTTAAATTTTCAATGCTTTTTAAAGGACAAGATATTGGTGTAGGCCTTTTTAACATGCTCTGTCTCCCATTGAGAGCTCTCACACTCAATTGATAGATCCAACTTTTTCTTTATACATTTTTAACGTGAAATGAAAGAGAAATTTGTACTATGTAATGATATTATACTTCAAAAGGGGATCTGGATTGAGGAAGGGCGGCTATCACTAATAATTTATTAAGTTTAGAATAAATGGAGAGGAGTTTTGAAACTGAAAAACTCATAAATGCTTTAAGTTTGACAACTGAATGTAATATTAAAAAAAGGTACAAAATGTTAGATATCTATGTATTTAAGTTGCTGAGCCGACTTTTTGGGCAGTCCGTGAGAGAAAACTACTGCATCCATTTACTTCATTTTGGTCTTAAACGAAAGATTGTAATCTATATATTTGTCAAATTTGGTTTTTGTAACTACAATTTTTATTAATGAGCTATAATTTACAATTAAAATTGGATTTCTGCGCATGCTCACTGGCATGTTTCAATCTGGTCTTTAGAAACTCTCTGTTTCTGCGCATGCTCAGTGACACGTTTCAATGCCGAGGAGTCTCTCTAGATATCTCTCTGCCATTTTTATGATAATTATGTTTGTGAAATATAAGATTAAACCTGATGGAAATTGTTTATTTCGCGCTGTTTAATGAGCGATAATTTACAATTAAAAGTTTGCTTTCTGCGCATGCTCAGTGACATTTTTAAATACTCACTAAGCACGAGGCCGCTTAAACATTAATTTGTTTCTGCGCATTATTATGATTTTCAACATTTGGCAATGATGTGTTGAGTATAATTTGCGTATTAGTACATTTATTTACTATCTAGCCGTCATGTTTTGACGGGTACCAACTACTAGTAAATGCTTTAAGTTTGACAAATGAATGTAATACTGAAAAAGGTACAAAATGTTAGATATTTGTATAATTTTATAGCGGAAGCTTATTAATCTTTTCGAAGAATTTAACACTAGAAAGAGGAGAGTTTTTTTTTCTTGCTAAAAAGATTGAACGCCATCATTTTGACTGTTAAAAATAAAATCAAGAATTTAAAATACAATCGAACCCCGTTATAACGAACTTCAAGGGACCAAATGTTTTGTTCGCTTTATCCGGGGGTTCGCTATATCCGAACCGTTAAGAAAATACTAGAGTTCACAAAATGTATAACTCATTAGTTGCAATGTGTATTCAATAATGATGTATTAAAAAAATCTATTAAAAATGATCATTAATGAATTAAATCGACTAAAATCGATTACATTAAACTGACAAAATACTATTTAAATTACGTACAATAGGAAAACGGTGGACCAAAATTTTCGTTTGTTATATCCATGAGTTCGTTATATATCAGGTTCGCTATAACGGGGTTCGACTGCATTTAATTTTTTTTAAAAAAAGGTTAAATACTTTAAATTTTGAACTATTTTATACCAGGTTCGCTATAACGGGGTTCGACAGCATTTAATTTTTTTTAAAAAAGGTTAAATACTTTAAATTTTGAACTATTTTATACCGGGTTCGCTATAACGGAGTTCGACTGTATTTAATTTTTTTTAAAAAAAAGGTTAAATACTTTAAATTTTGAACTATTTTATACCAATATATAATAAATTGGTATATATATTTAGATATATTTTTATGCAGTTATGCCGAGCTGACAACCTGGTATGGTTTATCCGTAAAAATATATTCATGGTTTGTGCAGTTCTTATTTGCCAACACCAATATTTCCGAAGAGCCAATATTTCTGTTATTTGAAAAAGGGGGAATAGACGAAAAGTAACTAACATTTTTCCCGTATTTTGAAGATTTCTGCCTGTTTTCTATATTACCGTCAAATTGACGGCTTTCAGTTTTAGTAGGTATACAACACATTTTCTCCCCCTCTTTACTATCGAATATAATTTTGTAAACGTGTGTGCATATTTCGCGTAAAATTAGAAAAAGTCAAAATTTCAGAAGCCTGAGGACATAAATACAGACATAGTGCTCAATAGTATGTCCGAAACCGTCAAAATGACGGCAGCCGTCTTTCTAGTGTTAATACGTAATTTGAATGGAAACTTAACATTAGCGCCCTTTACACGTACGTTCTTTCGCGACTGCTTGGAGCGTACGGGATTGCGCGCGGGGAAACTTGCAGTACGCTCCAAAGCAGCTTTCCCTTCCTCTCCGACACCTTCACACGTGCACTCAATCGCGCGGGATCGTGGTTTCCAGGGGGAAAGAAATTATGTGTAAAGGGCGCTATTAGCACCCTTTACACGTACGCTCTTTTCCTGACTCCGCCCTTACGTGAATCCACGATCCCGCGCGATTGAGTGCACGTGTCGGAGAGGAAGGGAAAGCTGCTTTGCAGCGTATTGCAAGTTTTCCCGCGCGCAAACCCGTACGCTCCAAGCACTCCAAGAGCGTACGTGTAAAGGGCGCTATCAGCGCCTTTTACACGTACGCTCTTTAACGAGTGCTTGGAGCATGCGCGCAATCCCGTACGCTCCAAGCACACGCGGAAGAACGTACGTGTAAAGGGTGCCTTACTAAGGGTATTGTCTACTTACTTTTTTAGTAGATTTTGGTTAGAGCAGGCTTACAGGCGAAAAAAAATCTGCCCCCGACAATATTTAATTAAGTATCAGGGACTAAGAGAGAATTAGTACGATATTTCCTTGGGGCACTAAGAGTTGATCTGTGTATAAAAATTGTAGATAGTGGGATAATGTGACAAGAAGTCTGCGACACTGTTTCCACAGCAGAAATTTTGGCGACGAACTAATAAAACACTTTACGACAAAAGGTAGATACTAAAGGAATAACATTTCGAGGATAATTAATTTTTTTTCTTAATTATCATAAACCGAGGAATAAAAAATATTTTTATTTATTTTTAATTTTAGCCATAACTCCCAAGACTGAGTCAACAGAAAAAGTAATAAAGGGGTCTAATGCAGTGTCAGAAAATATTAGCAGAAATTTCATGCGTATGTGTGCTATATTTTCTTAGTCACAGTCTTAAGTAAAAGAGGAATCTGCCTAAGGTCATTTATATACGGTAGGAACTGTACCTTACAATATCAGTTACGACACATTTAAAATGTCACAAATACAGTTGAACCCCGTTATAACGAACTTCAAGAGACCAAACATTTTGTTTGCTTTATCCGGTGGTTCGCTATATTCGAACCGTTAAGAAAAATGCTAGAGTTCACAAAATGTATAACTCATTAGTTGCAATGTGTATTCAATGATGTATTACAAAAAATGATAAAATCTATTAAAAATGATCATTAATGAATTTAATCAACTAAAATCGATTACATTAAGGTGACACAATACTAATTAAATTACGTACAATAGGATAACGGCGGGGCCAACATTTTCGTCAGTTATATCTGTGAGTTCGCTATAACGAGGTTCCACTGTATTAATCATAATAATCAAGTTTATTATTTTAGATTTTTGGGGGAGAGCACTATGATCTGAGGTATTTGATAACTTAATTGGATGATAAAAGAAAGGAAAGACTTTGAGCTGAAATGTAACGCAGCAAAACAAAATGTGAAAGTGCAAAAAGACTGTCGACGAAATCGTACGCTGATAAAAACGTGGACTCGGGCTAATGACTGGTATTATGACCGAACAGCATGCAAATCTTTGTATTGTGCGAGAACTGGTATTTCTCGTTCTCATACTTATATATCGTAAAGTCTTCTTGGACTTCATCTTTGGATCAATGCGGACACAATGAAAGCATTTACAACTTTGTGCTCGACACAGAAGTGAGGTTACTTCTTGAATCGGAATTAACTTCACTTCTGTGAGGTTTAGGAATTAATTCTTGAGTTAATTGAGGAATTAATTGAGGAATTACTTCTTGAATCACCGCGCTATAAAGAAAACAGAGTACTTTAGTAATTGTCATCAAAGTTCATACCCAGGTACAGATTCCTTTCTGAGAATCATGACGATAAAAATCTAAAAATCGATCGAACAAATAACGATATTTGCATGTAACAAATAATTATTTACCGTTTCCTCCTCAATCTAAATAATTCTTCACCCCCCTTAATACGAGTATGTTTGCTCTAAATACACAGAGTGCTACCGGCGAGGCAAAAAACGGGCGAAAAAAGTCGGAAATGAAAATAGCAAAGGCTCCATACTTTCAGCCGATTGGGCAGGAAGCAAATGTCACGGTATTGTGCACTTTTGTTTACTTAGATGGATGACACGATTCAGCCTCTTCCATTCAAGCTGGGGGAAAACTCATGAATATATTGGCGAAGCGGAAAAACTGGCGAAATGCGGTCACTTCTTAAAGGGACTACCGCGAAATCACCCTTAAATAGTGGAGGGATTTTTTTCGGATGTTTGCTTAAGCACCATGAATAAGAAAGAAATGCGGCTTTGGCGGCAAAAAAGAATTCGCCAAACTTCGGATTCATTTTTTAACAACGTGCGATTAAACACTCAGTGCACGATTAGGATGGAAATTATCAAAAATGGAATTGCATTCAGAGACATAAATTGAATTCAAACCTCAATTTTATGAAAATAATATTTAAGAAAAAATGTATGCTTAAATATTTTAAATACGTTGAAAGAGATGTACTCCCGCATTTATATGTTTTAGAAACCCATGATTACATTTATGAAGACATAAATTGAGCATATAAGTAAATGAAATGACGATTTAGTGAATATCACACTGTATTTTGTCCGCGATTTTTCTTAAATCTAGCGAGATAATTTTTTTATTACGTTAAATATTGCTTCATTAGAGGCTAAATGAATGCTGGACGCGCTGGAGATGCTAATTGAGTTTTGTTAATCTTGACGACTTCTAGATGCTAATAAGAAATTGTCTCGCTAGATTTTCTTAAATCTGACGAGATAATTTCTTTATTAGATTAAATATTGCTTCATTAGAGACTAAATGACTACTGGGCGCGCTGGAGATGCCAATTGAGTTTTGTTAATCTTGACGACTTCTAGATGCTAATAAGAAATTGTCTCGCTAGATTTTCTTAAATCTGACGAGATAATTTCTTTATTAGATTAAATATTGCTTCATTAGAGACTAAATGACTACTGGGCGCGTTGGAGATGCCAATTGAGTTTTGTTAATCTTGACGACTTCTAGATGCTAAGAAGAAATTGTCTCGCTAGATTTTCTTAAATCTAACGAGATAATTTCTTTATTAGATTAAATATTGCTTCATTGGAGACAAAATGACTGCTGGGTACACTGGAGATGCAATTGAGTTTTGTTATTTCCTGACACTTCTAGAAGTTTAAACTCTGTAGTGCAAATCATGGGAAAATCTTGGCACGTGGAGTGACTAGAAATTGTTAATGGAGAATAAATGTGGAGAATTTGCGTACTCTTCGGCTATCCCATAAGGAGCAGGTCTATATCGGTTGGGTTGCTAGGTATTCTAATTATCGCTCCTTTAAATTACTCTCCATTTACTCCTATTAGGATTTAGCTTCAATTATAGCCTTGTCAGCCAGCAGTTTTGCACTTTAGTAAAAGACGTAAAAATTCGTACTCAAAAGAAGATGAATGCAGGAAAAATTACATTAATATAAAAACAATATAGGAAATAAAATATTGAAAGGCACGTAAGACGAGTAAAATGCGAAGAAAAGAGATTAATCTATAAAACCCTTCAACGTACGTGATACAGTAATCAAAGCAAAAAAGAATTCTTAATATTATATTATTAACACCTAATGATATATATATATATATATATATATATATATATATATATATATATATATATTCTCAGAAGTAAACTCATTGTGTAGACTGGTGGCATAATTCAGCTTTAAACATTTAATATATACATAATTCAATAGATAGATATGACTGGTTGCTACATAAAGAATCCATCCCGTCAACTGAATAGTTGGGAGTTGAGTGTTTATTTTGTGATTTTAAGTTATCTGTCTCTCGAAGTTAACTCCTGATTCTTGAGAGCGAAAAGTGAAAGGAAAGAACGTAACAATCAAACATGATAGAGAAGAATGGTTTACATGGAACCTGTTAACCATTCTCTCTTGAATTTCCTTATTCTAATGCAGCACTTGTACTAAAACCAGAAACGTAGCTGTTTCAGATTTTATTCTGTCTATATGTACGTTGGGAATCATAGAAAGACATTTAATTCAATTTTTTCATTTAGTATAGGGTATTTTCTTTATTTCAATCTCCTCTTTTGAGGTTCATTCAGAGATTCTGCTGTTGAACGGATCGTTTGATAAAGTAAGAGGGGTAGGTTCAAGCCTTGTTGTTGAATAGTGTGTGGAAAGATCGAGTAAATAACAAATTAGTTGCCTATTTTACAGCTCAGATTAAGATATATTTTCATTTTCAAATTTTCTGTTTGACATTGAGTGGAATAAAATAAATGTTTTAAAATAAAGCATTATTTGAAAGAAAAGTGGCAAATATTTAAAAAATGATCGTATATGTAGGTTTTCTTCATGACATATGAAATGAATCCTTTCAATTATATTGCTGGGTTCAAGAAATTAAGATTTTAATGTAGATGTAATCTTTACCCCTGCAAGTGGCGTGCCTTTGTCATTGCAAATTCCAGGTATTGAGAATTGGTGGTAATGACATCTTTCAACATCCGATTTCGAGAACCTTGTCTCCTGTTAGATGAGTAATCTTCCATGAAATTACGAAGTTTCTCCCATCGCTAAGTCTTTCTTCTTGGGACTTGTCATAAAAGCAAACTTAATGTATCCCCTAATTTGTTTGGCATACCAAATGAATTGGTAGTCTTAAATTTCGAAGAGTTTTTCATCTAAAACTTCATTAGACCTCTCTCGCATCCGATTTCGAGAACCTTGTCTCCTGTTAGATGAGTAATCTTCCATGAAATTACGAAGTTTCTCCCATCGCTAAGTCTTTCTTCTTGGGACTTGTCATAAAAGCAAACTTAATGTATCCCCTAATTTGTTTGGCATACCAAATGAATTGGTAGTCTTAAATTTCGAAGAGTTTTTCATCTAAAACTTCATTAGACCTCTCTCGCATCCAAACGAAGATTCTACGATTAAGAGTACATAAGACGAATGGAATATCTTAGGAACAAAGATGGGACATTCTTGAGGGGTAATTATCCCCATATATGTACATACGTTAAATATTAAATCTGACTTTTATAAACATATTTAATGAGATGGAGAACTATGCAAACTATCATAAATGAGCCCTATTTTATGACGTTTCTATATGACGTTTCTATATTTCATGTGGAATGAATTTCAGTTGAAAAGGATGCAAAGAGGAAAATCATTCTCTTTTCGATATCAATCTTAAAGTGTTTGATACTAATAGTATTATCATCGGGACATTTTACAGAACTTGAATTGTTTATTAATGCTATTTACATGTGTGTGTGTGTGTGTATGTTTGTGTGTGTGTGTGTGTTTGTGTGTGTGTGTTTGTTTGCTTATAAAATTGTTTTACCCAACAGGTTAAAATAAACAGAGCACTATGCAGATTAATCATTCCAGTTTTTATCTATTTATGTTTTAAACTTCTTTTAAAAATTATCCTTTATCAACAGATTATATAGAGGAATTCATATTTTATTTGGCTATTATCCTTTCAGTAAGAGTATCGAATTTGCCCTTTGTCTTTTCACAAATGAGCCTGGACTATAACTATTAATTAAAATTTAGAAAATGACTTATACACTCCCCATTACTGTTCATTTTTTCCTTCTCAATTTGATGTCAGAAAGTGAGGAGGGCCTTTATTGAGTGTTACTCAATTGCCCCTTACGTCTGTAATAACGGAATTCGAAACGCACGTCTATTGGTCAAAGTTATCAGATATTGAATTCAACAGAAAAATAAAAGTCAAAGGGAAAAAAAAAAGACGTTGTAGAATATGGATTTTTTATCGTGAGATTGTGTTGTTTTTGATCAGCTGATGAGCGAGCCGCGTCATCGTATTCGAAGTAAAGTATTCGCAACAAGCACTTTATGCCAAAATGTGGCAACCCACAGTTTCAAGTATCATCTATCAACGCTGCAGGTTCGGATTATTCGACCCGTTTTATGAGTTGCCTGGCTGTAAAGATAGCATAAAGGGAATGATAGGAATATGCTTTTGTGAGATTCCGGGGTTGTATTTTACGCATTGCTGGGCTCGGAGCTCGACTTTTGCAAAGTGCAAGGTGTTTGGATTTTCATGCAAATCTCATGTCGGTGCCGTGAAAGATGGTTCAAGGATTCGTTTTTCTCAGAACCGTATCTCATAACTTTTCCTGCATGCAGTGAAATAATGAAAAAAGCGACCATTTAGCTTAGTCAAATTATGGATGCATCCGTCAATATAATATATGTATATCTTTTATTAATGTTTTTCTTTCCGAATTATTATACGCGTTGGTCATCGAGTTGGAAGTATTTGGATAATTTTTCTCTCCTGAAACTCGACATGCATATAAAGAGCTTAATAAGAAATAAAATTACCTCAGGTACAGCTTGCTAAAAAATTTTAGTCTTTTAGATTGAGGATTTCACATTTTGCAATGGTAACAAGGTAATAGAAAAGCTTTTCCAAATTTCAAGTTGAATTGTTCTTGAAACTGCTGTAGCAGAAGAAAGGCATTCGTAATTAAGAGTTATCATGTAAAAAATATATAAAATACTACCATTGTCATATTCTCGCGATTTCCTAAGGAAGAACATTTGATTAGATATGGACATATTCTTAGGCTAAATACACTATGGGAAAAAAGAAGATGATAGAAATGGTTAAGGGATTACAGAATAGTCGGATGCATTTTTCATTTGTTTGTACTTTGTTACTCAGTTTAGTATGCGAATATCAATATAAAAAAATAATAATAAAAGAAAAGTAAAAATTTTAAGAAAATTGAACTGAAATAATTCTTGTTTCAATTTCTCATTTTTTTACTGAATTCAAAAAATCCAGTGTCCACTTTTTAAAAGGAAGATTCGAAAAGGTCTCTGGTGTAGGAAAAAGGCTTAAAAACTTGATGCCTCAAAAAAATCACAATTCGTTCAACATTTTTGAACGAATGACACACAAAGATGACAATTATAAAATGTTTTTGCCTATTTACTTCAAGAAGTTTCTCAGAAATATGCTGTTTAAATTGTATAAAAATTTTGTTTCTCAAAAATTTCAATGATAAATGCATAAATTTGCTATAAATAGAGGAAGTCTACAAGAGGGAGTAAAGAGAAATTTCTATATTGAAGGAGCCTTTCATCCCCAGTAGTTAGCTTTTGCTTATCTTTCAGATGTTAGTTCATCCACAACTTCGGTATATATTTCGAGGCAGTAATCTTTTGCAATTAAGGCAATTAAACTCAAACAATAGGTTAAAACCTTAGTAAAATATTTCAACAACGAAATTACTTTAAACCTATAAATCTATAAAACTCATGTGAGCACATAAATATGCATCTGTATTTGTAAATGTATTCACAATAGAGATATATATGTGCGTGCACATACATACATTTATATTAGGCAATGTTATATTATTATGAGGAGTTATCATATATTATGATTTCTTCTGAGTTATTTACTTTAGGTCAAAGGTTCTTGTCATCATAATTATTATGCCTCTTTTAGTAGATGCCCTTAGAACCTGTTTTGTGCACATTATGGGTTCACCTAATGTTTTCGTAGAAACATCTGCATAAAAACTCCTTTTCAGCAGCTTGCATTTAACTCAGTAGGGTGAAGAAACTAAAGTGTGATTGTACACACTCTCACACACAAAAAAAGTATTTTTTTATTATTATTAAAGTTACAATTTAAAAACCTGGTTTCTAAAGAATGGCAGAAAAAAAAGGGGGAAAACATATAATGCTGAAAATCCCAGAAAATGCAATCTAAAGGTCTTTATGAAAATGTTTCATTTTCTTCATCTTAGTGTTCTTTTTTTTTCGCTTTTCAATTTAGGAAAATATTTTCTGTCATGAGCCCTTTAATGCTCATCATAGAAATAATTAAAAATATTTAAATCAATTAATTTGAATAAAATGTATTTTACAAAATACTTCAGTATAAAATGAAGTTTAATTCTCATCTGACTTATTCCGATTTTCAAAATAAATGAATAACGCTAAATTTAACCTCTCAACAGATAATTTGAGCTTAAAAAATACATAAGTAAAAACACTTAGTTTTACACAATTATCATCCTAGGATCATGCTCTGTTTCAGATATGACTTCCGGTCGCGTAGCTGCTTCGTCTGTTTTTGAAGATAATGATCTACCAAAACTTAAAACGTATTTATATAATTAACCAGAGCTCTCATTTGCCGCTGTGTTTTTTTCAATAATTTGACTCTCATTTTTTAATAATTTTGACGCTCAGTTTTTGGGCTAGGGAGTCTCAATATTTTCTTCAGGTTAAATGCGAGATCCTTTAACTAATTAAGAAAAAAAAAAGAAATCGACAAGTAAATTACAACAAAGAATAGGCAAAATAATGATCTATTTGTACATAAGGACATAATTGTTATTTCTAACTATGCGAGGATCTCACGTGTTTGCTCCCACGATACAGCTGGCTAGTTCGTCGGTTTTTTTCGACAGACAAGCTGGTCAATACACCGTCAACTCATATCAAGATCTTTTTTAATAAACTTCTGAAAATGTAGCTCCTTTTCCAAAATATCAGATAGTGTCAGAGGCATATTATCTTATTTCCATTTCAGTAAATTTCATAATTTTTTTGCATGGTTAGATAGATTAGTCGCAGAGAAGTGAATAGTGCAGGGTTTGTTCTGATACAGATTGTTTTGTTTGATTGCCATCCCAACAAATTTGCCCTTTTTGAGTTTTATGGACATTTTTTTTTGATTGAATGAATCCATCTTTTAAAGGTGGATATTATTACGTAGGGGTCCTTCATTATTATATCACTGATCACCGGGAAGAAGGATCTGTGTCTCAAGGAATATTCAAGGCACCCTGATCCTATTTTGAGCTAAATAGACACAGTCTAACAGTTTATTCCGAATGGTAAAAACATCCAAACAACGTACCTGACATTCAACACCGTGCCAAACATTCAAGGATTTCTTATCGTGCAATACAAATAGGAATCCTTCCCTTTTCAACCTCTTCACACTACATACTATTCCTCTCGTACGATTTTTTTTTGGACTCCCCACACGCAGCTTTTGCATACAGTTCGTTAATCTTGTATTGAACAAATTACCTATATTTAATTACCTCACACAAGTACATAATATTTATTGATCGTATGTTCACATAAATGTTTACATAATACAGTTTTGTTTGTTTTGAGGATAAAGTGAGCAAACAAATATTTCTTTTATTCATATTTTTCAAGTCAGTTAAAAGCAAAATGTTTACCGCCATTTGCCAACTTCGATAAATTCGATATTATGAACGGGCAAGAAAATGTTCCGCAGAATTCTTATTTACATTTTGTTCCAGTGCCTTAAACATTTACCATTATGTGCAAGTCCTAATTATTCTCCGCACTATAATACTATAGTTGTCTTTTCTGGCTTACACAACCGTTCAAAGAACCGTTTTTGGATTACCATTTTTTATTTATTTATTTATTTATTTATTTATTTTTAAGATTGATTGAAAATAGAAATTTGGCCCGTAAGTTAGGGGACATGAAAAAAAATACTGATTTTGGGAATGCACCTGAAAATGTTTACGATAATTAAATACATTTTAGCAGCGCATAACTCTGAATCGGGAGTATGTGGGTTTAATAAATATATGGTAATAAATATTAGCAATATTTGGATAATAACTTTGTTATAGTAATAATCTGAAGGTATATAATAAAGTTTTCTGCCTCTAATGCTAATTCTTTATTTTGCAAACGATAATCTGAGAAGTGCCAGGTCGTTGAAAATAATTGCAGTACATGACGAGCTACTGCGAGTGAATGACTGAAGGAAAATAAATGTTTGGGTGGAGATGGTTCATTGGTCAATGCTTTTGCAAAGTATTACCTTCTCATGCAGTATTTCAGGTTTTTTTTCTACAGAAAGTCGTTCGCCCTTTATGGAAATGGTTTTAATAGTTAAGTTTTATGTATAAATGCCATATTTTTTGCGATGATTTGCTTCTATCTGATAGACATGGTTCTTGACAATAGCTCTAGCTTGAATTCCATGAAAGTAAAATTTTTCGTAGTACTGTTATGTCAATTTCACCACATTCCTCTTGGACCGTTTTCCAAAGTCCGTTCAGTGTTCTTGGATGTCGTTTTCCTAAGGCTCATTTTCAATAAACAGAAGGCGAAAAAGGTCCATTGGAGAAGCGTCAAGTAATTTTACAGGTATTACATTAAATGGGATACACTTTATTCCTGTTTCTGATTCTTTCTTTGCTAAATAAACGGCAGTTGATTTAGACGTGTGACTAGAGACTTTGTCCATATGAAGCTCAACTTTATCAATGTTCTTTCTATATAAGGCTGGAATTTCCTCTTCAAAAATTGGTTCTAAAATATTCTGCTGATAATAGAGTGAATTAGTTTTGGCTTTACTTGAGACTTTTTTATCTTTAATTTGCCGTTGTAGCAAAATCCTGCAACAATCATGAATCCGTTTGGGAACTTTTCTGTATACCGACGAAGCCATTTCGTACGGTCATTCCCGTCAGCTGAGCAATAGAAAATTGATCTTTTTTTATTACAGTCAGTTATATACACCCATGCCTCATCGAGAGTTACCACAAATTTCCATTTTTCAGCAGCTAGGTGTTTTTCATATAATTTTCTACAATTTGTTTTTCTTTCAGCAATATGCTTTGGCAAAAGCAGATGAACTTTAGATTTAAACATCTTTTAACTTCAAATCGTTATGAATGATTTTACTTACAGTGCCAGAAGACATTCCTAATTTCGATAGAATGGATCTTTGAGTCGGCGGATTTTCTTTTAGGATCAGAGACGTCACTTTCTTGATATTTACCTGCGTTCGAAACAGTCTTAGGATGAGGTTTCGTGGTCATGTTTTCATTTTTACTTTCAGTTGGACTTTTTTCCTTTCAAATTTAATATATTATAAATACCTTTTTTTGAAATCGACATTTTTACACCGCTTTATAATTTGTGCGAATATTTCTCCCCGGGAAACTCAATTGTGTAACCTTTGAATCATATATCAATATTAGGAGTCAGTTTCAATTTTATTTTACATTCCAATCAAAACAAAACAGTAGCAGACGATTCTTCTGAAGTTGCCAAATTTTTATCTCAAAATGCGACGACCAAAATTAATTGAAAAATCGTTTCCATAAAGTGCGAACGACCTTCTGTAGTTGACCTGGAGCATCCCCTCGACAGGCATGACTGAGATCTTCAATTATCAGTATGAAGAAACGACGCTGCTACTGTTACAATCCTTCCTGATTTTAGCCAGTGTGCTTTCTCATTGTGACCAATATTCTGCGTAATATAGTTTAAAATGAGCAAAGCAGTGGGTCTAATGTTGAATGTCAGTAGAAATCCGAATTTATTTTACTGACGAGCGTACTAACACTGTAAAAAGGGATTTCATACAGCGTTTGATAACAGTCTCCTACTGACTTTTGGTTTCTATATGCAATCAACAGTCAATCATCAGTACAATAGTCTGGCTCCAACGTTTGTATGCAAAGCATTCAAAATATCGATTTCTTGAACACAATGATTGTAGTTTCTCTTATAAAGTCATCCCTTGTTTCACGTTTTAATGATCCGTAGCTGGGATTTTTTTTTCTGTCATCATGCATACGATTTGCATAAAACGACTGTTTCCAGTCCAAGCATAAAATATGCTTTTCCTCGGTTCAGAAATTTCCTTTCCCCAAAATTTCGAAAACACCACTTATTTTCACAACATGAGCCGTTGCACGAAAGTATGTTGTTTAACTGCCAACAAACTTTATCTCGATAGATTAATTTAAGCATTTTTTAAAAATTTAATTTAGGAAAGAACTTTACGAGTAATTGGTTTTAAAAGCAAAAACTGTTATAGAGGAAAAAATGCATATGCATGGTATCAATACCAACCATAAACCATACAGACTGATAAATTAAATAATTAAAATTGAAAATCTGAGATTTTGATTGTTTTTCAGCTGATTTTGTAACGTGATTTTGATGCGTTTCAATTTCACGAAAACAAAAATCGGACCGAAACTGTTAATTTTGTCTCATGACCTGGCTTAGTAGCGTAATAGTGAGCCCAACTGTCTGAAAGCCAAGAATGAGTTGCTGATCCGGTAATATTTAGAGCAGTGGTTCCCAACCCGTAGAAGTCTGCGGACCACTAAGCCAGAAATTGAACCATGTGCGGACCATCCCTCCCCCACCCCCACCGACTTGAGGGAGGGGGACCTTCCGGTGCTATGCAAATTATTTTGTATCATATTCTAATAATAAAATAATTATGTTAAACTTTTAAGAAATTTTAATTTAACACCTGATAGTCATCGGATATATTCGGCACATCTAGTTCAATGAACATTGCTTTCGAAATCCCCATTTGTTGGGCGACTTTTTTTATATGTTCTGCCGGACCACTCCCGAGGCTCTCGCGGACCACCGGTTGGGAACCACTGATCTAGAGAAAGACTCTTTGCATTCGTGTTGAAGGATCAGTTTTGACTTGAAAATAGAATGTTGTGGGTCCAATTTCTATGATAGCTTGACTTATGTTGAGTTATGCTTGCTTGCCTGGGGCTCTCCATGCGGGATCTAGCTGCCAATCCATTGATGGTTCTGGATTTCCTTAGGGTGTACAATGACATGAACCGGATATAGCCCTGCTAGTCCATGGTGATGTGCAACAACAACAACAATGTTGAGTGAAGTTCCAACCTCTAGCAATTTTTTGCTAGAGATTGGAAAGTTTTGCAGAATGGTGGTTGGAATTTTTTTTCATATTATCATTTCCTGTTCAGGTATTTTCCGTATTATTTACTTTGTAATATAAGGATGTGTTATATTTTATAAGTTCAAGACATTGACTGATATAAATCTTTCTCCTGAGAGCGTAAAGATACGATCTTCAGACCACTATATCTATAATTTTTCCCCCCACTTTTTTATGTTGAAAACTAGTAAAACTACGAAAGTACAGAGAGAATTTCATGTTTAATAATAATAACAATAATAGTAGTAACGAGATTGACACAAAGGCTGATTGTTATTTTCAAAGGGACACGAAAAAGATATGCATTTGATTTTCTCTAAAGTAAGTGCTATTTAATCAGTTATGACACTTATCAGCTCAATCGATTTCGACTCCAAGCCATCAGTTAACGATTGCATTTATATTTTCTAATTTGCATTCGAATGTCCGCGATTCTTTGGGCCGTAGCAACCCATCATTCTCTCATTTGGGATACTTACGATTTTAATCGTTAAACATGCTCAGTAAAAAGTCCATTAAGGCAGACTTTTGATCTCGGAGGAAGTGTGGGCTGGCAAGCTGTTAAGAAAATACCATTACACCTCTGATCAGAGTGAAGCATGGAGAAAATGGCGGAATAAGTAAATGCAACCACATAAACTAGCTTAAAAATTCTTATCTCCAAATCCAACGTGGAAGAAAATTTAAATGCACCCTAAATCAAAAAGAGAATTGGAAATAACAGACAATTCATCTTTACTTAGGCATGGTCGGATTCTCGAGTTGAGATGTTACTCTGTACTGATATCTGAACTATCACAACTGAGAGACCCCACATCTATTTAATGATCAGAAAGGCATTGAATTTTGTATTAATATATCAAGGTTATTCACTGAATCTTTTCAGGCTTAGGCTAGTTTCATTTTATAGACTATAAAAGTGGGTGTTATGAAACATTTGACTCACAGTTTTGAGTTAAAAAATATCTTTTGCTTGAAATAAACTGATTTTCACAAACTGGACCCGGTCTGGGTTATGGGTAACTCACTTTCAAACTTTACCAAATTCATTCTCTGGCTTTCCATGGCTAAACTCTGTATCATTTAAATCTGCACGAATAAAAAACGGGAAGTTTTGGTCAGAAAACAATATGTTAATTACCTACAAAAATTTTATTCTTCATAAATTATTTTTAACAAATAACGCGAAATTTCTTTTTCTCTTTGATTTAAACAGTTTATGTATAAGAACAAAATAAATTATGTTCGGTAAACAAACCCGCAAAAAGGGAAGAAAATAGTTTCTAGAGTTGTTATTCATTTCTAGTGCTGTCCGAAACTAAGAAAATAACTATAAAAAGTCTGAAATAGAAATGTCGGGGAAATGCGAACCCTAATATTTTTATTTTGCTCCTTTTTTTATTAGTCAGTAAGGCTACTGAAAATTACTAGAATTAAATATTAATTCTGAAAGTTTAAAACACTAACAATTAAACGCTGCATCTTATTTTCTAATCGAATGACTGCTACTTCAAAGAATCCTATCAATGAGATATAAGGAAAGGATGATAGGATGTTGTTGAGAATATCAGTATAGAAAACTGATAAGATCTTTTAGTTAATTGTAAGTATCTCATTATTAAAACACCAATGAAATGTTCTTACCAGGTGTGTTGCTTGTGTTGAGTTGAAAGATTTCACTTCTTACAGTACTATTACTTGCTGATTAATTCTGCTGGCTTAATTTCAAACGATTATAGTGCATGAAACAGAATAAAATCTAAAATTAAGAACATGAATATTATGTTTAAATGTTGTCATGCTCTATTAAATAATTTGTTGTGATGATAATTAATAGTTTTAGAAATAATTAACGTTTATATTAATATCGGGGATTGAGATAATAAAGTAAGTAAGTAAGTAAATTTTAGTAACGGTTGTGCTTTGTTTTAATCAATTTATTAAGCCTCTGCTAAATATATGTGAGGGTTAAACTTGTGGTGATCAAATATTAATTGATTTAATTAATGTCATGGCATTTGGAGAAGTGTGCGCAAGTTTCTCTAAATGTTTTGACATTGAGAAGAATTAAGTTGAAATAGATCATCACATGTTACACCTTATTGTTAAAAATATTGATAAATTAATAAGCCTTATTTATAAACCTTGTGAGTGGCTGGTATGGTTCGCTGGTGAATTTTTGGGTTTTTTTTATTTAATGAATGAATGCAAAATTATAGTGTGTCTTTTTCTTTTAAAGTTAAATCCTTCCTTTTGAGAACCCCCTTTTTGTCAGTTGATTGTAAACCGAGACATCCGATGGCGACTGGTCACAGACACCCTCCCTTTCGGGACGTTTGGAATGTTGATGAGCCTAGCAGCATACGAGAGCGCTCCCTACGCTGTTGAATACAGTGATTCGTAGATGCCCTGTAAGTTTTCAAGGAGGAAATAAGTAACCAACAATTATTATGTGAAATAAGAAGATGAAAAAATATCAACGATGAGTCGAAGAAAAGATTTTTCGGCCATTGCAGAATTTCAACGTTTTCTTCGTCCGAGATTGACGGAGCGCATTGGAACTTTTTACTTCCTCGCGGAATACAAAGTGAAAAACGGAGCGTCAACTCGGGGGCGGAGGGTGCGAAGAGAGAGAGGGGAGAGGATAGCCAAGAAGCTGGGAGCTGACCCGGAACCCATGATGGAGAGCGATGACTTGATTTTTGACGGCCAGCACGCTATAGAAATGGCGTTGGCCTGGGGTTCCCCTCATGATTTTATAAAATTATAGTTTTTTTTTAGAGTGCTGCAGCATTTTAATTGGGTAATATGATTTTAATTTCCTTTTTTTTTGTTTACTTTAGTTTTTCTTTTGATTTTTTTTTTCATCACTTTTTCATTTAGACGGGTTTTTTTCTCACCAGCCACTATGATAATAACTGTTATACTAATAGTAAATTTTACTGTAGGCAAGCAAGAATTTTGTGATTATTATAAGTTTATTGGGAGGAAATATTGAATCCTCAAGTGTTTAAACCATTTTTGTTAAGGTATTGTGTAATATTGTGAAGGAAGTCGGAATGAATAAATTTGTTATGTTAAAGTATATCTTTGTCATGTCGGTCTATGCCTTTGAGTTAATTTTCTGATTTTCAGCTTTAGGTTTTATTTTTATTTCAGCAGATTTGAAGCTTTTTCTTTTAGGTGAAGTAATTTTATTTCTAGGTGTTCTCCAAGGTTAGATAAGTAAATTTATTAGATTTAAATTCTCCTTTTCTTTGTGGCTCGTTAATCACCATAGTGATGCAGCAGTAAGTTGAACCAGTTTTTATAATTATAAAGTTTTGGATTATTGCAACACACAACGCAAGTCCTTAAAATGTACTAACCACTAATGGCTACTATTGAAGTAAATTTAACTGAAACCTACCTTAATTAGTAAGATTTATTCCTACCTTTAATTCATTAATTAGTAATTATAATATATAAAGTTTAAAATAACCCCCAATACACAAAATATCGTTGTAACAATTCATAAATTAACAACTCATACCGTTAAAAATTGTGATTCAAAAGTACTTGTTTTATATAACTGATATCATTACAATAATAAAAAATTAATTGTGCCTTTACATTGAATCGTGACTGTAATCATCACTTAAGTGACACATTCAGAAACCGGTGTACATACTTACCAGTTCTAAGTCTAACTTCGAGCCCCCATTCATAATGTCATAAACTGTTTGACAGTAACGTATTTTCTTAGATAACTTGCCATTAAAAATAAGCAATTCAGTATCTGGGATAAGATACCAAATGTTGCTCTACAAAAACCAATTAGAAAAGCAAAAAGTAAATAATCTCGGGATCTTCCCACCATTTCAAATAATTAGTTTCCGAGTCTAATTCTGAAATGAAAAACTGATGAAATAAATTTTATGTATATCTTTGTAAACCCATCATCATCTGTCATTCACATCATGAAACATGACTCGATGATAACAATCACAAAACTGTCATAAAAACGATCTGGCTCGAACGCTACGTACATGCTTCATGGACGAATGAATGCTTCTGAAGATAGACAATCCGATAATACGCGAGCCGATACAGCTGATGGGATAATGTCACCGCGTAGATGAGACGATCAGCAAAATGAAATGCCAAGGCGTGATCGCTCTATTAACTACTTTCGGACAGAGTGCTTCGCAGTAGACACTTTCAGTGATGTTAATCAGAAATTTATGTTCATACATCTGCTAATTTAAATATTCATACCTAATCCGATTTTTTCTTTCTAAGCTCTGTTACTAAAATTGAAGATTGAATTGATCTATGAGCTCATTGTTATCCCTTGTATCTTTTTACTGTCATTCTAAATAACGTAAGTAGTAAAATAGGCTTATATGCAGGTTAGAAAAAATTTCTCAGTAAATTTATATATATATATATATATAAATTTCAAAATTACTTAACATGCTTACACAAATCTGTATTTAATAATATTATTGTAAATCAGCTAGTAAGAATAAATAGGCTTTGTTCTAAGGACAATAGGTATAAGCATATTATAGAATTGTTACCCTTATAAACTTTCCAAGCACATAATTGGTTGTTTTAGATTTAATGAATAGCATGTTCTGTTACTATTAATTAGTAATACAAAACTATAAGATTAATTATAGTAAATAACTACTAAAAATAAAAAATAATAAAAAAATAGTGTAATAATAATAATAAATAATAAATAAAAATAATATCTCTTAGTCATAATAAATGTCTAAGTTAACTTAGGTTATTTTGTCCTATAACACAGTATCCTTAGTAAGTCTGCTTCTGTGTTTCCATTTGCTCCATGGTTGCAAGGTTTGTGACGTAAGTCTTCTTGCGGTCTCCTTTTTTTAACTTCCACTTTGTCTGGCGCCGGGCTTGGTGTTCTATGATTTAGCAACTGTTTATTCACTTCTTCTGTTTCTTATGGATTATACGGTGTCTGAGTATGTTTATTGCTCAGATCATACTTATCAGAAACAATCCATTGGTTTTTAGACAGTATCGGCACCGCTGATGAAGAGATGCTGTCAAAAACCTATTTTTCACTTATCTTTTCTTGTTTTTAGTTCCTGGCTGCAGTAGTTTTGAGCTTATACTGGTTTTTCACTTTCAACTTTGTCCTATATATATATATATATATATATATATACACAGGGTGTCCCAAAACGACCGCATAAACTCTGCACAGCTAGATTCCTCGTTGGGAGTACATAAAAACTACCCAAAGAAGCGTTCCTGTACGATCTATAGTTTACGAGAAAAATACGAAAAACAAAGTATGATGTCACTGCCAGTGCAAGAAAAAACACTTTATTGAACATATCAACAGCATGCACAATTTAAAGCAGATGTTCAAAGTGTCCGCCGTGCATGTCGAGGCAGATTTGAGCACGCCGTGGAATGGCTGTCATCACACGTTGTAGCATCGCGGGGTCCACCGAAGTACAAGTAGCATGCAGACGAGCAACTAAGTCCATTTGTGTTGTCACTACGTCTCAATACACCAGTTCCTTGAGATGGCCCCATAGGAAAAAATCCAACGGTGTAAGATCTGGCGAACGTGGCGGCCATAGAACCGGAGCCCCACGTCCGATCCAGCGGCCGGGGTATTCCATATCTAGCCAATCACGTACAGGAGCACAGAAATGCGCCGGAGCCCCATCATGCTGGAACCAAAGTCCCTGTATTGCCGCTAATGGTATGTTATCGAGGAACTCGGTTAAGACCTCATTGAGAAACACCAAGTACGACTGTCCCGAGAGCCGTTCAGGCAACAGATATGGTCCAAGCAGGCGATCCCCGAGTATGCCGGCCCACACGTTAAGAGACCAACGTTCCTGATGTTTCTGCAGCCGGATTGCATGCGGATTGACCTGGGACCACATATGGCTGTTGTGATGGTTGAATACCCCATCACGAGTGAAAAATGATTCATCAGTCCACAGGATATGTGCAATGAAACTATTATCTGTGTTCTGTTGCTGCAACAGCCATTCACAGAAGGCCACGTGTTTCTGAAAGTCATCTGGTTTCAGACCTTGCACGGTTGTGTACCGAAATGGGTGTAGCCTCTCAGACCGTAAAATCCTGTGCACAGTACTTTTACTCGAAGTCATCTCACGGGCTAATGAGCGTGTGCTTACCTCGGGCGTCTCTTCTATCCGCTGCAGTATTGCATCCGCCTGTGCTACCGTCAGGCCGCTCCGCGGTCTTCCAGTATCGTGAATATTGGCTGTTGGCAAGACGCTTCCCGTATTTCGCATTCTGTCGTCCAGCCTACGGATGACGTTGACATCGGGAGGACGGCGGGACGGATATCGACGGGCATACAGAGGCTGTTCGCACATTTTTTAGATGATTTTGGTAAGCGGTAATACAAAATCGTTTGCTGCAAAAGAAATAATTGCAATTGTACTATGTTTTTAAAAGTCAAAATTATCGTCTACGGCTTGAAAGTTTTGTTTTTATTCAAAATGGCGTTTTTAACAAAGCAGTGGTTCGAAGGCTACATTTATGCTCTTTCCGAAGAGAAATATGCATACTCCGTTATCCAAAAATGATGTGAGAGTCATGGTTTTGTGATATTTAAAGAGTCGATAGGTAATATCGTCAACAAGAAAGGGAAAAAAACGTCAAATTGGAGCCTCAAGTGGGACAAAAATTCCAAACAAGTGTCCAAGGAAAAAACGGGCATCTTCGACTATTGCAAAGGTACGTTGTTTAATGTTAAAAGAAAATCTCCCTAGTCAAAGGACAGTTGCAAAATCATTAAAATGCTCGGTGTCCACTGTAAACAAAATGATAAACGTTGATTTAAATCTTAAGAAAGCGAAAACACGCAATGTGCATTGTCTTCTTCCAAATCATATCGCTGAACGCAGGACACGCTGCAGAATTCTATATGAGAAACACTTATCCAAAGAAAAATGGAAAACAATTGTCCCAATAGATGAATCATGGGTGTATTTAAATGATTGCAACAAAAAAGAGCCATTTATTATCATAAAAGGGGAGAAAAAATTTAAGTACATGGTTCAAAGAATCGAAAGAAAGTTTTTCTAAGGCATTCATGATTGTTGCTGGTTTTTCTTATAATGGCAAGTTAAAAATAAAGAGAGTGGAAAAAAATGTCAAGATTAACTCCAAATACTATCAGGAACATATTTTATCGCCAATTTTTCTGAATGAAATACCATCGCTTTACCCACAGTGCCATCAATCTGTGAGACTCCATCAGGACAAAGTCACACATCAAAATCCACTGTAAATTTCCTAAAAGAAATGGAACAAAAAACTGGTATGAAGGCCATACCCTTCACTGATATACCTACTAAATCTCCCGATGTATCACTTATGGATTTTTGTGCTTTCGGACTTTTAAAATCTGCATTATTCAAACGTCGTCCCAAAACCCTTACAGGACTCTGGAAAGATGTTCAGGAGGAATGGGATAGAATACCTCTTCTGACACTTCAAAAGGCATTATTATCCTGGAAATTACGGTATCGAAAGATAGTTCAGAATAAGGGATGTCAAATAGAACATTTAACACACAAGAAATTTATGTAATTTAGTTTTGTGAATACAATAGACATCGTCTAAAAAATGTGTGAACAGTCTCTGTACTCCCTAGCAGTTCGTAAGGCATTTCCATTACATCGGCCGTACATCAAGTACATGTCGCAGTAGTCACGAACGGAGTACATGGCCACCATACGAAGACTACCGGTAGCTGCAAGATGCAGCCTTTTAAATACCAGTTCAACGGCGGCTTAACGTCATTCCATGTAGCGCGCATGCATGACGCGATATACGCGGCGAACGTTTTAAACATTATCGTCTGGAAAGATATGCAAATATTGTTGTTGATATGTCCAATAAAGTGTTTTTTTCTTGCACCGGCAGTGACGTCATACTTTGTTTTTCATATTTTTCTCGTAAAGTATGGATCGTACAGGAACGCTTCTTTGGGCAGTTTTTATGTACTCCCAACGAGGAATCTAGCTGTGCAGAGTTTATGTGGTCGTTTTGGGACACCGTGTATATATATATATATATATACACACTGAAGTGCCACTGAATTTGGGATACCTACCTAGTAACGAGTTGGGCCTCCTCTAGCCTTGATAACGGCTGCCACACGACGAGGCATAGATTCAACAAGTTTCTGGAAACGTTCCACGGGAATGGCTTGCCAAATATTGGCTAAAGCTGTCCATAATTCAGTAAGGTTCTTTGGTGCTGTGTGATGGCCTTTCACGCCTTGTTCCAAAACATCCCAAAGATGCTCAATAGGATTTAAGTCTGGGCTTCTAGGTGGCCAATTCATGACAGAGAAGTCAGAGGAATGCTCATCCAACCAGCCAGTAGCCAACCGGGACTTTTGAGAGGTACAGTTGTCTTGCTGGAAAACTCCATTACCGTGCGGATAACAGAACAGCATAAACGGACGGAGGTGATCACCCAGCAACTCTACGTACCGAATTGCATTGAGGGATGTTGGTACACACACCAAAGATCCCAAACTGTGACACGAAAAAACACCCCAGACCATGATTGAGCCACCATGCCCTTGTATAGTTCCAGCCAGGCATGGAGGATCCATGGCTTCATGAGCCTGACGCCATATTCTCAGCCTCCCGTCGGCGTTAAGTAGTCGGAATTGAGACTCATCACTCCATGCTACTCGTTTCCAGTCCTGTACACTCCAGTCTCTGTGCTCTCTTTCCCAGGCAAGACGTGCAGCCCGATGGCGAGTATAGAGCAATGGTACTCTCGTAGGTCGACGGCTCCCGAAACCCATACGGTGAAGCGAGCGTTGCACAGTCCGTTTACTGACTGTACGACTGGCACCGTCATTAAGCTGGGTGGTAATTTGAGCTAACGTTTGGCTTCGCTGGCTACGTACAATACGCCTGAGCCGTCTCTCACCACGCACTGTCAAGGCTAATTGTCCTTTGCAGTTTGCCCGATCGCTAGTTTTTTTTCCACCATCCATGTATTCTTGGTATACTCTTGACACTGTCGACCTTGAAAATCCTAGCTGTCTGACGATTTCGGAAATTGAATGCCCCATGCGTCGCGCACCTACGATTTGTCTGCGATCGAAGGCGTCTAAATCAGGCAGTTTACCCATACTGGCAATTCCAACAACTAATTCAGAACAACCACAGTACGCGCTATATATGCAGTTACCACAGCGCCCTCACTTGCGCATACATGATGCGCAGCGCTACACAATTTGCATAGGCTTTGCTATCTCTAATTCAGTGGCACTTCAGTGTGTATATATATATATATATAATTGCACGTTGACAAAGAAGAAACTTTCATTTCATGTTGCTTCGCGTATCTTTTAATCTATCTATCAGTGTGTTTATTTGAACACTGATTTATTCAAATTATCTACATTTTATAATCGTTCATATTTTTTTCTTCCATTTCTTCTCAGTGGCTCAATTTCTAAAGTGATAGTTTGAAAGCAGGAAGATGGTTAATTTTTCGGCAACAAAATCTATAGGATATTTTAAGATAATAATATTCTTCCTTGCGGAAAAAACAAACAAAAAAAAATACTTTTATTAGGGAAGCATTAAACTTTGAGAAGTTTTACGGTAAAAAGACAGTATAAATCTTGTTTTATTTTGACGTGATTTTTCAACATTTAGTAGTTTTTTTGTTTAGCTCTACCTAAAAATGTTTTACACCTACATATTAACATTGAAAGTGAATTTGAACAATGCAGTAATCTTTGCATTTTATAAATTAACACAGATGATTATTCTAGATCTGATGGATGCATTGATAACGATGAGTTATGCTAACCGCTACTTTTAGGGGTAACAGATAAAAATTTCTCCAGACTCATCATTTATGCAAAGAGTAAATAATAAAAACTAGTGCAGAATTTTATCTTTTTCACACTGGCATGCACACGAGTCATATGCTTTTACAAAAATTAAATATTTTCCAATGAGTAAAATAGAGAAAAACTAACATTTTTTAGAAGTAAAAAAATTATTAATATACAAGTACTTACATATTGTCACGTAGACGGATCAACACAGAGAGCACAATTTAGATAAACGATACTTTTATTCACAGCAAGCGAGTTAACATGCACCCAGCTGGAACCTAGCTGACTTCCCATCAACTTGAGGGAAGCCTTTTTATACACTAAAGAACTTTCTAGAATTATTTAAATTAAGAGAATTAACATATTTGGTACTTTCCCGCAGCTTCGAGAAAGCGAATGTAAATTAACTATAAAGAGCAGGAAATACTTTCGACAGTCCGTCTCGAGGTTCGAACCGACGACGTTCTGAATTGGAGAACAGTGCTTTAGCCGTTCGGCTACGCCGTTGCTCGAGAACGATTGTAAATATGACATTATCCCACCTTTAAAAGAACAGCGTCTCGCTTTTAGATGGCTTCTTATTTTTTTTTTCTGGAACGCGTTACTGGACCCGAATATTCCTCTTTCTGGTTAGCATCATCATGCTTATTATCAGCATTCCCTGGTTCCTCCTGAAGAGTAGTTGGATCTTCCTGTAAGGCTGTTTCTTGCGCATTCGGATCATAGTAGGGTTTCATGCGTAACACATGCACCACATCTCGTGTTTTTCGTCTTTTTGACATAGGATCAAAATCTTGAACTTCATAGGTAACGTCGGAGAGCTGCCTTAATACTTGATATAGACCGAAATACCTTTTGAGGAGCTTTTCTGATAGGCCTACTTTACGAACGGGGGTAAAAATCCATACGAGGGTTCCAGGCAAATATTTTACTATTCGGTGCTTTGCGTCATAGATCCGACAATCTCTTTCTTGAGCTTCCAGTGTCCGTACTCGAGCTAGCTGCCTTGATTCTCCTGCTTGGGTGATTACTCGATCGAGGCAACCCGACACTGTTCCATCAGGGCTATACGGGGCTCAGGGCTATATATCCAGTGTTGTTTCGGCTTCTCAACCATACACTAAGCAGAAAGGTGGGAATCCAGTGTATCTTGTCGAGCGGTATTGTAAACAAGCGTGACAAATGGTAGTATTGTGTCCCAGTTTTTCTGTTCTATGTCCACATACATAGACAACATATCGGCTAAAGTTTTGTTCAGTCGCTCAGTCAGACATTTGTTTGTGGATGGTATGAGGTCGTCATTCGGTGGACAACATTGCAGGTTCTATTAATTTCAGAAATTAGCTTCGACTGGAAGACTTGTTCTCTATAGGTGATGATAGTCCGTGGCGCCCCATGCTTCAAAATGATTTCTTAGACAATGAATTTTGCAACTTCGGGTGCTTCAGCGGTTGGCAGAGCTTTTGTTATGGCGTAACGAGTCAAATAATCGGTACATACGATGATCCATTTGTTACCAGCCTTAGATTTTGGAAATCTTCCTAATAAATCCATACCCACCCGCTGGAAAGGTATCTCTGCGGGAGGTATAGGAATTAGACTACCAGGCGGTTTTTGAGGAACGGATTTTCTTCGTTGACATTCTTTACAGTGCATTACATAGCGGCGTACGCTTCGATAAAGCCTAGGCCAATAAAATCTCTTACGTATTCTATCATACGTCTTCACAAATCCCAAGTGGCCGGCAGTTGGTTCGTCATGCAAATGTCGAAGAATATCCAGCCGTAAATGCTTAGGAATAACTGGTAACCATCTCTTTCCCGAAGGATCAAAATTTTTCTTGCACAGGATCCCGTCGATTATCTCGAGGTCTACTTTGCCAGACTTTTGTGGCTTCGTGGAAGACTCGGACTCAAAGTATTCAGAAAGCACAGAATCCTTACGTTGCTCACGTGCTAAACCAATGCCGGGGCCAACGGCACTGATATCTACTGAAGTGGCATGGCCATATATGGGGTTTCTGGAAAGGCTATCGGCATCATTGTGTCTTTTTCCACTTTTGTATACCATAGAAATATCGTATTTTTGGAGTCTTAGAGCCCATCTTGCCAATTTCCCGGAAGGATCTTTTAAATTAGCTAACCAACACAACGCGTGATGGTCTGTCACAATTGTGAATGGTTTTCCAAACAAATAAGGGCGGAACTTCATAATGGCCCATACGACTGCAAGGCACTCTCATTCGGTTGTTGAATAATTTCGTTCGGCTTTTGACAGTGTTCTAGATGCATAGGCTATGACTTTTTCCTCGTTCTGTTGCTGTTGGATCAACACAGAGCCAATGCCATATCCACTAGCGTCAGTGTGTAATTCAGTGGGAGCTGTTTCATCAAATAAACCTAATATTGGTTCAGAAATGAGCGCTGACTTTAAGTCGTTGAAGGCTTCTTCCTGTCTAGAGGGCCACATAAATTTGGAATCACCTTTTAGTAAAATCTGGAGAGGCTGGGCTCGATAGCAGAAGCCTTTGATAAAGCATCTGTAGTAGGAGCACAGTCCGAGAAACCTTCTGACGTCATGGACGCTCTTTGGGGCAGGAAAATCTTGAACTGATCTTATTTTATCTGGATCGGGTTTTACGCCTTCACCGGATACTAGATGGCCCAAGATCTTGATTTCCCTTGCACCAAACAGACATTTCTTAGGATACAGAATTAGGCCAGCTTCCTGAATGCATTTAAGGACACAGGTGAGCCTTTTAAGGTGGTCCGAAAAAGTTTGAGAGAATACCACAATATCGTCTAAATAACACAAGAACATTTGCCACTTAAGGTGACGCAGTAAATTGTCCATTGTTCTCTCAAAAGTTGCTGGAGCATTACAAAGTCCAAACCGCATGACCTTGAACTCATATAAGCCTTCACTGGTGACAAATGCCATTTTTTCCCGATCTGCTTCGTCTACATCTATCTGCAAATATCCCGAATAGAGATCCATGGAAGAGAAAAACTTCTCTCCTTTCAAGCAATCCAATGTGTCGTCGATTCGCGGCAAGGGATAAACGTCTTTCTTTGTGACCTTGTTTAAACGTCGATAGTCTACACAAAAGCGCCAGCTACCATCTTTCTTGCGCACGAGAACGACAGGAGAGAACCACGGGCTGTTAGATGGCTGAATGACACCCTTTCGTAGCATCTTTTCGACTTCGTCATGGATTATACGGCGTTCGGCAGGTGATATTCTGTAGGGTCTCTGGCTAATAGAAGGGTGATCTGCGGTATTAATTTTGTGTTTGACATGAATTTTGCGTCAATCAATTTCAGAGTTTTCATTGAAAGTAACTAAAAACTTCCTTAAAAGTTCCAGTAGACTAGTCCTCTGCTCAACGCTAAGATTCGGCGCTATCATCTTGTTGTAATCCATTAACCTTGTACTTTCTTTCACGGTATCTTCTGAGGCTATCTCAGATAGGACACTGATGCAGGTAGGATTAATCGACTCGGCATTGCCTATACACATACCTTTCAGAATGCGTCGGGCTGTATTCAGTGAATTAGCGATCCATAATTCACCCTTTTTATTTGAGATGTTGATGATCGAGGATGGCATGACAACTTCCTGACTCATTACCATACACTTATTACCTTCTACGATAACATCAACATCCTCATCGGCTACGGAGGGAGTGGATACTTGTATCTTTACCGTAGAGTGTGCAGGGATCAAACAATCTTCTACAGCGTATACGCCCCATTTCTTTTGAGGCTGTTCTTCAGGGAGTATCTTATCAAATATGAACTTCCTCTGTCCACAGTCTATAATGGCTTGGGACGCTTTCAAGAAATCCCAACCAAGAATGACTTCATGGCTGCATTTGGGCATAAAGGTGAACTCGAAAGGCTGTGTAAGGTTTCCAATTGCAATACGAAGAACACAGGTCCCTACCGGGCTTACATAGTTACCATCGGCTACTTTATGAACCAAGTTCTGTAACGTCCTAAACATAGCTTTTTTCAGGTGACGCCGGTATCTCTCTGAGATTACCAAAAAAGAAGCTCCAGAATCCACGAGTGCTCGTATAGGTTGTTCGTCAATGATAACGTCAAGAAAATTTTCTTGCATAGTAGCGGCGGGAAGATTTTGAGGGGGAGCGGCCTCACCTCCAAGGAAGGTCGCATGGCTTAGTTTTCCTTATCTCAGCGGCCGGGCGACTGACTGGATCTTCGATATGGAGATGGCGATCTATAATGACGGGTCGGCGATGGTCCTCGCACGGGACTTGGTGATGGGGTTCTTCCTGCTGCTCGGCTGGTATCTTCGGCGTCATGGTTGTAGCTGGAATAGGAGGGAGCATCAGGTCTATAGTATCTGCGAATAGCGTCGAGTAGGGATTTTCGGTCACGGCAGTAGCGCATGACATGTCCTGGACGACCACAATGGAAGCAGACCGGACGATTATCCGTGGTGCGCCACAGATCTGTTTTTCTGTAAGATTGTTCTGGTACAGGTTTTGGTTTTGTATACGTTGACTGGATGCGGCGGTTATGGTCCTGGCGGCTGGGATGGTATGGTACGGCAGCTGAGGTGGTCCTTTCAAATCTTTCCCCAGATAGAGGAGCTAAAGTCTTTTCTACCTCCCCTCTCACAATGGCTTCAATAGCTTGCAGACCGGCCTGTGGCTCTTCTATTTGAGGTGCAATGTATCGTTGAATTTCTTCACGGACGATTTTATGAATTAAGGACATCAAATCTTGTTCTTCGTCGATTGGGACGACATTAGGCAGACGAGTGAACTTCTGACGCCCAATTCTCTTTTGCTGCATTTCTTCGATGTACTGACACCATTTAATGAAATCAGCTGTTGTTTTTATTTCTTTTGTTAGTAATGACTGGTACATATCTTCAGCTATTCCTTTCAGCAGGTTGGACACTTTATCTTCCTCCGTCATGTTCGGGTCTACTTGATTACAGAGTCCCAACACATCTTGAATATAAGATTGGGTTGGTTCGCCAGCCCTCTGAGCACTACATTTTAACTGGTCCTTTGCTCGTCGTATGTACAGCTGAGTATCACCAAAAGTTTTTTTCAGCTCTGCCTCAAAGACATTCCACGAGATAGAAATGTCCTCATTATTTTCAAACCATATCTTGGCAGTCTCATCTAGGAAAAAGTAGACGTTATCAAGAGATAGAGTATCATCCCATTGGTTAAACATTGATATTCTTTTAACCATTTAGTTGGATCTTGTCGGGGATCACCGTTAAAGATTGTTGGTTTTCTAGGCTCCTTTATTAGTGCTGAGGTAAGCAGGACAGTTGATGGCTTTGATTCTGTGTCTTCAGGCATTTTTCTTGGCCGTTTCCCTGAGTCTTCTGCGTAAAGTCCGTATTCAGGAGGGAGATTTAGAAGTCTACGACTTTGTCGAATTTCTTCCGTTTCCAGGTTGAATGGATTACCCGGCGCCTCCACCAGAATGTCACGTAGACGGATCGAGGGATTAACACAGAGAGCACAATTTAGATAAACGATACTTTTATTCACAGCAAGCGAGTTAACATGCACCCAGCTGGAACCTAGCTGACTTCCCATCAACTTGAGGGAAGCCTTTTTATACACTAAAGAACTTTCTAGAATTATTTAAATTAAGAGAATTAACATATTTGGTACTTTCCCGCAGCTTCGAGAAAGCGAATGTAAATTAACTATAAAGAGCAGGAAATACTTTCGACAGTCCGTCTCGAGGTTCGAACCGACGACGTTCTGAATTGGAGAACAGTGCTTTAGCCGTTCGGCTACGCCGTTGCTCGAGAACGATTGTAAATATGACAATATAAAGTAAGTCATGTTATCAGTTTTCTTGAAAAAATTCAACCATGAATTGTTTACCTTAATGAGTTGCATAAGTTCTCTAAATATTAGATTCCAGTAAGAAATAACGAAAATATATTGACCAAGAACTTTACGTAGACTGTGTGTGAATTGAGTGAAACACTTTTCTCCCCAATTCTTTCAGGTACAGTTGCATTCTGGTACAACTTAAGAATTCGGAGACTGGCTTTTGATGAAATTGATACTAATCAGACAAATATACATCATTAAAGTTCCTAAAAAGTTGCAAATTATAATTGAAAGGGGAAAAAAGTAGTTTGGGGCTGCTATTTTTCCTCTTTGTTATACACGAGAGCAGAAAATGCTATGCTTCCAATTCATTTCATTTGGTTTCGAAAGAGTTCATATTACAACCTAGCTGAAAGACAGACCCCCCATTTATACACACCCATTCAGGTTTTGTCTCCTGCCTCAGAAAGTAAACTCGAATAAAAAAAGAAAATCCTAAAGCAATTTCTGGCTTTCGGTACCAGAGTCTGTGGATTCGAGTCCCACTCGTCGTGTGGACGCTTGTAGCCGTTGGGAATCGGTAGTAGGTCCTGGTCTAATTAGCCCTTGTATAGCAAAAAAAAATAAAAATAAAAAATGACCGTAGCGCTCCAAACCAAACCTAAAGCAATTTCAAAAATAAAGTCCGAATAGGAAAGCAATTCTAACTTATACATCTTCAGGATATTTCCCTCAAGTTATTGTTCAAAATAAGGATTGCAGAACCAGGCACCGAAAGAAAATTAATGGAACTAAAAAACCTGGTTATAGAACCGGGTATTTGAAAGTAGTAAATCTATGTATTTAAGTTGCTAAGTCGACTTTTTGGGCAGTCCGTGAGAGAAAACTACTGCATCAATTTACTTCATTTTGGTCTTAAACGAAAGATTGTAATTTGCAGATTTGTCAAATTTGGTTTTTGTAACCGCAATTTCTATTAAATAGCGATAATTTACTATTAAAAATTGATTTCTACGCATGCTCAGTGGTATGTTTAAATCTGTCTTTAGAAGCTCACTGTTTCTGCGCATGCTCAGTGACATGTTTTAATGATAGTCTCTCTAGATCTCACGCTGCCATTTTTATTTTTATGATAATTATGTTTGTGAAATATAAGATTAAACCTCATGGAAATTGTTTATCTCGTGCTGTTTAATTAGCGATAATTTATAGTTAAAAAATTGCTTTCCGCGCATGCTCAGTGACATTTTTAAATCTAGCTTTAGATTCTTACTAAGCACGAGGCCGCTTAAACACATTAATTTGTTTCTGTGAATTATTATGATTTTTAACATTTGGCAATGATGTGTTGAGTATAATTTGGGTATTAGTACATTTATTTACTATCTAGCCGTCATGTTTTGACGGGTATCAACTATTCTATGTATTTAAGTTGCTAAGCCGATTCTTTGGGCAGTCCGGGAGGCATATTCTGAAAGACTCGCGATTTGAGCACTCACTTGGCGGCTTGGCGGCTTGGCGTCTACAGACAGGAGCGATTAGTTTAAGGAAGCGAAGATTTCAGATTGCCTGACTGCGCATGCGTGTCAACTTAGCATTTCTCGCGTTAAGTTTGCATGTGGAGAAGGTTTATACATCGAAAGTTGAAATGATATTTTAAAGTCAAGTAAACAATTGAAGTTGTTCTATAAAATATTTTTATTTATAGTTTTTAATTTGCCTTTCAGTTCTAATAATTGAAAAACTAGATTATAAACAATCAAATTATGACACTAAACATTTACTTATAAGGAGAAAATAACCAGATAGGGTTTATTTATGTTTTATATGAGCTATACATATCTTTTTTTCATATTTATTTAATATTTTCTTGTGTTTCAAACATCTGTATAATACTTTTAACATCTAATGTTTTATGAATTTAATTTTCTCCACATACCTTCTATATTAGATTTTCATTATTTAGCAATATTGATACTGTACTGTTATAATTTTCCCCCACGAGAGAAGCTTAAAGAATTTTTGCATTAACATTTTTCAAAACGCTTTTTACATACTTTCAAGCATTCCCTCATATCATTCGTTACTTTCTTGAATGCTTGTTACATAGAATATTAATACATTAGTTTTAATGAACCTTTTACTTGTTCAGGTTCCATTCTGAAATTTCTTTAGTTGATGCTTTCTTTATTTGACTGATGAGAACTTTTTATAAGTAGAATATGAATTGAAAATCGCAAATTCTTTTCTGTCCTTTATACAGTATACAGGATTAAAAAATTAATTTTTTAGAATGAACTATGATTTAAAATTTAACATATACTAAGCAACAATCAATTACTTATGAATATAACATGTAAAAAAGTTAAAAAAGGCTGCTGAATCACATGCAAAATACAGAATATTATTTTTAGATTTATAATAGTACGAAAAGAGTTTATAAGCAATGGATATTAATATTTATTAAATTCTAAAAATAACCAATAATTCATTTGTTAGAACAAATAATTTTTGTTTTCTCATTAATCCTATTTTCTTGCGGCCCACAGCAGCTATCCATAAAGTTATATGGCCCTCATCAAATTTCCAGTTGTGCAGGCCTGCTCTAAACAGTAATATTATAAAGATATATTTCCCACTAGCTGAGTACCTGTGTTTCGCTACAGAGTACATTCAAATTAAATACAACAGTCAATGTATACAATTAATGCCCATATATATATATATATATTTATAAAAAAATCGTAACGGATATTTTTATAGACAAAATAATGTAAAGGAAAATATTCAAATTAAATACAACGGTCACTGTATGCAATTATTTGCAAGATATATGAATAATTTCAAAGGTAAAATATGACAGTGTTTAAGTAAAAAGTAACATACTCCACTAGGTATTTAAGTTTATTTGTTAAAATCTACTAGCCAAAAAAGTCCACTGATCAGACACTGCTGTTTAATTTTACAGTAGCACTGAGCAAGTACTCATTTAGCTTAATACACTAATATTTTAGACAACTTTAGTCAGTAAATTAATCATTCACTGAATATTCATATAAAACACATTTTAACCTAGTGATTAAAAAGTAAACAATAACTACAAATACTAATTTAAAATTTTATTTTGAGAAAGAGCTTTCATAAAAACATGTCACACTTGTGAATGTATTTTTCTTGTTTGACACGCATTATAATGAACAATCTGCTAATTAAACCATTTAAAGCGGTAAATAGAAATACATATACTTACATATTAATATGGATGGAAAATATTTAAAACAAAAAAGTTATTCTTATGAATCAATACACACACACACACACACACACACACACACACACATACATATATATATATATATATATATATATATATATATATATATATATATTATATATAAATTAGAAATATAACTTACATCTGTTAGACAATTGATGGAATGCATGCACACCCTATAACCAACACATCCTTTCAGCCGATATGACTGCATGAATATCTGAAAGGGAATAAACTTATTAAATAGAAGCATTAACATTTATCATTAAAAATATTTTTTATAAAATTATACATAAAGCTGTTCATAGATATAGCACATTCAAATGACACATAACAATCTTTAGCTCCTTTCAGACAATACTCATTGGATAAAGATCTGAAAGGGTAAAAACTCATATACTATTAATTGTAAAAATTACATCTGTTATATCACACAGAAGTCAATAGCTTGAATGCATGTACACCGCATAATCAACACTTCCTTTCAGCCAATATGACTGCATGAATACCTGAAAGGTAATAAACTTATTAATACTGTTAGTTCTAATAATTACATCTGTTAGACAATTGATGGAATGCATGCACACCCTATAATCAACACTTCCTTTCAGCCGATATGACTACATGAATATCTGAAAGGGAATAAACTTAAAAATTATATCTGTTATATCATGCAAAAGGCAGTTAGTAGATGGAATACATGCATAATCATAAGTGAGTTAAATCTTCAGCATATGCATGAAAAGATTAGTTTCATGCAATACTTTAGTAATATAATAAATATCCCCCATCAGAGGTATCAATTAAATGTCATGCAAAAAACTTAATTCCAAATTTGAACAAATTTTTTTACTTGTAAGTTTTTTTTATCACTATTAATATTTCAATTTAATATTCTACAAAACACTATTGATATTGATCTCAATACCAGTAAAGGTAACACATTTTTGGATAAGAACACTATTAACAACATACAAAAGAGATAAATATGAATGTTAAAAGAATCATCTTTTAGTTTTATTCATGCAGTATCATCACCACCATAAACCCATGCAGTATAATTTATTAAAAAAAGAAGAAAAAATCCATGCAAACTGACATAAATTTGATGTTTGTACATTAAGTTTTAACGTAGGATAACGTTCCTCAATATAGGTCCCTCGAAAGAAAAAAAAATTGTCCTACGTTGAGTTATAATTTTGTCAATGTGCCAAAGTCAGTAGCAGTAAACAGTTAAACAGAAAAGTACCAAAATGTGTGAAAGAAAAAACAAAAAGAGGTAAGCAAACGATAAGTAATCCTACGTTAATAACTTGCGGTAATTTTGTTAGAGGAGACTACCTGAAATATTTTTTTTTGTGATTAATCTCTCAACATATAAAAATGCATATAAAAATCTATAAAGATTAAAAATGCATGAAAAATTATACATATACTGTGGACGCTCGTTAATTCGAACTCGGTTAATTCGAACTTTCGGTTAATTCGAACTAATCCAAAGGCCCCCAAAAACTTGTATTGGAGTTAATAATGAAAAATATCTCATTAATTTGAACTAAATTTTTATCACTTCGGTTAATTCGAACTAAAAATTTGACAAAAAAAAAATTCTTTTTCCTCATTTAATAGAGAAAATACACACTGTATTTATTATTTTGTGTGTCAAAATTTCTTTTCTGTGTAAAGAGGCCCATGCCTGCATTCCTAGACTATTGCATGTCCGCTAAACGTTAGTAGCTATTGTCCTTCTTATTAGTGCTAAACGGAAAAAGCAATTTTCCTTTATTCGGATCGATTTTCTTAGAATTTCAGAAAAACTAGTCTTTACTATAGATTCTAGGAAGCTGCGTCAGTTGTAACTGCAGTGCAGACAAGTTAATGTGGTCTAGTTTTTCTTCCTCATTGTGTGGTGTGAACGTGTAAAAATTCAGGATGTCTACACGTGGAAAGTACAAAACCCTAACTTTGAAGACAAAGGTAGAAATTTTAAAGAAAGTAGAGAATGGCGAATGTAAAACAAAGTTAGAAGCTGACTATAGAATTTTAAAAAATGCCTTGTCAACTAATTTGAAAAACAAGGAGTCAATTTTAGATTCATGGGAAAAATCAAAATTTGCTAGAGGAAGGAAACGCATGGGAAATGCGTCCCAAGAAGTAATAGAAAGAGCTCTACTGCTATGGTTCCAGGATGTTAGATCTCGAAATTTTCCGATAAATGGACCCCTGGTGCTGACGAAGGCTGATGAATAGGCAATTCGAATGGGTATTGAAGATTTTAAATGCAGTGATGGATGGCTTTCTTGATTTAAGTCAAGACACAATATTTCTTATCTCTGTATGTGGCCAAAGCTCTGATGTATTCGAAGACGTATGCACTGATTTCGTTGGAAACTGCCAGGGCTCTTCTCTATTTACCTGCCGAAAGATATTTCTAATGCGGCCATAATGGTCAAAGCCATAATGGACTCTATTAAAACTCTGAAAGCATTTATTTAGATGGAACCTTCCTCTGAAAATGAATTGAAATGTTTACTTCAAATCGAAAAGCTGGCTGAACAATGTAGGCATCATAAACAGAACCAAACATCCATTTTACAGTTTTTCCCCCAAAGTGTAATTCGTATTTTTAATAAAAGTTTACTTTATACTGCATATCTTCTGCTTCATTTTATGATTAATGTAAGTCTGTATTGATTTTTAATATGTTTAACTTTAGATAACATAGTATAATATATTTTCTGGGGTTATACATACTAGGAGAGTTTCTTCTTCAGTGATACACATTTAAAGTTATATATATTCTCTTAACATCGGATAATTCGAACTTCGGATAATTCGAACTTCGGATAATTCGGACTTCGGATAATTCGAACTTTTTTATGAGAACCTTCGAGTTCGAATTAACGAGCGTCCACTGTATAATAGTTTAAATTTTAAGATGAACAACTTAAAGTAGAACTTAAGTCATTCAATTTTTTTTACTCCTTAATATATTGATCAATTATATTTAAAAAAGTAAAATTACTACATAACTTGCAGTGAAGCTATTTGTTGTACTAAATAAATACATAAAACACATTTTTTTAAAACTAATTTAAAATCATTAAGAAAAATACTTCATAAATTTGTATCTGAAATTCTTACATCATTTCCTCCAAAGCATCGAGGAAAATTCTTTTTCACTAAGTCAAATGCATTGAAATAGCTTTCCATTGTTTGACTAGGGTGTAGCAACACACACAGAGGAAGAGCTCCTACTTTGGTTGCAGCAAGTAAAATAGTCATTGTTGATGACAAACCTTCACAACCAGTAGTTGAGTCAACAAATATCATCTCTTTGAAAAACTGAGACTTTTGAATCCTCTTCATGACAGAGGTAGCAAGAACTATTGCCCAGGTGTCTCTATCTTCATGTATATGAACAGTAGTTCCTAAAAATTATAAATATGTGCATTTGAGCAAAAATATCTTTCAAAATCATTTGAAAAGCAATGGAAAAAATATCAAGTGAAATCTGTATAAGAAAGTAATAATTCTTATTAATTAAAGAAAAGAAAGAAACAATAGGCTCTCTCTTACCCAAGAGCCGCTGTTGTTAAAATCGTAAGACTACTTAAAAAAGAAATTTAAAAATAAGCAAATACCCCCTCTATATCAAGAGTTTACCCTCAAAACCATTTTTCAATTCAGCAAATCTGCAACTCCTTGCAAATCGTTAACTCTATAGATTGACAATGTTTTTATCGTTTTATTTTATTTTTATCCGCGTGCAAACTTTGGATATGTTAAAAGCACATAGTGGCTAAATTAAAACAGGTTGACCATGTTTCTATTGGTTTATTATTATATTTATTTACTTTTAATATTAAGCACGTAGTTAAAAGCTAAATAAAAATAGGTGGACAATGTTTCTATTTGTATATTATTATTTAACTATAAAATATTTTGTTTTGCTTAGAATTGGTTCGCGCAGAAATGGTTTGCATGAGAATCAAAATCTTTACAAAGACCTTGGGCACTGCGAGCTAAGACGTAGTCCTGCGTCAAAATAACAAATTAGTAAAATCATATTTTTCATTCAGTATTGCCTATTGGGGTACTGTGAAAAATCACTGTGAATTGTTCAAAAATCTAACCAGAGGAAAGTAATGTTTTTTTAAATAATTAGCTATTCAGTAAACTTTAACTTGCAATACTGTTAGTATTCTTTTTCAAAGAACTGAAATTATAATGTAGAGTTATATTTTTGCAGAAATAATAAGAATAATATTTTTTTAAAGTATAAAACCCAAAGCATTAAAAAATTAATAATTTAGAAAAATAATAATATACACTTAATCACCATTTTCTTCATAGAGAGGAATCTTTTCTTTCAACTTTTCAAATGGATTTATTAAAGATCCTAAATTGGTTTGTGTCCAGCAATTATGCAAATACTGAACTTGATTAACGGTCGGATTTATTGCAGCATTAGCCAGACTTTTAAAACCTTCATTGATTAAAAAATTATTTTCATGAAGTCTTATGGCTTCAGCTGGGCTCATTCCATTCGAAAAATAGTCAAAAAAACACTCTTTAACCTGCAGGAGAAAAAAAAATTGTAATATAATGGATAATAATACCTATTAGTAATATATACAAGAAAAAAATTTAATTTTAGAAAAATAATTTGAAATATAATATTACCTCATAATTTACTCGTAACATTCTTAAGGCTTCAGCAGAAGTTGTGTTGTGTGTATGATCCATTTGTATTTTAATTACAGATCTTAGTGGAGGTTTCTGGCGGAGATAAATGTCTTTCTTAACAGTAACTTTTGTAACATTTTGGCAAATCCATTTCTTTGAAAAACTAAATCTAAAATAAGAAAAATACAGCATTAATAATATATACTCCACTCACACTGAATTCAAGAAATCAGGTAAACTATTTTTCAAATTTAGTGGAAACTTTTACCATCACTTTGAAAAATATAGTTATAATTTCCCCAAATTTAAACTAATTTTTATTTATTTATTAATTAATAATTTGAAAATGCTAAATTTGTTACTTCATATTTTGCAAAGCCAACGAAAAAAGGAAAGATGATTCAATTATAAATCTATGTTATTAGTTTATTTTTCCAGTAGATAGCGTCACTAAAATTAAAGAAAATCAGATTAAAAAATCCTACAAATTACTCAAGTGCAAAAAATGTTTGCAGTCTATTTCAATAAATAAGAATAAATTCAAATTTAAGAATCAAATCCAATCTATTTCAATTTAATATAAATGTATTATATATACATGTATTACGCTATATACATGTATAAATATTCTATGTATAAATATATTTACATCCAAATATAATCATTCAGATATTACGAAATCAAATACAGTCAGAAGTGAAAGAATGTTTTCACTTCTTCGTTACCGCACTCCTTGTGTTTTAATTCAATTATCCAAAAAAATTTCACCAATAAACAAAATATTTACCTCTGAAAGTTAGAAGGGCTTCTGTATATAATCCACGCTGTGCTTGCAATTTCTGAGAACACATTCTTGAACTTTTCTGCGCCATCTTTCGAGATTATATCAGCCCGCAAAATAATTTCTTTTGGGCATGACTCTTTCTCATTTAAAACGGCTGAAGGAAACTAATCTTTCAATTTAGGCAATACTGCAGTTTTAAAATTTAGAATTGCGTTCTCGGACATTGTCTGGGATATTTAGATAAGATTGTCTAAGAAAACCTAACCGCATATAACGACGATAAGATTGTCTAAGAATACCTAACCGCATCGAACGACGATTGGAGATAGATCTGATGCAACCCTTATACTTTTCGCCAAACCGCTAAGCGAGTGCCAAGCCGCCAAGTGAGTGCTCAAATCGCGAGTCTTTCAGAATATGCAGTCTTAGGTTTGAAAAACAACATTTTAATGAGGCTAAACAGTTTTACCATGCTTCACAATTTATCACTATCTTGATCTTTGGAACCCTTTGTTTTAAGCATATCCACGATATTAACCACTACATCTTCCTTAACCATATCAGAAGTCAATCTCTCCTTCTGTCAAAAGATATGTCATGGAGTGTCATATGCTTTGTTGATTTATTTCGTATACAATTTTCAAGAGAAATTTTATTTATTGTAGTGATAAATGGCAACAATAAGTTATATTTTATATTATTGAAAATCATGCAATTTAGTTTGCGACGAATTTCTGATATTAGAGGGAAATTAATAATACGAGGGTTGGGGCATAAGTCATGGCAACTATTTTTTTTTTGTAGATATGTGAACGGATCACAAACGTATATGTATCGTGTGGAAGTTCTGCAGGCATAGTTTGTATGCAGAACAACAGATGGCTCTGTGATAGCTGGTAGTAGCGCAGCGAAAGCTCTGAAATCAGTCAGTTGGTGAGTGTCGTGCGAGATGGAAGTAACCCGTGTTGAGCAGCGCGCTTACATCAAAATAGCCGTTCTCCGAGGGAGAAATGCGATGGAATGTCACAGTGAATTAGTAGAAGCCCTTGGGAATAATGCCCTACCATATCGTATAGTAGTACGGTGGGTAGGAAAGTTTCAGCAAGGACGTGTGTCAACCAGTGATGAGCAACGTTCGGGACGACCGGTGAGTATGCGGACCGACTTGGCACGTGCCGTCATCGAGCAGCTCATGGATGAAGACAGACGATGGACGTTACTGGAGTTAGAGAGGGCAAGTGGCATCGAGAAACGTACCGTTCACAGGATATTGCGTAATGAGCTACAGCTACGCAAATTCGCTTCGCGGTGGGTACTGCATGCACTGACGGAAGTTCAAAGATGGGTGCGCTATGCAATATGCTCCGACCACTTTGTACGCTGGCAACAGGACGGCGATCAATTCTTGTCACGAATAATCGCCATCGATGAATTTTGGGCCAGGGCATACGAACCAGAACTGAAACGTCAGTCCGCCGAGTGGCGACATCCTGGATCACCAAGGCAGCAGAAGTTCCGTCAGAATCCTTCCCCAGTCAAATTGATGGTGATCGTCATGTATGACGTCAGGGGTGTCATTTTTTTGCCACTTTGTTCCTCATGGCAGAACAGTGACCGTACAGTACTACAGAGACTTCCAGGTGCGACAGGTACGACGTGGCGTTCGGGATAAAAGTCCGGATCTTGTGGACAGTGCAATAATCCTGCACGACAGTGCAAGACCACATAAAGCAGGGTGTGTACGGCAGCTACTCCGACGTTGGGGATGGCAAGAATTGGAACATCAACCGTACTCTCCTGACCTTTCGCCCTGTGACTTTGATCTCATTCCCAAGATTAAGGAACCAATACGTGGTAGGCGGTTTGCAACACGAGAGGACATTGCTAATGCTGTGCGCCAACAGATGACCCGATTCACACATGGTGCGGCAAATGCTGAGGCTGATGGTATTCAGCGCCTCCCACATCGTTGGCAGCGTGTGGTGACACTAGCAGGGGACTACATTGAGGGTCTTTAGGCCCAGGTTTGTCATGTCAACTTTATGTGTACTGTGTTATCATTCTTTTGCACGGTGAAGGCCATATTGCCCTGTATACTACCGTAATAAATTAGTGTGTTACGATATTTCAGTGCTATTCATTGTCCACACATGTAGTTAAGACCTTGTCGTTTCGTCTGTATATGTCACATTTTCCAACCGGACTGGTATCTTCAAGAAAAAAAATAGTTGCCATAACTTTTGCCCCAACCCTCGTAAAAACAAACTTTCACAGAGGAAAAAAAAAGCGAGCCAGAATTTAGTAGTTTCGGGTGTAAGAACACATTGCTTGTGGGTTGCGAGGGAAAATATGTCATTAGACTCTTTAAAGTGTTTGTAAACTGGATCCAAACCGAGTTAAAAATCCTGTTCGTGGTATTTTCCAGGTTCCTGACTCACCCCACTTGTGAATTTCTTTGAAAGGAGGTTCAAAGATTACTTGCAATAGCCACTTTGGTTCACCCCCAATGGCGCTTTGGTAGTTGTTAAAACGGTGTAGATAAAAGTACGTATATTGCGCTTATCGACGAGTGGCGCATGTGTGTGAAGTACATTTATGTACATTTTTATCCCCAAGAGTATCAAGTAAGAAAGAACCTTTTCTGCTTGAGGTCAAATTTGTACGAAAATACGTTCACGCCTGTATGACAAAAGCATGGATATGTTACGCTTTTTCCGCGCGTACTAAGAAAAAAAACCCAACTTGAAATCAATTTTAAAAAATGTGCTTTTACTTACGAAATATGAATTCTTTACATTATAAATAAATACATTTTTTCATACCGGGTACCAGGTTCTGGTAAAACTTGAGAACCAAAACCTTAATTTTTAGTCCTGTTCTACAAATTCCTATTTCAGTGATTCTAGCTCAAAATTAATGTTATTCTATGAATGTAATCTTTAACACGGGTATATATTTACATTAAAAAAATTTTCAATGATATTTTCCCCTTCTAAACCATTAAGAAGAGTTATAAGCCGAGTAAATCAGATAATTTTTTTTATGCTGCATTGTATGCAACTAATATTGTAAACTGATGTATCTGGAAGTGGAAGATTTCTAAGAAACCTTGTTATGCTATAAAACGAATAATTATCATTATTTTGAATGGAAATTTTTTGTAACATTGTTAGGCCCCTAATAACAGGCAAAATAAAACACAAATATCACATATAGCGAATCAGGAAAGAGCTCTCTTGATTGTCATCAAATCATCGAGGAAAGTCGTAAACACGAGAACACAATAAACTTTTTTTAGTGGAAAAACTGAAAATTTATTATGTCTTATTTAAATGACAATTGAAATTCCCTTTCGTATACTTTTGGGTTATCCGCTGTAACTATGTCTGGGATCCAGACCATTTCGACCCATCAACTTTTCACACCAAAGATGCTGACGATGAATTCCGCCAACAACAGTCTCGATCTTCAACAACAGTCTCATGTGCGGAGCTGAGAGCCCATCTCAACGAAATCTCATATCCATTCCTCACAACGTGTTTTAACTAGTGACGCCAAACAGTAGGTTTACCCTTGATTTCAAAACCACCTCCTAGGAAATAACACATACAAGCATTCCATGGGAAAAGGCTTTGGCGTATCGATTTCAGTGTGGAAGATATTCATACAGAATGAATTCGTCTCAAGATGGCAGCACTGTTAAACTTTTTACCACCTCTCGTCTGAGATTATTCCTTTATTTAGAGACATTTTGTAGCTTTATTTAGAAGACAGCTGTAGCTGAAGGATTACAAGAAAGAAGAGTTCCTCTTTCCTTTTGTACCGGAATTATAACTGGTCTGAGGCTACTACTCTTCGCAGCTTGGCTTCAAAAACGAATTTTCAGCATGAATTCCCTATTGTCCACTAGCTTTAGTCACGGAATTTCTTTTAACGTAGGATTACATTCCTCAATAACGGTCCCCCAGAAAGCAAAATTTCAGCGTCATCGCGAGTTATAATTTTGGCAGCGCGCCAAACCCAGTAGCAGTAAACAGTTAAACAGAAAAGTACCAAAATGCGTAGAAAAAAAGAAAAAAAAGAGGTAAGCAACGATAAGTAATCCTACTTTAATAACCGCGGTAGTTTCGTTAGAAGAGACTGTACCTGAAATATGTTTTTATCATTCTCCTAGTGATATTACGAAAAGGAACAGTTCCTAATAAAACCCGAACATTCTAAACAAAAAAATAAACAAAATATTTAAGCTTTAACTTTTTTTCAAAATGCGATCGATTCTTATTAATCATAACAATAATGAAAAATGGGCTTGTGGCGGCCCTGTGGTACAGCGCGCTGGTTTTCGGTGCTGAGGGTGCTTGGATCGAATCCCAGCGTTGCGCCACTAAAAGCCCCCGTTTGTGTAGTCCCTTCATAGGGGGTAATGCTAGTCCGCCTATATGGTTCCCTCGCAATAAAATGGCTAGCAAAACTGCGGTGTACTATGGCGGTAAGGATATTGTCCAAAAAAACCATCTGCGGCATTGGAAAAAAAAAATAAAAACAACGGCCACATAAAGTAGTAAAACTGCCTTTATTAGAGACATATGACTAAAATTCATTGATTTTAGAAAAAGCTAGATTTTCCACCTTTTAGCAAAACTGACCATTTAAGAGGGCTGTAAAACTTGAGAGTAAGATCTGACCATCAACCGTACCTTTTTCAAATAACGGACAGGGGAAAAAACAGAATACAAGCACAGTTCATTTTCGCAATATTACTGGGAGAACGGTAAAAAATAAATTCCGCGACTAAAGTTAGCAGACAATAGGGAATTCGTGTTGAAAAATTTGCTTTTGAAGCCAAGCTGCGAAGAGTAGCAGCCCCAGACCAGTTATAATTTCGGTACAAAAGGAAAGACGAACTCCTCTGTCTTGTAATGTTTTCAGCCAGAGCTGCAAGGAATTCATCTCTTTGACGTTTGTTTAGAACAGCCTAATAACGGTAAAATCAACAAACTCTTTGTAGATAATATAAATTTTGGCAAGGTGTTGGCTGCATTGTACTGTAAAATAAATGTAGTTCTTTAATTTAAGAATAAACTAGTTATTTAATGCTTTTCGTATTAATTTTTATATTTAAAGCTTTACTTGAATTTGCTCACAGAAGAAAGCTTTATGTTATTTTCGCTCACACACTCGTATATAGTTGGAAGGCTAGTCTTTCCAATGAAGGAATCCGTGGATCGATTTAAGTTTGGACGATATTCATACAGTATGAGCCCTGTGATGACAATTTCTACAATATTCCTCATTATTGAAATTTTTCCTGCCTGTGAGTAGATAGAAAATGAGAGTTCACCGCCACGCGGCGCGCGCAGGCGGCACAAAGGGGGCGTGGTCTCTTGCACCGTGCTGGAGTATGTGCTCCGCGGAGCGCCACCTATAGGTCAAATATGGAACTAAATTACGTATAAGGTTACGGATTTATATTTTCAGTGCTGCCATCTATTTTATAAAAATCACAACTGAATTTTACATTTAATTTTACAGAAGATATATATTTTTAAAAGTTTGTCCTGAGCGGGGTTTGAACCCTGGTCCTGCAGGTTTCAAGTCCAGTGCGATAACCACTGGGCTGTCGAGGCTTGTCATTGTACGGTATTATAGGCTATTTAAAGAGTGAATATTTTAAAGGGAACTTGAGAAATATGATAGAGGATTCTGTGGTATTATATTATTTTAATTAGTTAATTAATTAATTATTTTTTTAATATAATACATACTAAGCGCCCCCTAGCGGGAAAAACTTGAACTAAACTAGAACTTTAAATATTTAAGATTGTAAAACGATTTTACGCTGTTACGAACATCCAGTGAATAAATTTAACTTTTGAAATTCTAATATCAATTTACGCTGCAGGCGCCATCTATTGGTAAAAATTACAACTACATTTAAAATTTAATTTTGTAAAAGGTTTTATTTTAGTTTAAATTCTAAATTAAAATATATTATTAACTTACTATTTTTTTAACGATAGTAGTAATTAGTAAAAAATAATTATAATTACTTATTATTACTTTAAAGACATATCTAATTTATAAATAATATTTGAAAAAATATTCTATTAAAAGGAGTATTTACAAGTCTTTTAACATTAAATCTATAAGAGAAGATATTAACAAGGATATTTTTACGCATAAAATTATTGAAAACAGCTGTTAAATTTAAAATATCTTTAATTTTCATGCTAATATCAATTTCAAGTATAATATAACTTAGATATATCTTTAAACCCATTTAAACATAACTTGAAGACATTAAATTATATAATTACCATCTAGAACCTGAAACTTAAAACATATTATCAATTTAATAGTTTGGAAAAAGTATTTATTACAGAACATTACATACTAGCATGAAAAAAATGAGAAATATTATTTGAACTTTGAAAAAAACATTCCATGAAAGCTAACAAGGGATATTTTTACACATGAAATTATTTACGACAACCGTTAAGTTTAAAATATCTTTAATTTTTCTTAAGAATATACTTTGCAGTATAATATAATTTAGATAGAGCTTTGAAACCATTGTATCATTTAGTATAGAAAAAATTATTATTTGATCTTACCTTGAAAATCATTCCATGAAAGCTAACAAGGGATATTTTTACACATGAAATTATTTAAGACAACCGTTAAGTTTAAAATATCTTTAATTTTTCTTAAGAATATTACTTTACAGTATAATATAATTTAGATAGAGCTTTGAAACCATTGTAACATTTAGTATAGAAAAAATTATTATTTGATCTTACCTTGAAAATCATTCCATGAAAGCTAACAAGGGATATTTTTAGACATAAAATTATTTAAACAAAGCTGGGAATTCCCCAGTAGAGTTATTTTTTCCTTTTAATATTAGAAATAAAAACTGAAATATGATTCAATCTAGATAATTATTTAAATTAAATACACATAACATACCAATCCATACTATTAAATCTACAAGAGAAGATATTAAATTTACGCTAAAAAATTTTTTTAATTGTCGACATATACATACTGCAATAGTCTACATTATTATCAAAAAGTTCATTGAATTATATTCTATAACAGAGAGAATATTTTTATGAATTTACTAGAATTAATTATCAAAAATAAATATAACGTCATCTATTGATTAAAAATGAAACTTAGAAAATTTAATACATGGTTTTGAGTATATTTTTCAAAACTTTAAATATTTTTAGTCGAAGGGCTTATTTTCAGGACTTTAAAATTGTTTTGCTATGTTTTTTAACGTGATATATAATTTTACATAGATACATTCGCAAAATAATATAAAATAATAAGAAATTTTTACATAGATAGGCTAAAACGAATATTTATTTTTCTTTTACTTGATATTTTTACACATGAAATTATTTTACAACAAGCGTTAAGTTTAAAATATCTATAATTTTTCTTAAGAATATTACTTTACAGTATAATATAATTTAGATAGAGCTTTGAAACCATTGTAACATTTAGTATAGAAAAAATTATTATTTGATCTTACCTTGAAAAACATTCCATGAAAGCTAACAAGGGATATTTTTAGACATAAAATTATTTAAACAAAGCGGGAATTCCCCAGTAGAGTTATTTTTTCCTTTTAATATTAGAAATAAAAACTGAAATATGATTCAATCTAGATAATTATTTAAATTAAATACACATAACATACCAATCCATACTATTAAATCTGCAAGAGAAGATATTAAATTTACGCTAAAAAATTTTTTTAATTGTCGACATATGCATACTGCAATAGTCTACATTATTATCAAAAAGTTCATTGAATTATATTCTATAACAGAGCGAATATTTTTATGAATTTACTAGAATTAATTATCAAAAATAAATATAACGTCATCTATTGATTAAAAATGAAACTTAGAAAATTTAATACATGGTTTTGAGTATATTTTTCAAAACTTTAAATATTTTTAGTCGAAGGGCTTATTTTCAGGACTTTAAAATTGTTTTGCTATGTTTTTTAACGTGATATATAATTTTACATAGATACATTCGCAAAATAATACAAAATAATAAGAAATTTTTACATAGATAGGCTAAAACGAATATTTTTTTTTCTTTTACTTGATATTTTTACACATGAAATTATTTTACAACAAGCGTTAAGTTTAAAATATCTTTAATTTTTCTTAAGAATATTACTTTGCAGTATAATATAATTTAGATAGAGCTTTAAAACCATTGTAACATTTAGTATAGAAAAATTATTATTTAATCTTATCTTGAAAGGCATTCCATGAAAGCTAACAAGGGATATTTTTAGACATAAAATTATTTAAACAAAGCGGGAATTCCCCAGTAGAGCTATTTTTTCCTTTTAATATTAGAAATAAAAACTGAAATATGATTCAATCTAGATAATTATTTAAATTAAATACACATAACATACCAATCCATACTATTAAATCTGCAAGAGAAGGTATCAAATTTATCTCGCGATGTTAATAGAGAAGATTCTTACATTATCTGAAATAATACAGACTTTATCATGTTTAGAAGATATTTACAAGAGTTCATTTTAGAATTAAATGAATCATGGTTTGAATCCTACAACAGTAGGGGGTATATGCAAACATGAAGACTTTAAATTATACAATTACCATCTAGAACCTGAAACTTAAAAATATATGCACCAATTTAAGTATCTTTATATAGTTTATGTACAGTTTTGAATATATTTCAAACCTTAAACGTTTTTCCAACTTTGAAACTATATTATAAGTTAAGACGCTTACTAAAATTAAAAAACATTTTATAGAGGTAAAGACTTGAAAGATAAAATTTACAAGTTTTAATCCTAAATATTATATTTTATCCAGAAATGTAGACTATTAATATATGATTTTAAACCTAACATGCTTTCAACGATTACCTAAATTGCGATATAATGTTAAATTCCATAGATTATTTCACAGATTTTAAGATATTTATTTAACCTAAGATGTTTATAAATCCTATCCAAATTGGAATAGTGTTTGCATATCATCATAAACAACTAAATATTATCATTTTCATGGGTTTTAAGGTATTTATTCAACATAAGATGTTTATAAATCCTACCTAAATTGGAATAGTTTCTGCATATCAACATAGACTGCGTAAACAACCAAATATTAACTTAATTTAAATAAGAGCATATAATTTCCTTTTTGATAACTTAAATATATATATATATATCATACATGTTGCTAAATTAAAATTCTTGTTATACTTTCGTATAAGATAGTTTTTTTTACGTACAAGAACAGAAATAATATAGACTTTATTATGTTTAGAAGATTTGCAGATATTTAAAGCAGTTCACTTAACTTAAGAAGTAAATGGATCAGAGTTTGAATTCTACTGCAATAGAGGTAGTTTAACTTCACAATTATAATCTAAACAGATAACAAATCTTTGAAAAAAATATTCTATAAAAAGCAATAAAATATATTATGGAAACTTCAAATTAATTTATGATAGGTTTCATTAAATATTCCGCAAACGCTATGAAACATTTCGTATAGAAAATAATTACCATTTGATCTTACCTTTAAAATCTATAGTTTATGCACTTAATTCATATAATTTTTTACAAAAACAAGCTTTAACTGCATAAGAAGATATTATATTTGTCCCGCACATACATATAAACTTAAAACATATTAAAACTTACTAGCTCCCTTATAAAGGTTTCAAGACTTTAAAAATTTTTTTACTATGTTTTAAATCTAATCTATAATTTTACATAGATATAACCATTAATAAATTGTTTTACATAGAAAAAAGCATACATCGCACCTAAAATTTTAGTTTTCTTAACAAAATAACCTGCAAAACTTTCATCGAAACAAATGTTTATTATGTTAAAAAAAAATCAAACACCTATTGATATTACTTTGAAATATTATGCAAATAATAACTTTGAATAAGTTTTACATCAGAAATTATTTTCCGACAATTGTTAAAAAAAAAATTTATACTATAAGTTTAAAACGCTTCCTAACACTTAAAATTTTATCATTCTATAAGGAGTATAATTTCTTTTAAATCATGCATAAACATCTATATATTAACATAATTTACATAATAGCATATGACTTCCTTTTAATAACATATCATAAATGTTGCTAAATTAAAATTCATGATATACTTTCGTATAAGATAGTTTTCTACATGCAATTACCCAAAATATTTTATCCATACAGCAACAGAAATAATACAGACTTTATCATGTTTAGAAGATATTTACATGAGTTCATTTTAGAAGTAAATTGATCAAGGTTTAAATCTTACAGCGGTAGGGGTATACGCAGACAATGTTTTTAAATGAGAACCTACTTACAATAGATCTTAAAATTAAAATAAGTTTGTTAAGAATAAAACTCTGCTGTAGATTTTATAATCTAAGCATATACCACACTGTCATAGTTAACATTTTCAAAACTTAATGGTTTAAAATATATTATTATAAAACATATAAAATACTTAAGGCATTAGTAGAAATATTCTGCATTGGAAAAAAATCTGGAGCTTATAATTAGCCATACTTCTAAAACGAGAACCAATTGAAAAATATACAAGTCACGTTAGTTAATCTTGATTATCTGCGGTTAATTTTCCGTTACAGTCACAGTTATCTTCTCAAAATGAATCAATGATAAGATAAATAATTATTTTGCTATCATTTAACGAATCGTTCACGTTCCTTTTATTTTATTTGTCAAGAGTTGCCAAGAGTTGGCAACGATTGTAGAACGACTTTCAAAAATCTAACCCCTAGTGTTTACACAAAAAGTAGATTGTTATTATCTTATACACGAGAGTATACTATGGGAAAAGATCAGATAATATGTTTAATCAAAGTTAAACAATTGATACACGTTTTGCTAACCAAAACTTTATTCGATAGGTTAATTTTCAAATCTGAAACAAGCTTTGCTAACTGCTAATACAGTTTATTAATGTTGTTAATAGAGTTTTTAATAACGAAGTTGTTCGATTAATGCTTGCAAAACTGCAACTACTAAGTTGATCGAATATATATTAAATTGTATTAAGTTAAAATTCTAGTTTTCACATGAAAAAACATTATGCAACATAAGTATTAAAATTAAGTCTTTGAAATATTCTATAAAAAGTAATGAAATATACTATGGAGACACTTACCCATTGTTGCTAAGCTTGACATTAATTAATAAAATAATTATAAAGATCTATTAATAATACTTTGAAATATTCTATAAAAGGTAACTTAGAATAATTTTTAAACATGATTATTCTATAAAAAATACAATATTATCAGTAACAGCAGCAGATAGTATATTCAAGATTATTGAAAACAACGTAACAGAGAATAAAATTTTAGATTATAAAGCAACAAAGGCTAATTTTCAAATGTACACTGTCAACCTCTACTATCAGTATTTTACGATTCATTGAAGTGGAAGTTATAGTTAAGTTCTTATTCTCACTTAACATTTTAATAACTTAAAAGTTTAACGTTGTATTGTACAACCGACACTCATCAGAATAATATAAATTGCTAGTAATCTTATCTAATGACGAAATAAAATAAACTATGAGTCATAGAAACTTATCTTATCTGATATAGCGATTCATTCGACAAAAATCTTTAATTCAGTCGCTTGCTAGATTTTCAATCAGAGAGGGCTGTTTTAGAGTGCTTGTGCTGTTTATCTGTTAGATTATGAAACCTGCATTTAAAAAAATGAAGGAACAGCTTGTTCCCGAAAAAGATTGGTATGAGCAAAATTATGAAAATACAGATTTTTGCATGCGTAATTTTGCTGAAGGAATCTTAAATGTTTTAAAAATTGAACAGAGAAAAAAAGAAGTTAATTGCTTCGGCTCATCGATGATAAAATATTTCAATCTTGGATGTAATATTCTTGGATGTAATGTTTTTGCAACTATCCACATGCATATCAGTGGTGCAGCAGTCCACATCACTAAATTTAAAGAAAGTCACCTACATAAACTTCAAAGGGAAAATGGAGTGTCAATGCATGGAGATACCTGGATTGAATTTAATAAGAAACTTCCTACCATCTCAACTGAATATAAAGACACTTCATGTATTGCAAACAATGAAATAATCGCTATTATAGATCAGGAAGTGTGTATTCTACAGGGGATGTATCGCATGAAAAATGCTAAATATGACTTAGATTCCGGAATTAAGTTGAATAGATATGAACTAAAACAACTTTGTGATTATGCTTCAGACATTACAGACTGTGTCGAACACACAATTTTATGTCGTACTTTGCCTCACATTCTACAAGAAAATATTGCCGATTCCATCTCCGATTGTTTTAAAGAACATTGTAATGTAGATGATGCGCTTGAAAATTTTTTCAGATGTGTTAAACAAGAACTGTTCAATGTATGTCATAAACTGTTTAAATGTGAAGGATGTATTATGAACCACCCCTCCCAATATCAACATTTATGTCTAAAAAGCAGTGCTTTAGAAAAATATAAGAGTCTTGGTAAAATACCAATTTTTCATATAAGTATTCAAGATATTGTTAAAAATATATGTGATACATATTGTACATGTGCATACATTAATACTGAAATTTTTAAAAATCTTTGCGTCGATGATTTTAAATACTATTTCGAAAACGGATTAGTTAAAGTGTAAATACTTTTGGATTATTCTAATGATTTGAAATTTCACTCTAAGGAATATCTTCAAGAATTGTAAGATTTTTTTTAGATATGCTAAATAAAGGTTGCTTTAAGGATGAATTATTCCATTTTTTTATGTCTATGTGTGTTTTAATGTAAATGATGTCTTAAAAATTATTTAATGATATCAAAAAATATTTATTATAATTTAAAGATATATTAATAATTTTTAAGATATCATTTACATTAAAACACACATAGACATAAAAAAATGGAATAATTCATCCTTAAAGCAACCTTTATTTAGCATATCTAAAAACATTCTTACAATTCTTGAAGATATTCCTTAGAGTGAAATTTCAAATCATTAGAATAATCCAAAAGTATTTACACTTTAACTAATCCGTTTTCGAAATAGTATTTAAAATCATCGACGCAAATTTTTTTAAAAATTTCAGTATTAATGTATGCACATGTACAATATGTATCACATATTTTTAACAATATCTTGAATACTTATATGAAAAATTGGTATTTTACCAAGACTCTTATATTTTTCTAAAGCACTGCTTTTTAGACATAAATGTTGATATTGGGAGGGGTGGTTCATAATACATCCTTCACATTTAAACAGTTTATGACATACATTGAACAGTTCTTGTTTAACACATCTGAAAAAATTTTCAAGCGCATCATCTACATTACAATGTTCTTTAAAACAATCGGAGATGGAATCGGCAATATTTTCTTGTAGAATGTGAGGCAAAGTACGACATAAAATTGTGTGTTCGACACAGTCTGTAATGTCTGAAGCATAATCACAAAGTTGTTTTAGTTCATATCTATTCAACTTAATTCCGGAATCTAAGTCATAATTAGCATTTTTCATGCGATACATCCCCTGTAGAATACACACTTCCTGATCTATAATAGCGATTATTTCATTGTTTGCAATACATGAAGTGCCTTTATATTCAGTTGAGATGGTAGGAAGTTTCTTATTAAATTCAATCCAGGTATCTCCATGCATTGACACTCCTTTTTCCCTTTGAAGTTTATGTAGGTGACTTTCTTTAAATTTAGTGATGTGGACTGCTGCACCACTGATATGCATGTGGATAGTTGCAAAAACATTACATCCAAGAATATTACATCCAAGATTGAAATATTTTATCATTGATGAGCCGAAGCAATTAACTTCTTTTTTTCTCTGTTCAATTTTTAAAACATTTAAGATTCCTTCAGCAAAATTATGCATGCAAAAATCTGTATTTTCATAATTTTGCTCATACCAATCTTTTTCGGGAACAAGCTGTTCCTTCATTTTTTTAAATGCAGGTTTCATAATCTAACAGATAAACAGCACAAGCACTCTAAAATAGCCCTCTCTGATTGAAAATCTAGCAAGCGACTGAATTAAAGATTTTTGTCGAATGAATCGCTATATCAGATAAGATAAGTTTCTATGACTCATAGTTTATTTTATTTCGTCATTAGATAAGATTACTAGCAATTTATATTATTCTGATGAGTGTCGGTTGTACAATACAACGTTAAACTTTTAAGTTATTAAAATGTTAAGTGAGAATAAGAACTTAACTATAACTTCCACTTCAATGAATCGTAAAATACTGATAGTAGAGGTTGACAGTGTACATTTGAAAATTAGCCTTTGTTGCTTTATAATCTAAAATTTTATTCTCTGTTACGTTGTTTTCAATAATCTTGAATATACTATCTGCTGCTGTTACTGATAATATTGTATTTTTTATAGAATAATCATGTTTAAAAATTATTCTAAGTTACCTTTTATAGAATATTTCAAAGTATTATTAATAGATCTTTATAATTATTTTATTAATTAATGTCAAGCTTAGCAACAATGGGTAAGTGTCTCCATAGTATATTTCATTACTTTTTATAGAATATTTCAAAGACTTAATTTTAATACTTATGTTGCATAATGTTTTTTCATGTGAAAACTAGAATTTTAACTTAATACAATTTAATATATATTCGATCAACTTAGTAGTTGCAGTTTTGCAAGCATTAATCGAACAACTTCGTTATTAAAAACTCTATTAACAACATTAATAAACTGTATTAGCAGTTAGCAAAGCTTGTTTCAGATTTGAAAATTAACCTATCGAATAAAGTTTTGGTTAGCAAAACGTGTATCAATTGTTTAACTTTGATTAAACATATTATCTGATCTTTTCCCATAGTATACTCTCGTGTATAAGATAATAACAATCTACTTTTTGTGTAAACACTAGGGGTTAGATTTTTGAAAGTCGTTCTACAATCGTTGCCAACTCTTGGCAACTCTTGACAAATAAAATAAAAGGAACGTGAACGATTCGTTAAATGATAGCAAAATAATTATTTATCTTATCATTGATTCATTTTGAGAAGATAACTGTGACTGTAACGGAAAATTAACCGCAGATAATCAAGATTAACTAACGTGACTTGTATATTTTTCAATTGGTTCTCGTTTTAGAAGTATGGCTAATTATAAGCTCCAGATTTTTTTCCAATGCAGAATATTTCTACTAATGCCTTAAGTATTTTATATGTTTTATAATAATATATTTTAAACCATTAAGTTTTGAAAATGTTAACTATGACAGTGTGGTATATGCTTAGATTATAAAATCTACAGCAGAGTTTTATTCTTAACAAACTTATTTTAATTTTAAGATCTATTGTAAGTAGGTTCTCATTTAAAAACATTGTCTGCGTATACCCCTACCGCTGTAAGATTTAAACCTTGATCAATTTACTTCTAAAATGAACTCATGTAAATATCTTCTAAACATGATAAAGTCTGTATTATTTCTGTTGCTGTATGGATAAAATATTTTGGGTAATTGCATGTAGAAAACTATCTTATACGAAAGTATATCATGAATTTTAATTTAGCAACATTTATGATATGTTATTAAAAGGAAGTCATATGCTATTATGTAAATTATGTTAATATATAGATGTTTATGCATGATTTAAAAGAAATTATACTCCTTATAGAATGATAAAATTTTAAGTGTTAGGAAGCGTTTTAAACTTATAGTATAAATTTTTTTTTAACAATTGTCGGAAAATAATTTCTGATGTAAAACTTATTCAAAGTTATTATTTGCATAATATTTCAAAGTAATATCAATAGGTGTTTGATTTTTTTTTAACATAATAAACATTTGTTTCGATGAAAGTTTTGCAGGTTATTTTGTTAAGAAAACTAAAATTTTAGGTGCGATGTATGCTTTTTTCTATGTAAAACAATTTATTAATGGTTATATCTATGTAAAATTATAGATTAGATTTAAAACATAGTAAAAAAATTTTTAAAGTCTTGAAACCTTTATAAGGGAGCTAGTAAGTTTTAATATGTTTTAAGTTTATATGTATGTGCGGGACAAATATAATATCTTCTTATGCAGTTAAAGCTTGTTTTTGTAAAAAATTATATGAATTAAGTGCATAAACTATAGATTTTAAAGGTAAGATCAAATGGTAATTATTTTCTATACGAAATGTTTCATAGCGTTTGCGGAATATTTAATGAAACCTATCATAAATTAATTTGAAGTTTCCATAATATATTTTATTGCTTTTTATAGAATATTTTTTTCAAAGATTTGTTATCTGTTTAGATTATAATTGTGAAGTTAAACTACCTCTATTGCAGTAGAATTCAAACTCTGATCCATTTACTTCTAAAGTTAAGTGAACTGCTTTAAATATCTGCAAATCTTCTAAACATAATAAAGTCTATATTATTTCTGTTCTTGTACGTAAAAAAAACTATCTTATACGAAAGTATAACAAGAATTTTAATTTAGCAACATGTATGATATATATATATATTTAAGTTATCAAAAAGGAAATTATATGCTCTTATTTAAATTAAGTTAATATTTGGTTGTTTACGCAGTCTATGTTGATATGCAGAAACTATTCCAATTTAGGTAGGATTTATAAACATCTTATGTTGAATAAATACCTTAAAACCCATGAAAATGATAATATTTAGTTGTTTATGATGATATGCAAACACTATTCCAATTTGGATAGGATTTATAAACATCTTAGGTTAAATAAATATCTTAAAATCTGTGAAATAATCTATGGAATTTAACATTATATCGCAATTTAGGTAATCGTTGAAAGCATGTTAGGTTTAAAATCATATATTAATAGTCTACATTTCTGGATAAAATATAATATTTAGGATTAAAACTTGTAAATTTTATCTTTCAAGTCTTTACCTCTATAAAATGTTTTTTAATTTTAGTAAGCGTCTTAACTTATAATATAGTTTCAAAGTTGGAAAAACGTTTAAGGTTTGAAATATATTCAAAACTGTACATAAACTATATAAAGATACTTAAATTGGTGCATATATTTTTAAGTTTCAGGTTCTAGATGGTAATTGTATAATTTAAAGTCTTCATGTTTGCATATACCCCCTACTGTTGTAGGATTCAAACCATGATTCATTTAATTCTAAAATGAACTCTTGTAAATATCTTCTAAACATGATAAAGTCTGTATTATTTCAGATAATGTAAGAATCTTCTCTATTAACATCGCGAGATAAATTTGATACCTTCTCTTGCAGATTTAATAGTATGGATTGGTATGTTATGTGTATTTAATTTAAATAATTATCTAGATTGAATCATATTTCAGTTTTTATTTCTAATATTAAAAGGAAAAAATAACTCTACTGGGGAATTCCCGCTTTGTTTAAATAATTTTATGTCTAAAAATATCCCTTGTTAGCTTTCATGGAATGCCTTTCAAGATAAGATTAAATAATAATTTTTCTATACTAAATGTTACAATGGTTTTAAAGCTCTATCTAAATTATATTATACTGCAAAGTAATATTCTTAAGAAAAATTAAAGATATTTTAAACTTAACGCTTGTTGTAAAATAATTTCATGTGTAAAAATATCAAGTAAAAGAAAAAAAAATATTCGTTTTAGCCTATCTATGTAAAAATTTCTTATTATTTTGTATTATTTTGCGAATGTATCTATGTAAAATTATATATCACGTTAAAAAACATAGCAAAACAATTTTAAAGTCCTGAAAATAAGCCCTTCGACTAAAAATATTTAAAGTTTTGAAAAATATACTCAAAACCATGTATTAAATTTTCTAAGTTTCATTTTTAATCAATAGATGACGTTATATTTATTTTTGATAATTAATTCTAGTAAATTCATAAAAATATTCGCTCTGTTATAGAATATAATTCAATGAACTTTTTGATAATAATGTAGACTATTGCAGTATGCATATGTCGACAATTAAAAAAATTTTTTAGCGTAAATTTAATATCTTCTCTTGCAGATTTAATAGTATGGATTGGTATGTTATGTGTATTTAATTTAAATAATTATCTAGATTGAATCATATTTCAGTTTTTATTTCTAATATTAAAAGGAAAAAATAACTCTACTGGGGAATTCCCGCTTTGTTTAAATAATTTTATGTCTAAAAATATCCCTTGTTAGCTTTCATGGAATGTTTTTCAAGGTAAGATCAAATAATAATTTTTTCTATACTAAATGTTACAATGGTTTCAAAGCTCTATCTAAATTATATTATACTGTAAAGTAATATTCTTAAGAAAAATTATAGATATTTTAAACTTAACGCTTGTTGTAAAATAATTTCATGTGTAAAAATATCAAGTAAAAGAAAAATAAATATTCGTTTTAGCCTATCTATGTAAAAATTTCTTATTATTTTATATTATTTTGCGAATGTATCTATGTAAAATTATATATCACGTTAAAAAACATAGCAAAACAATTTTAAAGTCCTGAAAATAAGCCCTTCGACTAAAAATATTTAAAGTTTTGAAAAATATACTCAAAACCATGTATTAAATTTTCTAAGTTTCATTTTTAATCAATAGATGACGTTATATTTATTTTTGATAATTAATTCTAGTAAATTCATAAAAATATTCTCTCTGTTATAGAATATAATTCAATGAACTTTTTGATAATAATGTAGACTATTGCAGTATGTATATGTCGACAATTAAAAAAATTTTTTAGCGTAAATTTAATATCTTCTCTTGTAGATTTAATAGTATGGATTGGTATGTTATGTGTATTTAATTTAAATAATTATCTAGATTGAATCATATTTCAGTTTTTATTTCTAATATTAAAAGGAAAAAATAACTCTACTGGGGAATTCCCGCTTTGTTTAAATAATTTTATGTCTAAAAATATCCCTTGTTAGCTTTCATGGAATGATTTTCAAGGTAAGATCAAATAATAATTTTTTCTATACTAAATGTTACAATGGTTTCAAAGCTCTATCTAAATTATATTATACTGTAAAGTAATATTCTTAAGAAAAATTAAAGATATTTTAAACTTAACGGTTGTCTTAAATAATTTCATGTGTAAAAATATCCCTTGTTAGCTTTCATGGAATGATTTTCAAGGTAAGATCAAATAATAATTTTTTCTATACTAAATGATACAATGGTTTCAAAGCTCTATCTAAATTATATTATACTGCAAAGTAATATTCTTAAGAAAAATTAAAGATATTTTAAACTTAACGGTTGTCGTAAATAATTTCATGTGTAAAAATATCCCTTGTTAGCTTTCATGGAATGTTTTTTTCAAAGTTCAAATAATATTTCTCATTTTTTTCATGCTAGTATGTAATGTTCTGTAATAAATACTTTTTCCAAACTATTAAATTGATAATATGTTTTAAGTTTCAGGTTCTAGATGGTAATTATATAATTTAATGTCTTCAAGTTATGTTTAAATGGGTTTAAAGATATATCTAAGTTATATTATACTTGAAATTGATATTAGCATGAAAATTAAAGATATTTTAAATTTAACAGCTGTTTTCAATAATTTTATGCGTAAAAATATCCTTGTTAATATCTTCTCTTATAGATTTAATGTTAAAAGACTTGTAAATACTCCTTTTAATAGAATATTTTTTCAAATATTATTTATAAATTAGATATGTCTTTAAAGTAATAATAAGTAATTATAATTATTTTTTACTAATTACTACTATCGTTAAAAAAATAGTAAGTTAATAATATATTTTAATTTAGAATTTAAACTAAAATAAAACCTTTTACAAAATTAAATTTTAAATGTAGTTGTAATTTTTACCAATAGATGGCGCCTGCAGCGTAAATTGATATTAGAATTTCAAAAGTTAAATTTATTCACTGGATGTTCGTAACAGCGTAAAATCGTTTTACAATCTTAAATATTTAAAGTTCTAGTTTAGTTCAAGTTTTTCCCGCTAGGGGGCGCTTAGTATGTATTATATTAAAAAAATAATTAATTAATTAACTAATTAAAATAATATAATACCACAGAATCCTCTATCATATTTCTCAAGTTCCCTTTAAAATATTCACTCTTTAAATAGCCTATAATACCGTACAATGACAAGCCTCGACAGCCCAGTGGTTATCGCACTGGACTTGAAACCTGCAGGACCAGGGTTCAAACCCCGCTCAGGACAAACTTTTAAAAATATATATCTTCTGTAAAATTAAATGTAAAATTCAGTTGTGATTTTTATAAAATAGATGGCAGCACTGAAAATATAAATCCGTAACCTTATACGTAATTTAGTTCCATATTTGACCTATAGGTGGCGCTCCGCGGAGCACATACTCCAGCACGGTGCAAGAGACCACGCCCCCTTTGCGCCGCGTGGCGGTGAACTCTCATTTTCTATCTACTCCTGTGCTTTCTCTCTCTCTCTCTCTCTCTCTCCTGCCCGTGCTCAGCTGGACGATGGCCGAATGGCTAGACCGCTGGCATTCGGTACCAAAGTCTGTGGGTTCGAATCCACTCTTGGCATGGACGTTTGTAACCGTTCGGAATCGGTGTTAAGCAGTAGGTCCCGGTCTAATTAGCCCTCGTGTAGCAAAAATTGGCCGTAGCACTCCAAAACAAACCTTCCTGTGCTCACCAAAGTTTTGGTACTAGAAACTTGCTCAGATGGCAAAATGTTATGTCACTTTTTTTTATATTTACGTGACGGCAATTCTAACTTTCAAGATGTCATGAAAAATCAGTAATTTGGTACCCCGTTTCCTCATGTAAAACAATGTTTCAGAAAAATAGTTGGTTATTACTTACAGTAGTTACAGTAAATACAAAATATCGGCGCACGAGAATCCGGAATGTGAAAAACTCAATTTTTTTAAGATAGGTTTCTTATAGCATTTTGCCATCTGAGCACAGAAATAATATGAAGGTTCCTTCAAAATTAATGAATTTTTTCACGTGGGAATGATTATGAGTAATTGACTAATATCTATGACGAACAAATCTTGACTCAATACTGTGATGACTGTACGTTTTAACCTCATCCCTGTAAACACAAATTCTTTCAATTAGGAACTTGCTATTTACGGGAATAAATTCTGCTTCCAGATTGATGATTCCGAAAATAATAGAATTACTCGGTCTTCACTTCATTCTATGTTATAATGTCCTTGGTTTTCGCTTGCATTTCAAGTTTCCTGTTAAGATATATTCCTCAAAATCTATTTCACAAACTGTTAGAAGAGGAAGGGGAGATGCTCTAAATAGCAAAGTAATATCCAAATCTGATGAAGGATATTCGATCTACGTTCACAATAAAGTCGTAGTAAATATATCAGCACTCTGAGTGATTCAGTTTCAATAGATGTAGTCGAACTATGGTTGGTTTAATTTTTATGGAGCAAGGTCCCACAGGGACAATCTGAGCCAAACACGCGATTAAGCATAAACCAAAATCCTACAAAATAAAAAGAAAAAAAGAATGTACAGAGTGAAAGGCCAAAACACACAGATGAAACTCTGAGATACAATAAAAAGCACACTTAAAAAGTATGGGATTTACCTCATCGGGAAACACCCCAACGTTAAATACACTGAAGTGCCACTGAATTAGGGATACCTACCTAGTAACGAGTTGGGCCTCCTCTGGCCTTGATAACGGCTGCCACACGACGAGGCATAGATTCAACAAGTTTCTGGAAACGTTCCACGGGAATGGCTTGCCCAATATTGGCTTAAAATGTCCATAATTCAGTAAGGTTCTTTGGTGCTGTGTGATGGCCTTTCACACCTTGTTCCAAAACATCCCAAAGATGCTCAATAGGATTTAAGTCTGGGCTTCTAGGTGGCCAATTCATGACAGAGAAGTCAGAGGAATGCTCATCCAACCAGCCAGTAGCCAACCGGAACTTTTGAGAGGTACAGTTGTCTTGCTGGAAAACTCCATTACCGTGCGGATAACAGAACAGCATAAACTGACGGAGGTGATCACCCAGCAACTCTACGTACCGAATTGCATTGAGGGAGGTTGGTACACGCACCAAAGATCCCAAACTGTGCCACGAAAAAACACCCCAGACCATGATTGAGCCACCATGCCCTTGTACAGTTCCAGCCAGGCATGCAGGATCCATGGCTGCATGAGCCTGACCCCATATTCTCAGCCTCCCGTCGGCGTTAAGTAGTCGGAATCGAGACTCATCACTCCATGCTACTCGTTTCCAGTCCTCTACACTCCAGTCTCTGTGCTCTCTTGCCGAGGCAAGACGTGCAGCCCGATGGCGAGTATAGAGCAATGGTACTCTCGTAGGTCGACGGCTCCCGAAACCCATACGGTGAAGCGAGCGTTGCACAGTCCGTTTACTGACTGTACGACTGGCACCGTCATTAAACTGGGTGGTAATTTGAGCTAATGTTTGGCTTCGCTGGCTACGTACAATACGCCTGAGCCGTCTCTCACCACGCAATGTCAAGGCTAATTGTTCTTTGCAGTTTGCCCGATCGCTAGTTTTTTTTCCACCATCCATGTATTCTTGGTATACTCTTGACACTGTCGACCTTGAAAATCCTAGCTGTCTGACGATTTCGGAAATTGAATGGCCCATGCGTCGCGCACCTACGATTTGTCTGCGATCGAAGGCGTCTAAATCAGGCAGTTTACCCATACTGGCAATTCCAACAACTAATTCAGAACAACCACAGTACGCGCTATATATGCAGTTACCACAGCGCCCTCACTTGCGCATACATGATGCGCAGCGCTACACAATTTGCATAGACTTTGCTATCCCTAATTCAGTGGCACTTCAGTGTATCATAAAACAGACCACTGTGGAAAAGAAAGCTAAAAAGTGAGGGATGGGGACATTCCTACAGCAAAATACTCACACTAGGTGGGGAGGAATTAAAATATTTTTAATCAAAACGTTTAAAACCTTTACAGTCGGTTAAAAGAGGAAGAATGGTTACTATTTCCCTGCTAAAATCGCTGAATGGAACATTATAGGTACATTATAGGAACATTATAGGAATAACAGGTGCGCATGAGTGAATCGGGGTGCTCAACCCGCAGACGTGTTAAAATAACATCTCTTTTCCTGTTTACAAGTGGAACCAAGTTGATATAGTCTGTTTAATTGCATTAATATTATTAGACACCTGCGAACTGCAGTGCTTTTGCCAGTTTACATATGTAGCCTTTGTCAAGAAAGTTCCAGGACTGAGCTCATAAAAAGTATATATATGTTCAACTTAGCAATTAATGGTGCTAGGTTTTTTCAAAGTAGTCCCCTCGGCTGCCTATGCACAGCTGCCACCGATCCTAGTGATCATGGAACCAAACAGAGAAGGCTTCATCCTAAATGATTCTCAGCACATCTGTCCCAGTTGTTTGGATTGCTGCAATATCTTCATGATGCTTCCATTTCACACGACAGCAGGTCGGGTGAATATGGGGGTTGTGGTAGAGCAGGGATACATTAGGGGTTTTCCCGAGCGTAAGAAATAATTTAATGTTAACTCTCTGCTTGGAATCCGTGTTCACCACGTCACTCGTGTAACTTCCAACTAATGCGAACAAACCGAACAGTAGGTCGCTAAGCACAGCCATACCACCTAGTGAGTTTACATGGAAATACTTCCAAGGCCATGTCTATTCAGAACACATATTAGTGACTGAATAACACCCATTTCTTGTATTTGAATATCACAGGTAAATAATTAAAAAATACAGTCCTGGAACTTTTCAGACAAAGGTTATATTAAACTCTTGATAGCCCGTTTTATGTTATACACTGCTATGAGCTCATTCATTAAATAAGATGAGATTTTTGCAACTTTGTCAGCCAGTTCATTGCTAAACAAAATACTATAGCCCCGACATGCCAGGTGATGCTTCAAACTAAGCCCTTCCAAAATAAGGGAATGGCTATTTACGTACGATTCTAAGGCTTACAAGGCCCTGAAGGAATCGGTATACAGGATGAAGCGCATGGTCGTTTATCGGGATATGTACTTTAATGCTTCTCTAATGGCTACTAACTCAGATGGGAAGATTGAAGAATAAGAAATGTGTAAACGTCGGCTGACATCCTCTTTCCGGCACAGTATGGCGTAGCCCACATGATCAGCTGATTTCGAGCTATCTCTATAAATATCTAATATACCTCGAGTTAAAGAGCATGATGAGCTGTACAAATCTGTTGATAAATAACGGCAAGAGTGTTCGTCTTATTGAATCCAACGAAAGGACGCAAGTAAGGAAACCGAGGTATCTGCCAAGGTTGAAACACGAACATTGGGGTTGATAGAACATCTGCCTCGTCCAGCTCTGAATCGCGCAAGATACCTCGCATACTCAGTCCAAACGGTAGGTGTCGCCGAAACACGAACTATTTTAGATATCGAAATTTGAGTAGATAGAAGATTTCTGGTGCCGCCTCCAGGGATCCTTAGAGATTAGAAAATCGTCGAACTCTTGATTTTTATTTGAAAGGTAACTTTTGCCTTATTTTTTGATTCGAACTGGGATTTAATTCTGATCGACAGAAGTCTGGGGTAAGTTGAACATTATTGTTTTTGTCATTGAGATAATTGAACTGTTTAACGCCTTTTCTTGATTGAATTTCGAATTGAATATGGAGGATCTTTTAAAACTCAAAAATAAGCGTTCGACTCTGAGAAATCAAATAACCAAGTTGTTTACTAAAATCGAAACTGTTCTTAATGATAAAGATGCTGACTTAGACACGTTAGAAAGTAATTTAGAACTATTGTTAAATAGAGACTCGACAGTTAAAGAACTAAATTCTGAAATCGAAACATCTTTGAAACCGAATGAAATCGAAAGTGAAGTTAATACATGTTCGGAATATGAAGATAAGGTTATACATTATAAAACAAAACTTATGAATCTTATTAAACATTTTCAAAAGGATGCTGTTCAAAGTAATTCTGCAAATAATGGCATCTCATCACAAGAAACTAATGTTCCCCCCCCCCCCTCCAGAGATAAAAAAAAGAGTAAAATTGCCAAAACTTATGATAGCAAAATACTATGGTGATCCCGATAAATATTTAGATTTCATGAATCAATACGAAAACGCTATTCATAATAATCCATCGTTAAGTGATATCGACAAGTTCGGGTATTTAAAATCGCTGCTAGGTGGTTTAGCTTTTAACGCTATCAGTGGATTTAGTTTAACCGAAAAGAATTATGCAGCGGCAATTGCACTCCTGAGACAGCGTTTTGGAAATCATTCTATGCTGATACAGTCTCATTTATCTAATTTGTTGAATATTTCTCCTATTAAGACTGCATCTGATATTAATGGATTGCGTAATTTATATGACAAATGTGAAACCCAAATTCGTAGCTTAGAAGCGTTAGGAGTCGCAGAAAATACCTATGGTTGTTTACTCTGTCCAATATTATTGAAATTACTTCCTTGTGAATTAACTTTAGAATTTACTCGCAATCAAGATAATGATAAAAATTGGTGTGTTCAAACTCTCATGAACTTTCTTCGAAACGAGATTCAATCTCGCGAACGAGCTTTTCAGATACACAAATCAGAAATAAAACCATCTTCGCTGCAGAAAGATAACAGAAATTTTGGTAGGAATAGTACGAATAACAGAAAATGCACTAGTCAGCAAAACGCGGGCTTCTCAAGGGCGCCTGCGAGACGATCAGATGTGGCGTCACCAACAGAATTATTGACATCGACTAATGACTCATGCATTTTTTGTGCCAGGAGTCACAGGAGTGAAGACTGTGATTCCTTTGATGTAAATAAACGGAAGGAATTTTGTAGACGTAATTGGAATTGTTATTTATGCCTGAAACCCAAACATCGTTTGCAGGACTGCACTACGAGAGGTTCTTGTTTGTTCTGCGGAGGGTTGCATAATATTGCGCTGTGCTTTAAAAGGGAAAATAAAAAAGCCGAGGCTCTCAAATCTTCGAAAAATGACAAACCAATTACCAGACATGTCAATAACGAACAAAATAAAATTGATAGTGCCGTTGCTAATCATGTAAACAACTGGCAAAACAAAATTTTATTGCAAACTGCTGCTGTTAAATTAGTAGGGAAGTCATCGAGCAAAATAATTCGCGCATTATATGACCCAGGTTAGCAACGATCGTTCATTCGAAAAGATTTATCGAGACAGTTATCGTTGAACATAGTGGGTGAGGAGGAACTTTTTATTCATACGTTTCGATCAAAGGCTCCAACTCGGATAAAATGTGCTAGAGTGCAGGTCAAAATTACAGACACTCGAGATAAGGAAGAAATTATAATAGAAGCGTTAGAAATTGATGAAGTATCAAGTGCTCCATTGGAATCCGCTCCTAATGATATAATTAATGAACTAAAAGCTGAAGGAATTGATTTGTGTGATGTTGATAATGGAACTTTGGAAAATGAAAATATCTCTTTTCTTATTGGTGCAGATAATTATTTTAAAATCGTAAGCGGGAAAACTAAACGTTTGAATTCCAATTTAGTTGCAATTGAAAGTAAATTTGGATGGCTTTTAATGGGAGAAGTAGAAGATAAAAACTGCTCAAACAGAAATGTTACCACCGCTATGTCATCGATATCTTTGTTCGTTAGTGGTTCTAGTTAGAAAATCTATGGCGACTGGACACGTTAGGAATTCGGGACCCCGTTGAAGTCCAGTCAAGAAAAGAAATGGAAACTGCTGCTCTAAATTATTTTAAGGAGACATTCACTCTTAACAATGAAGGACGTTACGAAGTTCGTTTACCTTGGATAGCAGACCATGCTGATTTGAAGACTAATGAAGATATTTGTAAAGAGCGTTTACAATCAGTTACCAAAAAACTGCTTCAGAGAAATCAGTTCAAAGACTATGAAGCTGTATTTGATGAATGGATTGAAGATGGAGTTATCGAAGAGGTTTCGTCCGGTGAAATTAAGAAGAGTCATTTACCGCACAGAGGCGTATTCAAAGAGACTTCTACTACAAAGATAGTCCAGTTTTTGATGCAAGCTGTCGTACTAAGGGATCATTGTCATTGAACGACTGTTTAAAGAAGGGTCCAAACCTTCTAGAAGAGATTCCCCCTATCTTATTGAGATTTCGTAAAGAAAAAATAGGTGTTGTGTCTGACATAAAAAGAGCATTTCCTCAGATATCGGTGTTTAATCCTGATTGTGAATTCTTAAGATTCTTTTGGTGGAAGGATTTCGAGAAGAAAAATGTCAAAGTTTTAAGACATAAGCGTGTAGTATTTGGCTTAAATTGTAGCCCTTTCCTACTAGGAGCTGTGCTGAATCATCCTCTAGAAAAGAACTTGGTGGACTTTCCAGAAACTGTCACTAGATTAATGAAAGCTTTCTATGTTGACAATTGTGTCACTTCGGTTCCAGACGAAAATACATTACATCGATTCATTGAAGAGTCTAAGCACATATTGGCTACTGCCTGCTTTGACCTAAGAGGGTGGGAGCATACGTCTTTAAACATTAATCCTGATCCATCTGAACCCATACCTGTTTTAGGAGTATTATGAATAAGGCCGAAGATAATATCTTCTGTGATACAGCGGAATTGAGAAGCTTAACCACTGGTTTGACAAGAAGAAACGTCTTAAGTATGGTTCATAAGATTTTTGATCCACTTGGAATTTTGTGCCCCGCAACATTGATTCCCAAGTTGCTTATCCAGAAATGTTGGAACTTGAAAATTGGTTGGGACACAGTCCTGCCCGAAGACTATCAAAAAGAATTCGCTTCCTGGCTTCGTGATTTGCCCCTTTTATCAGAAATGAAAATTCCCAGGTACCTAAATATAGATGAAATTGATGGCCTGAGTTTGCATATCTTTTGCGTTGCTAGCAAGTCCGCTTATAGTGCTGTGATATTAGAAAAGCTGTAGGTGATGATATTTCAGTGACATTTGTTTCTGCGAAGAGTCGAGTGGCTCCCCTTCGTAAAACCACAATTCCAAGATTAGAGTTATTAGCTTGTTGCATAGGAGCACACCTTTCCTCTGTTGTGATAAAAGCTTTGGATCTTGAAGGAATTCCCATTTTCTACTGGTCTGACTCTTCAACAGCATTGTATTGGATAGAAAAGGATGAAAATTGGGGTGTGTTTGTGAAGAATCGAGTTAAAGAAATCAGATCATTAACGTCGAATGGAACTTGGAGGCACGTCCCTGGAAACTTGAACTCAACGATATCGTTCTTGTTAGACAGGACAATCAAATGAGATCAGATTGGCCAATTGGTCGTATGATTGCTACTTACCCAGGAAAAGACAATCAAGTACGAGTTGTAAAAGTGAAAACGAAAGCTGGAGAGTTGACCAGGCTAGTAAAAAGACTTTACCCTCTTGAACTTTCTTCATTAACTTGAACTCAATGTAGATATTTAATGTTCATTTTAGTATTAGTGATATTTGCATTTTGAAACTGAATTTTAAGTTCGCTCCATTCTATTGTTTTCACTGTTTAGTATTTTTTCTTTCTTCTTATTAAGTGAACCTTTAAGTTTAATTGTTCTGTTTCTTTATTTCCTATTACATACTTAACCAATTAAATTTGATTTATTGTTAGATTTAAAGTTGGAGATACTTAGTTAGTAGAGTTAGTTTAGATTTGTGATAATTTTTAAAGTGATTGTTTTGATTTTCTTTGTAAACTTAAAAATCAAAAGGTGGGAGGATGTCGCCGAAACACGAACTATTTTAGATATCGAAATTGGAGTAGATAGAACAGTAGGACACAAGAGAACAGTCGAACTATGGAGAAAATTCCATAATGGGGGTGGGGGTGTCCAAGAATTTATTTCTTTTTGCTTTTCTGTTTTTAGGTAAAGGTAAGTGATGATCAAATGACGTTATCATTAAATTGCCTGGATTCCTTTAAGAAGTTATAAATACTCCTTTTAAGATATATATTTTCTAAATTTCTATCACTTTGAGTGTCTTCGGCAAGGAAAATGACGCCATCGGGATTTTGGGGACGTACCAAATGATACGCCAGCTAAATAATTAAACAAGTTTTTGGAAACGTTGCCAAAATCTAAAAAGTCTCCAAATCACCTCGTTTTGTAATTGAACTATCAGGTTCTGCGCATTTGGCCCTTTAAACGGAAAGCTAAGACATATCAAGCGTTATAAAGAGAATATTCTCACGGTGGAAACAGGATAAAAAAGATAACATCCAAACGAAGGCTCGTACGAAGCGAAACATTTGGATGTAAAATTTGCTTTTTCCCTTGAATAATGGCATATCAAGGATTGGATGAGAAATTTCATTTTGCTTCCTAATCTTACTAAGCTAGCCATGCATGAGAAACGGATATATATAATTTTGTGGTAGTTAATCCCTATTTAACTGAGCGTTCTGCTCATTTAAACTCAGCATGCTATAAGCCAATCATTTGTTTCCTAGAGCTTGAGCATTTGGACGATCCGGATTTCTAGCCTAACTTTCCCATCGGCTCCGAAAACAATAGGGTGACTTCTTAAATAAATTACTTGCACCAATGTTGTTCTTATCAAAACTAGCTATGCATACTATTTAGCAAAGTGACCAATAGCTGCATAATGATATGATTAATGACTCGCCCCTTTCCGCTTCAAGAAGAGGCAAAACATCTCAGTCACGCTTCGGAGTGAAGATGTTACAGGTTCTAATCCAATAACACGGATAAGTTTGTACGTTTCCCGAATACATTATCTTATGAGGAAAGGCTTAAGGGATTTTCTTATTCCTATTATAATGCAAAGTACGGACGAAATAGCTGAAAGCCTCCAATCAACAGCTTTCTCTTTTGTTTGAGTTTGCTTGCTCTCGTGCGCTTTGGATACCGCCTTCATAGATGCCCGATTTCAGGCAGAATGAGTGGTTGGGTCTTTAACCTTTCATGCAATTCACTTGATACTTGCATAATACATGATGTATTCTTCATAGATAGTTTTGTTTAATAATGTTTTGTAACACAGTCCTATTATCAGTAATGGATTATCAGAAAAGATAAATTTCAGAAACACATCCAAGTGTGAAGCACTCACGGGAAATGCTTTCTGCTCGTTTAATCAAAACGGTCGCTAATTATATTAAGACTAATTTTAATGGCGGAGATTTCCAAAAATTTAATTTCTTTGTTCCTCTGGCGAAAAATAGGATGTTTTAGAGTCATTTCCAACGAGAGACCGTTATGACCTGAAAAGTCATGTCATGTATAAAGAAGCATTAAAATAATGGTCAGTCTGTGAGTGATACTTTTATGGAGTAGTAGAAACATCGATGGAGATTAATTTTGCTTTTACCCCTATTATTTAAAACATTTATGAACTCTTAGATGTAATTTTACAAAAAATATTGCACAGAGTCAACAGATATTATTTTTCTCTGTCTGAATGTGTGATTTTTTTATATAATTAATGCCCGATTAAACGATGAGCAAACTTTTTTAGGAGTGTACCGTAATAGAATGTATGGTGCTAGATGATCCATCTTAATTTGAAATGTTATTTAGAATACTTTTACCGATTTAACCAAAATTTCTCAGACAAATATCCAAATCGAAGAGATTGGAATCTCGAGTTAATTTTCACATCATTGAACTAAAGTTAGTAAGTCTCTCAGTTTTACAAGTTCAGAATTTTTTTCATCGAACTACACTGAGCCTTTTAAATGGTTTGATTTGGCCTTCGACAGGCAGATAACCAAATAATAAAAATAATAAAAAATAGGTGGATGAATAGTTAAATTTGTAGGACGTTTGCCATCGAGAGCCTGCAGAAGACGAAAAATTCTAAGCAGTATGAAGGTATATAGATAATGTACGTAAGATAAAAGTAATTTTTCAGCTCATTAGTCTAAAGGACTTCCAGTTTGATTAGGTATGAAGGAGGGGTATATCGAAATCTATCTCCAGATTTTCCCCATGAAGGCTTGATAATATAAATCTCCCGGAAAGGAGGGACACTTCTCTTATTCAACATTGAAGTCGTGTTTTTGAAAGGATTTCTGTCTTAACTGCCTCATTACAGTGCTGAGCCAAGGTCAAGTATTAAATGCCTTTAGTCTTGTAGAATGTCCAGATAATTTCGACTGTAAAACAGACGCTCGTAACAACAAAAAAGGTCTACTGAGTAGCTCCTCGCCTTGTAAGAGATTCATCGCAATGCTTCGCTGTTAAAACGAACTCTATCAGAATGGAAGTCTCCACCCATTCACTAGGGAGAAAGGTGTAATAAGTGATGATTAGTAGGACGAAATGACGGACTGTCAGTTGCTGAAGCAAGCGCAACATTCATTATGTGTGCTTCTGAATATTACAGTCAGTGATGAGTGGTTTACGTTTCACAACACAGTCCAGGAGATTGATACTGACCAACTGTTCGACATGATATCGGATCAATTCATTTGAACTGTTACTTCTTGGATTGTTTCGAGCCATTGCTCGCCGCACCTATCAATTATCTTCGCCTTTTCCTTTCGTCCACTAGTTTTGCATGTCCAGCCGTTCTTTATTCTATTTCACCATGATTTTGGGTGTGGTTTCTCTCGATCTTTTTACCCATCGAGCTTTCTCAAATAATCTTACTATTTTGTAACTCTCTACGGTTCTCACGAAACGGCATTGGAATGTTAGTAACCCGGTTCTTTGCACTTCCCATTTTCACAGTAATGTTGCTTCATGCTGTATGTATGACGCCACTCTGAAGGAGTGAGGTCACAACTCCGTTTTTTCTGTTTTTATTTCTTTTTGTATCGATACTAGCTCCTTCAATCGATATGTAAAATTGTATGTAAGTACTCGGGTATAAAAGGGGAGTACATACTTGTAACTGAGAGCTTTTGAGCTTGGAGCATTTGTTATTGCCTTGACTTTTTTTAGCTGTTTGGGTAAGTTACCCAACGCTATGTTAGTTACTATAAAATGTAATTAAACTTCTTTTATTTTTGATTCTTCGAGTCGTATTTTTTTTTCCTTATCAAGACTCTGCTATGTTTCACTGAGGCAGCTTTATTTGAAAGATTATTCAACATGGTTATGGGCCCAGACGCCTTAGCATAGCTAATCTGCTTTCGGAAAAATGACTCGAGGAAGTTTATTTTTATAAGCTGATAGAGAATGCTCAGAGGGGGGGGCCTTGACACCCCAAGTGTAATTGCACAATTAACTTTTGCTTCAAATGACGTTGGACTGAACTGGTTCCGGAAATTACGTTTTCACTCTAATTCGTCTAGTGCTCGCCTTGTGCTCATATTTTAAAACCATTGTGTGATACAATTTCATTAAATTCTTCCTGGAAGTGGTTTTGCTTTAAAGAATGGCGTCAAGTACCAGTGAAGTAAATTTTAGGATCGCGCTTTTAAACGAAAGTAATTACTGAACATGGTGTACAGATATGAGGATGTTGCTGATGGAACGGGGGTGCTGGGAGATTGTTCAACGAACTGAAAAAGCACCTGAAGCACAAGAAGGTGAAACGGTGGACGAGACTGCAGCAAGGGACTTTAGAAATCGAAAAAACAGAGCGCTTTCGACGATTTACATGAGCGTATCGCCTCGATATCGTGCCCTGCTGGAAAAAGCTATTGACGGACCTGATGCCTGGGATAAGCTGAAAAAGTACTTTGAACCAGACAGTCGTGCTCGTGTCATGTCACTTAAGAATGAATTCTATTCCTGTCGTATGGAGCCAGATGAGGACATAGGGCTGTATTCAAGTAAACTAGCCAGTATTTTTGATAAGCTGAGTGAGGCTGGTCATGCTGTATCCGAAATAGATAAAATATTTCAGCTTATGCGATATCTTCCAAAGGAGTTCGATAATATTGTTCAAACGATATATCGGTGGGAGAAGGATCAATTTACTTTTATTTCTGTACGAGAAGAATTACTTGCCGAAGAAGCAAGGTTGAAACAGAGAGTTGCAGACCAAGCAAATATTTCTTATCTAACAAGAAACCGGCAGGAGGTGTTCCCGAGACAAGAGATGATTGACAATCCTAAGCAGGCAGATTCTCATACATTACAGAGAAGAAAATGTCACAAGTGTAACCAGCCTGGTCATCTTCGCAAAGATTGTCGTGTATCCGGAAAATCAAGGACTTATAAGCAATCTAAACGTTCAAGTTCCGAACGTGAACGATGTCAGTATACCAGTCCGAGTCGACCAAACAACAGTTTCCTGCTGGAAGCGTTAGTGACTGGAATTGAGGAGCGTTGTTGGGTGTTCGATACAGCCTCCTCGTCTCATTTTTGCAAGGACAGACACCTAATGTCCGATTTTACACCAGTTACAGATCAGACACTAGTAGGAGCAGTTAACGGTGTCTCTACCCCTGTTACAGGTAAGGGATCTGTAGTTATTTTTCTAAATGGTGAAAAATATACCTTAATTGATGTACTTTATGCACCAGAACTGAGGAAAAACCTCATATCTGGCCCTCGTGTTGACGAATGGGGAGTCAAATACGTAGGAGGTCATGGAAAAATAGATGTAATATCGCGCAACAAACTACTTTTTACTGCAAAATTAGTAAATGGACTTTATTGTATTTACCCAGAATATGAAAAATGTCATGATGCTCAGAAATTTCACTCAAAAATTGTAAAGGCAAAACACACCATCTCTAAATGTTCTAAAAATAGAAGTTCCACGGCTTTTGCTTCGGAAAGTTTAAATTTATGGCATAAACGCTTTGCTCACATAAATGCAGAATATATAAAATTAACATCTAAAAATAACAGTGTAAAAGGGTTACCAAAGTTAACGGGGGATCTTGATTCGTGTGATCCATGTCGCGAAGCTAAATCCAAAAGAGTTAGTTTTAAATCCCTGGATAGTATACGATCTCAAAACCCCCTTGACTTGATCTATATGGATCTGTGTGGTCCTTTCCCGAGACCATCGATCCACGGGCATTTATACTTTTTATCGGTGGTTGACGACTATTCTAGAAAAGTTTGGGTTTTCCCACTTAAATCTAAAACAGAAGTATTTCAAACCTTTAAAAAATTTAAAACAAGAGCTGAAAGGTTCCTGGATCGGAAACTTAAATGTATTCGTACTGACAATGGTACAGAATTTATAAATGATCAATTCAGGGAGTATTGTGAAGACTTGGGGATCCAACATGAAAAATCTAACCCTTACACCCCAGAGCAGAATGGGGTATGTGAAAGGTTTCATTATACTGCTGTAAACGGGATAAATGTTTTACTTAGGGATAGCGGCATGAGTCAATGTTTTTGGCCAGAGGCTCTTTTACATTACACTTACACATGGAATCGTGTATGCCATGCTGGAATGACAAAAACACCATTTGAGCTCTATGGCGGACGACAGCCCTCGGTTAAACACTTACGGCCGTTCGGCACGAAAGCTTTTGTCGGTATACCTAAAAAATTAAGATTAAAACTAGATTTAAGGTCTAAACCAGGAATTCTTGTAGGGTATGCTTTGCAGACGAAAGGATACAGAATTTGGATGCCGAACGAGCATAAGATTATCGAAACCATAAATGTCACATTTGATGAAAATCAAAAGGGCGGTTTGAGTGAGGCGACTGTGGAACGCGAACTGGACCCAGAGTTCGTGGGTTTTAAATTTCCCCTTGAAGATTCAGAAGAGTTGAATGTTTCAAAGCCCCAAACAGATAGTGAGAGTTCTGTATTTGATTCTGATACTGATTCTGAAGTACCCGGTAACAAAATTGTAAACTGGACGCGTAAAGCTGTTCCAAGGACAAGTAGTAAAAAAACTGATATTTATTATTATGAGGAAGGAAAAGATGATTCGTCGAGTAGGTTGAGGTCATTGAAAGATGTTAAACAATATTGTATAAAAAATGATCTTAAATTTCAACCAGAAATTTTTGATTTTTCTTCCAAAAATAAATATTCAGGGATTATTGCTAGAACCAAAGCGGGTCATAGTAGCTTAATGTCAGAATGACTAAAAAAGGAAATTTACATTCCAAAATGTTTTAAACAGGCTATGAATTCCAAACAAAGTGAACAGTGGTTTAATGCAATGGAGGATGAATTAAACACTATGAAGGAAAGAGGTGTTTGGGAGTTAGTAGAACGACCTGAAAATGCTAAAGTGTTGGGTTGTAGATGGGTTTATACTACAAAGCAGGATGAATCGGGTAAGATTAAAAGATTCAAAGCACGCTTAGTTGCCCAGGGTTTTCACCAACGCAAAGGTGAAAGTTTTGAAGTTTTTTCCCCAGTTATCAACTTTAGCTTGATAAGGTTCTTTTTCGCTGTACTCGTTTGCCTGAACCACTGGACACATTTGCAGTGTGATATTAAATGCGCATACCTATATGCCCCATTAAGCGAAGTAATTTATATGCGTCAGCCACCTGGTTTTGAGAAATCCAATTTAGTTTGTCGTTTAAAAAAGTCAATATATGGACTTAAGCAGAGCGGGCGAGAATGGTTTTTTAAAATTCACGCGGTATTAAAGGAGTTGGGTTTTAGAAAATTTGAATGGTGTAATTGCGCATATATTTTAGATTCAAATGTTATATTTTTATTATATGTGGATGACATAGTCGTGTTTGGGAGAGAACAAAAACATGTCGACACAGCTATTAAATTGTTGAAAAATAAATTTGACTTAACAATTTTGGGGAAAACTAAAAAACTTTTAGGGGTTGAATTTTTAGAAACTGACAAACTTTTTATTCACCAACTTGAATATATAAATAAAATTTGCAGAACATATGATAGGTATTGCTATCCAATATCATCATTACCTATAGCGAAGGGGGTTATTTACTCTAAAACACAGTGTCCACAGGATAAAGTTGAAATTGAGGAAATGTCTAAAATTCCGTACAGGAGTCTTGTAGGCTGTCTGGCGTTCTTAGCTAACAGAACGAGACCCGATATTTCATACGCAATCAACATTTTTTCCCAGTTTCAACAAAATCCAGGAATGGTACATTGGATGGGACTTCTTAAGTTACTAGGATATATAAAATATACTAAAAATTTAAAACTCGACATTTCTAATATTAGTAACCTAGATCTTAAGGGGACTCACGACTCTTAAGTCGAGGAAAAGAGGCATATTTTCATACTATTTGACTCTTCGTAACTATTTCAATTTACTCCCAATTTTTCCAAATTTTATGTATATGATAAATTGATATATTTATTTTAATAAACAAATATTCCACCCTCAAAATAATTTTAAATAATTTTTTTTAATGCTTTAGATATACCTTGTTTTTTAAGTATTTTTATTTTATACTGGCTTGCGCGCAGAACTATGAAATTAATTTTACACTTAAATGTATAATTCTTGTTTTATATTTAAAATAAATAATGCAAAATACAATTGAACTAAAACAATCAAGATCAAAATTTTTTTTAAACTTTTTTTTAAACTTTCAAAATATACTTCAAATTTTCTTAAATTTTTGCATTAATTTGCCCCTGAAAAAATAACAAAATATGCAGTGATTGCAATAATTCTAGTTCAGACGCAATAAAATAACATGATTATGCTGTGATAAAAATTTCATGGAATTATGTTTCATAGTTTTTGAGATATCAGTTGCGGAATGATGCAAAATTACATTTTGAGAAAAATGAGTTTAAAATTTTTCTTACCATAAACTTGATCATTAATTAAATATTTAGAATATCAATACCTCGGAACTAAGGGGAATATTTTCATGCGGTTTGCTTTATTTTGTTCAGAAATGATCAGACTTTAACATATATTTTTTTTCAAAAAATCGAATGTTTTAAAGATTTAAGAGTAGTGAGTCCCCTTAATGCTTATTCTGACGCTGATTTTGCAAATAATCGTGATAGTAGAGTTTCGATGGGAGGTCATATAATTTTTGTTGATCAGGCTCCAGTAGTTTGGCGTTCTTTTAAACAGAAATCGGTATGCTTGAGTACCATGGAATCTGAATTTGTTTCCTTAACGGAAGCATCGAAAGAACTCACCTGGTATGAACGTATCTGCAAGGAGTGTGAGAAATTTAAAATTATACCCCAGAATAAAAGCATCCCAAAGTTGTTTGTTGATAATCAAGCTACTATTAACTTTGTTAAATCCCCGCTTGAAAACTATCGAACAAAGCACATAGACATTAAATTATTTTTTGTAAGAGACCTAGTTTACCAAAAACTTTTTGAATTAAAGTACATACAAAGTAAATCAAACTTATCAGATGTTTTTACGAAGCCACAACAAAAGATAGAACTAAAAAGATTTAGAGATGCAGTCTTTTGTGACAGTATGATTAAAGATAATGAACTCTGTAAATGAAATGATGGACTTTAACTTAAAGTGAGACATTTGAAGTTGTTCTAATTTTTTTTTTCAATGCTTGTGAACTGATATTTTCCTATATTATGTAATGTATATTTGTATTATGTAATGTATATATATATATACTCTTTTTGAAAGTGTAAAGAGGGGGGCCAATGTTAGTAACCCGGTTCTTTGCACTTCCCATTTTCACAGTAATGTTGCTTCATGCTGTATGTATGACGCCACTCTGAAGGAGTGAGGTCACAACTCCGTTTTTTCTGTTTTTATTTCTTTTTGTATCGATACTAGCTCCTTCAATCGATATGTAAAATTGTATGTAAGTACTCGGGTATAAAAGGGGAGTACATACTTGTAACTGAGAGCTTTTGAGCTTGGAGCATTTGTTATTGCCTTGACTTTTTTTAGCTGTTTGGGTAAGTTACCCAACGCTATGTTAGTTACTATAAAATGTAATTAAACTTCTTTTATTTTTGATTCTTCGAGTCGTATTTTTTTTTTCTTATCAAGACTCTGCTATGTTTCACTGAGGCAGCTTTATTTGAAAGATTATTCAACAGACTCCAACCCACTACTATGAACGCCCACAATGGATAGCATACGTACTATCTTTTCACTATATAAGAGTACGCAAGTTGGGTGACGTATTGATTTGCATACATTTTTCCATTGTGTTTTCTACAGTAGTTGTTTCAATTACTTTGTTGATCTTCAAACAGTAGCCATCCAGTTGACAATCATTTCAAACTGTATAAAAAGAGTGAATGCATGCAAGGTCACACGAAATCTATGAAAAGTTGTTTCTTATAACGGACTCTCGACTGGAACAGCATACATTATGCCGACTATTACACATGTACCTAACGGAAGCTAACCGCATGTATTCTGCCTGAAAAGCTACGAGGTTGATGCAATAATTATATCTCTCCTATTATAAAAGCCTTTATGCATTTGAAATCTCTTTCATTGACATCTTTCAATGACATCGGTACTTTAGCAATGATAATTTTAATGAATTCATAGATTTTTCGAAGTTCTTTAAAAAAAATCCTAATTTATGTATAGTTAACAGAGTTTTTAATTAAAGCTTTGAAATTAAGAGCCTTGTCGAAAAAAAATTGACCAGAATATATTGGCCACCATATTCCCCATTAAAGCTAAAATAAACTATATCTTGAGAAAAAGACTGTTGGCTGTAAGAAGAACCGATCAGGAGCATAAGAAGAAAACGTAAATAGTATTAAATATCGCCATTTAAAAATAAGATTTTTATAACGAGAAACGATTTAATCTCATCATAAATCGGAGGACAATGACTTAGATGAGAAAAATCACTATAATCTATATACAGTGGCTCACAAAAGTGTTCGTACACTTACGAATTTCAATGAAATAGGGGTCTATCCACTAATTAAAATGAATATTTCAGAATGGGTATTTAATAATAAGATCTATAATCTATTCTTAACAAAACTACATGAAATATTTTAAAAACATAGTAAAACTTTATTTTTAAGAAACCAGTAATCAAAAAGTAACAAAAACTTTATCTCACAAAAGTCATCGTACACTGAAATATTTTCGGATAAATTCATAATTAAAATTATCGTCTGGCGCTTTATTTTTATTTTTGAATTGTGGTGGCATTTAAAATATCGTTTGGCTTTAATTTTTGTTTGCCTACTCCGTAATATTCAATTTGTTATTTTAAAATGTCTCGTAGTCGTAAAGAAACAACAAACAGCATTCGAAAATTGATTATTTTTCATCATAGTAGTGGTAAATCAGTTCGGAATATTGCTAAAATACTTAATTTATCCTATTGTACTGTGCAGTATGTGATAAAACGCTTTAAAGAAGAAAATCGGATCGAAAACAAGGTAAGAAAAGGCCGTCCGGCAAAGTTAACAAAACGTGATCAGAGATTTATAATTAGAAAATTTGTGAAAAATCCACGTTTGAGTGCTGTAAAAGTTTCTGCAGAATTTAATGAAACATTTTCTACTTCATTTTCACCTGAAACTGTTCGACGAGTTCTCAGAGCAGCTAGATTACATTGGTGTTCTGCCCGTAGAAAATTTTTTGTGAGTGAGAAAAACAGAAAGCTTAGGCTTTCCTTCGCACTATCAATGATAAATAAACCTCAAACGTACTGGAATAATGTTTTATTTGTCTATGAAAGCAAGTTTAACATTTTTGGTTCCGATGGGCGTATAATTATATGGAGAAGAAAAAATGAGGAACTTAATCCCAAGAACTTAGTAGGAACAGTTAAGCATGGCGGTGGAGGTGTCCTTGTGTGGGGGGTGCATGTCAGCATCAGGACTAGGTAATTTGGTATTTGTTGATGGCATAATGAATCATGCTGTTTATATAACTATTTTAAGAGACAATTTAAAATTATCAGCCCAAAATTTGGGTATTGGAAACAACATTGTTTTTTATCATGATAACGATCCTAAGCACACGGCTCTCAACGTTCGCCTCTGGTTTCTCTATAATTCTCCACAAGTTTTGAAAACACCACCTCAATCGCCAGATTTAAACCCAATAGAACATATTTGGAGAGAACTGGAGGTTCCAGTACGAAAACACGACATTCACACGAAAAGCGAACTAAAAACAATTAAGATGGAAGAATGGATGAACATTGATGCAGAAATTACAAAAGAAGTAGTGCAATCTATTCCCAGACGTTTAAAAGCTGTTGTGGATGCTAAAGAATATCCTAATAAATATTAATTTAACGAAAAATTAGAATATTTACTAATATGTAGAGATTTTTTACAAGTGTACGAAGACTTTTGTGAGGTAAAGTTTTTGTTACTTTTTGATTATTGGTTTCTTAAAAATAAAAATTTTTTGCCATGTTTTCAAAATATTTCATGTAGTTTTGTTAAGAATAGATTATAGATCTTATTATTAAATACCCATTCTGAAATATTCATTTTACTCAATGGATAGACCCCTATTTCCTTGAAAATCGTAAGTGTACGAACACTTTTGGGAGCCACTGTATATAAAACAGTTCCGTAACTGACTGACTGATTGACTGACTGACATACAACGCACAGACCAAACCGCTGGACCTAAAGGGCTGAAATTTTGCATGGCGATTCTTCTTATAGTGTAGGGGTGCACTAAGAAAGATTTTTGAAAAATTCTTCCTAGCTTTCTTAAAATTAAATTTTTAAGTTTTACTATCTTTTTTTTAAAGTTTGCATTTAAAATAATAATTTGAGGGTTATAAAATTTATATCACAAGAAAGATCCTAAAAATTCCTTTAAAATGAAATCTTCTTCGAATCTTTACCTCCATTTTCTGATTTTTGGTGAATTTTAAAAGATTAATTTTTATAATTTAATTTATTAAATGCTGATCACGTGATTTCTTTTTCTGGTACTTTAAATAAATTTATCGTCAAGTCCATAACAATGAAATAGACAAAAAAATATTTTTTCCCTTGCTAATGCTGCAGACCATGGTACATTCATTATCCAAAAAAAAAAAAAAAAATTAAAATACAGTAAAAGATATGTTCCTCAAACTGTACTATATTAACTGCACTATATTATTTAGTATATCCTATTAGATTTAATTTGAATATTTTCTTCTACAGTATTTTGTCTATAAAAATATCCCTTACGATTTTTTTATAAATATATATATATATATATATATATATATATATATTTTACATCAATTGTATACATTGATCGTCGTATCTTATTAATAAAAGCAAGTGTCCGTGTGTGTGTTTATATATGTGAGGCCTAGAGACGAATCTATAAAACTTACAACTGTGAAATTTGGCACACGGGTAGTGAAGAGTCTGAACATCTATACCTCGAAGCCCAAATTTTAAATTTTATTAATGAGTTAATTTTTAATTAATAAAAAACCAACAATTTTTGTAGGGTAAGTACAGAAATGGAATAGCCATCCAAGCCGTCTACAAGAAATTCCGGTGCGACCTGCTCGAATTCAGCCATCTTCGAAAAATGTCGAAATCGATGTATTCTTTTTTCATGAAAGTACATAAATGTTACATATTTGGAAAGAGCTTTAAAAATTGATAATTTATTCTACCTACACTTAATCTGTTACTTCAATAGTTTTAGAGTTATTTGAATTCTAATCTTGAGATCTTCCGATGATATTTTGTAAACAAAACGTGATTCATTCACAATGTTATTTTCACTAAAAAATGAATCCCTGAAAAGAAATGTGTCATTGATAATTTTGTCTACTTACAGTTTAAAACTTTATTCACACTTTTTAACAATAATAAATACTTTATTGAAACTAAATAGATATATACAGATTTTTTGGGGATTTATGGAGATTTATAAAAATGTAATTAGAAGCGAACTTCAATGAGATTCGACTGTAAAGTGAAGTGATTCGATTCCGAGTTTTTCAGCGCGAAATTGGATAGCACATGGTAAGTTTGTAAGTTATAGATACTTATTCTTAAATTCTTTATTCAATGTACTTTAAAAAATACTTTTTAATAATAATAAATAGATTATTTGAAGAAATCATGTTTAAAATTTCTATTAATGCGTAATTCATGTAAACTTATGTATTACATATGCATTATTTTGTACGCAAAGGAATAACAACAATAATAACATTTACATTTTTGCTTAAATTTTTGAACAAAAATAAATAAATTTCATTTTGTGTTTAAAGTTTTGTTAATGAAATAAAACATTCTTGAAATTTGAGATAGTTTTATAATTTGTGTCTTGAAAGAAAAAATTGTTTAACTTAAAATTTGTTATGAGTGCTTAAAAAAAATAAAATTATTTTATTTAAATAATTAAATAAAAATTATTTTATTTAAATAATTATATATATAAAATTAAGTACTATTTTATATTAGAATAATGTTTTATATTAGTTTTTATATAATGTGTAATATGTATTGGTGTATAAGTTGTATTAAATCTGAAAATATTTATCATCAGCAATAAGTTGACAATTTTGAAAATATCGGATATACATAAAAAATATCGGATATATATCAAAATATCGGATATTTTGGATATTTTCGAAAATATCATGATATTTACGAACCCTGATTTTAAACCATCTTAATATTTTTAAAAGAAGTAATAAGGTTTTAATAAAATTTATTTCTTTTTATAATAGAAATGTCAAATATAGTTGCACATTAATTTTATACAAATTTGTGCGGGGCATTTGCCGAAAGATCAAATTAATATTGAATTCATTATTGAATAAGATTTTAATAAAATTTATATTTTTTATAATAGAAATGTTTTTTTCGGTGTTTTTTAATTGCATAAAATATTTTACATTTCTTATTAAATAATGATTCCTGAATTAAAATTACAACTTGATTTTTCTAAAGCAACGCTAAGTTGCTTCAAGAGTTGTTGCTTAATACTGTTGCTTCTAAGGAAAAGAATAAAAAATTAGACACATGATGACACTATTTAATAAGAAATGTAAAATATTTTATGCAATTAAAAAACACCGGAAAAACTATTCTATTATTTATATAAATGGTTTAAAATCAGGGTTCGTAAATATCATGATATTTTCGAAAATATCCAAAATATCCGATATTTTGATATATATCCGATATCTTCAAAATTGTCAACTTATTGCTGATGATAAATATTTTCAGATTTAATACAACTTATACACCAATACATATTACACATTATATAAAAACTAATATAAAACATTATTCTAATATAAAACAGTACTTAATTATATATATAATTATTATAAATAAAATAATTTTTTTTCTTTTTTTTAAGCACTCATAACAACATTTTAAGTTAAACAATTTTCTCTTTCAAAACACAAATTATAAAACTATCTCAAATTTCAAGAATGTTTTATTTCTTTAACAAAACTTTAAAACACAAAATGAAATTTATTTATTTTTGTTCAAAAATTTAAGTGTTATTATTGTTGTTATTCGGTTGCGTGTAAACTGGATGTTTACTATCATAAGTGATCTCCTACGTAAGTTTTTCTACTTTCTCAGTTCCTAGCCTTTTGCGCAATTTAGACTGAACTAAACCAAAGCTAGAGAAAATTCTCTCTAACGGTGCTGTAGTTGGTGAAACAGTAAACAATTGATTAACTAAGTTAGAAATTTTTTCTTTTAGTGGCTGTTCAATTTTAATATTGTCCCGCCAAATCAATGGTTCTACAGCTAAGAAATCGTCTTCAAACATAAAGTTCGGAAAGGGGGATTTTTTGCTAAAAAAGTCATTACTAGAGGCAAAAATTCTTTGTCTGTAGAATGCAAAAAATCAAATGCACCCTGCTTTTGTTCTTCAGTTAATTTTCTTCCACAATATCGATGGTTCAAGATATTCGCCGCTAAATGTGCTGGTGAAAGAGCCATTTCTTCTCTTACTCATAATGTTTCTTGCACCTCTTTTATTCCTTTCAATTTATTTCTTAAGTTAATCCAAATTTCTACACATTGTGCAATTTTAGTCTGATCTTTTTGCATTTCATCTAATGCTTCTGCAATGGGTTTTAGAATGTTTGTATAGTCCGTACAATTAACTGTTAAGTTCACATCATTAACTAAATTAAAAATGTCTTTATCAATTTCATGTTTATGATCCTACAGACTTGAAACAGTTTTCCCCTGTTATCTAAAAAAGACTTCATTGTATCAAACATTGTGTTCCATCTTACAGTTTGAGCTATTACTAACAGTTTGCCACCATTTGCTTTGTACCAGGCATTTGGTAAATGAGTATTTCTAAAATACTTAATTATTTTGATTACATTTTTACTTACATTTGGAAGTTCTAGGTCTTTTGCTAAGAGATTTAAAATATGAGCAGAATAACTGTAAGAAATGATATCAAAATCTCCAGATTTTGCAAGCTCCTCTCATTTTTTTGACATTTGTAAAAAAACATTTTTAGATGTGTAGAAATTATTTTTGTTAGCTCCTTTTAGCATTTTATTTACAAATTATAGTTTAATTTTCAATAACAATTGAAAATAACAATTGAAAATTTAAAGTTCTAATTTTTAGACAAAAAATATGATACATAATGCTATTTTCAGAATACTTCACATAAATGAAAATATCAAAAATCCCGATATTTTTAAAATAAATATCGGATATATATCATGATATATATCGATTGATATATATCAACGAACCCTGTTTAAAATCATTATACACACTTCAAATTAATGTTTCTAATCAGTAAAATTTCAATATTAGTATGTTTCATGAATGAAAATTGTAACTTGACTTTTCTTATTTTATTTTTTTAATTTTCATGCTTTTACAACCTTATAGAAATTTTTTGATGTTAAAACATGGTTTAAATGTATTTCATATGACGGTAATGTAGAATTTTTCATTTTTTTCTTTTTTTGTTAACATTATACACACTTCAAATTAATGTTTCTAATCAGTAAAATTTTAATATTAGTATGTTTCATTAACTCACTTTTTTTTCAGGCCTGCTTAAAATCGTCTTACGTGTGGAATGACATCCAAAGACTTGGTCTTTCAACAAACATGCGAGTTCGTGTCAATGGTGATCCCTCAGCCCAGCAATTTGCAGATAACCTTCTACAACTTGGAAATGGATGAATGAAAATTGTAACTTGACTTTTCGTATTTGATTTTTTAAATTTTTATGCTTTTACAACCTTGCAGAAATTTTTTGATGTTAAAACATGGTTTAAATGTATTAGATATGACGGTAATGTAGAATTTTAAATTTTTTTGTTTGTTTTTTTGTTAACATTACACACACTTCAAATTAATGTTTCTAATCAGTAAAATTTCAATATTAGTATGTTTCATTAACTCACTTTTTTTTTCAGGCCTGCTTAAAATCGTCTTACGTGTGGAATGACATCCAAAGACTTGGTCTTTCAACAAACATGCGAGTTCATGTCAATGGTGATCCCTCAGCCGAGCAATTTGCAGATAACCTTCTACAACTTGGAAATGGAGCCATTGCTGCTGATAATACAGGATGTATAGCCATAGAAACGATTGGAATGATTGTGACAACTCAACAACAGCTAAAAGAGGCAGTGTTTCCAAAGAGGTAGTGTGGCACAATACTTTACTAATCACACATGGCTGTGCCAAAGAGCAATCCTTGTCCCAAGAAACGAAGATGTCAACGTCATCAATAATGGAACGAAGCACGGCTAAGTAAATTTGACATTTTTACTTTTCAGATTTTAGTGCTACAATGATGAAAGGCTGAAATTCTGAGATGTGTATAACATTTCACATATATTTTTTCTATGTTATTTATACTGTGTTAATTTTTAAATTGATTTTGGTTAACAAACATTCTTAAAATCCCGGGCATCGCCGGGTACTTCAGCTAGTTTATTATATAAATATATATATATATATATATATATATATATATGTATATATATATATGTATATATATATATGTATATATATATATATATATATATATATATATATATATATATATATATATATATATATATACATATATATATATATATATATATATATATATATATATATATATATATATATATATATATATATATATATATATATATATATATATATATATATACATATATATATATATACATATATATATATACATATATATATATATACATATATATATATACATATATATATATACATATATATATATACATATATATATATACATATATATATATATACATATATATACATACATATATATATACATATATATATATATACATATATATATATATACATATATATATATACATATATATATATACATATATATATACATATATATATATATATACATATATATATATATACATATATATATATATATATATATATATATATATATATATATATATATATATATATTGTGATAACTTCAGACTCCGGGTAGCTAAAAATGTTCAGAGTCAGTCTACTACATTAAATTACAGTTTTATTAAATTTAAGTCGGAAACTTTTTACACTATTTACAATGTAACTACAATGTTTTACACTATTTACAATGTAACAATTACACTATTTGTAATTTCTACCTCTAGACGCAGAGGGAACTGGCCTTCGTAATAGCCAAATAATTTCGATGATAAGATGTCGGCAAGCAAATTCACAGCGGAACTAGGAGGTCGGTACACAGCCTCTAGAGCATACAGCTCTGAAAATAGAATAACTTCGTAAGGAAAGTTATAAATCACTAGAAGCTTATAGAGCGGGCTGCTCTGAAATATGAAGATAACTTCTTGATGAAGTAACGAGCTAACAGAAGCCTGTAGAGCAGGATGCTCTGAAATAGCTATACTTCAGGGTGAAGTATTAGTTGGCGAGAAGCTTCGAGCGGGCTGCTCTGAAAAATAAAGTTCAGGATGAAGTCGGTCGCTCCAGGACAACGTAGACGAAAGGTGCTCTCTAGATGAGAGTCTCGACCAAGTCTGCTCAAAAAACTGGATTTCTTCTCCTGGCGTTGGCAATCGTGCTCCCGGTCACGTGACTGCAAATGTTTAGGTTGGCTGGCACAATTTGTGACGTCATGTCCGTTGGCTGTGATTCGTTTGACAACGAAGCCATGGGCCGGCTCTTATAAATCAGCTGATCTAAAAATCATTAGTTCACGTCGAAATAGTCATTAGTTTACGTCTTCCCAGGGGCCGGCAGATAGGAGCAACCCCATTCTATGCTTCCAGACACCTTGACGCTGATCGATAGAACTGTTCTCAGGTCACTTGCTGTGGGAGGTAAGGCTGTCTGGGTGATTTATTCGGAAAGGTCGTAACGGATTCTTACAATATATATATATATATATATATATATATATATATATATATATATAGGGATGTTTAAATGCCATTACTTGCAAATATTTCAACGCAAATGTGCAATTTTTAGGAGACTAAATTCCTATCATCAATTCTCATCTCGATAGAAGGGGAGATACCTGTCTCACTGTGTCTAAAAGGTAGATTTCGTTAAAAAACGGGTGCAATAGAGGGGGGAGAGCGTTATCTCCCCTCACGTGAAATAGATAACATATTGAAACAGCAACGCTCTATGCAAAATTTCACTTACATTTGAAACATTCAGTTGCTAGCATCAGATCGTAGTAGTAGCAGTAGAATTCTGTTTTAGTAACTGCTTTCGAGAAAATGTATACATCAAACTCTGAATTTAATGCTCCATCCTTGAAAGCCTCTTTGAATGAGGCATACGCCGAGTATGATGTTGAATTAAGACGATTACCTAAACGGCAAAGGAATGTCTCTACATCTGCATATTCGAATGTTTCTGCAGGTCCCTCGACTTCATTTGCGGATATTTCTGTAGGTCCCTCAACTTCGTCTAATGTTCCCGCAAACCAGATGGCAGGTGTCTCAACTTTGTCTAATGTTTCTACTGATGAGATACCAGAAAACGATTGGATGGACAATTACTACAGAAATCGCAGCAGCTTAGTATTAATTTCATCATGGGATATAGATTATAACACATTTGTTTTAATATATCAAGACCATAGAGGCCTAAGGGTGCATATTCTCGAATTTAGCGATTATAACAACAGTATACCGACTCAAAATTTATAATGATGACCGTCTCAACATTGTGGGGTTTTATGCGAAAAATATCCCCGCTTCAATTTATTTATAATACAATGTCCTTTGTCGCAAATAATCAACTATTGGGGATTTACAACGCTGAACAGTGTGTGTTGCAACAACTATTCAAAAACGAGAACAGTGTTTAAAAACTGAAAAACTCGTGTTTAAAATTAAATCGTGAACAAATCTACAAACTGCAAGAATATTCGTCAGATATTATAGACTGTGTAGAGAAGACATTGTTGATTCAAACCATCCCTAACATGTTACGATATAGGGTATATAAAAACGGACCTTGTGTAAAAGAACATTGTGATTCTCCCACAGCACGGGAAAATCTTTTCAAAGTTATAAAACACTGTGTGATGACCGCATCTAGTGAGTTGTATGAATGTCGAGGTTGTGAATTCGACCATCCTTCACAACGTCAACATAGCTGCTTAAGCTCAAGTGATAATGAAACATATAAAGCTGTGGGAAAAGCAGCTATATTTAATATAAATATTAAAAAGACTTTAAACGAAATTATCACCAATTATTGTATATGTCACTATAATGATATTAATTTTCTCGCTAGCGACAACATTAAAATATTTCACAAATATTTTGATGAAGATATATTAGAAGATTAAATTGTAAGTACTTTTTTCCATGTTCTATATATAGTATTTAAAGATGAATGATTATATTTATATATGTGTATGTGTATAATATTTTTTAGATTAATAATAATTTTTAAAGTATTAATTTAAAACCTTTTTTAGAAAATAATTTTTAAAAGTATTTATAAAAAAAAATGTGTTTTTCAAAATATGTGACTAGTAGTAGTAGATACCTATTATCTTATCTGATTAGACTTATCTTAGCTTGGGGGGGGGGACACTTAAATTCAGTCACTTCCTAGATTTTCAAACGGAAAGGTTGTTATTTTATGCGAGTGCTTAAGAATGGAAACGCGTTAAAAAAATTTAAGGGAGAGCTTGTTGGTCTAAAGATCCGCGATCAGATGCGTGCTACATCTTATTTCATATCTTGGGATATAGGTAGCACAAAATGTATAAGTTTGCAGGACGATGAGGATGGTTTTCGCATATATATCGGTGAATATGCTGCTTCAAATCCTACACAGCAAAGTGTTAAAATCTGTGCGAGTACGTGGAAAGAATTTTTAAGCAAAATTATATCAAAGAGTGCTTATAAAGATAATTCTTTTGTCGCGAATAAAAAATTATGCGTTACCGATGATGGAAAACAGTATTTCCTTCAAGAAATGATGAGAAGTGAAACTGGTGAGTTTCGATTAAATCCTATATTTATAATATTAAATAAAAAGCAAAAACAAAATCTTATATCCCGATCGTCAAAAGTCGATGAATGCATTCAAGAAACTTTGCTACGTAAAAGTCTTCCTAGAATTCTTATACGTGAAGTGATTAAAAAACGCATATGTTGCAAAGAACATTGCGACGAAAAACAAGCTCGCGAAAATTATTTAAAATGTATACTTGATGAATATGAAAGATGCATTTATTCTAACTTTAGATGACATCATTGTATAACTGATGAATATTATTTGGATTATCATGCATGCAAATCATATTCATTCTCCGATAAATATGAGACCATGGGAAAACGTACTTTGTATGATAACAATTTAGAAGACATTGTTAAAAATATCTGTTTAAATTATTGTACTTGCCATTGTATTTATGGAAACTATTTTGATGCTATTACTATGAAACATATAAAGCTGTGGGAAAAGCAGCTATATTTAATATAAATATTAAAAAGACTTTAAACGAAATTATCACCAATTATTGTATATGTCACTATAATGATATTAATTTTCTCGCTAGCGACAACATTAAAATATTTCACAAATATTTTGATGAAGATATATTAGAAGATTAAATTGTAAGTACTTTTTTCCATGTTCTATATATAGTATTTAAAGATGAATGATTATATTTATATATGTGTATGTGTATAATATTTTTTAGATTAATAATAATTTTTAAAGTATTAATTTAAAACCTTTTTTAGAAAATAATTTTTAAAAGTATTTATAAAAAAAAATGTGTTTTTCAAAATATGTGACTAGTAGTAGTAGATACCTATTATCTTATCTGATTAGACTTATCTTAGCTTGGGGGGGGGGGACACTTAAATTCAGTCACTTGAAATTCATAAAAAACATCATGCAAATAAGGAATATTTGCATGATGTTTTTTATGAATTTTAAATACTATATTGAAAATGTGAATCTTTATTTGTTTTATGTAAATACTTTTTAAGTGTATTCTATAAATGTTTATTTATAGATGAATTGATGCATTTCTTTATGTGTATGTGTATAATTTAAAAACCTATTTTAGAAAAATAATTTATAAAAATATTTTATGCATAAAAATATAAAATGAACACATTAGTATAAGGTTTTAAACAGATTTTATTGCAGGGATAACCATTGTTTTGCATTGGTTTTTTTCTGAACATTACGAGTCTTAGATCTTTTGACAGGAATTATTTTTTCTTCTTGTTGCTGTACAGATAAATGCTTGTTTTGTATAAAATGTTTTGGGATATTCACTTGTTTTAACACTGATAAAAATTCAGCTTGTGTATTCACACTCTTCTTCTTGTTAGTTAAAATTGAATTGAATAAATCAATAATATTAGAACATTCATGTTGTTTACCATGATAAAACATCTGACCCTTGTCATTCCATGATATTAGGGTAGGATATTGTTTCAAAATAGATAGCAGATTAGAAGCAAGTTTTTTCATAGTTAGTGGGACACTGTTTAAAATGAAAGAGTCATATAAGGGCTTTTCTTCAGATTCTTGCTTGATCTTTTTCTTTTCAGCGAATTCTTCATTTATGTTAAAATCTTCATACTTTTCAGATAATTTTTCTCTAGGTGTACCAAAAGGTAAGTTAAATTGTTCCAGTTTCATTAAACTTCATATTTAAAGTCATGTAAGCAATAATCGAACAACTTTGTTATAAAAATTCTATTAGCTTATCCTACTTTTAAATAATTGGATATATATTTTAACCAATTGTACATTTTAAACCGTTAACTGTTGAAAATGTCAACTATGGCAGTTTGGTATATGCTTATATTATAAAATCTACAGCAAAGTTTTATTCTTAACAAAACTCATTTTAATTGTAAAATATGTTGTAACAAAGTTCTTATATAAAAATATTGTCTACGTATACCCCTACCGCTGTAAGATTTAAACCTTGGTCAATTTACTTCTAAAATGAACTCATGTAAATATCTTCTAAACATGATAAAGTCTGTATTATTTCTGTTGCTGTATGGATAAAATATTTTGGTAATTGCATGTAGAAAACGAATTTCTTATACGAAAGTATATGAAGAATTTTAATTTAGCAACATTTATGATATGTATATTTATGTTATTAAAAAGGAAGTCATATGCTATTATGTAAATTATGTTAATATATAGTTGTTTATGCATGATTTAAAAGAAATTATAGTCCTTATAGAATGATAAAATTTTAAGTATTAGGAAGCGTTTTAAACTTATAGTACAAATTTTGTTTAACAATCGTCGGAAAATAATTTCTGATGTAAAACTTATTCAAAGTTATTATTTGCATAATATTTCAAAGTAATATCAATACGTGATTGATTTTTTTAACGTAATAAACATTTGTTTCGATGAAAGTTTTGCAGGTTTTTTTTGTTAAGAAAACTAAAATTTTAGGTGCGTTGTATGCTTTTTCTATGTAAAACAATTTATTAGTGGTTATATCTATGTAAAATTATAGATTAGATTTAAAACATAGTAAAAAATTTTTAAAGTCGTGAAGCCTGTATAAGGGAACTAGTAAGTTTTAATATGTTTTAAGTTTATATGTATGTGAGGGACAAATATAATATCTTCTTATGCAGTTAAAGCTTGTTTTTGAAAAAAATATATGTATTAAGTGCATAAACTATACATTTTAAAGGTAAGATCAAATGGTAATTATTTTCTATACAAAATGTTTCATAGCGTTTGCAGAATATTTAAAACTGTAATGTTATATATCAAGCGACGGTGGTAGAAACAATCTTATAATTTGAGTTCGATACAAATTTAACATCTTCTATTGCATATATAATAGTATGTTTCAAAGTTTTGAATCATATATTTTATAATTATTTTTAATAATTAGTGTTTGTGGTTAAAACATCTAAGTTAATATATGTTTGATGTTCATTTAATAATAAAACTTTATTAAATACTTCTATTAACCATTAATGAAATGCTTACTACTATCGAATTTTTGACGAACTACTGATGGACGACAACGAATATGTCTTTTTGGTTTATTGGTAACATCTAACAATTGTAAAAAATAAATAGAAAAATGTTTCCCCAGATAGGGATTCCAACGGTGGGTTACATGACCCTTTTTTACGAGGGAGAGGAGCGAACTGAGAAGCGAAAACTTCTCCCTCTCTACGGGCGTCGCAGCGCCCCCTCGATACAATTTTCTACACACCCCACCGTGAACAAAATGTTCACCTCTAATTACACAATATGTAGGGTATATAAACTACTTAATAAAATGTCACTAACACTCAAAATACAATACAATAATCAAATTTACATCAATACGAGAACAAATATTATTTTAAACTTACTGACAAAAAGAGACCTAAATTTATGTACACAGTTCTTCAAAACAAATTTAAAATTTTCATAATCTAAGAAAAGGTATTAAAGTATATACAAAACATTAATCATTTAATTCAAGAGGATATATAAGTTGTATGGGACGTTTATACTGGCCACTTGAAGTACGAACAAGACAAGATCTTATGTGTCCATCACGACCTACGAATACTTCATCGATGATACCTAAAGGCCAAAGTAATTTAGATTTCGCTGACCCTTCCAACAAGACCACATCACCTTCTTTTAAATTATCTTTAGGAGAAGGTGATCGATAAAATTATGGGCATTTCTTAATTGAAGCAGATAATTTTCCTTCCACTTACTCCAAATTTGCTTCAAAAGTCTAGATTGGTACAATTTTCTGCGATTTAAATTTTCCTTAGTCGATAACTCATTATTGAAAAGATCAGCAAAATGCACAGCATAACTATAATTTTGAGCAGGAAACAAAAATTGAGCCGGAGTAAGAGGCTGTGGCTTATTTAAATCATTACTTACATAGGTAAGTGGCCGATTATTTAAAACACATTCGATTTCTGTGAGGATAGTCATCATTTCTTCAAAAGATAATAAAGCTTTGCCTAGGATCTTTTTCAAAGGATCCTTAACACTTTTCATGAGCCTCTCATAAAATCCACCCCACCATGGGGCAGTAGGCACAATAAATTTCCATGTTACGCCGTTAATAGCAACAAAATCCTTCAAATTTTTGTCTAGAATGATTTTTGAAAATTGTCCTAAAATGTCATTTGTGTTTTTGAATGTTTTATCATTATCCGAAATGATGACATCACAATTTCCCATTCGAGCCAGAAATCGCCTTAAAGACAAAATAAAACTTCTAGTTGACATGTCGGAAATGAGTTCAATATGAACTGCTCGTGTCACTCCACAGGTAAACAAAGCAATGTAGGCCTTACGAATGTCCTTACCTGATTTCAGATAAACAGGTCCTGTGAAATCGACCCCTGTAACTGAAAATGGCGGCCTTTCCAAAATCCTGTCCTCTGGCAGCTGAGCAGTTACCTGTCTCGCAGGTTTCAAAGTATACTTCCGACAAATCAAACATTTATTCAAAATTTTCTTTACCTCTTGCCTACCCTTCACAATCCAAAATTTTGTACTAATTTTTGCCAAAGTAGCTGACACCCCACCGTGCAAAATTTTGCTATGTTCTCTAATAATCAATAATTCTACAAATTTTGATTTAGGCAAAATAATAGGATGAATTTCATTCTCAGATAATTCACCCTGCCCAATCCTCCCCTTTAAACGAAGTATTCCATTATTGTCTAAGAATGGGGCTAAGCTAAAGATTTTCGATTCGGTGGAAACTGGCTTGCCAGTTTTCAAACAATGCAATTCCGAAGGATAGGCTAGAGATTGTTCGAATTTTATCCAAGTATTTTCTGCAATTTCTAATTCAGTTGCAGTAAGTGGACCATTTTCATATTCTAAATGTTTCAATTTCGCGATAAAACCATTAACCAATGCAGTAATTCTTAAAACTTTCATTAAATTAGAAAAATTGTTCAAATTCAAAATAAATCCTTCGTTCTCTGAAATACAATTATTTTGCACAATTACTTCACAGTTTTTTCTCAATTCAAGATCACAATTAGGTTCAAAATAATCTGAATCAAATGTTTCACAAGAGAGCCAGAATTCCGGTGGTTGTCTCAACCACGGCGGTCCATACCCCCACAATGAACTTTCAGCCAAGTCTGTGGCGGACATACCCCTAGATAGCACATCAGCTAGGTTCTGTTTACCAGGGCAAAAATGCTATCTGCCAGGTTCAGTTAAAGATTGAATTTCTTCAACCCTATTTTTTACAAAGGGTTTGTATTTGCTAGATTTACCCTTAATCCAAAAAAGTGTTATCTGAGAGTCACTCCAATAAAAACATTTAGCATCAAATTTCAAGCATTCTTTCACTTCTTTAACCAAACTAGCAGATAACAATGCTCCCATTAATTCCAGCCTCGGCAGGGTTATAGTTTTTAATGGTGCTACCCTGCTCTTTGAGCATATGAAACTTGTGATTACCTTACCGTCAGCAGAAACACTTCTCAAGTACAGCACAGTTCCATAAGCTGCTAACGATGCATCTGAAAAACAATGAAGTTCAAATGATACAAATTCACAATTAAGCTCGAAAAGGTAATATCGGGGAATCTTGACATCGGTCAATTGCTCTACATCTTTGCACAACAAGTGCCACTTATGAGTCAGTTTGTCTGGCAATTCTTGGTCCCAGTCCAAACCCAATGTCCACAGTTCTTGAAGTAGACACTTCACCCTTGCAATGAACGGTCCGAGAAAACCAATCGGGTCGAAGAGTCTACCGACAATTTGTAGAATAAAACGTTTAGTGTCTATTCTGCGAGATATAAATTTCCCAAGTTCTGTGGTGGAAAAGTATATCGTATCACTATCTGGATCCCACGCCAAACCTAAGACCTTCTACGATAAGCCAGAATGAACAAGAGTGTCCGTCTGTTCGATTTCAATGTTGTTGGCTCTCCACAATTCACGAAGTTCGGATGAATTAGATGTCCACTTTCTGAGTACCATTCCAGCATCGCTGAATATTTTTATACTTTCTAATGAGGTTTTCAGAGCATCTGAAACCTCTTCTCTTCCTCCTATTAGATCGTCGATGTAGACACAATTCAAAAGTAGATTCGATGTAACTGGCAGTTGTTCTTGGTAGTTCTGAAAATGGTACTTCAGAGTGGCTGCAAGAAGGTATGGACTCGATGTTAGCCCAAAGAGAATCCGCGTGAAGTTGAGCACAAATGGTTGTTCATTAGGGTCATCAACCCAGAAGAAACGAGTGAATTGACGATCTGATTCATCCAATTCTATTTGCAGAAAAGCCGACTTTACATCAGCTGTGAACGCAACAGCATTCTGGCGAAATTTTAAAAGCAATTGGAATATGATGGGATGCAAGTTCGGACCTGCGTGCAAACAGTCATTGAGAGATATTTTCTCTTTGTCATGTGCAGATCCATCGAATACTATGCGTACTCGACTAGTTGTTTTGTCTTTCCGTATGACAGCGTGATGGGGCAAATAAAATGATCTTTCTTCCGTATATTTTAGAGAAGTTTTTTCAACGATACCTTCTTTCAAATATTCATCAACAATACCTTTGTACTAATCGAAAAACCTGCTATCCATCTTAAACTTGCGAGTCAATCCTTCAAACCGTTTACGAGCAATTCCTATAGTATCCTCTAAACCATCCTTCACACCCGACCTCAACGGCAATTTTACACGATAGAAACCATCAACAAAACGAATCGACTCATTGAACTCTCTAATCATCTCCTGATCCCTAATATCAACACCTGAGTCACAATCCTGCACCCCTAAACTCTCCAACTCCCAAAACCTTCTCAATTCTGGCGAAATTGACTCTTCTTGATTGAGGACCAGATTGACAGATGTAAGTTCGTCAGCCTCACCACATCTCCCATGAAGCGACCACCCTAGACAAGTTTCAATTGCCACTAACGAAGAATTCAACCTTTCGACACCTCCAGTTAAATTCCAGTAGTAGTCCGATCCTATCAATAGCGAAATAGACTTGTCTGATGACTCATCTGAACATGTCAACACAAATCCCTTAGACTTCTTTTTTTCCGACACCTCTTTACTGGGAAGTTTCACAACAGCGTTTGATATTTCCTCGACCTCTAGCGCTTCAACGATGAACTCATCTCCGTTCAACACATTTTTAAAAACTATCGCTACTCTGCGACAAATTTCGGTACTAGGAACCTTAGCACCAAACGAATAAATTTTCAAATTTTCGGAACCCAAAACCTTTAAACCTAATCTCTCCGACACACTTTTTCGAATAAAACTACGTTGTGCACCGTTATCAAACAAAACTAAGGCTAATCCCGATTTTTTCCGACCCACTATTTCTGCTTTAACGCACTGCAACAAAACCCCACTCAAATCATTTACCACATGGTTTAATGACACGTCATTCTCAACCTCCACTCTCGGCTTCTTGTCATTCTCGAGTTTAAAGCAAATGGCTTTGGCGTGGTGACCCTTACAAAAGCTACATGTTGGCCCCTTGCATCTTTTTACAAAACAGTTAATCTTACAACACATCAGACAACGTTTTTCACTGACTAGCTTATCCCTCCTTTCCTGGAGAGTCAAAATATCACACTCTGAGCTCCCATGCTGTGAGTCATTGCAAAAAAGACAACTGCTAGAACTCGCACTCTTCGATACATTGGCGTTAAGTTCCAAAGCTGACTTATTTGTGCGATTCGGCTGAGAGTTAGACCCCCCTATGAGTAGCAATGGGGAGAACTGAGGGCTGGAGTGACCTTGGATTCGCTGAGCCTTCTCCCTAGCGAGAACCGCTTTGTACAAGAAGCTCATTAACTCTTGCAGATCATGACATTTCTCTGCACTGACTTTAGCAAATTCTAACGTTATATCATGTGGGAGATTTTTCAAGATTATGATTGTCAAAAGAGTAGTGTATGTTTCGGAATCTATTCCCAGACTTTGCAAACACCGAATCTGTGTTTGACAATCGAAATACAAGTTACGCAAAGCCTGAACGTTAGAAGAATTTTTGACTGGTTTACTATTAAGCAAATTTGAGATGTGCGAGTTTATTAAAATATCTCTTTGGCCAAAAGTTTCAGAAATCAACTTGATTGCTTGCGCGTAATTTTCTTTATTAATTGAAAACCCCTTTATGCTGCAGAGAGCCTTCCTGCCTAACATGGACTTTAAATAGCAAAATTTATCAACTTCATTTAAATTTGGGTTATTGTGGATTGAATTTTCAAATTGATTCCAGAATTCAAGAAATTCGGACGGCTCTGCATAGAATTTTGCAATAGATAATTTGGGAAGTTTGGCAGTAATTTCTACACGAGTTTTCGATGGTAACGAATTTTCAGTGGTTCTATGTTCAGTGGTAGAATTTAAGTTTAACGATTTAATTTTATTTTGCAATTTAATTTTTGCAGAAATTACCTTTTCACAATATTCATCTACAATTAAAACTTCAGCCCTTATTTCATCCTCATCATTAATTAGCTTATCTATGTCATCATTTAACATACTCAAAATTTCACTTTTACTAATTAACTGTTCAAACAAAGACTCACAGACATCAGGATTCAGATCCGGTTCTAACAAATGATTATCAATTTTGTCAATTATCTTTGTTAATTGTTCTCTATGAACATCCTGTTTGGTTTTGAGCTTTATCAATTTCGACATTTTGACAATCGCTAACACAAAACAACAAATAATACAAAATCAAAACTTCAACTTCAACAATTTCTAACACAATTACTACAACAATTTCTAACAATTAAACGAAACCAAACTAACGAAAACAGAATGGCGAAGTCAACAAAATAACTAACGACAATCAAAACAAATGTCACAATAAACCAATTCAACAAAAACTTTCAACAAAATTTCAACAAAAATTTCTCACCCAAAACGACGACTTGAACACACTTCGAAAACGAACCGATGAGCACAAAAAAGTCCAATTACGACAGTCCCGATTCTACACAAAGGCACAATGTCCACTTTAACGAAACTAATTTTTAAGGTGGAACGACAACAAATTTTCTTGACACTATTTAGTAGTAGAAGGCGACTATTGGGTACACTACAAAATTTCCGCCGCTTATGCACCACTATCGAATTTTTGACGAACTACTGATGGACGACAACGAATATTTGTCTTTTTGGTTTATTGGTGACATCTAACAATTGTAAAAAATAAATAGAAAAATGTTTCCCTAGATAGGGATTCCAACGGTGGGTTACATGACCCTTTTTTACGAGGGAGAGGAGCGAACTGAGAAGCGAAAACTCAAAGCGAACCCTCTCTACGGGCGTCGCAGCACCCCCTCGATACAATTTTCTACAACTACTAATAGACTAAAAACCGTTTAAATGTTTAAGATATAAAACTTATCATAAATTAATTTAAAGTCTCCATAATATATTTTATTACTTTTTATAGAATATTTTTTAAAAGACATATTTGATTGCATAAGTTCTATAACGTTTACGTTTTTTCATGTTAAAATTATAATTTCAACTTAATATAATTTAATAATATATCTTATAAACTTCATATTTAAAGGCTTTGTAAGCAATAATTGAATAACTTTGTTATAAAAATTGTATTAGCTTATCCTACTTTAAAATAATTGGATATATATTTTAACCAATTGTATATTTTAAACCATTAACTGTTGAAAATGTTAACTATGACAGTTTGGTATATGATTAGATTATAAAATCTACAGCAAAGTTTTATTCTTAACAAAACTCATTATAATTTTAAGATCTGTTGTAACTAAGTTGTTATATAAAATTATTGTCTACGTATACTCCTACCGCTGTAAGATTTTAACCTTGGTCAATTTACTTCTAAAATTAAGTGAACTCATGTAAATATCTTCTAAACATGATAAAGTCTGTATTATTTCTGTTGCTGTAAGAATCTTCTCTATTAACATTGGGAGACAAATTTAATACCTTCTCTTGCAGATTTAATAGTATGGATTATTATGGTGAGTATATTTAATTTAAAGAATTATCAAGATTGAATCATATTTTAGTTTTTATATATTCATTTATTTCTATGGTATTATGTAAATTATGATAATATTTAGTTGTTTATGTTGATATGCAAACACTATTTCAATTTGGATAGGATTTATAAACATCTTATGTTAAATAAATATCTTAAAACCTGTGAAATAATCTGTGGAATTTAACATTATATCGAAATTTAGGTAATCGTTGAAAGCATGTAAGGTTTAAAATCATATATTAATAGTCTACATTTCTGGATAAGATATAATATTTAGGATTAAAACTTGTAAATTTTATCTTTCAAGTCTTTATCTCTATAAAATGTTTTTAATTTTAGTAAGCGTCTTAACTTATAATATAGTTTCAAAGTTGTAAAAGTGCTTATGGTTTGAAATATATTCAAAACTGTACATAAACTATATAAAGATACTTAAATTGATCCATATATTTTTAAGTTTCAGGTTCTAGATGGTAATTGTATAATTTAAAGTCTTCATGCTTGCACATACCCCCTACTGCTGTAGGATTCAAACCCTGATCCATTTACTTCTAAAATGAACTCTTGTAAATATCTTCGAATATTCTAAACATGATAAAGTCTGTATTAGTATTTATGATAATGTAAGAATCTTCTCTATTAACATTGCGAGACATATTTGATCCCTTCTCTTGCAGATTTAATAGTATGGATTGTTATGGTATGTATATTTAATTTAAAGAATTATCAAGATTGAATCATATTTTAGTTTTTATTTCTAATATTAAAAGGAAAAAAAATGACCCTACTGGGGAATTCTCGCTTTGTTTGAATAATTTTATGCGTACTTCTAAAGTGAAGTTAAGTTATGTAAATATTTGTGAATCTTTTAAACACGATAAAGTGGTTATTATTTGTGATATTGTAAGAATCTTCTCTATTAACATTGCGAGACAAATTTAATATCTTCTCTTGCAGATTTAATCGTATGGATTGATATGATATATAAATTTAATTTAAAGAATTATCAAGATTGAATCATATTTTAGTTTTATTTCTAATATTAAAAGGAAAAAATAACCCTACTGGGGAATTCTCGCTTTGTTTGAATAATTTTATGTCTAAAAATATCCCTTGTTAGCTTTCATGGAATGTTTTTCAAGGTAAGATCAAATAATAATTTTTTCTATACTAAATGTTACAATGGTTTCAAAGCTGTATCTAAATTATATTATACTGCAAAGTAATATTCTTAAGAAAAATTAAAGATATTTTTAACTTAACGCTTGTCGTAAATAATTTAATGTGTGAAAATATCCCTTGTTAGCTTTCATGGAATGTTTTTTTCAAAGTTCAAATAATATTTCTCGTTTTTTTCACACTAGTATGGAATGTTCTGTAATAGATACACTTTTATCCAAACTACTAAGTTGTTAATATGTTTTAAGTTTAAAAACCTAATAAAAAATTTAAAGTAAAAGAAAAAAATATTCGTTTAGCCTATCTATGTAAAAATTTATTATTTTGTATTTTTTAGCGAATGTATCTATGTAAAATTATATATCACGTTAAAAAACATAGCAAAACAATTTTAAAGTCGTGAAAAATAAGCCCTTTTTTTTTCTAACTACTAAATTGTTAATATATTTTAAGTTAGAATTCGACTAAAAATATTTAAAGTTTTGAAAAATACACTCAAAACCTTGTATTAAATTTTCTAATTTTAAATTTTCTAAGTTTCATTTTTAAACAATAGATGACGTTATATTTATTTTTGATAATTAATTCTAGTAAATTCATAAAAATATTCTCTCTGTTATAGAATATAATTCACTGAACTTCCGATGATCCATAGCTTAACGGTATTACGCCGCTAAAAGTGGTCAGGTAATATTTCCTTAACGGGTTCAATTCCCATTGAAAATACTTTTAAAAAATTGTCTAAGTCCAAATCTAGTTCCATGTTTTGCCAGCAGATGGCAGCACCAGCTTAAAGTTGCTCCTTGTATAAAATTTAGTTCCATATTTAACCGATAGGTGGCGCTCCGCGGAGCACATACTAACTCCAAGATTCTGCTGAACTACAAGGTTCCACTCTTTCCCGCTAGGGGGCGATAGCAACGCTGCCGTCTCCTAATTGGTCCAAATCGACTACCAGGTGGCCAGCCGCGCTCTGATTGGTCCACGTCACTCAGTTAGCTCCGCCCACTTTAAACCACTCCCTCTTGCACCGGTGCACCGGTGGCGCAAAACTCTCATTTTTATACTACTCATATTTTAGGGATGAACACACCAAGTATTCCAATCGTAACCCCAAAGAAATTCTCACCCACCGATGACCCCGATCTTAAGTTTGAACTAAATTCTTCTTGGTATTCCTTTTTGTATGCTCAGGAGAGAACGGTATGGAAGTTTGCTGAAAAAACTGGTTAAATAGTAAGGAAATAGCTTTTTTTTCTTTCTTTTTTTATTTGGCTAATGTCCGTGGGGGCTGACGACATTAAACCCCGTCCGGTATACATATGAATAGAAGGAAATAGAAACGCACAAATCACGGAAGAATTTTAGTATCAAACGATGACATCGTTAATGGACGATGGGTTGCAGCTCCCCTTTCTAGACGGGGGCTCCTTTAGCGGAAGACTGACTGGTTCCCCAGAATACAACCAAGTCTTATGCGGGAATCGAACCAACTCCCCCGGCGCGCGAGGCTGATGCCTTAACCACTGGGCGACAGGAAATATCCTACATCTATATTTGGGCATTTATGCAACTACATCTAGGCATGCAGGAGCGTTTGTTTTCTAACAGTGGGGGCCAACTTGAAATGTTTTCCAAAGAATAAAATATATTTTTACTACTCTTTTTTGTCTTGTGTAGATTGAGATTTCCTTCCCTTTGACTAATTTGAATCTGCGTTTCCTAGGTATACTTTAAAAATCGGTTAAACTATTTTTCAAATTAGCTATAAAGTTGAAACTGGCATCCTTTCCTGAAATTTGGGTAATTATCTAAAACTAGCTGAAAATCCGTACTTCGCTATGGAGTACATTCAAATTAAATACAACAGTCAATGTATGTAATTAATGCCAAAAATATGTTTAAATATATTTATAACAAATACAACGATCAATGTATGCAATTGATGTAAAAAAAAGCGAAAAAATATATTAATAAAAAATCGTAACGGATATTTTTATAGACAAAATAATGTAGAAGAAAATATTCAAATTAAATCTAATAGAACATACTAAAGAATATAGTACAGTTAATATATTACAGTTTGAGGAACATATCATTTACTGTATTTTAATATTTTTTTGGATAATTTCCAATCGTCTGCCGTATTAGCAAGAAAAAAAATGTTTTTTAGTCAATTTCGTTGCTATGAACGTGACGATAAATTAATTTAAAGTACCAGAAAAAGAAATCGCGTGATCAGCATTTAATAAATTAAATTCTAAAAATTAGTCTTTAAAAATTTACCAAAAATCAGAAAATGGAGGTAAGGATTCGAAAAAGATTTCATTTAAAGGATTTTAAAGGAACTTTTATGATCTTTCTCGTGATATAAGTTTTATAACCCTCAAAATCTTATTTTAAATGCAAACTTATAAAAAGTTACTAAAACAGCTTAAAAATTTAATTTTAAAAAATCTAAGAAGAATTTTTCAAAAATCTTTCTTAGTGCACCCCTACACTATAAGAAGAATCGCCATGCAAAATTTCAGCCCTTTAGGTCCAGCGGTTTGGTCTGTACGTTGTATGTCAGTCAGTGAGTCAGTCAGTTACGGAACTGTTTTATATATATATAGATTAGAAACAAATCAAAGGTGGAGAGATGTGTTAGGATCATAAAGAAACAAATTCAAAATCCTCATATTTAGTGCTAATGAGAAAAAAAAAGGGGAATGGAAATGAAACTATAGGAGTATATTCTAAGAAATAACAAAACCTATTGCCACAAAATCTGTTTAATTTTTGAGAAAATATGAAAAACGGCCCAAGAATGGGAGACGGACACCTTCTGTTTCAAATCGCGATAGGACGTCTGGCACTCCAGCCAAGATCCGCTCTCCTTCCACTAACCTAATGTGAAAGAAAAACCCCAAAGCAAAAATAGATCCGCGCAGAAACAGAATCGCGGTTTAGTAAGCTTAAAAACAAACTCTTAATATTAAGCGAAAGGCTTGGATAGTTAATATCCGGGATGAACTCCCGAAAGGTTTGTGTTCCAATACTGCCGCTTCAATTTTTCACGGTTCCTGGATATTGTCTCATAGCGGAGACGGTAAAGAAATCACGTGTGAAATGAAGTTAAGCGACGTATTTTCAGGATTATTGCACTATAATAAATCATAATAAACACGATTTCCAATCATTCATACATCATAGCCTCCTGAATAGTCTAGCAAATATCTGTCAGCTTTTCAAGTTATAAAAACTTAAATATTTGAGAAGACAACCCTAGTTTTCCTATAAGCGTGTGAGCTGACCCGGAGGTACTTTATCATTGTCTGAGTCAATAAAGTGTATGCAATTTTTTTATCCCAAAGCATTCATTTTACATAAAGAAAGGAAGGGTTCAGAAATAAAGGGTTTTTCTGACCTACCCCTTTTATAAAGAATGCACCCCTAAAAGGGGGTGTTAATGTACAGATCCGATGCTCTTTTACCAGACCTCGGGTAACCATTTCCCACACTTCATAGTCGAAATTCGTCCTTCCTCTCGGAAAATAAAGGATGAGGATACTTTAAAGAGGAACTACTTTTGTACTCCGAAACTTCGAACATGCATATTTAGTGGGAACAAAATCTTAATATAAAACTTGAAAGGATCTTATATGGACAATAATCTGTAAAATTGTCCTCAATTATTCACTTCCTACGTTGATGGAAAGGTTGTTTCATATTTTAAAGAATTCCTTCCAAGGATATTTTATGGTGAAATGTATCTTTCAATAGTAGAGAAAATAGATGGATATTTATTGGAATCGCTTTGCAACCTTTATTAGCTGTAGAATGTCCCCTAAGACCCTTAATTGCGTTTTCATTCAATTCTTATTTCGGAATCTTCAATAGAAATCCCTTTTGATATTTTGATAGTGTAATTATGGAATAAAATAGGCTTCTGTTAGATTGATCCGTAAATAATAGTTAGCGCAATTTGTCAAGCCCTAATATTTTGCTCTATTTTTGTAACTATGCTATCTCATACGTATCTCATTCATTTAAGTTCGAGTACAGTAGTGTTTCCTTGAAATATTGTACTGAACATATATAAATAAATGAAAACATTTTTGCTAACCCTAACAATGTAGAACGTTAAGTTGTATAGTTCTACGTTATTACAATTTTGTATATTTCCCTTCTATAAAAGTTATGGTGTATTATCCTTTTTCAACATATCACATTCCTTTTTCAACAATCCTTTTTCAACATATCAAACATTACATTAATACAAAGAACGCTGCACATTTATTGGTTTCGATTGAAATCTCCATTTCTTTTAACAATAGCCTAAACTCGTATTTCAAATAATTTCCTTAAAGAAATTTATACCCATGAGGTAGAAAAAGGCGTAGCATGAAGTATTGTATTCAAATTTTGCTCTTATAATCGAATTCATTAGTTCCATACTAATTGCTTTAATATTATTCATATTCTGGGCAACACGATAAGAACACCTGGTTGGCATTTAGGTGGATGTGAATTGTGGTTTTGGGAAAATCTATGTAATTTCTCAGATGTGTGCAAGCTCTAAGAATATTTAAACTTACTGGAGAAATTTTTTAAATAGGGTATAATTTTAAATGGTTTAAAATACCTACAATTTGAAATAAGTACTTCAAATTTTATAATTATAGTCGTTCCCTGGCTAACTTGGGTTCCCCAACCGAATTAGTTCTCGGGCATCTAACATCAAACGATAAGACAATACTAGTGAGAAACCAAAACATGCGTATTCACATCGTCACTTTTTTTTTTCTAAGAAGGTATAGTTAGTTTAAAATTTTGTTTTTTCACTATATTTTTCATTTACATATTCTTTACAACAAGAGGTCTTTTTTTATATAACATTCTTCTCAACTGAAAATTGAAGTTTTCTCTCACGTATCTGCCCTTTTAATGTAAAAAAAAACACCACTCACGTATGTTATGTTTTTAAATGGAGAACATTTTTGCTTACGAAATGAGTATTTGACATTCTGTATGTAAAGAGAAAAAAACTGTTTCAAGAATGGAACTAAGACTAAAACAGTTTCATCCGAGAGAGGCAGGTATGCATTCGTAGATGATCTGAAGTTAAAGGGAAAGTTGCAGCTATAAAGCTAACGACATAGTTGTAGCTATAAAGCTAAAGACTTGCTAACCTACATGTACGGAGCAGTTTAGGTTTGCTTCGCGAAAAACGCATGCATACGATCAGTTGACGAGATTTTACAAATATTTTAGGGTTCATCACACTTGTATCATTCATTCAGTTGTATGATCTGACATAGACGGTATCAAATTTTGATGAATTCCTTTTACGTGACCGTGACTCGATCTTCCGCCTATACATCAAAGGAAGGATTCTTGATACGATGAAAAGCTTCCGACAGCCTTACAACCAAGACATCATGAAACATTTGTGGGTGATTGAGGGAAACGTTAACTAGACCTCGTTTCATCGACTGACATCGTGATATTGTGTAATTCAATGATAAGAGAGCTTTTTGCCTGATATCATAAACTTGAGAAGTGAAATAAACTGTTTAACCTTTCGATGTGAACTCGTCATCTTAACCACATTAAAATTCAAGTGCTGCGATTGCACGGTGATGTATGTCGGGAATTTAGTCACACTAGGCGTGTCCATTTTTCCCCGCTAAATGCAAAAAAATCAACTGATTAGAAAATATCTGACTTCAGCCATTATTTTTCCTCATTAAAATGAAGCTGCAATTCTATTCCTAAGCCATGGACCTAAACCGTCTATAGGACTTGGTCGAAATTATTCCTAGACCAAGAGGATGAGCAACAACAACTACGTGATTCTGATAATAATCGAATAAACCATCGAAAATGTATCGTATTCAGTCAGAAAAGTTGCACTTTTCTTGTAATTATTTTTATTTTCTGAATGTTCATTATTTTATTTTCTGGATATTGCTATTGAGATTTCCTCTAAATTCGAAGAATGTTTACGTTTTTTTTTTTCTTCTTCACGACTTCAATGTGTAAACTTATAGAGAAAACAGGAATGGCTAGTAACGGTGTTCAGAGGAATAAACATTGATTTAGGAATTTAGTTTTGAATGTAATGATGAACAGAAGTAATGTAATTATTGCTTGTGATTAAGCAGCATCATACCAGTGAAGATATTTTGTCCATCATAGAAGCCTCTTCTATATTGAGTTGCTGCATAAACAATCAGTAAAGAATACTTGTGTTAAGAATGATAGAGCAGTGCTGGATTAAAAGTCAACATCTCAATTTGCATTAAAAAAGAAGAAAGTCTAACAGTTTGCACCCCTTTCACCTGAGAAAAATGTATTAACAGATGCACAAATGTTTAGGTTATTAAACAGTAAGATTCATTCTGTATTACGTATTTATATATATAAAACAGTTCCGTAACTGACTGATTCACTGACTGACTGACCCCCTGACATACAACGTACAGACAAAACCGCTGGACCCAAAGGGCTGAAATTTGTATGGCGATTCTTCTTATGGTGTAGGGGTGCACTAAGAAAGATTTTTGAAAAATTCTTCTTAGATTTTTTTAAAATAAATTTTTAAGCTGTTTTAGTAACTTTTTTAAAGTTTGCATTTAAAATAATAATTTGAGGGTTATGAAATTTATATCACGAGAAAGGTCATAAAAATTCCTTTAAAATGAAAACTTTTTCAATTCTTTACCTCCCTTTCCTGAGTTTTAGTGAATTTTTAAAGATTAATTTTTAGAATTTAATTTATTAAATGCTGATCACGTGATTTTTTTTTCTGGTACTTAAATAAATTTATCGTCACGTGAAGACAACGAAATAGACAAAACAAATTTTTTTTTCTTGCTAATGCAGCAGACGATTGGACATTATCCAATAAAATATTAAAACACAGTAAAAGATATGTTCCTCAAACTGTACTATATTAACTGTACTATAATCTTTAGTATGTCCTATTAGATTTAATTTGAATATTTTCTTCTGCATTATTTTGTCTTTAAAAATATCCCTTATTTATATATATATATATATATATATATATATATATATATATATATATATATATATATATATATTACATTACATTAATTGCATACATTGACCATTGTATTTAATTTGAATGTACTCCGTAGTGAAGTGCGGGTTTTCAGCTAGTCTAATCATGTGTGCTTTAAGGATGATACATCAGTCGAATTTAAATGAAATACGTACCATAAAAAATTGTTCATATATGAGATTTAAGTGAACACCAGTATATTCTTCCACGCGTCCCGCTACCTCAACAGGTGCTTTTTTATGACAGCTTTTATTTACTTCTAGAGACCTGACAACATTTGAGCATATCTATCAGCCTATAGAATTTCGATCCCACGACTGCAAAAAAGCTTGTTCCCCTTCACTAAGCAAGAAAACACTTCTTGGACGCCCTGTGGTGAAACAGTATATTAAATGCAAAAACTTCCCTTACATATGCCATGTTCGCTATCATGGATATCAAGGGGAGAACGCTGTATACTCGTTGGATGAGTGATCCATCACTTGATTCTGAGCCACAATTGTCGCTGTAGAGACGGGGCTGCTCTCCCCTCGACACTGCCTTGTCGATTACTGTCAAGAATATGTGGCAAATGAAGCAAGACCTTTACAGCCGGATTTCTTTCTTTTCACGGTGATTTCTCCAAAGGACAAAAAAGGTTAGAGGTGATAGCAACTTCCACACAAGATAAACTGTCGATTTCGAGATAAAACCCTTTGACATAAATTCTGTCGTTTACTCTGCCGCGTCTACGATAAGCTCAAAATTCGTTTCCTTGCAGAGGCCAATCTGTTTAACTCTTATTACCTAGAAAATAACTCCCAGAAAGGTTTTTAAGGAATGCATGATCAACTTTTTACTCGACTTCCTATATTCTTTTTGAGATTAGTGAGAAAGTAATACAGTGGAATCTCAATCGATCGTTTTCCGAATCATCGTTTTCCCGTATGTATCGTTTCTTTCACCCAGTCCCGATGATCATATTGCTTTGTTATGTTCCCGCATCTATCGTTTTTCCGCATTTCTCGTTCACTTTAGTCGGTCCCTTGAAAAACGATAGATCGAGATTCCACTGTAATTATTTCACCGAGAACGTTGCCAGTTCACTGAAGGCTTTAGTTTTGCTTTAAAAGTTCAGGGAAAGCACCCAAAAAATATGAAAATTGACTATCCTGTTCATCGGGAAGTTTTGTGAAATTTTTTTTTAATGTTACAAAAGCAATTTTTGAAGGTAACAGCGTGATAGTCTTTTTACTTTTGCATATTTTATGGCTAAAATTTTCATCTCTATTAAAACAACTCATTCGGCCCGGGACATTGAATTCAAGGCTTCCTATTTTTGAAGCAGGTTCTTTACCGTTTCATCTCAGTTATCATGATTTTTTTAAAACATGAAAAGGTTATTTAAAATTTTGAAATTCATTTAGGGGAAAAGTACATAACACTGTACAACATGAAAAATGTCCTTCAACTGTCCTTCAGTTGAAAATGTGTGTTTCTTGTATATTTTTGGCTAAAAATAAAGAATCTGTAATTATTTTATATTTACCACGCACCATTTTCCAAAAATCCACATTTTACCATGGAAATCTATACTGTAGCGGCAAGCGCGGCTACACAAAATATGTTTATTTAGAAGACAACAAAGCCATTTTGTAGACTATTTTGCGGAGAAAGAAGACATCGTATATTGCTGTGATGTGAATAGCCTATTTCAGGCATTGGGACATAAACATAATCCAGCAGAGTGGCGCCTGTTTATTGACTTGTCCAAACGTAGTTTCAAAGTAGTTCTCCATATAGGCAATGTTTGTTCGTCTGTTCCTGTAGCATATTCTACAAATTCAAAGGAAACTTACGAAGTTATGAGTGCTGTACTGAAGTCAACTGAGTACACTACATTCAAATGGCCCATTTGTGGAAATTTGAAAGTCATTGGGCTATTAACAGACATGAAACAGGGATATACTAAATTCTGCTGCTTTCTCTGCGAATGGGACAACCGTGCCAGAAAAAATCACTACATCCGAAAACAGTGGCCTCCAATAAAAAAACTTCATTTCTGGCACCAAAAACATATCACATGAATCACTTGTGAATCTGCAATGTATTTTTCTTACACCATTGCACATTAAAACTCAGTTTGATGAAAATATAGAAGATCATTCGCACTTTATGGAAACGATTTTGATAGTTAAGTTTTATGTATAAATGCCGTATTTTTTGCGGTGATTTGCTTCTGTCTGATAGCATGGTTCTTGACAATAGCTCTAGCTCGAATTTTCCACGAAAGTAAACTTTGTCTTAGTATTGTCATGCCAATTTTACCCCATTCATCTTGGATCGTTTTCCAAAGTCCGTTCAGTGTTCTTGGATGCCGTTTTCCTAAGGCTCGTTTTAATAAACCGAAAGCGCAAAAGTCTATTGGAGAAGCGTCAGGTGATTTTACAGGTATTTCATTATATGGGATACACTTTATTTCTGTCTTTGATTCCTTCTTTGCTAAATAAGCGGCAGTTGATTTAGACGTGTGACTAGATGCTTTGTCCATATTAAGCTCAACTTTATCAATGTCCTTTCCATATAAGGCTGGAATTTTTTCTTCAAAAATTGGTTCTAAAATATTCTTCTGATAGTAGAGTGAATTCATTTTGACTTTACTTGATACTTTTTTTATTTTTAATCTGCCGTTGTAAGAAAATCCTGCAACTATCCCGAATCCCTCTGGGAACTTTTCGGTACACTGACGGAGCCATTTTGTACGGTCATTCCTGTCAGTTGAGCAATAGAAAATTGATCTTTTTTTATTACAGTCACTAAAATACACCCATGCCTCATCGAGTGTTACCCCAAATTTCCATTTTTCAGCAGCTAGGTGTTTTTAATATAATTTTCTACAATTTGTTTTTCTTTCAGCAATATGCTTTGGCAAGAGCAGAGGAACTTTAGGTTTAAACATCTTTTTTAACGTCAAATCTTTATGAATCATTTTACTTACAGTGGTAGAGGACATTCCTAGTTTCGATGCAATGGATCTTTGAGTCTGCGGATTTTCTTTTAGGATTAGAGACTTCACTTTCTTGATATTTACCTGCGTTCGAACAGTCTTAGGATGAGATTTTGCAATCAAGTTTTCATTTTTACTTTCAGTTAGACTTTTTTTTCTTTCAAATTTAATAGATTATAAATGCCTATATTTAAAAGGCCATAACCACGATTTTTACACCGCTTTATAGTTTGTTGATACGAATATTTCTCCTCGGAAAGTGCAGTTACGTAACCTTCGAGCGATCTATCAATTTTAGGAGCCATTTTCAAAATAAATCTTTTATTTTAGATTCCAATAAAAACAAAACAATAGCAGACGATTATTCTGAAATTGCCAAACTTTTATCTCAAAATGCAAACAACAAAAATAAATTACAAAATCGTTTCCATAAAGTGTGAACGACCTTCTGTATTTGTTAAAGCTCTGGTCAGAGAAGGAGTGGCTTTCTTCCATCTCAGGAACAAATTCAAAAATTTAAGTGAGAGAAAGGTAAAAGAAGAGGGTTTTATTGGCCCACAAATTAAAGCAGTCTTTCATGATGAAGAGTTTGAAAAAAACTCAGAAGCAGAAAAAGAGACTGGCTGGCATTGAAACCAGTGGGCTCACGTTTCCTTGGAAATGAGAAAGCTGAAAACTATGAACATCTTGTTGGTGACACGGTGAAATGCTTTCGTGTTATTGGTTGCAATATGTCTTTAAAACTACACTTTTTGGACTCACATCTGGACTTCTTTCCTTAAAATCTTGGAGCAATTAGTGATGAGCATGGGGAAAGGTTTCACCAAGACATCTCTATGTTTGAAAATCGTTTCAGTGGACGATGGAATGGAAATATACTAGCTGAATATTGCTGGTCTGTTATCAGGGACACGCCAACAGATGTCTACAAGGGGAAACGGCCAAAAAAATCATTTTAATGTTTGTGTTTTCTATAATCAAGCCTCTGTTACATTTCTCTGTAACTAATTTGTATAAATATGAGAAGTGGGTCTCCTACAAAAACGGTACGTAATGGACCATTTTGGTTTTGATATATGAATCAAGCATCTTTTGTTTATACAGAATCACATAGTTTCATCTAAAGACAGAAAAAAGTTCAAATTTGTTGTACATTGTATTCCTTTTTTCACAATTTTCCGTAAAAAATCGTGGAAAAAAGAAAAACCAACTGTATCTTCTATATCGAGGACGTTACAGTTGTAACTGAATATGGAAGCCCTTCTGCGATCAAAATATCTGAAAGATGTGTCACCCTTTAATGTGAAATCCTTCTGTTCTTTCAATGAAGTTTACTAACAAATCCCGTAGTGCTTTGTTCCATCATTGTGCAATTCCGTAATATTCCACAACAGCTCGAAATAAACTATATTATATGTATGTAGACTGGAATTTGCCACCACACCTCTCCCACCCCCTCATCTGCAGAATGGATCTGGCCTTCCAAACGTCAACTGAAGCGACCTCTACCGACCGCTACGACTATAAATACTACGGTCAGACTGTAGGCAAGGATACGAGAAGATATACGATGATATGATATCTCGAAGCGACGTGTTAGTTCCTGAAGACGTTTTAACTTTTTAATTCTTAATGTGTTTAATTTTAATTCTATGTAACTTTTATTCTTAATGTTTGCGTTTTGTTATTAAATGTAATTAAATGTCAGCTGTGTTTACTTCACTACTATCCACCAACGGCCATTCTGATAGCGCCACAAATTCAGAAGTGGGATTCCGAGGAAGCGAGATTCGAAGCAAGAACTAAAGAACGACCTGTTTGTTTTCATCGTGAGATATCTGGTTGGTTGGTTCCGAGACGACATTCTATTTTCAACGCGGTGAGTAAATACGATTTTGTCTCTTAAAATGAAGTTGAATGATGTTGATGAAATTAGCAGTGCGTAATACTGAGGAATACGAAATCTGCGAAAATAAAACTATTGCATAGATTCATTTTTGGTTCTGATGGTGACCGTAAAAATAGAGATAGGATTAGAAATTTTAAAGGCTTTGAATTCAAAGCAGGTGATTCAGAATTTAAATCTAAATCAAAAGCTATAGAAGTAGCATTTTCGATTAATGAACTAATCGGTATTTGCGACATTTTGAGCGTTCCATTTGATGGGGATAAAGGTGAAATATCCGAAAGAATATTAACATTGTTATGTGATATTTCTTTGCTTGCTCAAAATATCAAGGACACTGAATTGTCAGAATCAGAAAACGAGATTGAAAGTGATTCGTCGGTGCAATGCGAAAGTGTTACTAAGGTTCAAAGAAATAATTCGTCGGTTCAATGCAATGAAATTCAAATGCCTGTTAAGAACTGTGTTAAAATGTGCCTTGAAAACAAAACTCAAACCTTCCCAATTAACTTTTCTGATATCGAAAGTGTTATTCACCATTTGATGCTAACTCGTACGAAAATGTTTCAGTGTGGTAGAACAATTTGAAAACGTGGCCCAGTTGTTTAATTTGTCTGATATTCAGAAGTTTATTTTTGCTAAGCGGTCACTTGGTGGGAATGCCCTTCTGTTTGTTAAAAGTGAAAGAAATGTTATAACGTGGGGAAAATTTAAACAAGCGTTGATAGATGAGTTTACTGTTGATATCAACTCAGCCAACTTGCATGAAATGTTAAGTAAGCGAAGAATGAAAGAATCAGAATCTGAATCTGTACAGGAATATTTTAAAATGAGGGAACTGAGTAATCAGGGTAAAATTGAAGATGCGGCATTAATACCGTATGTTATAAGAGGTATAAATGATAAACAGGAAAATAAACTAATTTTATATGGATGTAAAAATTTGTACGAATTTAAAGAAAAACTGAAAATATATGAAATGATAAAAATCGACTCTCGTAGAAACAAAAATACTTTTGACGGGGTGAAACCTAAACATGAAAGCTATGGTAATTCAAAACAAAATTTTAACAGTTCTGTTTCTCGTAGCTTTAAGGTGTGTTATAATTGTGGAGGTAGAAACCATTTATCTAAATTTTGTATGCATAAAAACCTCGGTCCGAAATGTTTCGATGTTCCTCTTGGGGGCATAAATCGTCTGAGTGTTCTAAACCAGACCCAAATCCAAAACCAAGTGCAAATAATGATGTATCAGCTCTTAATGTTAACGTTCATCCTAATTTGAATAAAATTGTGAAAATTGGAAACTTAAGTTTTAACTCAATCATTGATACCGGAAGTCAAGTTACTCTATTACGGAAAGTTATTTTTGATCAAACTAAATAACCAGTTAAGACCATCATATCCACTTGACGGATTAGGTAATGCAATATCAGACCCTTATGTTACTTTACAAGTGAAATCGAAATGGATAATTTTCAAATGCAGTACAAATATTTGCGTGGTTGAAAATGACACAATGAATCATGATATAATCGTAGGACTTGATGTGCTTATGCAGGGTGAAACAGTTATAAGCGAAAACGGAATCATAATTCGAGATCAAAATCAGAATGAAGTAGTTAACTCCTTCAGTTTTACCAGTAGATTTAACTTTTGAGGATGTCGAACTTGATATTGAGAATAATGTTTCTGAATTCTTTAAAGATGAAGTACGCAAGATAGTTTGAACTATAAACCTATAAAACCAAACAACTAATGTAGCAATGAATATTCTCGTGAAGGATAAAGAGCAATTTTTCATCGACCTCGTCGTTTACCATTTACTGAAAGGAAAACTGTTGAAACTCAGGTAGCTGAAATGGATTAGAACAGGGCATAGTCGAACCATGCTCTTCTGAGTATTCAAGTCCGATCGTAATAGTTAGAAAGAATGATGGCACCCCTCGTGTATGCATAGATTACCGAAAATTAAATAAAATTATTGTAAAGGATAGATTTCCACTGCCGTTAATAGAAGATATCGTAGACCGACTACAGGAGTCGCGCGTATTTAGTACAATCGATCTTAAAAAACGGATTTTTTTCATGTCGACGTAGACGACTCAAGTAAAATGCACCTCCTACGTCACTCATGAAGGACAATACCAATTTTTAAAAGTACCCTTTTGGATTGTGCAATTCCCAGCTGTCTTTCAACGTTTCATTAATTACAATTTTAGACCGTTGGTCAATGATGGTATTGTTTTGCCATACATGGACGATATATTATTTTGTCTGCAAATGAGAAGGAAGGCCATAGAAAGATTAAAAAAGAGTAATTGATCTTGCTAGCGAACTACGGATTGGAAATAAATCTTAGGAAATCTCACTTTCTAAAAAAAGAGTCTAATTTTTTGGGTCATGTTATAGAAGAAGGTACATTTTCCCCATCCACCTTTAAAACAAAAGCTGTACTGATTTTCCTGAACCTATTAATCTGAGAGAGGTCAATGCTTTTAGGAATTGCAGAATATTTTAGAAAGTTTATTCAAGTTATTCTATCATTGCGAAATCATTAAGTGACCTTTTAAAGAAAGACTAAGTTTAAATTGATGAAAAGAAAGAAATGCTTTTAATACTCTCAAAAATACTGTCGCAGAAACCTGTTTTAGGCATTATCTCAACCCAAAATATAAGACAGAGGTGCACACTGATGTAGTCTAGACGGATCCGGTGCAATTTTATTACAGGAAATCACCAATGATAACAATTTTTCATCCGACATACTATAGAGTAGAAAAAAACGGACGCGGAAAGAACATATACAAGCTATGAATTAGAAGCTCTCCGCGATTATTGAGTCCCTTAAAAAAATTTAGAATTTATTTGCTGGGTATTCCCATTTAAAATTGTTACAGACTGTGCCGCATTCCAAACAGACGATGGATAAGAAAGAGTTGTCTACACGTGTTGCTCGTTGGGCTTTACTATACATGAATTGATTATGTTATGAACATCGACACGGAACGTAAAAGGACTCATGTTGACACGCCTAAGTAGATGTCGATATAACACACTTTGCATTACTATTGAAAATATCTACCCAAACTAAGTTGGCTCAGGACGAAGACAATGAAACTAAAACAATTAAAGAACTCTTGAAGGTTTCTAACTATGGTAATTACTTTATGCGTAACGAAATTTTGTATAAGTTTATCGACGGAAAGAATTAATTGTTGTTCCCCGAAAGTATGCAAACCGAAATCATTAAAATGTTCACGAAAAGGGACATACGGGAATTAAACATACTGAAAAACACTTAGAAGACATTGTACTTTATTCCAAAACTTAAAGCGAAAATCGAAAGACTAATAGCTAATTGTGTACATGTATTTAGTAAATCGTAAAAGAGGAAACAAGAGTTTTCTTTACCTATTCATAAAGATGATTTACTTTGTGTACATATCATATTGATCACTTAGGACCATTAGAAAGTACTCCTAAAACTTACAAGTATATTTGGCAATTACTAGATGGATTTACCAAGTTTGTTTGGCTATATCCTACCACAAACAACCCAATCAGTCGAAGTAATATCTAAATTAGAAACTGCAGAAAACTAGTTTTGGAAATCCGGCTAGAATAATCTCCGACAGAGGTACTGCTTTACGTCCAAGGAATTTTGAAGAATATGTTCCAAGGAAAATATACAGCATCTTCTGATCACTACCGGACCTTCCCCGTACCCAACTGGCCAAGTCGCAGCCATTAAACCAAGTAATTATTTCTGTGTTATCAAAACTATCTATAGACCATCCCTCCCACTGGTATAAACCTGTTAACGAACTGGAAGCAAACCATAATTCAACGGTATCAAAGAAGTATTAATACCACCCCTTTCGAACTACTTTTCGGCACTAAGATTAACTCAAAATCAACAGATAAACTAAAAGAAACGCTGGAAGCTGAATTTCAAACTACATTTGAAAACCATCGCGAAGACTTACGAAGATAGGCTAAAAAACTAATTTTTGAGGTCCATGAACAAAACAAAAGAACATACACTTTACGCAGACGAACCCCTCAGAAATATAAATAGGAGATTTAGTTGCAATTAAGCGTAACGCAATTCGGACCTCATCTTCAGTTAAAACGAAGGATTCTCCAGGGTTAAAGGCAACGACCACCTATGAAGTATTCAAAGACAGTCGATCACGAAGGCCCAAATAACCACCACGTGCGCTGAATTTCTTAAAAGATGGAGCTGTAACACCAACTTGATGCTACTCTTTTACAACTAAGGACCGATTGAGACTTTTTTCACGATGTCGGACTTTGCTTTTGCCCATTTTGCCTGTATGTGTTTTGTTCGCTAGATTAGACGAACTAAGACGATGAGACGAATGGATTTTGAAGGTGAAGAATTTGATGCTGACTCAAGACGAAAAAACACGATGAATGGCGCTAAAAAGGAAAGAGAATTTTAATTGTTGTAAGAACAAACTGCTGCTGTTTTTTCTTTTGCTTTTAGGTGTTTTACAACAGGCGATCCGACCAGGAATGTGAGGTCACATTTTCCCCAGGGCGGCCGATCTGTAGACTGGAATTTGCCACCACACCTCCCCCCCCCCTGATCTGCAGAATGGATCTGGCCATGAAAACGTCAACTGAAGCGACCTCTACCGACCACTACGACTTTAAATACTGCAGCCAGAAGCTGCAGCATGAAGCAGCAGAAGCTTTGTAGCTTCATGTACTGCTGTCAGACTGTAGGCAAGGATACGAGAAGATATACGATGATATGAGATGTGATATCTCGAAGCGACGTGTTAGTTTCTGAAGACGTTTTAACTTTTTAATTCTTAATGTGTTTAATTTTAATTCTATGTAACTTTTAATTCTTAATGTTTGCGTTTCGTTATTAAATGTAATTAAATGTCAGCTGTGTTTTACTTCACTACTATCAACCAACGGCCATTCTGATAGCGCCCACATGTGTATGTATATTACATACATACATACATACATACATACATACTCTTACCAATAATTTACTTCGTATATGTGGAAAGTTTTCTGAAAACTATACAATATAATGGATGAGAACACTTGGCCATTATGAAAAGATGTCAGAAATCTTTATGAACCCTGTAGGGCATGATGTAAATGAAAAAGATTTCAGTAGCATATTTGAATCGTAATTTTAACCAGAGGAGCTATATTTGTAATCTTCCCATCCTCAGGAAATTTTCCCGGTACACTTTAAAACAGTTTAAATGTAACAAGCAAGACAAAAACTTAAGACAGAATAAATTTGGAATATTTCAGACCTACGTAAGTTTAAAATCAAAATACACGAAACAGAAGTCATCAGATTGTCAAAGAATAGGTAAGAAAATAATTTCGGGTTAGTTTTTGGTATTAGAATGCGCAGAAGTTTTTTTCACGGTCAGAAAGAGCTCTTAAGATACAGTGGCTCCCAAAATTGTTCGTACACACGATTTTCAAGGAAAATAGGGGTCTATCCATTGAGTAAAATGAATATTTTCAGACAATGGGTATTAAATAAGATCTATAATCATTCTTAACAAAAACTACATGGAAATATTTTGAAAACATAGTAAAACTTATCTTTTAGGAAACCAATAATCCAAATAAGTAACCAAAACTGTATCTCACAAAAGTCATCGTTACACTGGTAAAAAATCTCTACATATTAGTAATATTCTAATTTTTCGTTAAATTAATATTTATTAGGATATTCTTTAGCATCCACAACAGCTTTTAAACGTCTGGGAAATAGATTGCACTACTTCTTTTGTAATTTCTGCATCAATGTTCATCCATTCTTCCATCATAATTGTTTTTAGTTCGCTTTCGTTGTGAATGTCGTGTTTTCGTACTGAACCTCCAGTTCTCTCCAAATATGTTCTATTGGGTTTAAATCTGGCGATTGAGGGTTTTTTTTCAAAACTTGTGGAGAATTATAGAGAAACCAGAGGCGAACGTTGAGAGCGTGTTCTTAGGATCGTTATCATGATAAAAACAATGTTGTTTCCAATACCCAAATTTTGGGCTGATAATTTTAAATTTCTCTTAAAATATTTATATAAACAGCATGATTCATTATGCCATCAACAAATATCAAATTACCTAGTCCTGATGCTGACATGCACCCCCACACAAGGACGCCTCCATCGCCATGCTTAACTGTTCCTACTAAGTTCTTGGGATTAAGTTCCTCATTTTTTCTTCTCCATATAATTATACGCCCATCGGAACCAATAATGTTAAACTTGCTTTCATAGGCAATAAAACATTATTCCCAGTACGTTGAGGCTATTTATCATTGATAGTGCGAAGGAAAGCATAAGCTTTCTGTTTTTCTCACTCACAAAACATTTTCTACGGCAGAACACACAATGTAATCTAGCTGCTCTGAGAAACTCGTTCGAACAGTTTCAGGTGAAATGAAGTAGAAAAGTTTCATTAAATTCTGCAGAAACTTTTACAGCACTTCAAACGTGGATTTTTCACAAATTTTCTAATTATAAATCTCTGATCACGTTTTGTTAACATTGCCGGACGACCTTTTCTAACCTTGGTTTCGATCCGATTTTCTTCTTTAAAGCGTTTTATCACATACTGCACAGTAGAATAGGATAAATAAGTATTTTAGCATATTCGAACTGATTTACCACTACTATGATGAAAAATAATCAATTTTCGAATGCTGTTTGTTGTTTCTTTACGACTAAGAGACATTTTAAAATAACAAATTGAATATTACGGAGTAGGCAAACAAAAATTATAGCCAAACGATATTTTAAATGCCACCCCACAATTCAAAAATAAAAATAAAGCCGCCAGACGATAATTTTAATTATGAATTTATCCGAAAATATTTCAGTGTACGATGACTTTTGTGAGATAGTTTTTGTTACTTTTTGATTACTGGTTTCTTAAAAATAAAGTTTTACTATGTTTTTAAAATATTTCATGTAGTTTTGTTAAGAATAGATTATAGATCTTATTATTAAATACCCATTCTGAAATATTCATTTTAATTAATGGATAGACCCCTACTTCATTGAAAATCGTAAGTGTACGAACACTTTTGGGAGCCACTGTATAAAGTACTATGGAAAGCACACACGCAACTTAAAATATGGTAATGCATAAAGATTACGGCGACCACGGCTCTCGCCTATACGCCCTGTTCAAACTGAAGACTTTTGCAGCGCACTCAGCAAACTCAGACGAAAGTTGATTTCCTCTCTTCAGGGATATTTCATATAGCCCTGGGCTCCGCAGTGGCGTAGCGAGGGGTGGGCAAAGGGGTCTATCATGTCCCGGGCGCCACTCGCACAGGGGCGCCAAATGGTCCTTTTCACCTATTCAATAAATTATATTATTATATGCTTTTCAGAAAAGGGGCGCCAAAAAGGTATCGTGCCCCGGGCGCTAGTTATGCTGGGGCTCCTGGGACATCACTGGGGCTCCGGACGGACAGTACAGATCTGCCGACCAATTTGCGCAACCCGGGACCCTTTTAAAATATGGTAATGCAAACATTAAAGGAGTACTTGAGGTAAAGTGTAACCCGTACTTACAACATTAAAAAAAAGAAAATCAATTGGGCTTGGATTTCTTTAGCCTAATATTCTTGGCACGCGCTCAAAGATATTCGCAGAATAGCTCTATTCCTCGAGATCAGTGGTTCCCAACCGGTGGTCCGCGAGAACATCGGGAGTGGTCCGGCACCACATATAAAAAAGTTGCCAAATAAATGTGGATTTTGAAAGCAATGTTCGTTGAACTAGATGGGCCGAATATATCCGATGTCTATCAGGCGTTGAATTAAAATTTCTTAAAAGTTTAACATAACTATTTTATTATAAGAATATGATACGTTAGAATGTGAGTACGTTAATCCTGTATACCGTTTGCCTGAAGGATATTCTATACCTCCATACCCCCTGAAGATTCCCCCTCTCAAATCGGTGGTGTCTGGTGGCGGTCCGCACATGGTTCAATCTCTGGCTTAGTGGTCCGCAAACTTCTATGTATTGGGAACCACTGCTCAGAATAGTCTTCGATTTCTACCTGGTTCAGTTGGGAGCGCTACGGTCATCTTTTTGTTACATGAGGGATAATTTGGCCGAGAACTACTGCTTAAAGCCGATTCCGAACTGCTTAAAGCTGATTCCATGCCAACTGTGGGACTCACAGACGCTGGTACCGAATGCCACCTCCCTAGCCATTCGGTCATTATCTTCGATGATTTCTGCCTGATGTAAAGTGTTAGTTGATAAGAGGGCTATCTTCTGTTAGTTTGGGGTTTCATATAAGAGACATGAATAATCAATGAAGTGAAGCGAACATTTGATACAGGATTTTCCCCTACTCCTCAACTTACCAGGGCTGTTCGTAAGATCATAGTTATAAAACTGATTAGTAATTTTAAGTTTGATTGTTGCGACTAAATTCAATTTTAATTAACTGCAGATATAGTAAGCTAACAAATGCAGCAGTTTCAAAAAATTTGTCCATCCCGGATAAAAACAAATAATAAAATGTTTTTCTGTTATTTTATTCTGTACACGAATCCCAAAATTGTTACATCGAATTCCCTGTTTCCTCAATCACTCCGAACTCTAGGTCACAGATATGTCTCAGTGCAGAATATAGACAAGCAGAGGTTTATGCATACTTGTTTATGCATAATTGTTGCTGAGAAACCCTAGCCGTAATTCGGGTATTGCCATTAAGGAGGGGCTATAGGTTAGTGGAACACTTCTCGGAAAGAGGAAATGAAAATTAAAACAAAGAATCAGATGAAAACATGTAATATCAAAGCAAAATTATCTAGCTGGGCACCTGTTTTTAGCGGAATATTTTTTTTTTTTTCCGGCAGACTCACACTGCTGGCTTTTTTATTATAGGAGAACAAGCGTCGTTCCCTATGAGGGGAAGGTGCCTTAGTCCTTAGCCCACCGTCTGTATCAAATATCATCATCCAATTTCTCGTGACAAATGAGAAAAAAAATAAAGTCTGACGCCTTCTAATGTGCTATCATACCTTTCGATTCTTCATTTTCGAAATGAGTAAGACAAGTACAGAAAAATATCACCTGTATCTTACCTGTATCATGGCAGTCTTGAGGCTGATGAAGGTTTAATAGATTAATATTTAAAATGCTCCTTATATTGCTGATAAATTGTTGCAAACATCCTCTTTAAAATCAAATGACCGTGCTCAACAAGAAGTTCTTCTCATCATTTACAGTCTCCTTAATTTAATATTAAACCCTACGAATAATTGCCATTATGTTTTTCTTTTTGTTTGACGAGGGCCATCACTGAGATAGAAACTACCATTTTTTAAAAAATATTAAACTGTTCCAAAATAAATTTTGCTGTTCCCTCTGTATGATTTCCGTGCATTATTCACCTACTCTTATGAACCTGACCATTATTAAAATTTTTTTTCTATGGGTCAAAACTGAAAAAAACATTTTAATAAGTGATCAAACGCAACAGAGAAACAAGAAAGTTTCAAAACTATTTGAATGCATTCGGAATGTTCAGTCGAAAGATTTGAAGTCATCTGTTTGCAAAATTAAAGATGAAAGCAGTGGAGGACTAATTTATCTGAAGCCTTTCGTATTCTAATTGACTTAAATATTATTTTTTGAAATTCCTACTCGCTTTGTATCAGTGAACGAATGGTCGTGGTAAGGAGTAACTCTTTAACCTGCTACATAATTGACATTAAAAGTTTCTATTTTTCAAATCGCCTTTGTTAGTTGAAAAGGTGAAAAATTTCTATGCCAGCTACTTGTACCTCGTCTATTTCTGATCGTCGATAATAAAACTAAAAGAATAAACATTTTGAGGCTGAGTCCTAAACGATATTCCATTCCACGTGGCAGCCATGCAAGCTATCCCATCTTAGATAAAGTTTTCTTTCGAAAACAACAAAGAGAAGAGAGGTAATAACGTAAAGTGCGCCAGAAAAAGAAAGTACGCAAGGCAGGCATCTCATTCATAGTTTTGAGCGCGACCCCTGACCCTCGAGATGGGGGTGGGTGCCTCAAAAAGTTGCGAGACCGGTAAGTCTTCCGGTGAGCAAGGTTAAGGGCCCGATGAGATGTGTGGCGATTTCTTCGAAGCACTTCGCAATTAGTCGCCGGTTACTGCAACAAAAATGTGGTGCCGTAACATGCCGGGCTCGACCTTTGGATCCGATTCTTAGAAGCAGGTGGATCAGTCCACAGGAAATAAATAGATCGTTCGTTTATACTTTAAACATTTCATGAAGAGTTTGCATTTCCACCCTTACACTCATAATATGAGCTAAAAAGAAGACAACCGGTATGTAATATTATAGGGCCAGCGCTAGAATGTTCAGGTAACCAATGAACATCTCACTACACTCGATTTGTTTATAGTTTTATCAAAAGCGCTTTATTTCGGCAAATGATTGACACTGATAAAGTTCAAGTCTCCCATGGAAAGTGGCTACGAAAAAATCCTTATATTTTGTAATTGATTTCACCATAAATTGATCGTAGGAATTATAATGCAGATGCTGTAACACAAAACTACAATGTTGAGCGGCCAATTCGTACTACGGCAAAATTATTCCTCAGCTGCACTATGACGCATGGTTCTCGTACTTATGGTTTATGGCCCATCACAGGCTTTCGTTAGCATGGGTGTTTGTAGCCGGCTCTAAATTTTAGGGTCTGTTTATCAAAGATTATCGTGGCACCAGACCAATTCCTCAAAAGTAAAAATAAAAATCATGTTATCATATGATTGTTATATTTGAGGTTTTGATTGCCCTATTTCAATTTTGTTATTTAAAACCGTTGATGCACTTTTTTGCGTGTTCACATCCTTTCTGTATACTTAACCCGTTTGCGATGTTACGAATAAATATGAGTATAGTTTTACGTTGGTAAACCACCTGGAAATTTATGAATGCAATCGATTCGAACAATTCTAAGCAAACTACTTATCACTCCAAAATTATTATTGCATTTTTGCCAGCCAGCCTTAAGTAAAATTTTCAGTTATTATAAGAAATGACGCTAGATAATTTTTATAAGGTAGTTGTTTACGATCAATTTTTTTTTTTTTTGTTACCAATGGATACCGTGGTATTTCATCTCATCTTCTCAGTTCAGGGAATAACTAACCTCATCATTGCTTCTCACTGTCGCCTTTCGTTCCCGCGTAAAAAGTTCGGAATCTACTAAAAGAACAGTGATCTTTTAGTAGACTGTTCGTTTAGTAGTGTTGATGAGTTTTATGTTAAGAAAGAGAACAGTGTTCACTTTCTTAACATTAAACTCTTCAACACCGCTGTCAGTATCAATATTCCATTTTGCAGAGGAAGCTTTTGAAACAGATAAAATTCAATGAATTACTTGAAAATTACTCCAGTACTTGTGTTTGGCAGGAATACTGCCGGTGGGAGTGATAAGGGTTAATTTTATTTTAGTGTATTTTGAATATTTTAAGAACAAAAAGTTATTTGTAATCAAAATGGAACTTCAAATAGCGACAGAAAACTAATTTTCTTCATATGATATAAGTGAAAGTGGCAAATGGATATAAAGTACCATGCATAAGATAATATTTTGAATGTTCCCTCGTTTTTCTTTATTAAATGCTAGCAAAAAAGTAAAATGATAAAATTAAGTTGTTTTACATTTAATAAATAAGATTCAAACTAAAGATTAAATTATAACTGTGGTAAAATCTTATATCGGCTTTAAACATTAAGCTACAACTTTATATACGCAAAATAAATAACACGATTCTGAAAAAAAATTTACCTTAGATAGAAAATTGGACCTCCTAATATATATTTCATGCTCACCTTTTCCAATGAAGACGTGTAAATTTAGGATAAAACTTATTTAAACGTTGATATGTAATGTCTATGTAAAGTGTTGAATACATAATAATATTACTTTGTAAATTAGTGACGATTATAAGCAAGTTTATAATTTTCATTCAAAGAGGAAGTATTCTTTATCTTCTATTAACCTCAGCTTATTTCAATCACCATCCAAATTCATTGCAATCTGAATAAGAAGATGACTAAAATGGCAGATGTAAATCAACCCAATCTGTCTTTTAGTAGATTTGCTACTGGATTATGACCGTTCTTTCGTACTTGAAAAATACTATTTAAAACTTTCTTTTATTATTTATCACAATAGTAATAATAAAGTTTTTAATTACTTGAAAATCATCCTAAAGTAAGGTATATTACCTCTGAACTCATAATTTCCTGTAAATATTAAAAACGATTTTCATAATTCCAACTTTAAAACTATCCAGAAGAAAATATCTTTAAAATTATTTTAATACACATGTTCAAGTAACAATCTAACTTCAGTCAGAAATTAACACTCCTGATCTGTTATGCGTATGTCCAAAAAGGTATTTTCTGACGTCTGTCCTGCGTATTGAAACACGCATTTATAGATCAAGCCATCGAACTGAATTCGTCCTCATGACCATAAAACGTCATCGGGAAAATGAAATTTAAACTCAGCTGCTAGTTCACCTTCAAAACTCATTCCTATCGAAAGAGATGGAGATCAAATTATCTTTCGAATACTGCTCAACCTTCCATTCAGAGCAGCTGTTTTGCATAATTTTGACTTGATGCGAGCAAATGCTGTGTGGCGCGGAGAGGCATAAAATAACAACTGAAGTCTAAGACGCAAAGGTTGTGGTCTAGATATTTCGAAGTGTTCAAACACGGAAAAAAGGTAAATAGACCAAATAGATTAATACGTATTAAGGGTTTGACATTATATTTGAGTATCGAAGAGTTTAAATGGGGAAGAAAAGAATTTCTTCATTTTTTGAGAAGGAGCAAGGCCTGCACGATAATATATAGAAAATATTTGCCAAATAGGAACGTATGAATATTTTTTTGGAGAAAGGGTTTATTCTTTCAATTTTCTTTTGTTTTCTTTCATTCACTTTTGCATAAACAGTTGAAAATATAATGTCCTATGCTTGTGTTTCGCGAATATCAATTCAATCGTCGGTTCTGGAGAACTACTTGTTTCAAGATGCAGAAAAGGAAATCGGTTAATCCAGTCTCCTACTCTTTACTAGAGCTTGAACAGAAATTACTTCCCAATCGTGAAGGAACATGAAAAGGGCGATCCTCGGATTACTATATTGGGTATTGGAAATGGACTGAATGGAAATTTCTGCCACGCCTACTTCTATCGAAACTGGAAATGTTCACGACTGCGACACACACACACATGGAGGGTTGCATGTAAACATGTGATCTGGGTAAAGATGTTTTCCTAAAAAGCCGATTTCTGTGTGTATCTTATGAGATCTGCTGCCGGAAGAAAGCTCAAAAACTGGAAATCGAAATGTACATTTTTTTTTTATAATTAAATGCATCGTAATATAACATTAAAAAACAGGCCACCTTAATCTAAGACAGGAGCTCCATTCTTGGATTATGAGTAGATGACAATCCCTAGGAGCTAGTTTTCTGTTACATATATATAAATTTGAAGACGGATAAGACAAGTATTGGAAACTTAAAAATACACTGGTTATTAGTGCACTGCTTCATACTTTATTAAACAGTGATGTCTAAACATTAAGTTACATACGTAAATGTTTTTACTGACATATAGTAACAATTATAAAATACAATTATGAGCTATGTTTTCCTTGCATAAAAGCAGGGTGCCCGGGCTAAAAGTATCCAAAGGTCATGACTTATTTTTACGGAACTATATTAGAATTTAAAAAAAAATTATTTATATAGAAAGAATATCTCGACAAGTTTTAATATCAATCATAGATTTCTGTCATAATATCATAGATTTCGATGTGTGCACCTAGCACGGCTAACGTCTAAATGGTAATCCAGTTCTCTCCAAGTGTTTCGTAGCATATCAGGCGTTATTAGACTTTTATGCTTGGGGATTCATTAAATCCGTTGTGCATCGAACGGATAATTGTAAACAAAGAATAAGTAAGAGTAAACAAAGAATTGAAACTGTGGATGAGTTGAAGAAGCGTATCATTCAAGCAATTCGTGTAATAATTCCTGATATGCTACGAAACACTTGGAGAGAACTGGATTACCATTTAGAAGTTTGTTGTGCTACAAAAGGTGCACACATCGAAATCTCTGATACTATGATCGAAGTCTATGATTGATATTAAAACTCGGTGAGAAATTCTTTCTATTTAAATAATTTTTTTTAAAATTCTAATGGCTAGTTCCGTAAAAATAAGTCATGACTTTTGGATACCTTTAGCCTGGACACCCTGTATATATCAGAAAATAAAATCTTAATAATTTTTTTTTACCTTAGACAAAGTCGGTAGATGTTTCAAACGAATCAACTCGTTTCTAAAAGTGTTTTGCCCTTTGTTTAAAACTCACTCAGGTTGAGCACTATCATAGAGCTAATTATACTTCGATTTGTAACGTTTTCCTCTTGCATTTGTTGTTACAGAATGTAAAGAAATACGGGGTAATGGAATAAAAGTGGATTAAATATGAGCTTTTGCCGTGTATATATTGTGACATTGTAGACACTCTACAAAAATTTACTTAAAAGCTGAATTTCGTTTTTAAAACTTACAGAAAAACATTACTATAAAAGAAGTCTGAAGTTGAGCGATTTACACGAGAAGATCATGTTTTGATTTACAGGTGCAATGATCAGCAAATCTGTTTAGAGAGACGACTGAACCATATCGCCCCTCGGCAAGAAAAGTGACACAACTCAAAAATGCAGCATTAGAGAAAAATCAACTGAAAGAATACTATTTAGCTTGAACTAACATTACAATAAAACTGATACAACTGCTCTCAGGTGGACAAATTGCGAGATAGAGATGTATCGCTTTTCGTTCATGACGGGGCTCTTCATGCATGTTATTCAATGACATAACCATAAAATTGCCATTTTTTGACTTGTGTCACTTTTCTTGACGGGGTACGATATGTAAGGAGATGAAAGTGGGGAAGAATCGTAAATATAATTGTGGTTGAAAAAAATTAAGACCCTCGCTTTACTCCTTCACGACACTCTCCGGCTGAGGGGAATTACTAGTGAATAGCATAACTCACTGGTGCAATGTTTAGTATACACAAACCAGAGAATTCAGGGTTAGCCTAATTGTATTTTAAGAAATCGTTATGATGGCCCTTCCATGCGAAATTAGTTTTAGAGGAAAAAGGAACAATGGAGCTTTTTATGGTTTAAGAGCGGAATATATCGTTTAAAGATTGTTAGAATTCGGACTTCGATTGTTCCTCACATCGACAGATTCAGTCAGAAGACCGGGACAAAACAGGTTGATGAAACACTGTTGTTGTTGCTAATGCTCCCTGGTTGGAGGTTCCATTCACCAGGTCCTAATCGGCTATTGGGCTGAAAGGGGCGGCTCCTGGTCCTTCTTGGCTAAATGACCGATCCCGTAATTTTGAACCGAGTCAAGTGACGAAACCGGGACACTTGACCCCGCACCTCCAGAGGTAAATTTGAGAACTTGGAGGACATTGCAACCCGACCTATTTTACGTGCCCCGGCCACCATTAGTGAACACGGCGGTGGACTTGCAGAGATAACAATCGAACCAGGGACGTTCACGAAACACTAATTTACATAACAGACTGGATAAGGTGAAAATGCAATTTCTCTAAATCATATTTCTGAATAATACACCGGGTGAGCCAAAAGTTCATAAAAACTTTAAAAATTCATAAAAGAGGAAGAAATTACGATAAAGAAGAGCAGTTTGCAATAAAGGGCTCACAAGGAAGTCAGATTTTTTTTAGCAGTAAAATAAAAAATTAAAAAGTCACTGGTCCAGCTTTGCAAGCACTGCTACTTCCTTTGGACGATTCCGCCGCCATATTATTCATAACGGTTTCCTCCGCAGTAATGCGGCCCTCCGCCAACGAAGATCTTCCACTTCGTGTCCGATCCTCTAAATCCTCATGTATCACGGTCTTTTCATGCAAGATTGATTTGCATAATTCTGCTGAATCTCTCGCATTGCAGCGCCATCTACCAGTGTTTTTAAACTTTTTAAACTTTTTTAACATTTTAAACTTTTTAAACTTTTTAAACTTTTTTTAGCTGTTAAAATAATCCGACTTCCTTGTGAGCCCTTTCTTGCAAACCGCACTTCTTTATCATGATATCTTCCTTTTTTATGAACTTTAAAAGTTTTTAAGAACTTTTGGCTCATCCTATTTACTATATACGTATGTGGGTGGGTGGGTGTGTATGCATGTATATACTCAATAGATAGATAGATACATACATACTCTCAGTTCTTTCACATGATTTCAAGAATATCTAAAGAAATGAATGTTAAAGTTTTAAGGGTCAATAATATTTTTCGAAAGGAAATTCCATTCTATCTAAATCTGTACCTTCCTAACCCTTTAAAAAATTTCGATGGGATCATTTATTTCATTGCAGATGTTCTTTCAGCACTGTTCAGCCAAATCTGGTTACCCGAGCCTACAGGCAGATGGCAACTCGAGAGATTTGGGATCAAGAAAAGAAGGGGGGTCACAAAGCAACTGATCACGAATTCGCTTACATATGACCCCTGAGCTCCCTCCTCTTTAACTTCGACGGTGTTGGTATTAGGCTCTAACTTGATATTAGCCTCGTGTGCAGGCTTAGCACGTGGCAAGCTTGTACGCAAGTGTTTTGGCCGTGTTCTGCCCATTTCAGCCGGTGGCAGTTGCAAAAATTTCATTGTTAGCATAGGTATGAGATATGGATTTTACGTTTAAGAAAGGTCATTTTTGATATTAACGCATGATTTAATCAGTTACAGCATTGATTCACTGACTTTCTATAGTACTTAAAGGAAATCGGTAACCTAGGAGACCTAGGTTGTTAGTTGTTGATGAGAATAAAGAAAGAAAGGCTCAGAAACTTGTGAAAATAAATTGTAAAGCAAAGTGCGCCACTATTTGTTGGATATAATGCATAGGTTTTCCCCTGCCTTTTATTTATTTATTTATATTTTTTTGCCATTATGATAAGAGTTATTCAGCATTAATGAAAACAGAGAAATGAGTTAAATGTATAACCATAAAGGTCAGGAAATATTTGAAAAAAGATTTCCTCCCAAATGGTGTTCGACCTCAAATTTCACCGAGTATTCATTGAGTTCCCAGGCAACGAATTTCGTTGTTCAAGTAATCATAGATCTAAAGAAAATGATTGAAGGCGCGAGTTTACAAGTAAAAAAAATCTAGAAATGGGCAAAGTGTTTATAGTACATTATTTGTTACGTTAATAATGGTAGTTTTATGTCCCGCAAGGTCATTAGATCTCTTTGTGAAATCTCTCTCTCTCTCTCTCTCTCTCATCTGCTAAAATTATAAAATAACTTTGAAATATTATGTAACAGTTCGTATGAGAAATTTGATTTGAATATTTAAGTCCGGGGTTGGGGATTTTTATTTTTATGTTTTAGGGACCCAGCATCCCTTAGCCCTGATTATGTTTGTGAAAGTTGAATAAAATAAAAATATAGTGTTTCTCTAGAAAGTAGATGTTAACCTTTATAGTCGTGATCCGACAAATCATTGTCATGTAGAAGGAATTATAATTGTAGAGTCAACTCTTATTTCATGAGGTTTATTAACATATTAAAATCTTGGTTAAATACGTCATTTACAACGGTTCGTTTTTACGAACGTACAATCCACCATGGGAGTAGGGCTCATTCTTTTTAAGTCCGATGAGCTCCCCGTCCCTCCATCAGCGTGTTGACCTTTTCAACAGTCCAAATCTATCCTTTTCCCTTCGTTACTCGCGCCTCTATTTATCCATTCTTTTCAGCGCCTTCTCGAACCATCCATGACGAATTTTCTTTCCTGCCGACTTTTCCAAGGTGCCGACAATCCATAGCGCGCCGTTAATGGATTTTTCAACTATTGTCGCACTTCTCCAAAGGTGTATATCGTTTAACACCTGTTTGCGTTTCTTTTGAGTTCATTGAAGACGCTATTACTCACGTTCATCAATTCCACTTAGGAATGGGAGACGAGAGTCTGACATACGCCCCTTCCTTTAGAAGTGAAAAAAGTCCTTTGAGACGTTTTCACGTTTGAACAACAGTCCCTGTTGATTAGATGATAACGAGGCACACACATGGAGTAATAACTGCGCTTTTTAACTTGTGACGGGGACGCTTTGTAGCTACAATAATAACACATTTTTACAAGTAATTGACTCCATGTTTTCATCTGCATATGAGATAGCCACAACATTTACAGGTAACAAAAATTACTTTTCACACTTAGCCTTGACACAAAATTAATATTATAATTCTTGCTCATTTCTTTACTTTAACCTAAACACTAACAAATTATTTGCCTACCAATCACTTATCTTTAAAGCAAGAATTTCTAAGTTAATTACACTTTTGATTCCCTTTTTTTTTCAAACTCTTTAGGAATTTCCTGGCTTAATCTTAACCAGTTAAACTTACATATTTTAATGAAACTTCCCCAAATCTCTAGGGAATACTTAACATTAACTTAGTTCTTCACTTAAAAAAAACATAAACCAAGTGTTCATACAACAAAACAATAAAAAAAAATAACTATCACATAACTTATACACTTAAATTCATAATACCATTATATTTACAAATTTAATCCGTTTTTCTTAGGATTCAACATTAGTTGTCAATGCAATTACCAAAATACACATTTAATTCAATTTTCAATGAATTCTTCGAGAGCTACTTAAATCAATTTTAGAACATTTATAAAATACACAATTACATGAGTTTCCCGGAATTCTTTGGGAATTACTTAAATTTGTGATTCTCTCTGCGATTTTACGGGACCCTAAATAAATACGAATGGGTTTTTGGCTTTATTATTTCACTATCTCTCATTGACTCCTTTGTGGTGAATTTGTGATCTAGTGTCGGTTCAAAATCACCCTTTTCTGTGGAAGTGTTTTCTTCCATACTTTGCGTCTGTTTCCTACCCGTATCGCTAGAGCTTCCCTGGGCATTTAATTCTTCGTTTCGTGTTTCCCTTTGATTATTTCCATTCTCATTATTAGTTTCCTCTAACCCTTTATTCCTTAACATATCAATTTGATCTTTCCTCTCTTTTTCCGTTGAAACTTTAATTTCTCGTACCTCATCCAAATTCTCATTGAGACTTAATTCCCCATCCAAAATTTTATCCATTTCTCTCACCTCATCTAAATTCTCACTGAGAATTAATTCCCCATCCAAAATTTTATCAATTTCTCTCACCTCATCTAAATTCTCACTGATACTTAATTCCCCATCCAAAATTTTATCCATTTCTCTCACCTCATCTAAATTCTCACTGAGACTTAATTCATTACCTCCTCCCTCATAGTACATCTCCTCATCTTTCGTCTGACTTCCCATCTCAAACATATTAAGGGGAATAATCATCTCCTCCTCTGTCTCCTCTAAATTCTCATTAGGACATAATTCGCTACCTCCTCCCTTATAGTTCATCTCCTCACCTGTGTCTCTTGCGCTTTCAAATCTATTCGGGGGACTAGCCATCTCCTCCTCTGTATCCCTTACAATTTCAAACATATTAGGAGGAATAATCAACTCCTCATCTAATATCTGATCTATACTGTTACTCAAATGCCTTTGGGAACATGCTACCCCTTCAAGGACCTCCTTTCCTTGAGTAATTACATCCCTCACTTCCCTTTCCTGTTGGGTTTCAATTTTATTCTCAGGTTGAATAATTTCGCCTCTGTTAGATTCCATCTCAAATTTATTTCCCATCTGATCCCCTCTATTTCTGAGATTTTGAACTCTTTTGGGGCACTGATATTTCAAATGGTCTTTACTATTACAGACAAAACATCTTTTATCCTCCTTTTTCCGGTCAATTTTGGCACATACCTTATCTGTGTTAACTAGTGGTTCAAGAATAACCCTTTTTTTCCTCTTTCAACACTCCTTCGAAATTATTATTAACCCTTCCAATACTTTCTCTGACCCTAAAACTTGAAAGTCTTTTAGCTGCCCTCATCCCCAATTCTTCAACTTCTAATTCTTTCAATTTTAACATCATTTCTCTTTGTTATACTTTCCTGTCTATTATCTCCTGTTTTTCTATTTCCCATTGTCTGTTTGTTCCTCCTCCCATTGTCTATCTCTCTCCTGTTTTTTTCCATTTCCCACTCCTGTTTTTTCAATTTCCCACTCCTGTTTTTTCAATTTCCCACTGTCTTTTGTCATCCTCCCATTGTCTAATCTGTCTCTTGTTTTTTCATTCGGTTCTCTTTCACTCTCTGCATTATTATGGCAAATAACCGTTCCTTAGGCGGACTCTTCCTCATATTTCTCACTTCCTAATATCATTTCCTTAAGATCAGTGTATGTCCTGTCTCCGAAGACGACAAATCCCTGTTAACTCTGTAGCTAACAAAATTAATCGGGCTTTCCGCCCTCTTCCCTATGAATGGCATTTTTTAGCTTATACCACTTAACACAAATGCAGCAAACAAGTACAATTACACTTTTACAACTATAACAAAATTAACCAACTAGACTTATCTTGAACTATTTACCTCCACAATTATGAGAATTCTAAGAGCATTTAATTACTACAATTATAAATCACTTCACTAATAACTAGTACGAACACTTGTACACATTTCCCGTTATACAAAATAACACTTTTTCACTTTTAAATTATTATTCCATTTACCAAAATTCAATAACTCAACAAATTACTTCCATCATTATACACATGAATCAACACTTCAAAACTTATCAAAATAAATCGATTCCTTCAACTAATTACTACCGCTATCTCATACACAGGGAGAAAGATAGAATCACTTACCCCTTTTTCACCTCGATGAAAAAACTGTCACTCTAATCTTTCTCCGTTGCCGCACTTTGATCACAGTTCAAGAAGAGTTCAGTATAATACCACGTCGTTGATGCACACTTTACTCCGACCTTGAATTTCTCCTGTTTCTTGACCAGTTGCCGAGTAAATATCTGTCGCTGAAGTCGTGCCCAGTAGACTCGTTCCGGAATACAACTTCTCTTGAAACTGCGTCTCCTTGAAGATCTATCACCACTCTCGTACTCTAGATCATCTGATACCTTCCGTATCGCTGGGGTCCTCCCACGTTCTTTAATTCGACTACGCCAATGTAACCTTTATAGTCGTGATCCGACAAATCATTGTCATGTAGAAGGATTATATAATTGTAGAGTCAACTCTTATTTCATGAGGTTTATAACATATTAAAATCTTGGTTAAATACGTCATTTACAACGGTTCGTTTTTACGAACGTACAATCCACCATGGGAGTAGGGCTCATTCTTTTTAAGTCCGATGAGCTCCCCGTCCCTCCGTCAGCGTGTTGACCCTTTCAACAGTCCAAATCTATCCTTTTCCCTTCGTTACTCGCGCCTCTATTGATCCATTCTTTTCAGCGCCTTCTCGAACCATCCATGACGAATTTTCTTTCCTGCGACTTTTCCAAGGTGCCGACAATCCAGTAGCGCGCCGTTAATGGCTATTTTGCAACTATGGCGCACTTCTCCAAAGGTGTATATCGTTTAACACCTGTTTGCGTTTCTTTTGAGTTCATTGAAGACGCTATTACTCACGTTCATCAATTCCACTTAGGAATGGGAGACGAGAGTCTGACAGTAGATTTCTGCAGTTTAAAAATGTAAATTGAAAAACTTAATACACATTTTTGGGGGTGTCCATGCTGGTTGAACTCTGACATTAATTGTTTAATGCAAAGTCTTCCGAAGCCAAAGTTGTTCTCAATAGGTTTTCCACATGTGGACATAAATGATTTTTTTTTATATTTTTCAATTCATTCATTGGCAGATGGTTAGCCCAGGGATGCTTATCCCAAGGTTTGCATATTAATTTCAAAAGGACATAAAATAAACCAATTTAAGACACGTATTTTAGTTTTCACAGGTTGTTAAACAGATATATAATCTTAAAAAAAAATCAGTGTTTCAGTGGGTTTATTAACAGAAAGTAAGGGAGATAAGCCAGAGAAATTAGAAAGTGATTGCCTGTTGATTGTAGCCTATCTATTATTTGAAGTAATATTTATTTTGTTATGATTGTTAGTTTCTGGGAGTGCTTAAAATGCAAAATAGTCCTATGTTATGTAGACTGCGAGTGATAAACGATATAGGATATAGTCTGCGTCTCTGTTTTTTGCCACTCGATTTCTTTCCAGCTAGTTTATTGAATTCGGTAATTCCGACATAACGAATCGTGAAAACGACTGAACCGGATGTTATTTCGAGTGGGCATCACATAATCGGTTTGCTGATGCATAACTTATTGCCATAGGGCATCAGTTGTTCAGATGACATTAATTCTTCCTGGTGTTGGATGGTCTTCAAAACGTAACTCAAATTACTGTGACAACAGTAATCGGAGGATAATCAATTTTGGCTTCCACATCTTTCAAGGAGGCATGTGTTAGGTGCTAAGAGACATTGTCAGGACTCGGCTGTAGAATACTAAAATTTTAGGTTTTTCGGGGACAGGTGATAAGAAGTATGTAATGAAGATGATAGATCTTCTTCGTGAGATTATTAGCTTTGAGAGAAATATCATGGTTATGTAATAGAAAATATTCTCCCATCCTGCTTATGTAAATAATATAAAATAGTAGCAAAACGCGAGGTATTAATTATTTAAGATCTACTAACTTCTTAATAGAATACGGTAATCGTAATTTCTCTTAATCGGCTTATTTCTTCTAGCCCAGGACCTTATTAAAGACAAAATAAAAAGATAGGATAATGCATCCAAACCTTTAGTTATTCAGAGGGTAGATCACATCAGAGAGAATACTTTTCTTTACTTTGTTGCGTAAACAAATGTGTGATACCACAATTGTCCCATTTTGAGTTAATTTTGATCTTGAAAACTTAAGGTCATTGATCCGTTCCTAGCTTATGATCTATTAGTGGCAATGACAAACTGGAGAAATTATCTTTTTTTCAATCAACACAAGGAAGAAATACAGAGACTAACGAAAAGTAACCGATTTTCATTGAATATGAGGATGAATCTGCTGCTCCTTGTACTATAAAAGGCAAATGCAATGATTTCTCACAATGATGAAAATGTTTTTCTCCTCTCCAAATCGGTGAGCACTTGATTAGAGGACATTCGCAGCGATTTTGTTGGCTACATTATTATGGAATCAACAAGCTAACCAACGAACGCGCTTGAGGGGACAATAAAGGTACAAGACAGTATTCGAACCCACGTCCACTTTGTTGAAGCTCGCCACGACAACTACTACCATGTGATAAAAATGGTGTTTAAAATGAAATATGATATTTCAATTACATAATTTATCGCATCAAAACCAAAGAGGAAATGAACCAAAAGTCAACAAGTTCAAATCCTTGTTACGTTTGCACAATGATCACGGACAACTTGTTAATGGGTTCTTCACCACGACACAGCAGGTGAACGTTAAACGAAGGCTTCAGAACTTATTATACATTTATGGATGTCACGAAGTCGATCAAATGAAAGCCAGTTGAATCGCTCTAAAATTCTATGGGTAATAAATTATATGGAAAAATAGGTGCTGCAGATCTCTTGTAGAGTAATTTACACGTATCTTTCATATGTATTGAATCCCGATGCTCTTTCCTTTATTGTGTCGCTTCAGCCGTTGCTCGATCAAAGTGGTTTAAAGAGTAGAGTTTCAATCTACAACAGTCGGATTTTTTGCAAAAGGAGTTTGATTTGTTTTGGAGGGCTTTTGCATCCCATACCCAAAATCAAATATCCGCAACATAACCAGCAGTTTAAATGCACCCAAATCTCCATTGCTTGAATTTCTGGGGAAACGTTATTCAGATGACTTTTTCATTTCCTGATAACAACTTATTGTAAGCAAAAGATTTTTGCCAATTTACACATGAGTCTTTTATTGGGGATCAGCATGCCCGAATAATCATTGGACTTACCTTGATAAGTAAAATGACTATTAAAAATCCATTTCTTTGATCATAGTCTCTCTTCCACCAGTATACTTTTTCAATGGAAAAAAGGGTTATTTACATGGCGTTATTTAATGCGGGAAATATAGAAAAATTCCACTCTCAATACATTATACAATGAATTTATGCTTTTAAATCAATACAAGGTTTTGGGCTCACCACACTTCTCTTATCTTTTATGCATATTTAATGAATAGAGGACATGAATCTTAAGTAAAACAAATAAATAAATAAATCCCATAACCTTTAAAATACAGTGATTTCCGCTTATAAGAATCACGTTTGTTATTACTGTTTTTGATTCTTATAAGCGGTTGATTCTTATAACCGAAATTTAGGTTTTTGGACAGGAACACACACGTGTACCTATATATACATATATTAAATAATTTACCATAAAATACTCTTTAATTTACATTAACTATCTTTTATTAAAATTATTTTTTATAGTTTTAAAAATAAAACTTAATTTTTAGACCTATAAGTAGATACATATGATTATAGTAAAGAAGAAAAAAATGCAATATTTGTTACAAGTTACAACATACCTGCTTAACAGTTTTAAACATTTCAACTACAGGAAGGGAGCAAGAAAAAGTTTTCTACGGTAGTTTGACGTAATGAAGTTTTCAGAAGGCCGTTTATACCTCTTTCAATACTTATAGTCTCAGACGAAGATTTACTCGAACAGGTAAAGTTGCCCCCGGATCAAGCTAATAGGACAGTGTTGTGTTAAAGCGTTTAAGGGAAACTATTATGTTATGTCTAATAAAGAAAGGGGTGAATTTTACGACTATATTCCATCCCATCTTATCAATCTTTCTTTAAAAAAAAAAAGAAAGAACTTCGTGCCTTTTGAGGGTTTAAGTAGCTTTTTTTGAAAAATGAAAGGAAAGCGAAGCGTGTAAACTGATTCTTAAAACCGGTGGATTGATTCTTTAAAGCGAAAATTTTAACATGGAAATAATTCATTTGTTTTTGTTTTCGCGATATTGATTCTTATAAACGGTTGATTCTTATAACCAGTGATCACTATAAACGGTGGTTACTGTAATAGCATCTAAGGTATAAACGAAATTGAAATACACCATAATAACTGAGAACTGTTACACAGCCATTATTAATCTCTCAAAAGGTGCTGAGAATGTTTTTTGTATAAAAAAATTTACAGTGTACTCCCGATTATCCGGTTAAATAGTGGGAAGGCGTAGCACGAAAAATCGAAAAATACGGATAATCAGATTTCTGTTCAATTTTATTGTATTTTCAAAATATAATAATACACTTGATTTTCGATTTTATTATTTAATTTATGTATGTAAACCATACTTTTTTTGTTTTTGTTTTACCGAATCTTTGATATGTTTTATGTTATCGAATTTTCTTAACGTGGTATGATATCGCTCTGTTCCTAATCCCGAGAAATTAAAGAAGTATCATTTTAATACATTATCGCATCCTTTTTCAAATAAAATTCTTCTCAATAAACTGAAAACTGTTGTTTTAAAAATCTTGTTGTTTGTCTATGTATGTTGCATGCAGTTTTTAATAAATTCAGTAAGTATTATTTTGGATATATATTTCAGATTTTTTCTGCTTGGATAATCCGCCCACGGATAATCGAGTGTAAACTGTACTTAGTAGACTGAAACATAATATATTTAAAATGATTTTAAAAAACAAAGAACCGGAAGTATCCGTTCATAACAAGACATCTGCACAAAGAACATCTGCTTTATATCAATAAGAAAACTCATTAAATCAAACAGTATGGAGTCCGTTCAGAGACGTGCAGTTTTTGTTATTAATTGCAATTTACCAGCCCACGCTATCCATTGCTATCTGTGATCTGTGTATTTTAATCACACTTACAAATTAACTACTAACAACGTTGATATTTATCTTCTTTGAAACGATAAAACTTCAATGAGGAATTTGCACATGTGGGGAAAATGATCATTTCTATTTTTTATTAACAGATTGGTTATTAAATTGTTCGAAAACATCAATTAAAACGTACATATAGATCTAAATAATAAAAATTTTAAATTTAAAATAAGCGAAAAGTGTTGAAAAATCATGTGACCTCAAAACGCTACGTGATTGGTTCTGACGTCACTATACCCCATGCTTCAATGTTTGCATTTTTCTAGCGCGAGATTCTAAGTTTCCTCCTCTTAAACTAACATTTTAAATCATATTTTTTGTTCTAATTTGGTTTTAATTTTTCTAATTTTAGTTTGTGGCTATTGTTTATTCCCCTTTTTTTTAAATTATATTCTATCGTCGTCTTTATTATTAGTTTTATTTCTGTTTTGTTTACCATGGCGTTATTACCCGGTTTTGCAAAAGGGCAATCTGACAACCTGCCTAAAATGGATTCATTTGCAGTGTTTTCCTTTTTGGAAAATAATCCAAATTTTATGGGAGCAGAAATACGAGGATTTAAAGCTCAGAGGTATGTATATATTTGTTTGCATTTATTATTCTAGTTATGTAATGTAGATTGTAGAACGCTGACGTGCGTTGTATTTTACACAAACTTTAAAGTTAGACATTGTTTATGCATATTATTAAATTAATCTCGTACTCTAAAAGTTTAATAAACAGCTTCTATTATTATTCATTCATAGTACATGTTTAATTTTGTAGAATTAATTAGCACTGCAACATTACAAGTAGTGTCTGTTATAGGATATTTAGTAATTTTAATTGTCTATTAAAAAGTTGACAGAAATTAAAAACACTACCAAATTACGAATGTGTTCAGTGTTTTGCATTCATATCATAGAAATGTGTATTTTAAATGGTAAAGGAATTATAATAAATCTGAACTATGCATGATGATTAAACTTTTGACTAATCACATATTAAGTGGTGCAAAGAAACAAATGTTTACTACTCATAATAATTTTAAACAATCCTCTAACTCCATAATTTTGTGTTTTAAAAACACATTTTTTAATTAATGCTTTTGTACTTAGAAAGTTTCTTTTACTTAGATCTGGACGAGAAGGCTATGGAGATAATGCTGTAGGATATGTTCAGGTAAAAGGGATGGAGACATCTGTACAGTCAATGCAAGAGTGACACCAGAACATAATGTCACAAAAAAGACGTACAGTGTGGAACTCAAGTTGAATGAAAAGGAAGAAAATGTCCTTTCCGTCCAATTGCAATGATTGTGCAGCATCTTTGGGTGAGTTCCTTTATGTATATATTAATTTTATCTAAAAGTTTTAATGATAGTGTGTTTGGGGGTAGATACAATAGACCATCCATGGTTAGCTTTCCCTGCTTTGAGTCATTTATAAATAATTAGTAATACTTAAGCTTTATAAAAAAATCTTTTTAATACAATACTTTATACATTTTATGTAAAAAACTAGCACCCAAAACTAGTGTAAAAAGATTAATTAAAATTAAATTTACAAAATAATTAATATATTTTATGCTTTTGTCACATTTGCACACAAATTGTATTTATTTTTAAAATTTCATCACCTACCCCCAACCCAGCATCTGGTGAATTCCATTGTAACGGACGTTACATTCAAACACAAAATAAATTATAAAAAGATTATGAGATGCATATTAATGCTTCAAAATAGGAGTACGTTATTTTTTCCTGATAAAACCAATACTAAAGATAAACTTGACAGGTTTCAAATTTATTTCTGGTGTATTTAAGCCTGCAAAAAAAAAAAAAAAAAAAATCTTCAATGTAACGGATGTTACATAAAATGGAACATCATTTGTACTATAGCGTCATAAGATAAAAAATCTGTGAATCTATTATGTAAATTTGATCAAAAATTTAAAAAATAACATCACAAGACATGCCTGTAATTTATCAGAACCTTGACATAAAAATTTCACTTATGAACGTTTATTCATTTAATGAACACAGAAATAAATTAAAGTCAGAAATAACAGCATTTTATTTGTCACATTTTTCATAAAATCAAAATTTTAATGCAAATAAACATTTTACAATGATTATTCAAGTGAATAAAATATGATATTCTCGGAATATAGTTTTCATTTTGCATTAAATGCTAGTTTAAATTTAACCGACAATATTTTGATTTTGTTAACTAAATTGTATATTAATATTTCTGAGGGTTTCTATAAATATATTTTTTTACAGGTGGATGTAAACATGCTGTAGCTTTGCTTATGTGGCTTCATAGACGGAGTGAAGAACCAGCAGTGACGTCAGTATCGAGTTACTGGAAAAAGTCAAAACTTTCTTGTGTAGGCAATTCAATAAAATTTATTAAAGGGAAAGATTTATTAAAAAATAATTTGGAGCCTTTAATACCACAAGATGGCTCATTTCGAACCAAAGTTGTGGAAAAAAGCAGACTTTTAGAGAGACATGACACTGTTCTCACTAAATATTATAAAATTGAAAGACAGGTTCATTACCTTGTCAATCCACCACATACTTTTGGATTTTTTTTGGAAAGAACATTGGATCAACTGCTGTTGAATTTTTAACGCATGCTGCATCCCAATGACCGAACCACTGTGTTTAGAGGCCATGCATGATACGGTTCAGCAGTCTGAGAGTAATTTGTGGCATCAACTTCGATATGCACGAATTACGGCATCTAAAGCTCATGAAGCTGCCCATTGTCACACCATGGATGGCTCACTCGTGGAAGCTATCTTGGGTGCAACTGCCTTTACAGACACTGCAGCTATGGCAAGAGGCCGAAAACTTGAAAGGGTTGTTCGGAAAGAAATAGAAAAGCAAAAAAACATAAAAATAAAATTATGTGGCTTTGCAACTCATCCCGATCACCCAGTCATGGGAGCTTTCACCAGATGGCATTAGTGAAAATTATGTGATAGAAATAAAATGCCCTAGTTCCGAAAAAGCCCTAACAAATTATATAAAAGATGGCAAAATAGCAGAAAAATTTAATATACAGATGCAACTGCAAATGTTCTTTTTAGAAAAAAGTCAGGGCTTATTTTGTGTTGCTGCAACCGATTTTGAGACTTCAAAGAACATATACATATGGTGGTTGATTTTGATGAAAATCTTTGCAACGATATTATTAAAAAGTGCACCAGTTTTTGGAAAATTGCAGTTTTTCCATTACTGAAAAAACAATTTTGATTAATTTTTTTTTTTGGTGTGTGTGTGTGGGGGGGGGCATCTCTTCAGTAATCATCTTATGTGGATTCATAGATGGAAGTGAAGAACTAGCAGTGACGTCAGTTTCGAGCTACTGGAAGAAATCAAGACTCTTTTGTGTATTAAAAATTTATATTTGAATAAATACGTGTTAAAGCTTAATTTTTGTAATTATTTTTAACCCAATTTCTTTTTTAAAAAAATTAACCACTGAGTATGAGTAAAATTACTAAATTTGTTTTTTGGATCAAATGGTCTTGCATGTTAATAACTCCACATGCAATAATAATTAAATATCCAAATAAGGAATTAAATGGTTATCAATGCATGAATGTGGACCGAGCATTTTTAAATTCTCTCAATCTCCAATAACTCGTTCAACATGGATACGTAAAGATGCAATTTGTTTTGATAATTTTACATCAGCTTTAGAGCTGACTGATGCTGTTAAAACTGATGGTGGTCGGACTAATGTACATCCTTTTTGCTGCAACAAAGATGATATTGTGTTTAAAACCCCTGTCTGCCATGATTGAGGCTCCAGGAACTAATTATCAAGATAACCACTATCTTCAATAATCATGACATCGGAAGTTCGACCACCATAACTATCTGAAATAAAATTCACTAACCCATCGGGAGTGCAAGAAATTAAAAATTTCAATGTATTACACCATAATACTTAGACCATGTGAGAGATTGATGGACTGGGTTGCTCGGTTTTTCTATTTCGATCTCCAAACAATCAACAATAGAGCATACTTTTGAATATCGTGCACGGAAGGGGATTGGCAAATGCACACGAATATCTTCTACTTTCGGCCAAACAATAAGGTCTTGCATCAACTGTGCAAGCACAGTGACAGACTTGGAAAATATCCTACTCACTGTACTTACAGACAATCCAAAGTCGATTGCTAGGATTGAAAATTGGTTGTGTAATCGCAACTTCTTCAGCACAATATATATATTTCGGGTAGGCAATGGCACCTCTTCAGTAATCATCTGAATTAGGAAATAACTTTTCATAGGTAAACCTAGAAAAAGTCTAGGATTTTTTTCGATTGACATAAAAGTACCTTTACTCATATGTTCCTTGTACTTTTCGAGGCAGATATCTTCATCATCAGAACTAAAATTATCTGAAATGTTACTTGGACAGTCAAAATCACTAACAGAATCTGATGACATATCCTCTTCAACCTTAAATGAACCTGAATGAACACCTGCACATGTATGAGCAACAGCATTTTCTGTATGATTTGAAACATACATTTTTAATGGTGAACAGGCAATATCAGAAGTCTTTGTGACATCAGTGTTTGTACCCTTACTTCTAAATGGTCTTATGATGTTCACTTGTATACCCCTATCTTTTAAGTTATCTTCATCAAAAGTTGAAGGTTCTTCATCAAAAGTAGGGGGTATTGAAGTTGAGGGTTCCATTGATGCTGAAGGTATGGCAGCCGCTGAAAGAGCTTCTTGGACAAGAGCTAACCGTTTCCTTTTCAAAGCACCTTTTCGCTCAGTTTGGGACAACGGTGTTTTCTTCTGGCACTCAAAACGATGTGGGACTACACCAACTTTCAGCTGTAATCTTTAACATCTTTTGTCAAACGCCACTGCCAGTAATTTTCCATGTCCTCCTCCAACTGAAAGATATGGAAACATGGTAAATTTCTTTAAAGGTAAAAATATGAAATAAATTTAATTTTTATTACTGACTACATACTCTCTCATAACAAATTCCAAACAACCGTTAAGAATTTTACCTCTTTGAGGTGCCAGGAGCAAGCACTTTCTTTGCCCTTAGCTAAGTAATCACTATAAGTCATGATGATTGTAAATAAATAAGTAACAGGAAGCCTATTTAGATGATCATGCGAAGTTGGAAATTTTGTCCTGTTATTTGGATTTCCTGCTAGTACTGTTTTTTATTTGAAATGATCAAACAAGCACACACATTATTATCATGTCTATGCCCCTAATTAAAAAAGAGAGCCTGTATATGTTGCAGAAATATAGAGATACAGGTGCAGTGGTTCAGTGAAGACGTGGGGAGGGGGGGGGGAGGTTTCAACCAAAAAATTCCATCACGTACAGTTTTTTTCACAATATGAAATTTTCTGTTTTCAGTCTTGAGTCTTTATGAATATATAATTAGCATGTAATTTATTTTTGTTCGCCCGCTAAATTTCATCAACATATATAACTTTTTTTTGTTATTTTATAATAGACAATTAATAAAATCAAAAAATGTTCAGTACACATAAATAAACAAAGGAAAGAAATTAATAAAATAGTGTAGACAATGAGATGAAGTTCATTCATTTTGTCACTTCCTCTTAAGACAGACATGTGGCACCTGATGTCTCTTTTTCATGGTTTAGAAGACGAGAAAAAGATTGCAGAATATCCAGAATCATATGCTTTTATACTAATCACAGTAAACCGACTCAGTAATGTGGATTCCAAATATATATGTGAATATTAAAGTAATTTTTTCCACAAAACTTCTTACTTATTATTTTGTTTTACTCCCTAGAAATGTTATTACATGGTATATAAAGAATTATTTTTCTAAATTTTCAAATGCAGTTTTCAAAAAACTTATGTAATGGACAAAAACGAATGACATATTTGAAATTAGCATACCAAAAACATAAAAGTCAATTGCTACTTTGCAAAAAATATTTGTTCTCTGAAAATTGCAGACCTGTGTTATTAAAATGCAGCAACAGTATAGCCTTAAAGTTTCAGTAAAAGTGTCATATAAATTTATTCATAAATTGATAATGATTTTGGCTAGTAAAAATATTAGAGTAATCTTGTAAAACATTAATTTCATAGTTTGAATCTTCATTGTAAGCAAATTAATATGCATAATGGAACAAAGTTATATAATTATATATTTTTCTTGTATTATATATTTTCTTCTAGTTATATAATTATATATTTTGAAGCAACATTGAATTCTTATTAAAAGTTACATTTCATATGTTAACAGAATGAAGAAATAACTTACCGAAAAGTGATCTTCACAACACCAGCGAGTTGTCTTAGCGGACAATGCTGGATTTTTTTTTTTCGTCGCGTTTCATTGCAACTGTCCATGCTTTCCTTTTCAGATTATCTTTAGGAACACTAAAAAAAAGCTTCCCAGGTGTATTTACCGTCGTGCTTGTGCAGCAAGGTACTATACAATATTTAAAATTTGATTTAACACACTTTGACATCTTAAAAATAAAGAAAAAACGCTAGATATCAAACTCAAACTACGCAACACAATCCAAACACCAAAGTAAACAAATTCGCTATGGAGTATTGTGACGTCACATGTATCCGCGTAGGAAAAGTAGCGTTTTTGAGATGAAGTAAATAGTGCGCGTTTAAAAACAAATTATATCAACTTTTAGAGTTCTAAAACTAAAAAAAAAAGATGCTTTCGATCATATTTTTCTATTTTCTATATCATAAATGCAAAATAAAAAAACGTGCAAATTCCTCATTGAGACAGAAATGAAGAAGCTATTTATTTCTTACAAAAGAATCTTAAATTGCTTTTAAGAAAGTCTATTCCTCACTGAACTTACGTTCATTTGTTTTACAGAGGCTGTTCACACATTTTTTAGACGATGTATATTGTATTCACAAAACTAAATTACATAAAATTCTTGTATTTTAAATGTTCTATTTGACATCCCTTATTCTGAACTATCTTTTGACACCGCAATTTCCAGGATAATAATGCCTTTTGAAGTGTCAGAAGAGGTATTCTATCCCATTCCTCCTGAACAGCTTTCCAGAGTTCTGTAAGGGTTTTGGGACGACGTTTGGATAATGCAGATTTTAAAAGTCCGAAACCACAAAAATCCATAAGTGATACATCGGGAGATTTAGTAGGGATATCAGTGAAGGGTATGGCTTTGATACCAGTTTTTTGTTCCATTTCTTTCAGGAAATTTACAGTGGATTTTGATGTATGACTGCTAGCTTTGTCCTGATGGAGTCTCACAGATTTATGGCACTGTGGGTAAAGCGATGGTATTTCAATCAGAAAAATTGGCGATAAAACATGTTCCTGATAGTATTTGGAGTTAATCTTGACATTTTTTCCACTCTCTTTATTTTTAACTTGCCATTATAAGAAAAACCAGCAACAATCATGAATCCCTTAGAAAAACTTTCTTTCGATTCTTTGAACCATGTACTTAAATTTTTTTCTCCCCTTTTATGACAATAAATGGCTCTTTTTTGTTGCAATCATTTAAATACACCCATGATTCATCTATTGTGATAATTGTTTTCCATTTTTCTTTGGATAAGTGTTTCTCATATAGAATTCTGCAGCGTGTCCTGCGTTCAGCGATATGATTTGGAAGAAGGCGATGCACATTGCGTTTTTTCGCTTTCTTAAGATTTAAATCAACGTTTATCATTTTGTTTACAGTGGACACCGAGCATTTTAATGATTTTGCAACTGTCCTTTGACTAGGGGGATTTTCTTTTAACATTAATCAACGTACCTTTGCAATAGTCGAAGATGTCCGTTTTTTCCTTGGATACTTGTTTGGAATTTTTGTCCCACTTGAGGCTCCAATTTGACGTTTTTTTCCTTTCTTGTTGACGATATTACCTATCGACGCTTTAGATATCACAAAACCATGACTCTCACATAGTTTTTAAATAACGGAGTATGCATATTTCTCTTCGGAAAGAGCATAAATGTAGCCTTCGAACTACTGCTTTGTTAAAAACGCCATTTTGAATAAAGACAAAACTTTCAAGCAGTAGACGATAATTTTGACTTTTAAAAACATAGTACAATTGCAATTATTTTTTTTTGCAGCAAACGATTTTTTATTACCGCTTACCAAAATCGTTTAAAAAATGTGCGAACAGCCTCTGTATTTGAGTAAAACTAATTTAGATATTTATAATATGTTATTATTAAAATGAAACACTGTTTAAGTATAAACACTGAACTATATTTTCTAACCTACAGCAAAATTATTATTCTCATTCAACAAAATTTAAAATAAACAACTTTCTTTACTGTCTTGGGGTAATGGTTTAGTTTCATAATTTTATATCAATTTATGTATTGCATTCTCTTATTTTCTTCAACTACACTGCTGGCCACCCAAATTACACCACCAAGAAAGACAAGAGATATCACAACAAAATTTATTTTGTAGATAACATGTTGACCAAGTATCAAATGATTAAATTTATAGACTTCTGTGAAGTGTGGTTCCTGCCAAAATCAGTAGCCAGAGTAGCCGCCATTGTTGGAGATCACCGCTGCCACACGCCTCGGCATTGATTCAAAGAGACTTTGGATGAGTTCTTGGGGTTCAGCAGACCAAGCAGCTTCCACACGTTGCCAAAGTTGATCTGCTGTGGCAGCTGGGGATGGAATCTGGGTCAATCGTAGAGCAACCGTGGACCACATGTTTTCTATCGGCGAAAGATCCGGAGAGCGAGGCGGCCAGGGAAGCAATTCAATCTGGCGATTGACGAAGAACCGTTGGACAATGCGTGCCACGTGTGGTCGCGCATTATCCTGTTCAAATATGGCTGTGGAAAGCCCTGAAGGTAAGGAAGGACAACTGGCTCCAACACCTCGGAGATGTAGCGCGGCTGTTTAAAAGTACCGGCAATGCGTACTAGAGGTGTGCGAGAGTGATATCCAATACCGCCCCATACCATAATACCCGGTGCAGGACCAGTGTGGCGGTGCATAACGCAGCTGTTCAGCATCCTCTCTTCACGGTATCTCCAGACTCGAATGCGACCATCGTGGTGTTGCAGACAGAATCGTGACTCGTCAGTAAAGACAATTTCATTCCATTCTGCCGTCCACATCCTTCTGTCATCGCACCATTGGCGGCGGAGACGTCTGTGGTTCTGCATCAAGGGTAGACAAAGCAATGGACGTCTTGCGGACAGACCACTCTGCTGTAAACGGCGTCGAATGATACGCGCAGACACTCTATGATGCGTTACAGACTGCATGTGCTGTGCTATGGTTCGTGATGTGACTGAGCGATCCGTCACTGCCATGCGCACAATTTGCCTGTCATCACGTGAAGTGGTGCTCTGAGGTCGATGCGATCGAACACGCCGGTCCGTCGTACCCTCCTGCATCCAACGATCACATATCCGCATTACAGTGTTTGGTTTCGTCCAACACGACTACCGATTTCCCTGAAAGATAATCCACAATCTCGGTAGGCCACTATCCTTCCTCTGTCGAACTCGGATACTTGATCAAAAGATTGATAGTGTTTTCGACGAGGCATAATTGATCGTTTTTTTTGAAAAAAAACCACAAGAAAAACACAATGCCGAACTTGAAATCGTCGAAATCTCCAAGCCTTAAATAGCGCTTTGAAGTGGCGCCACAGGCGCGCGTGATGTACGTCTGCGCGAAATTCTAATCATTTGCATATCTCACCTCCGCTAATGCATGTTGTAAATTTTATGTTATTTGCATGTTTCCTTCAGGGTGTTGCATTTACAGTGGCCAGCAGTGTATTACCCAAGAAGTAAAAAGGTGAGACTGAGTATTTTTCATATTTTTTCAGGGATTTCTATAGGACAAACACATTGTTAACAGAAGCAGGGCGTAAAACACAATTTAAGATAACAGAAAAATGAAAGACAAAACGAGCAATTTTAAAGTAAAATTTGTCAGGTGCTTGCTTTTTTTTTTTTTTTTTTTTTTAATTATTATGGTCTGTAAGTCTGTAAGTCTTTTGTCGATTTTTATTTGAGGAATCTCGGAATTGAAGCAAAATTTTGAAAATATTTTAAGTTACTCTGAAAGTTAGGATTGTTGCCATTCAAAGTAATTAAAATAAAAATAAAATTATATGTACTTAGAAGAATTCTTTTGAAGCTTTGCCGATGCACAAAAAGGGAAAAAAATTAAGCATTAGTTTGAAAAATTTATTAAAAACTAAAAGTAGTTTACATTTCAATTTAAAAAGTTTTTAAGCCAAATTTCGTGGTCGTATTTTAAATGCATATTGATCTTTATGTAAAAATATATTTGAGAAATAAAAATCATTACAAAATGCACGTAATTTTTTTTAAAAATTTGCTTCCAGAAAAAAGTAGCCTTGTAAAAGAATTTATGTACAAGGAGTTCTTTATTTCAAAAACATTTTTAACAGTCCCGTAATCATTTAATATATATAACAATACTTTTTTTTTTTATTTCGCTTTAATCTCTCAAACTTATGTGACTATCCGCTAGACTAGGGGTCTCCAAACTACAGCCCCGTGGCCGTGGGCCGGACATGTCTGGTATCCGGCCCGCCATAGTTTGCTTTGATTTGCATTGTAAAATTTACAATGAAAGTAAATCATACAAAAAATAATCAGATGTTTTAATTCAACGACCATTTAAGAAACACAATAACTGACATACATAAGGAAATTGAACATTTTAACTGTAATTAATGATATGAGATTTATCCTAAAAACTTACAATATGAGACATACGTGGGTATTTACATGATGAAATTAAACATTATGATTATGATTAATGAGATTGATGTAGCTGTAACTTTCCACTGGCAATTGTTTGCAGTTGTGGATCAAGTTTACTATTGGAAATTATCAGCAGCGACTTCAAATGCTCATCAGTTAATTTGGATCTGTAAATATGTTTCGTATACAGTCTAACCTCATATATCGAAGTAGAAAATTGCACGGAAAAAAATTGATATATAGAAATTTCGTATATAGAATTGAGCTTAGTTTTATCATAATTCTTAAAAATAAATTAAAGCTAATTTTTCGTATGCGAAACTCCATTTCTAATTTATATGCGAATCCCATTAAATGAAAGGTTAATAATTAAAAAATGAATTAATATGAAAGATTTATGAGTACTACATACCTTAAAAAACAATAATCCAGACAGTGGTTACAATGATCACAGTTACATTCTTAAAAATAAAAAAACTACGAATATCTTGCTGAACAGCCAGTTTTGAGGTAAGTTCAAAGAAATGTTCGTATTTATTCAGTCCACTAAAAACTTAATCAGGGACATTTTCCGCGAATGGAAGTCCACGACATATTGTTTCAAATGCCAAAAATTGGGAGATTTTATTCTAAAGTGGAATAAAATCTCCCAATTTGTCTTGAAAAAAATTTCGATATATAGAGATTTTTTCGATATATAGAAACAATTTTTCTATGTAATGAACATGGAGATTTGCTAAGGGTTCGATATGTAGAAAATTTCGATATGTGGAAGTTCGATATATGGAGGTTCGACTGTATTTCATTTTAAAGAATGTTTTTTTCAGACTGGTAAGTAGTGTCGAAAACGGAAAAAAGCCACGGGAAAATTTATGCAACTGATCAAACTGTGGGAGTGGAAGACTCTTATAAAATTCCAGCAATGATGACTTTAAATATTTTTATTTAAAAATATCGCTACTGCAATTCAAACATTTCCATTTGAAGTTCTGGGGTAGGGTATATTATGGCATAGATATCTCACCCCTGGGCTTAGTCCTGAAACGAAAATTGGCGGTTAATTAAAAACTACAGTATGTTGGTATGATGAGCTAGCTAGCTAGGTCTTGACCCTTGGGACTTAGTGGAAGAGTCAGTGTGGCCCTTAGGCTAAAATTTTGGAGACCCCTGCGCTAGACGATAAATTCTTCTTCTTCCTCTTCACAAGCCCCACAGCTCCCTGCAGGCCCTGGCTGGCTCAACTACGCGCTCCCTCCAGCATCTTCTATCTGCGACGACTCCTTTCCAATTTTTAACTTTCAAAGTCTTTAGGTCTTTTTCAGCGTCATTTAACCATCTAGTCGGCGGTCTACCTCTAGCTCGGGATCCCTCAGGTTTTTTAAATATCAAGATCTTAGGGGGATTATCATCCGAGCTTCTCCAAACATGGCCAAGGCATCTCAATCTATTACAACGGATGACTTGTGTTATATGTGATTGCCCATAAAGCTTATACAGTTCAAAATTATATCTGGTTCTCCAACCTCCTTCCTCCTGCATTGGGCCAAAGATAGCCCTGAGGATTTTTTTCTCAAACATGTCCAGTGAGCGCTGCGAGACGATAAATTAGTGAAGATCATATACTCTTCCTTCCAAATATGTAAACCTCCGAAGTTTAAGATGGGTAGTTTCTCTTCCTTTCAAGTTTTTGTGTGGAAAAGGGGACTGGGAAACAATTTTACGCTTTCTTCGTGAATAAATGACTAAAGTTTTAAAAAAAAATCTGTTTTTCTTATTTAGTTGATTTAAAGAAAAATTATATCTTCAAATTTAGAATAATGTACAGAATTTTAAACTTACAAGAAAAATTTCTGTGAACTGAGGTTTTGTTTTCTGTTTTCCTTTGATAAGCCTATTTTCAAGTTTTAAAAAAATTTACGGGAAAGAAATGCCTTTGATATTTTTCTTCATCATTTCTGAAATGTCTCAACTACTATTAGGCAAGTAGAGTAAAATGCTTGCTGATTATTAACTTTTTGAAATTCAGAAATTTCTTTTCCTGGTATGTCCGATCATTTGGAACATAAATTGAGTGGTTTTCGGAGAAGTTCATAACAAATAAAAGGAAACAAGTCGTTTCTAAGGTAACTTCCTCAGTGGAGCAGAAAATTTGCATTAGCTGAAAGAGACGTCAATGAGGAAAAGAAGCCCACTTTCCCTCAAGTTCTCAGTTAAAAAGTGATTCACAAGAGTCGGTAAAATCACAGGGGTGTAATTCAAGGTAGGCAGTGTTATTAGTTAGAAACTTTACAAACGCTTCGCTGCATTATACAACTTTGATTTGACTTGCTAAGTATTTTGAGCACTCTTGCTTCTTTCGTAAAATTTTTCTGTGCATTTTTAACCTGCCTGACGACTCCAAATTTTCATGGGAAACAATAAATGAAAAGAGCTCATAGTACCGGATTTCAAGGGTATAGTTATTATTATTTTCTTTTCTGCGCACCTCTGTTGAAATTGGAGACTATCACCTCGCGAAATTTTGCAGACTAATATCTTTAATATCTCCACCTACAGAGTCCTGGAAAGTTGTAATGATTCTCCTATTCATGTCAAATATCGCATTTCGGTTTAGATGTAAAGCCTATCACTCTTAGTACTCTACGGCCTGAAGATGGACTACACCCGTCCACCCAAAGAAAGTTTTTCCCGTCGATGTTTTTGTTTTTTTCACAATTAAAAGCATTCAGAGCCTGTTAAATGGGAACTTTTTTTAAAGTTGATTTATGCAATCATTTTTTGTCAAAGTACTTTCAAAAGCATTTCAGGTCTAATCTAACAAGCTGATAATCCTATATAAACTAATCTACAGAACAAACTATATAGCTGTGAGATACCATGAGTGTTCATAAAAGAGGGAAATTTTGCTGTAAAGACTTTTCTGCTCATTTGCAAAATTTTAAGCATTGTCCCCTTCGAAGTCTCCTGCAATTCACCGTTTCCAACGTTTATTCCATGTTAGTTGTTGAGAGTGCTACGGTCAATTTTTGCTACACGAAAGCTTATTAGAAACGGGACCTACTGATTAAAGCCAATTCCGAAAGGCTACAAACATCCTTACCTCCATTGGAACTCGAACCCACAGACAGGTACCGCATGCCCAGCGCTCTAGTCATTCGGCTATCGCCCGGCCTCCCAATTTTGGAATGCTTCTTGGTAGCAGTTTCGTGTAGTTCTCTTATCGTTTTGAACCTTCTCTAGGGTTTGGAAGCGACGTCATTCAGTGATTTTCAAGTTTGGGAAAAGGAACATGTCTTATAGCAGTAATCCTACTTCTCCTTTATAGTTAGGATGCTCTTAAGAAAGTTTCATTATAATTTGCATTGAAAAGCAGTTCCTGTTCTGATTTCAACACGGTTTTTTTTTCAGTCAACAATCGCTGCCACGAATGTGCTCTGCATCTGACGTTTTGAGTCAAAACGATGGGAGACTTGTATGTTGATGCCCACTTCGTCAGAAACTTCTCAGTCAAACCGACTATTTCCACGAATTACAACACATTGTCGTCGTCTGTTTATGAAGAATCTTTCCAAACTAACGTTCTGATCTTTATGTACGGCCCTAAATCAACCACAGCATTGCGTTCGGCTATACAGCCCTCTCCGTATACTGGTTAAGCAATCGAAATATTCAATAAACATCATTTTTCAAGTTTAGCAGCAAAACTTCACACCCACAATGCACGTTGTTCTTCAAGCTCTTTCATTCTCACTTTGTCGCCAAATCCGACCGAACAGCTTATACACGTGTTCGGTTCAGCGGGTGTGAGCTCGCGACTACTGATCATATGTTACAGGGCAAATGAAAATTTGTCGCCAGAACCTTCCGCTAAGCGGTACCCGGTAACCTCTACTCGAGAATGGCCACACTATTTAAAATGTTTGGTTTTTTTTTAAAACACGCCTTGTACATGTAGATCACTCATTAGGCCCTTTACTGGCAGAGTGACCCTACAGTGGATCCTTGCCCAATACAGTGTTTACGGTAACGAAAGGGCCGATATCTTGCATTAAAAGCTACTTGCAGAACCACATACATAGCGCAATGCCTTCCACTCCTCCAGAGTGTTAACTCAAACAAAATCGCCATAGGGAAGCATAGGTTCTCTTTATGGGTGTGATCTTACCCACAGTAAAAAAAAAAAATAATCCCCGACGGCCCTAGGAGTCTTGTGGTGGCCCATTTCAGACTTTTCCCTCTCCATGATTGCCCACCGTTTTCGTATTGGACTAGTTCTCTAAACTGTAATTTGTGTGACAAAAGACATTCTATGGACTGGAGAAATACTGGAGAACCAAACACAGCTAATGGACATAGCATCACAAGGATCGGCATTTGCATAGGAGAAGAAGTATATTGAAAAGAAGTCATTTATACCATCTAATATATCGATATACAAGTGCAATACTTGATATGCTCAATTCTATATCGTCACTCCTCTTTCATTTTATATCGCTCGAAGCTCACCGACGAATACTTTTCCAATTCCTTTATACTTAATACCTTAATACTTAATAATTGAAGGTAATGCAAATCCTATTTTCGTTCGTTTATCGTTACAAGATATGTGACCCTAAAGCCGTCATCATCAACAAACTCAAGAAGGCAATCACTAGACCAGATCCCTGTGTAATTGATTTTTACGGTTCTGGACGCGTAAAGGAGTGGTTCACGAGAATTTCAGTTGAAATGTTTATTATGAACTCCTTAGAGGATGCTTTAAACTATGCTCGAATAAATATTTTCCTCGGGAGCAATTGAAAATTTTCACGGGTTTTTAAAGGTAGAAAGGAACGTGCTCATCAAGATACACCTGTTAAGCTGAAGGAACTTTCCCACTCACTATTTTTCTGATCGCATTGTAGCAAATATATATTTTCGAACTCTCGTTTTTTTTTTTTTTTTTTTTTGCATACCAGAAGCACGGATTTTTGAAAATTTTAACTTATTTGAGATCAATCTATTCTACGGCATGTGTATCACTAAAAACTAAAACTGTTTTAAATAATAATTAAAAAAAAGATTTTTGAAAAATGTTATCTTTAAAGATATCTTTTTAAATGAAGAAAAAGGAATATGCTTCAAAGATATGCTTTTGCTAAAACGTGATTAGAAAATTACTTAAAGGAAATTTAATATATCCGTAACTTAACATGGGGTCTGTCAACCGCTGCACCGCCGATTAAACAAATATTTAAAAATAAAAGGTTTTTGTAAGATATTAATACCTACCCGTCTTAAAGTCGTGCATCAGTTATCATCTCATATCTTGTTAAGGCAAAGGAATTTTTTTTAGTTCTATTTTTCCTCAATGTATTGTGCAAAGGCACAATTTTGAATCTTGATTTTTTGCATCTGAGAGTAGATGCTTAGTTAAAAATTGCGTACTTTAAAATATTTGTAATTTATTTTTTAATAACACTCTAAAAAATTGGTGTTTCAAGCAATAAAATTAGATTCACTTTTTGAAGAAAAGAGAGTTTTTGGAATACTCACGAGCTATATTCGAAGATTTTCTTGAGGTACAAAATCAGAATTAAACAATATACATAACCAACTGTGCTGCAAGGAAAAGAAATAAAGAAAGTTCTTCATAACTAAAGAATGTATATCTACAGAGCAAATTGATTTTCCGTTGTAAGTTCATCTTTTGTGTTAGCTAAATAAAGAAAAAAATATATATAAGAGCCTAAAAGGTGATGATAGAAAGGGAAAAATGAAGTATGCTAATATGCTACTCTCAGAGAGATTGAAAGAGATGATTAAGAATAATAATTTGACGTATGATTTGAATGAGAATAATTTGAAAGGAAATAAAATAAACATTTCTAAATACGCTCACACAATCGGCCATTGAAAGTGGGGGGAAAATCCTATCAAGGCCTCACGACTTATTATTATCGGCCTTCTATTATTATCGGCCATATGACCATACTAATTTGAGATTAAAAAGTAAAACGAAAAATCATGTTTTTTGTTTTTTTTCCACACACGCGCCAATTTCTACAGACACAGAGTTGATATTACAGCAAAACATGTCATACTTAATGGCATGTACAGCACAACACCTGAATAGTATTTAAGAGCAGTAAAGTTACATATGTTTGGAACATTAAATTATACTTACTGTATTAAAACCCGGCCAGAAGCAGCACGTTTTAATATACATTACAGTACTCTGGTTTATAAATTTAAATGATTTTATTATAGTAGAGGGATACAAGTCTTAATAAAAAACAAAACATATTTAAACATTGAAGAAACATTGCAAAAGTTAAAACCTCGCTTCAATAAACCAATCAGCCATGGTAGGCAATGCAATATATATATATATATATATATATATATATATATATATATATATATATATATATATATATATATATATACATACACATACATTTTGCAGTTTGTTTTCAAAACTGACCTTTCATAACGTTGTTTAAATGAAATCCAAGAAAAAATATTTCAAAATACAGTTCTTTATTTCTGTATTATCTCTTTTTAATGTATTAATGGGTAAATTTTGCAGGCCATTTATTGATTGGCAACAATATATCACTCACTCCTTTCAACAACGTCATATCTCAAAAATCGGTTATTTTTAGTTATGCCTGTTTTCAGAATGCCCCGAAAGAGTAGTATATCCCTGCAAAATCGTCATCTCACCGATCAATATTTTCCGCTAGAGAGCAGAAATAATATTTATTTTCAATACATTTTATTCTTCTTTTAAACTTTAATAATCAATCTCCTGAAAAATCACGTTTTTTTAGATATGACGTTGCTGAAATGAGTGAGCTATTATGTTTATAGTTTATTAGCTGATTATTTTTGTGAATTCACATTGTTTAAATAGAGATGAAGTGTCAAGTTTTGGGAGTTTTTCGAGGGTTTTCAAGGAAAATACATAGGATGGAGCTTTAATAGCGGCAAATAGGTAGGTACAAATTATACAGAAGAGATACGGGGGAAAAACTTTATTAGCCCCTCAAAGTAGTAACCAGCATTGTTTAGCAACCGTTGCTAATGTCCTGGAAGCTGCAGGATGCCGTTGGCAGCACCTGATCTATTGATCCTTCGAATGGAGCGGTCTACTGCCTGCACAATCTCTGGTGGAATCCACGGAGCGGTTCCTTCATCTTAGGGATAAGATCCCCAAGATGACTTAAGTCACAGAGACTTCAGTCCGGTGAATATGGGGGGACTGTAAAGCACTTCCCAGCCCCAGAGAGCAAATACATCAGCCACAGCATTTTCCTTCCATCAGTACGATGCAACAAATTATTTCGTACGATAGACCGATAACTAAAACATGGATGCGTTCATCCTGTCACTGTGCAGGCGTGTGATGTTTGTGGGGAGAGCTCATTCACTCTGAAATAAGGAAGGTATGTGACGTACATGTGGTATAAACTACTTTCATGGATTCTGCTGCGTGGGGGGGGGGGGAGGGCTCTACAACAGTGTTGTTACTATTAACGTTTCACCCCTAGTAAATGACTGGGAACCTAATTATGTCAAATAATGTTTGTAATTTTTTATTTTTTTAAATCTTTCAATTTCTCATTGTCATATTTTCAATTTTTTTGTGTGTGTTTGCTATGATTTACTTCTATAGAAGATTTTTTTGAGTACAACATATGTGTTTCTTTATTCTTGAATATACAGTGATCCACACTCAGATCCCCGGGATAATGATTTTGATCTCAAACTATCCGAAACTTAAGTAGTTGTCAGCAACTCTCTCCTTATGCATCGGTTTGCCGCAAAAATGTTTCAATGATAATTCAGGCATTTATGACAGAATTTATATGTAATAGATATTGTTTAGCTGAAATAACAGCCCTTTATCACCATATGTACAAGAAAGTCATAAAATGCAGTTTAGACAGTACTTACAATTTACGAAAAACCCTTAAAGGGGGTAAGGGCAGTTTTGAAACTCATCCTCTCATATATATATGCATATATATACAGTGGAATCTCGATCTATCGTTTTGCAAGGGACCGATTGAAATGAACGGTAAATGCGGGAAAACGATAGATGCGGAAAAACATAACAAAGAAATATGAACGTTGGGACTGGATAAAATGAACGACACATACGGAAAAACGATGGATCCGAAAACGATGGATCGAGATTTCACTGTACACACACACACACACACACACACACACACACATATATATATATATATATATATATATATATATATATATATATATATACAGTTGGTTCTCTGTTTAACGACTTTCAAGGGACCGTGAAAAATCGTCCTTAAGTAGAGATCGTCCTTAAACAGAATTTGTGAAAAAATAACATTTCCCTTCACACTTTACAGGCTTAGGACTGTCAATATATTTCTTAATATATTGGCGTGTTTAAAAATGTTATTTTTATTATCATCATTATTTTATTCACAAAAAGTTATTTTAAATTACATTGAAAAAAAAAGAGTACAAACAATACAATAAATTACGTTTTAAAAAATTCAAAAAGTGTTGATTGCTTCATTCGCCTTGTTTTCGTTATTCTTTTTTCCAGATTTTCTAAAATGTTAAATGAGTTACCTTCCATTTTCGATGTAATATAGCGTCGGAGAACATCTAGAGCAGAAATTGCATTTGTGTAAGACGGTGGCAGTGTCTCGTTTTCCGTGTCTTCAACTTACTAAAAATCAGGTATGATTTGTTGAATCTACATTCTTTTCTAATCTTGCGTTCCTTTATGGAGCAAAATAAAGTTATATAAAAAATTTCAAAATAAGAGTTTATTTGGCTTTGTGACGATTTCATACGTGGTCACAGTTTATACTAAAATGTCTCAACTTCTTGCAATAACTGCATATATTCTTGAAATTTAACTAAACAAATTCATTAGACAGTACTATGCATTTTAAATAGTCTTAATTAAAACTTGGTCATCACTTTTTAAAATGCATTTAAAATGCATAGTATTGGCTAATGCATTTGTTTAACTCTACATTTTTCATGAGAAAATGCACCAAAGCCAATCCTTAATTCGTGCCAGAAAATCCAGTTCTTTCTTTCAACATTTCTTTCATTGATTTCGAAACTATTAAGGAAATGCATTGACTTAAAAGTAACATGAATTAATCTTTAGACGCATTTGCCTCTTCGAATACAAAATATTTGGGTAATTTATTTCCCTTTTCAAATATGAGGCGGTGATCCTTATCCACTATAAGGGATTTTTCGTAAACTGTTGCCTCGTATTTTAACTTAAAATAGACAATTTGATACATTACACCTGCATTCAACCTTAATCAGAATCCAGTGTGAACTTATTTTTGAAAATTTTTAGATAATGACACTCTTTAAATTCAAATGTAATAGTAGTTGAACAGAAATTTTAGCGACCCAAAAATCAAACATCGTTTCTTTAATGACATCTCAGATCATCATGAGAGAGAGAGAGAGATGGATGGATATTGTTAGTTTAGAAGCAAATAAATATGTGTGTGTGTGTGTGTGTATACGATTGTGAGAAAAAGTTGTTTTAAGAGAATCAATTTTGAGACATTCAATTTCAAAATTGGCGAAAATTGCTAAAATCTTTAATGTGGATTCGAATATTAGTATTATTAACACTGTTTAAAATTAAGATTACCAATTCGACATACATCTATTTGACATTTTTTTCAGACCTATATGTTTTGAAATTTATATTTTTAGTTTTTGAATATTATTGGGAGCTTTTACTTAAGTTTGTGGCCCCATATCAAAATTATTGTACTATGAATGACATGTTTTAAAAAAATTGTTAAGGACGAAGCAATTTTGAGAAATTAAGTTTGAGATTTAAAATAACTATACAATCGAATTTTTTATTTAACTTTATGACTTCTGCTAAAATTCCATCATTCCTTCATTTATTTGAGGCCCAATATATTTATATTTATATATATATATATATAAACATTTACGATGCATTTAACGATGAAAACATTTATAAATAAACGATATAAGAAACACATGTATGTATACATAATGACAAAAATCCGGAGAACTGTGAAAGCAATTCAGATTTGTTGCTTACTTTCACTGTAATTTTTTTATGATAACGTACAATTAGGCTCTTAATGAGTTTAGATTATTTCGAAATACTTAAGTAAATTTTTTGAAACAAGTAGTCCAAAGTGAAAATGTTTTGTGAAAAGAGCATTTATGAATTATCTCCTATCAGTGTCATCTTTTAAAAATGTATTCTATATTTGATTGAAGTGAAAAATATCACTCTTTTAGGACAGCCCCTAAAACCCTAGTAAACTTTCTAATTTAGCTTCACGATTTTGAAATAACAAAAATTGCTATGCGTACTTTAAGATAAGTGATCAAAGTTACCTCATTTTCTAATGGCTTGTATAGATTTTTTTCATTTAAAATTGGACCTCACTAAAGAACCATCATAACATCAACAATCTTTTTGTTACTGAGTTCAGATATGAAATAAAATTCTGTCTTATGAAGTTTATTTTCCAATAAACAATATTAATGACCCAATAAAATTGTCTGATGAACACTAAAATATTTGAAATAACATTCCATTACACCTCTTACACACTCTACGTGAAAAAACACCCTTATTTATTTTTTTCAATAATTAGGTTGATTTTTTTTTTTTTTTTTAACTCTTAAAGATAGAAATTTCATAATACATTAGACGAGCTTGCTCCTCATCAAGAACTCTTTTACGTGTGCCATCATGTAGTTAGGTCATGCATTAGGAAATTTCGATGCAGACATTGTAATGGGAAAACTGTAACAGCTGAATCAATAAAATGTGACCTTAAACAGCATTATGAGAAAATCCGATTCCCTTCTCTGACCATAAGAGGAGAGAGTACACACGAGACTTAAAATACCCTTCGAAGTACACTAACTCTTTCCGATCGCCGTTGCAGGGTTCGAAAAATTTTTATATACTATTTGTAGGTGTGCGTATTGAAATTTGGGTTACGGGGAACCGTGGGAAAGGACGCGTTAGGCTATGTAAATGAGGCCCAATAACCACCTGACACCTTTCGGCGAGCACCTCAAACAATAAGGATGATGAATTATTACCTTTATTGTAGGCACTATAAAGGATGTTGGGATATTAATGGAGTAGAGTCTCTTCAAAGGCAATTAAAGGCCTCTTATATTGCAGCAATGAATTTGAATTTTTTTTTTCTTTTTACAGTGGTCATAACCTTCGAGTTCTAGGGTATGCTTTTCGTAAAAGGAATGAATTATTTAGATGGTTTCAGTTTGGTTTTGAAGAGATTTACATTTGACCCTCTTTTTAATTCAGGCTGAGTCGAGGGAAACAAAGCTGTAATTGATTGAAACAAATATCTTTCGACTACTTAACGTATTGCCTTTATTATCATGCTAATGATCTTTTATGTTTATATATTTATCTTGAGCTAAAATTAAAACCGAAAAACATACCGTATTAGTATTCTCATGGTAATAAAAGCTGAGTCTCATGGCTAACGAGAAAATGATAAAATCTCTAACTATTAACATAATAATTAAAGTTTTCTTTTTGGGGAATTTTTATCTGTTGTTAAAAGTAAGCAACAAAGCGAATTAAACTCACAAAGAAATTAACGAGCAATTCAATAGAAAAAAATGTAAATTTTTTTATCAGATGCTTTGTGCCTGTCTGAATTCTACCAGCATTAGAAAATCATCTAGGAATAATTTTGAAATTTTATTTATTTTATAAGATGATAATGATGAAAATATGTTGGCATAAAATATGTCTAAAATACCCAGTTATTATGTTCAGCCAAGACACATATCTCTCTGTTCCTCTTTCCTCTCTCGATATAAGTGCATAAAGTAAACAGAAACTCAGGGAAACAAACTTATAAAATAGCATAAAAGTAATGTTCTTTTTCCAGTACTGACTATAATGGAAACAGTCTGAAAGAAATATTGTTAAATAGCTTAATATTCAGGATCAACAAACAGGGCGCTAAACATGCCTTAAGCAGCAAAAAAACCATAAAATGATTAGAAAGAATATCAGAAATAGAGGACCATAGCCAACCGCGTAAGAACAGAATTCAGAAACATATCATGTTGTCTATTAATATCGTTGGCATTACAGAGGAAGGAAAAATGTTTTTATCTTTTCTCGTGCGGTGAATGATATTTAAATCCTTAAGAAAGACTGGAAGAACGTACACAGTGAAGTTGAGGGGAAATAAATTCACTGTTAGCTAATTTTTGCAATTACCTTTGAAATATGTGCAGATAGTGTTTTAAGTGTAATTCTTGTTTATCGTTATTGAGTTGAAACATGTCAATCAAGCTTTTAAAGATTCCCAACTTCAGGCATGTATATTTTCTTTGAAGTAAATAGTGAACAGCACTTTATTAACATTTAGCTCATTTAAAATAAAAAGATCCTAACAAAGGTCTAGATATTTCGATTCAACATGAATGTTCGAGACTCGGCTTTCGTGCTCACTCTAGCAATAAAACTGGAGTGTTTTTACGACACGATTTTTGAAAAAACATCTTCTGCAGCAAACTGCCATTGCGAGGCGCATAAGATTGATTTTTCCCATGATTTTCCCAAAGGTGAAAAGTTTCAAATCACAAACCCCTGCCGTGGACATGATCACTTAATTATGCTTTTCTACGCAATGCAGCTTGATTCAAAATTTTCAGCTCTTTCGTTCTGAAATTGGAGGAATTCCTAGACATATTGAAACAAATGAATATCAACTGGCTTTCGAATTTCCCCCACAAGAAATCGTTTCGAAAAAATATATATTTTTTGGCTGATATTTACGGATATTTTTCTTTCTATCCTTAGCGGTTTTTCGAAGTGATTTTTCTGTAGTTGAAATCGTTTTGTAGTGATGAATTTTTCTCCTCTGACAGTAGATTATTTAGTATATTTTTGGAATTTTTATGTTATATCTGTGAAAAATCTAATAATTTTCTTTCAGAAAAGATATTTATACTTATATTTGATAAATAAAATTGCGAAGAATAAAAGAGTGTTCTCGATTTGAACTACTTTTGTCCAACTGAAAGAAAGAATTTTCCATATCCTATGCATTTAAAATGTTACACAAACTTTCATTGAAAGACACTTAATAAATATCTTTTAATTAATAATCAGTAATTTTTAACAGAACTAGAATATTCTTATGTAATAATTTTCTGATTTTATTTATGTAAGTATGCAAAGAAAAGAAAAAATAATAAGATCATTGTATGATCCTAATCATAAACTACAATTAGCTATTTCTATATGTGTCAGAAAAATGATAGAGGAAATACTAATATATTTTGGAATATTTTCTGACAGAGGTATGTTTAACGGCTTTGAATATGTAACTGTAAACGTCGAATAAAAAAGAAACGAGAACAAATTAAATGTTTCCTAAAGTCCTGATTTTTATGGAGTAAAATTGTGATTTAGTTTTGACTTTTTCCACCCAACTTTTAAATCTCCTAAATCTCCAAGTAATTCTTTAAAAAAAAATCTTGGTATAATTTTGTAATAAATTTTTTGAAAACCAACAGGAGAGAGGGGGGGGGGGGGGATGAATACCTATTTCAGACAAGAAAGATTATAAAACTCAGCTGGTTGCTCAGCTAGTAATTGTTCCAAGAAACCATCTGAGCCGAGCTGTAGAAAAATAGACTAATGCAAAGATTGGGGAAATAAATTGGCCCTTATCCTCACGTCTTTTACACTCTTTAAGCTCTTGTATCTATGTTCCATAACTTTTGTTTTGGACAATCTTTTTTTGTCTCTAGTAATTCGACTATCTGAAAACATACTAGTTTTGAAACCCATGCAACAAATGTGAAAAGATTCGTTATTATCTTTGTCAGAAATAATAATACTACCAAAAGTGATCGGTCATGAATATCCTTTTTATAAGTATGTCCTCGATATATGGTGTGAAACGTAACATTAAAATACACTAAATATTTTTAAAAAAACGCTTTGTATTTTTATTTAGCCTATTCTATTCTCTCTAAATTAACAACATGATGCTAAATGATAATACCTCATTCCAAATTGGGACAGAATTTCATGGTAACTTCTCCTTTGAGCGTCTGTCTACGCCAATGGTTCCCAACCCGTAGAAGTCTGCGGACCACTAAGCCAGACACTGAACCATGTGCGGATCCCCCCCCCCCCCCGACTTGAGGGGTGGACCTTCCGTTGGCTATGGGGGGTATAGAATACTCCTCGGGCAAAAGAGATACAGGGTTAACGTACTCACGTTCTAACGTATCATATTCTAGTAATCAAATAATTATGTTAACCTTTAAGAAATTTTAATTCGAACCTGATAGTCATCGGATATATTCGGCCTATCTAGTTCAGTGAACATTGCTTTCAAAATCCCCATTTATTTGGCAACTTTTTTTATATGAGGTGCTGGTCCACTCACGAGACTCTCGCGGACCACCTGTGATCCGCGGTCCACTGGTTGGGAACCACTGGTCTACGCACTGCTTGTGTTTTAAATATTCTTCGGTTTGAAATATCGGAAGGGTTGACTCTAGAAAAGCAAATGCCAGAATCCTTCTTCCCATTGCATATGACTGCTAGCGTAAACTTTTTTGGGGAAAATGTGCAAAGTGGGGTAGCGGTCTCCAGGTTCAAAATGAAGATAGCCCCGAAATTTAATGCATCCCCCACGTGAATGGAAATTGTCTGATCCGCTTTATCATTGTTCTCGGCAATAACAGAGAATGGAGCAGATCTTATCAGCATCCCCTTCATCTTCATTAAGTCAACAGTCGTGGCGTGGGACAGAACTTCAATTAATTATGACGATAGTGACACGGAATGCTTCAGCCAATACAAGCGTCTGGGACACGATCATTAATACCTCGGAGCAGATGGGGTTAGTATTTGATTGACGAGGATTTCAACCAATGGGAATAGCGACTCCGCCCTCTAATCCCTTTCCTTAATGAATAATAATAAGCTTTATGAAACGTGATTCCAACGACTGAAACGAGCGCTTCTTATAGGCGCTCACGCATCACTGGAACGCGATGTCAGAGCATTGGCCGCGCAAATCATTATGACAGTTGCAAGTCGTCGGATCCACAAGACACCTACACACTTCTGGAATTGCGATATTATCACTTTTAGGAGAATTTCGGTATTCAATTATGCGATGATTTATCCAAACGTGAGAAAAAAAAAATCTCAAACTCTAAATACTTTTGTTTTCTTTTAAAACGGGAATCTTCAGCTGGTACATGATTTATTACTCTTCGAAACAAATTTAAGTGTAGTAGTGATTAATTAAAATCGATTTATCTTAGACTTACGTAATTAGGGACAGCTTACATTCTAAAGCAGATTTCGAATTCAAATTAGAGATACAAGGAGTGGGTAAACTTTCACGTAGTCACTAGGAAGTTTTTATCTCATATTCCGTTTTGTTTGTATGACCCTATAGACTCAGTAGGGGGCTTGGTCTAACTTTTATAAAATATATTTGCAGTGTAAGTTATCCTGTGGCAATCAGGTCATTAGTTTTGATTATAAACGACAGACATGATTAATTCCTGATATTTATTACAAAATGAATGTTTTCCTGCCAAGCACCAAATATATAATTGCAATTATAATTGCTTTCATAATCATTGCAAAGAAGAGACTCACTCTTATGAATAATTAATCTTTATGCAAATGAAATAATAGGATCAGATGCAAATCTAGGATACATATATATCTGTTAGACCTTTATTTGTGCCATGCACAAACCGCGTTATCTAATTTCATAGAAAAATGTATTTTTCTCTCTCTGTATCCAGGTAAATAAAAACCTAAAGAGGTAAGTGATAACGTTTATTTGGATAAAGATCAATTAAAATGGATGATATGAAAAAGAGGGTTCGTTCTCGCTTGTAATGATTAATTCTCATCTTTAATTCGCGCGTAAATCACTGATTCAGTTGAATTTACAGATCTTGAAACCACATGTTAAACTATGTGGAATTTCCCTCATTACTAATATTTTTCAATATTTTTTTCATTTAAAGGCAGATAATGTTTGATTGCAGAATGTATCGTTTTTCAAATTTTCAATTTTTTTTTCAAATTTTCAATTTTTTTAACGGAGAATTTAAATAAATCATACCCTTTGCTATAAATCAGCTCCTTTTCTCAAAAAAATAATTATTTTTCCCAAACTCGTAGTCTGCTTTTACACATCAACTTTTCGATCCAAAAGTCAGACGTTTGAAGCAACATTTAAAGAGAGAAGCCGAGAAAAATGCTTAAGATGGTATTTGAAGACCTGTAAATTTAGCTGTTCGGTACAGAAATTGATCTCAAGGTTTTCAATGGACAGTTGAGCTACACTGGTGTAAGAAATTAAGAGAATTTGCAGACTTGGTCGATTATCTCTAGAACTACTGTACCGATTTTAATGAAATTTGATATGTACATACATTGATACAATACAAAACAAATAACCATTCAATAATTGCAAAGCGCATGATCGTGCGTAACACTCGTTGGAGTCGGAAGGTATGAAACAGCGGTTGCAGAATAAACAAAAAAATGGTTTAATAGATGGGTTAATAGGGGGTATGGTCCCCTCTTACAGATATACAGGACTCGCAGCGTGATTTCATGCTTGAAATAAGGCAGTTTATCATTTACTGTGGCAATTGGTTCCAGTCGTTCCGGAACGCTGTTTTCATTCCCTGGATGGTTCTCGGAGGGGGGTTGCGAGTTGAAAATGCCCTCCCCAGAGCATCCCAGACATGCTCTATAGGGTTAAGGTCTGGAGATCTGTCTGGCCAATCCATCAGGCGAATATCCTCACTCTCTAGAAATTCGACGACCAGAAGAGCTCTATGTGGCCTTGCGTTATCGTCCATTAAAATGAACTCAGAGCCAACTGCATCCCTGAAAAGGAGAACATAGGGCTCCAAGACCTCATCCTTATACCTCACACCAGTCACAGTGCCTCTTTCAAAGACATGGAGAGGAGTGCGGCCATTCAACATGATGCCTGCCCAGACCATTAAACCTCCTCCGCCATAATGGTCGATTTCGCGGACATTGGAGGGTAGGTAGTGGGTCCCTGGTTCTCTCCATATGAACGTACAGCGATAATCGGTGTTTAGGCTGAACCGGGACTCATCAGTGAAGAGAACGGCCCATTGATCCATACTCCAATCTCTATGCTCTCTGCACCATGATAAACGGATTCTCCTGTTCGTAGAAGTGAGCGGGACGCAAACAGCAGGTCTTCTTGCAAACAACCCTCTCTCATGAAGTCTTTTGGAAACAGTCACCCTTGATACACGGGTTCCTGTGGCTGCATACAAGTCACGAGAGAGCTGAGAAGTTGTAGCACTCCTGTTACGCCTCTCTATAATCGACAAATGGCGATCTTCTCTGGCCGTCGTGGCTCTTGGACGACCTTGCCCAGGCTTTCTCTCGATGGATCCAGTATCCTGGAACTCTTTCCATAAGTTACACACGACGCTGGGCGTTAAATTGATCTCTCTACAAATTTGGACTTGAGATTGGCCTGCTTCTAGCCTCCCCACAATTCGCCACCTCATTCCATCATCTAAACGTTGGTGGTTACTCATTTTTACTGTTACAATTTGAAATTAACCGATTGCTGCAAAATAACACCAAGAATTAACCTTTTTTGTATTGTATCAATGTATGTACATATCAAATTTCATTAAAATCGGTACAGTAGTTCTAGAGATAATCGACCAAGTCTGCAAATTCTCTTAATTTCTTACACAAGTGTATATCATTACACAACGGGATATGGCATGATTCTCTGACTCCATCTTACTTTCATCACCAAACTAAATCAACCACTGCATTTCCATAATATTAGATAAAATAAGGGGTTTTTTAACTTCTCTGATCATCTGATGTCAACTGTTTTGTACAGCAATGGTAATTTTACAAATGAATCTAATATTTTAAAGACAATTTGAATGATGCCACAATATAAATTTTTTTTTTAAAAACGAACAATGTAATCTATATATTTAAGTTGCTAAGCCGACTTTTTGGGCAGTCCGTGAGAGAAAACTACTGCATGAATTTACTTCATTTTGGTCTTAAACGAAAGATTGTAATCTGTAAATTTGTCAAATTTGGTTTTTGTAACTGCAATTTTTATTAATGATCTATAATTTACAATTAAAATTTTATTTCTGCGCATGCTCAGTGGCATGTTTCAATCTGGCTTTAGAAACTCTCTGTTTCTGCGAATGGTCAATGACATATTTCAATGCCAAGGAGTCTCTTTAGATCTCTCTCCGCCATTTTTATTTTTATGATAATTGTGAAATATAAGAGTAAACCTGGTGGAAATTGTTTATTTCGCGCTGTTTAATTAGCAATAATTTACAATTAAAAATTTGCTTTCTGCGCATGCTTAGTGACATTTTTAAATATGTCTCTAGATACTCACTAAGCACGAGGCCGTTTAAACATTAATTTGTTACTGCGCATTATTATGATTTTCAACATTTGGCAACGATGTGTTGAGTATAATTTGTGTATTAGCGCATTTATTGACTATCTAGCTGCCATGTTTTGACGGGTACTAACTGGTTAACATTTATTAACCAATTCAGTTTTCGACGAAAGAACCTTTTGCATACCAATTCCCATCGAAAAATCCAACCTAACTATAAAAATTCCCCCCATTCGAATTTCGGAATCGTCCAAGCAGCAACTGCAAAGTAACCAAATATAGATCGCCTTTGTAGGCGGCCAAAGACTGAAATATCTTTTTCATATCAACCAAGCTTCGAAAATGGACTCATTCATTTCATTTAGATCTTAAAAATTAAATTAAAAAAGTAAAATTAAGCCAAGTAAAATGAGGTGAATTTCCTTCCTTTTTAAAAGCTTGCAAGCAAAATCTTTAACCTCTGATTTTCTGGTTTCAATAAGCTTTTAAATGTTGTTTCTTTCATAATATAATCAAATGAATGCAACATTCTTGTAAGAAATCCCACTTAAAATGCCTAAGGTTTTATAGGAGTAGGTTTGAAACTCGAATCTAAGAGCTCCCAAGTATTATGTGGTTTTCATTCTTTCGTTAGTCGTGACGTACATTTGAAACCTTTGCAACCTTTTAAAAAATAGGAAGTACGCAATCCTCAGGGAAAACGATGTGAAAATTCTGAATATACTAATGACCAGAAAACATCTAATACTGCAACTTCCGATTTCGTAGCTCCTTAAATAATGTCTAATATTTTTATAAAGTAACAGGAATGTGTTTGTGTCTACCTCAAACAGAACTTACTCATAGCTATCACGGGTGGGTGGGGAGATGAAGTTAATGCTTGCTGGTATACAAAATCGTGATAGCTCTGCATTTGATAAAAAGATCAATGGAATTGAGCGTACAATTCATGCATGTAGAATTATTTGTCTGTGCCCCATATTTTGGCATTAATGAAGTAGAAATGTTTCAGTGGCTTTCTTTGTTAGGCAGTATGGAGAGAAGATTTTTTTAATTGAAATACACACGTTTTTAAATTTAGTTTATGAAGCCAATCCAGGATAAACAGGTCCTGGTGATGTCAAGCAAATGGGATTCCTTACAGGATGCTCTGAAGAGTGTCGAATATTTGAAGCATTGAGGAAAGATACATTATAGATATTTAAATTTGTTAAGGGGACAGTGGACTTACAAACTTAACTTTTTTGTTTTTTAGGGATTAGCTTGAAATTTGAATATGTAATTAGTACTATAGATATGTAAAAGCGGTTAACACTTATTGATGAAATATTAATTATTTTATGAATTATGAATTAATAATTATATCAATAATTGGCCTAATTAAAAATGCCCCTTGCGCATTTCTTTTGCATATAATGGTAATTTTTATTTACAGGAAACCTTATAGAATTTAAAATGAAACTTATTGCTCATTATAAGCATTCATTAAAAATATAAAGAGAAAAAAAATAATAGTGAAAACACCCTTTTTATTACGCAAAATACCTATAAATCATCTTTTCAAGTACAAAACTTTGAAATTCTGAGCCACGAAGCAAATTTTTTTCAATAATATTTATTCTATATACAGTTAAGTATATAAAACTTAAATTTCAAAGCAATGCAATAATTTGAAATGCGCATGGAGCAGTTTGAATATTCGTATGATATGAAAAATTTCATTTTGAGAAAATCGCATTTTAAGTTATTGCTATTAGTAACCACATAATATCTAAATTAAATTACTACATAACAAATAAATATCACTTACCTTATATATATATATATATATATATATATATATATATATATATATATATATATATATATATATATATATATGCAATGGAGCTTCAATTAGCCATAGATTTAGATAAATATATTTTGGCTTTTCAACATTTCTCATAATTGTACCAGAATCGTGTACAATGATGAGTAACAAAATTCAAATAAAACTCTACTTCAGCTAATCAAAAATCATACTCATGAAATTTTAGATAAAGTTCCACTACATATTTATATAACAAGAAGTTTAAAATATAATTATATAAATATTGTAAATGAGACAATTATAATTTGGAAAACTTGTATGCAACCAACGATGATCATTTTATTTGTCAACCTATAATTTAAAATAATCCGGCACTATAAGTGGCACCTTCTTGCTTTTGTCTTTTAGCGTTGAAAGCTAATTTTTGTAATTTTTTCTGCAGAGCAGGTTTTTTATTTGTCTCTGATAATCTTCGTTCTTTTTGTGCAGATCTGCGAACATCTCGCCTTTTTACTATACACAGAGAATCAGCATTAGTTACTGTACTTCTAGCAGCTATTTTTAATGTTTCAGCACATCCAAGATTAAATTCTCTAACAGCTGTGGTAACTGCCAGTTCCAACCTCTGTTTTGAAATAAACATCTCTTTAGGGCACTTTTTCCAAATACGGCTGTGCAAACATTCATTTAAATTCTGTTTTTTCGCAGAAATACACCACTGGAGATGATTATCTGATGCTAATCTTTTTTATACAGGTAGAATATTAGCCACAACAATCTCTGATAGCTGCGTTTTCCTAAAATTATGGCTTTCGGGTGTTTCACTGCGTGCAACAGCACGTTGGAAAAAACACCACGATAATTCTCCTGCAGGGCATTTTGTATGGTTCGGTTTTTTTATCCGTTGACAAACAATGATACAAAGTAGCAAAAATAGAGGTTTTCATTTTCTGATTATCCGGTGCATTATCTTTTATGGCTTTTCTATAATAGTTTTGCAATTTTGTAATTGTTTCATCTTTTAAATTGCCTCTCTTACGACCACTAATACTTGCACCTTTTATTCTGCATTCTTTCACTTTGTTTCTTAAATACTTACTCCCTTTCGTACTTATCCGTAGATAAACAGAAAGATGTTCTAAGATCTATATTCCTGCAGAAATGATTGAAATCGTATTATTAAGCTCAGATTTAATTTTTTAATATCACGTTTAGTTTCTTTTTAACATAGCACACCAAAAATATACATTCTAAACACGTTATTAGAATGCCATTCTGTGAAATAGGTTTACTTTTGAGAGAGAAAATTTATGCTGTTGCGCAGTCTCCATCTGAAACTATTCCCCGCAGAAAGTGAGGACTGTAGATGCCGCATCTATATAAAATCAAACACCTTTCTTATACTCAAATCTGTATCGCTATATACTTGTCTCTTTACTTTCTTGAAGAAAATGCTTAAAAGGATTAACATTCCTTCTTGATATTATTTTTAAAAAAATATTTTTAGTTTGTTTTTTCGGAGAATAGCAAAATAAATATAACGATTAATATTTCTTTTCTTTTTTCCAGTGATCCGAATTCTTGTTCTACAAAGTTGGCAAATGGGACTGCTATTACACTTTCGGCAATTAGTTCCATTTGCGTCCCTGGCCGGGCACCACTGTACCGAATGTCGACCAGGGATCGAAACCGGACCTTTTCATATCTCGGCGGACTCACGGGTATGAAGATGCCTTATTTCTTTTCACATTCCGCACAAACTTAAGCAACATAAGACTGAAATATTTTTCTTCAGGGCTTTAGTGATATCCTGTACTCACATGCGCAAAAGTAATCCAATACGAAACCCTATTTAGCAGCTAGCTATTTAGAAGATCGGGGGGGGGGGGGGGTTCCTTCATTTTATGGTCTTAAAAGAGCATAATATTGCAACCACTGGAAAATTAGATGAAACATGAATCAACAAAAATTATCGAACCCAAAATATGATTTACTTCAATTTAAGTCATCGTTTGCGTTTATTTAGGGAACTTTAACATGGAGAAAAAGAATATTTTTCTTAGGAGGTAAAAAATATATTCATTTGCAACCTTTGATAATAATTGCTCAGTTAACTTTCCAGACAGCATGTCATTTATTACGTTCACGCACACTGAAAAGCGTCATGAACATAAATAAATTTTCTGGTTCTTAGTACGAAATCAAATCCACAACATTATTTCTTGGCATTAGCCGGACTAGCATAAAGCTTCCGGCTGCTATGGAAGCTAACCGACAGTACTTTTTTTTAAACCTGTGTTGTAAATATATAATTTTACCTAGTACATCCTAGCGCCATGAATTATATTATTAAAAAAATTATATTCATCATTGTTATACCTATCTCTAGAAAGATAAAGTGATATATTTGTAGCTGAAAGCAGATAGGAAAAGGGGAAAATTTGATTTATATACTCAAATATAACGTTATACAAATATATAATTAGTATATTAATTAACTCTTCCTCACTTTTCATTATTTTATTCTTTCATGTGCCTAATACTCATGGTTAAAATTACATAAAAGTTACATGTTATCCTTATCTCTTCTTGCAAACAGTTCTCTTTCAGCTTAAAATTAGAATCGAGATCATTTTGATAAGCTGCTCATCCTATTAGGCTGAATACCTGAATGCTTCTTTAATCCAAGTATCATGTTAAAGAGGAAAAAAAACCTCGCATTAAATTCTCCTCCTTACTGCCCTCGTGGTGGACGGTTTACTCTTAAGCAGGTCTGAAAAATCCGTGTTTTCATACTTGTTTCTAATTCATCGCTGAAGAGAAAGAAAAACTGAATGGAATTATTACTTCAACGGCTATTTTCACCAAATCAGTTCACCGTGAAGCAATTTCGATTTTGCATTTGATTCTGATCTTTTTTTTGTTTTTTTTCACACCAAGTCACTCCAAATTTGCATTCGGTGTTTATAATTTCGAGCTGCTATATAGAACTTGATCGAGAGTAGTTAAAAGTTTGGTTACTGAGGTAGAGTGATATACAATACTGTAGAAGCTGAGTACAGGATCAGAAAACAAATGTGTGGATGATTTTTAAATATGGAAAAATAAGCACGAATTCATATATGTCCCAAAAATCATTGTGAATCTTCTAAGAAGATCTAAGTCAATATTATGCTAAAAAATTTTTGTGACTCTGATATATATTAATTACCTTGTTCAATATCATGCATGGAATAGTAACTCGAAACATTTGTAAAGTAATGTGTTTATCATAGTGTGACTTGGAAATGATATAGCATGAAGTTGTACGTATCAAGCATGGTGGAAGTTGATTTAGACTCCGACAGCTGTGTCATTAATAGCGTGTGTCATTTTGACGAAATACGAAATAATACGGAATATGAAATAGTGAGTGTATAAGTCATATGGAATTTTCTACAGATACTGCGAAACTAAAATATTATGTGTCCTGAAAAATGTGTTGCTACATGTATCAGTCAGTATCTGAAAATACGTTTAAACTTCTGCCATATTTTTTTTCTACGTGGCAAATAGACGCGTACTACCACTTTAAAAAGGTACCAAAATCTTTATTCCAGGTGCGATTTAATTAAAATCTATATATATAAAACAGTTCCGTAACTGACTGACCGATAACGTACAGACCAAACCGCTGGACCTAAAGGGCTGAAATTTTGCATGGCGATTCTTCTTATAGTGTAGGGGTGCACTAAGAAAGATTTTTGAAAAATTCTTCTGAGATTTTATAATTTAAATTTTTAAGCTTTTTTGTAACTTTTTTAAGTTTGTATTTAAAATAATAATCTGAGAGTTGTAAAATTTATATCACAAGAAAGATAAAAAAAATTCCTTTAAAATGAAATAATTTTCAAATATTTACCTCTATTTTCTGATTTTTGGTGAATTTTTAAAGATTTATTTTTAGAATTTAATTTATTAAATTCTGATCACGTGGTTCCTTTACTTTTTGTGATACTTTAAATTAATTTTGCTTCACGTGCATAACAACGAAATAAAGTGACAAAAAATATTAAAAAATGGCAAAAAATAAAATGTAACCTCTAGACTAATTGAGATGGAAGTTTTTAAAGAATTTAATTCAAATTAGTATGTTTTATGGATATTAAACATACAAATTAATTGCATACATTGACCGTTGTATTTATTATATATATATATATATATATATATATATATATATATATATATATATATATATATATATATATATATATATATATATATATATATATATATATATATATATATATACATATATATATATATGTATATATATATATATAGGCATTAATTTCATACATTGACCGTTGTATTTAATTTGAATGTACTCCATAGCGAAGTACGGGTATTCAGCTAGTGTTTACATAAAACTAAAATCAAGATGAGCGTCTGTCAACGGCTTCTTTTTTAAAATTAAAATGATTGTGGTGATTCTACAAGAAATATGCGCTCTTGCAGACGCATATATATTTTTCGTTTAGTTGTGTACTCCCCCAAGTATAAGCAGCGATTAAAGAGCTTTGTACCACGGCTTTCATCAGTTACTTCTCCAGGTGTTTTCTTAAACTTTAAAAATACTTCTAACAATGATAGAAGTAACAAAATATTCAGCTAGAACTAACGAAGAGAATAATTTTCAACCAAGTGATTAGCAGTTATATTTATAGTTTCTTTCCTCGAATATCGCACAAATGGTGCTTTCACGAAACAAAATGCCATGATAAGTCATTAATACTCAAACACAACTCTGTAGGAAAAGAGAGTTTTCAAACTTATTAATTTTTAGTTTTCATAGTTATTTAGAAACTAGTTATGTTACTGGTAATCAGGACTCCCAGCGAGATAAATGCAATAAACCCAAATGGCGTCTCAAAATATCGCACAAATGTGTGCTTTCACGAAACAAATGCCATGATAAGTCATAATACCTCAACACAACTAACTCTATGGGAAAAGAGAGCTTTCAAACTTATTATGTTTTAGTTTTTCAATAGGTTTTTAGAAATAGTTACGTTACTGGTAATCAGCTCCCAGCGAGATAAATGTAATAAACCCAAAGAGCCTCCTCAAAAAACCTAAATTGTAATAAAATCTCCAGCATTTTTAAAAATGTATTTTAATTATTAAAAATGATTAAAAATACACATAAGATACTACATACCCCCTTTTCTAAGTTAAATTACAGTATTTATTTTCGTCAGATTGAATCCATTCCATCATTCCCCTCCAAATTAATATGCTGAAGATCTTTCTAGTTTTTGGTTGGTTGTTTTGTTTTTAATGCGGCTTCTCAGTCGTGTACAACATGCTCCTTCTATTACGGTCTTTTGCCAGTTCTCTTTTAGATATCCAGGAAAGGACCAAGTTTTTATATCTATGTATTTATTCGGCAATTATACGATCGTTTACAGTTCAGTTTGAAGAGAATGTGTGCTTTGTGTTGGAGTCTACTTAACTATGAAAAAACTCTCTCTACGCACCTAGAAGAGTGAAGTAAAGCAGTTAAACGGATCATGAAGTGTGATAAGATTCCATATTTGGGATTATTGAATCCATCATTTGATATTACATAACAATATCAAAATTCTAGGATCGTTTCGGTTAGAGTGAGATATATCACGATTCACTCGAAATGATCTCCACTTGTATACTTTTACATTCATTAATTTTCATAACTACAGAATTAATTGTATAATGCATTTACATAACTAATTATGCTTATAATGATAAATAAATATAAATTTTGGGCTATAATTTTAACTTACAGGGAAAAACCCACATTTTGAGATATTTTAGAAAAAAAAGAAAACCCATAAACCCATAGGTCACTGAAAAACCTAGATCTGGGTTAAAAACCCATATCTGGGAGCCCTGATGGCATACCCCAAATAACCATCATTAAATTTGACACTAATATTGGAAAGATTTTCGGTTTTTAAAACTCAAATATTTTTTTAAAAAACATACTATTCATTCCACTGGAAAATATTGAATTTGAAATAATTATTTAACAAAAATAGTTTCTGTTCCCTAGAGTCAATCTGACAATAAATTGGAAATATTCATTTGGCATTTAAAAGGATTTTTAAAATTTTAAATACCATTTGTTCCTGTTCAAAATACCAACAGCCAACCAACTACGCTTAAAAATTTTACACAAGTTACAACTGTACTACGTCTACTATCATTAATTTAATGGTGTGTGCATTGTATAAGTATTATTTTGAAACGAACATTGTGGTTAGGAATGCGTATAGAACATCATTTCAACATATAAAATACATCAAAAACACTTTAAACGTGCAAACAAGTTTAGTATATTATCTAAGGTAGAATGTAACACATGCCTGTTTCACTTATATTTTGACTTGCACATACGCGTTTCGATAGTCATTAACAGGCTGTTTGTGCGTAAATAACTCAAAATGGCTGTACTTACGCAGAGTAGGGTGTGAAACGGTGGTCCGAAAGTCCTTCATAGATTAAAATGGTTATGAAAAATAGGTTTGTGTACTATTGCTTGCATACGGCTTTTAGTTTCATTACGAAATGGGTGCGAATAAATGCGAAAATTATTTTTTTACTACTGATCGGCAAAAACTCGCTGATAAATGGCTTTTGTAGGCGAAATTAGGTAATATTAGTAATAATTTATGCAACCTAAATTACTTAACTAAGAACATTTACGGTCGTTAACTGAGAAATACCACTCGCCTTCGAATCTGATCCGAATTTCACACCGTTCACAGTTTTCCGTACCGGAGTCGAACATTAAAAATCTAACTGTAAAAATCAAGAATCAAGTTTTTGGAACAATTTAGTAGATTTTAGAACGTCCTCTTGAGCGCCAAAGTAAAGGGTATTTCAACTACTTACAGTAGCTAAGAGACTCCGTTGATGTCATACAGATTTTAATTGCAACGAAATGCTCGACCTTAACTTGCAAAGGCAGGTATGCAAAACTCTATAGTACAGTTAACAGAGTATATGCTGATATATTTAGTATGTACAACATAGAAATTATTGATAGAAGCAAAGACTTATAGAACACTAGCTGAAAGCCCGCGCTCGCTACGGAGTACATTCAAATTAAATACAACGGTCAATGTATGCAATTATACAATATATATATATATATATATAATATATATATATATATATATATATATATATATATATATATATATATAATATATATATAATATACGTATGTGTATATTAAATACAACGATCAATGTATACAATTGATGTAAAAAAAAATATTTATAAAAAAATCGCAAGGGATATTTTTATAGACAAAATAATGTAGAAGGAAATATTCAAATTTAATCTAATAGCACATACTAAGAATATAGTACAGTTAATATAAAGTACAGTTTGAGGAACATATCTTTTCTGTATTTAATATTTTTTTGGATAATGTCCAATCGTCTGCCGCATTAGCAAGGGAAAAAATATTTTTTTGTCTATTTCATTGTTATGGACGTGATGATAAATTTATTTAAGTACCAGAAAAAAAAAATCACGTGATCAGCATTTAATAAATTAAATTCTAAAAATTAATCTTTAAAAATTCACCAAAACTCAGGAAAGGGAGGTAAAGAATTGAAAAAGTTTCATTTTAAAGGAATTTTTATGATCTTTCTCGTGGTATAAATTTCATAACCCTCAATTATTATTTTAAATGCAAACTTTAAAAAGTACTAAAACAGCTTAAAAATTTAATTTTAAAAAATCTAAGAAGAATTCTTCAAAAATCTTTCCTAGTGCACCCGTACACTATAAGGAGAATCGCCATGCAAATTTCAGCCATTTAGGTCCAGCGGTTTGGTCTGTGCGTTGTATGTCAGTCAGTGAGTCAGTCAGTTACGGGACTGTTTTATATATATAGATAATGTGGAGTGACTGTTTTATATATAGATAGATAATATGTTTTATATATATAGATAATCTGCAATGTTAGCTTTTAACTAAGAATTTTGATACGTACCTATCAAAGTAAGTAAAATTGCAAATTTTTTTTTAATAAATACAAAAATTTTAAATTTATATTTCTTTTTTGCAAATAAATGCGAAATTTTATGTATTGTATTATTTTTGTTGCGAAATTTCGATATTTTTTATCCGAAGTTTACGTATTTCTAAGTATAAGGTCTGTACTTCCCGTTTGCACCCGTAGAATTGCTTAAATAATAATCTCGTAGCTGTAGAGAAACAATTAGCTCATAATGATTAACTAGCGGAAGCCTAAGATTCCATTTCATAATAATTCCTATGGCAAGAAAAATTGACTTTTCAAGATGCAACGGGGCGTTTATTTATCATAATACTTCATCCTGTGATGAATAACTTATGAAGTGACGAAATGCCTGCTATTTTTGTGTCATCATCATGTACTTATTTTCATCGTTATTGGTGTTCTGGTAGGGGAGCCCCACTCAAAGCAACTGCTGTTTTCTGTTGACATTTGAATCATCCCGAAGCCAAAATGGAGCTTTGAGGAGGTCAAAAAAAAGAACAGAAAAAGAGATGCCCTCCCCTTATATTTACGGATCATTACGACTCAATCCAATCCCATTGGGAGGGTCAACGGATTTAAGTATTCACAATCCCCGGAAACCGCTTGCAAGACGAAATGGCCGATTCGCTAATTACTATATTGGAGGCGAGGCACCTGGATACCTTATTTAGCCGATTGAAGAGAAAATGGTATAAAGTGAATCCACTATGCTGTTAAAGCGTAGCGATAGTAGAGATTTAACGGTAGTAGAATTTTAATAGGCAAGTACGACGTTTGTCTATAAAAAGATAATTACATTTATGTAAATATATCGGGCCAATTGAACATTCATATTACTTATTTTAGGCGAAAAAGTGAATATGTTGCATATATTACGAACTTTTTAAAAAATGGGATGCGTTTTCAATCACATTTTTTTAGTACTTACAATATAAAAATATTTAAGTATATTAAAATATTACAGAAATATCACTTACATATTTCTGAATCATTAAAAGAATAGAAAGATATATATTTATAAAACTAGAATCAATATTTAATAAAATTTACAAGTTTATTAATATTTATAATTTGTAAGGAATTCATTTCATTGATGTGTAAATTCATGGATCATACTTACAATACAAAAATATTTAAGTTTATTAAAATATTGCTGACGACAATATCCCTTACATATTTCTGAATCATTAAAAGAACAGAAAGATATATATATTATATATATATAAAACTAGAACCAATATTTAATAAAAATTTCAAGTTTACTAATATTTATAATTAGTAAGGAATTCATAGCATTGATGTGTAAAGTCATGGGAGGATACAAATGCTGGTATAGTTCGACTCAAGAGCTCAGTACAAAGGAGGTAGCTTAGTAAAAGGTATTTCGGATCCAAGTACAAAGGTTTTTTTTTATAAATAAAAGTGGAGGCACGTCGTCAAACATTCGCCTATACTACGCCGCAGTTTTAGGATCCATTATGTTATGAGGGCACCATATAGGCGGACAGTATTACCCTCTATGATGGGATGACACAAACGGTGTACCATAAATTAAAGGTATCCGACTCCTTCCCCTTTACTAAACTGGACATTTATTCACAAATATCACAATCACAACACAATTACAAAATTCTCGTTACAATGGCTCTTAACGGCTTTGCTTTCATGCCGTCCAGATTTCCACTCGACTATGTCAAGCCATTACATGATTCTAAGAGCCTCGCAGTTCGGCTATCGTTAGTTTCGTTTTGAGTACAGTATTTCCCTCCACTAAGGAGAGTAAAACCAAATCCCCGTTTATAGGGACAAACAGTTACAGACGGAGTTTGAAGTCGTAACAAACGGAGGCATATTTCATGACGCGACTCCCGGATTCGATCCGAGCACCCTCAGCACTGAAAACCAGCGCGCTGTAATACAGGGCCTCCAAAAGCCCCACGAAGCAAATCTAATGTCAACAATATGTGCCCACAATATCACAAGTGTTAATAAAGTGATTTTAATAATTTTCTGCTTGATCATCGCTACGAGTTGGATCAAATACTAAATGCCGTGCCGTTTCAACATGCGGCGGGATATTTGACCTAACAGCCGCCTTTGAAATTCCCATGCCAGTTCTCATTAATCTTGTAATTTCTTACGGGAATTTTTGTCCACAAAACCCATGATCTTCAACCATGCTAACTCAGTGAATGCGAATTTCAGAAAATTTAAGATTGAGGCTTATATTAGTTTATTTTGGACGGAATAAATACTTGCACTTCATAAGCCATATATATATTTTTAACTTTCTATCTAAATTATCTGCATTAAATATACATTAAAATTACAAAGCTACGAAATTTGCTTTTTAATGGCACTCATGCAATCTTGCACGAGGTCAGGAACACCAAAGCCATAATTTTAGATCTAGTTTCGACACGATCAAAGAGCTCTTGCGTCATAAGTTTCTTCAGTCGTGGCCCCATCGAAAATAAACGCAGCATATTTAATTAGATAGTTCTTGCATGCATTTGCTAATGCAGATATACGGGAGTTTTCTTCAAATTTTACACACTGAAAATATCTGCTATGACGGATTTTACATGGTAAACTACGAGTATATATATATATATATATATATATATATATATATATATATATATATATATATATATATATATATACTGCCCTTGTCCTACAAATAATTTCTTTAACTAGCCACTGCGCGACCAACGTGGTCGCTTTTAGTTATACATTTTCTTTTGCAAAACAATTCATCTGAAAGTAACATATGTAAGGAATGTTACCATTACATGTCACCATAAATTTACGTTGTTAAGCGTTAGTGGGAGTTTAGCCAAAAAAAATTATAATCATTGCTACATTCACAATAAGGCTGATTCTAAAACATCGTGATTAAAAAATGTGAATTTCCATTACTTCAGAACAGAGTTAAAGATAAGACTGAGAAACCCAACACCAATGATTTTAAAAATTATATCCCTCTCTTTAAGTACTATTTTTCAAAATGAAGATATCTATACTTTATCATTACATCAAATAATAAATTGTTGGGAAAATTTCTTCACTTATAAAAAGGAGTAAAATTTCAGCAAGTACTAAAATATAGTGTGCATTACATCATTCTCTGTATGTACTATTGTTCGCAATTCAGATATCTCCACTTAATCATATCAAATGAATAAATTAAAATTATTTCGTGAATAAATTAAAATTATTCAAGAGTAAAATACAGCAATTAAATTGTACCAAATTACGTGCTATCGTCGAGCCACTACACACACGCGCGGGGACGGCCGCTAATGTTTACATCCAGTAGTTGTAGCCGTTGCCATTCGGAGTATAGAAATATCGTCGATTTTTGTGACGCATACCTACGCGTTTTATATATAGAGATTCGCCCGTCCGCTTTTGAGCTTTTATTTTGGGCGCACTAGATGGAATATGCTGTCATGTACAGTTAAACAGCGACACAGATTTTTTCCTGCAGTATCTTTCTGCAGTTCAGGCCAAGTCTGGAATATAACGAACTCCCTCAATTACATTGAACTGATCACAAGATCGCCTGCTGAAAAGACGTGTTTGGGGACCGCTTAGATGTGAAAAACAAATAAAGCACGTCGAAACCGAATTTGGACTAAAACTATTTGTGTCGACCAAATTGCATGATCGGTAGAGTAAAATTTGGTCAATCTACAATGGGTAACTACGACTGCGAACGCCTAATGTTATATACAAATTAGTTGTACTATGTTATTAGTTGCTGGGGATTAAATAAGGGCCTGTTCACATAGGAGTCCGTTGCGTAGCGTTAAGGGAAAGATGACGTTGAGACGAAAATAAACCAATCATAGGCGTTAAAAATTTCATTGCTAATCGTTTGGAGGCCTATGATTGGTTTATTTTCGTCTCAACGTCATCTTTTCCTTAACGCAACGCATCGGACTCCTATGTGAACAGGTCCTAACTCTTCTGATTGATACCTTGAACTAAAAGGCAAGCGAAAGAAAATAAAACATTCTGATTGTGAGTTTTGACGTTGTTTTGTCGAGCCAGTTGGAGAGTCAGTGTATTAAGCCTCTGGCAGATTTTAACCACCCACCTCTTTTGCTCTTTTCAAGCGCAGACAATCTGCAAGGTTACTTGTTTCTGTTACTACTGCTCATACTGTACTGAAAGACTTCCCTTAAGAATTCATATTTGGCCATTTGGCAACAGGTTTGGTTTGGAGCGCTACGGTCATTTTTTGCTACACGAGGGATAATTAGACCGGGACCTACAGTTTAGCCGATTCCGAACAGCTACAAACAGCCATGCCAAGAGTGGGACTCGAAGCCACAGACTCCAGTACCGAATGCCAGCGCCCTAGCCATTCTGCCATCGTCCGGCTTGGCAACAGGTACACATTGTTGACCGTTTCGAAGTGCAATGGAGGAGTATGTTTAACGCGTGCGGGACATACGGCCTACCATCGAAATGACCTGCCTGGACTAAGGTAAATCAAATTTTGCAGAGCTAAGGCGTAAGCCATGACTTGAGGTTAATCGGCTCGATCGACCAGCAACTAGACGAAGAAGTGCAATGTGGTAAGATAGTCTTCTTTTCAATAGTTTCACATTCTGATTTTCTATTGCAAACTAAACACATTACTTGGTAGCTATTCTTGATTTTCAGTCTCATTTTCGCTTTTTAATTTTATTTGAAAAGTCAGAAAGAAACTAACTGAATATAGCCAAACATAACATCATGTGGGTGTATGTTTAAAAATTTTAGTTTCTCCTATTCTAGTGGTTTGGCAAACTTTTCCAAATAATAAAGGAAATATGTTTGTGTATGAGGTTTTTGTTTTTATTTTTTCTGACAGCTTATCGAATGTCTAAGTCATGTTAAATGTCTTTTAAAGCATTGCTACGGGTTTACAAGGCTTTGCAGCTCGTCATTCATATGTTCGTATATCTCAAGCACGTTTCTCTATTTTGCAGTTTACTTAGCATTATAATTTGTATTCTTTTTCCCCTTTTAATCAAGTGAAGGGAATGTGGGTATGATGTGCGATGTGAGTTTGTGACGTATGACGGAAGTATGGTGATTAACGCCTGTGCTCTTCGGGTTATGATCTCGTTTACACCCTTTCAAAGTTGTCTTTGCATTTTAAAAAGAGACTGATTATGAAAATTACGCAAAGGGAATTTGCATTAAATATTTGATTCTATTTACTTTAGGTAACGAGGATACTAACTAGATGGTAACGAGAGGGGCGATTTTTCTGGAGACTGAAATGCATTTTTGGAATCAACATAGTAGAAAGTTTAAAAGAGGAAAAACACGCGCACACGATGTCGCACTTCAGGGGATGTAAGATTAAGCTTCTGAACTAGATGAATTTATTGTGTTCAGCAACTGTTGTCAGTTTGTTAAAAAGTGGTTGCAACAACTGTTTCAAAAGTTGTTCTAGTAAATGCTTCGAAATTTTCAACCTTCTCACTTACATCTATCATATTCCTTCCAGTTCACAAAATAGTAAATTATCTTTGTTTATACGAGGGTCATTCTAAAAGTAAAGAACGTTTTGATCTGACGAGCCGCCTAATTCTCCCACCACCCCCCGCTGCCGTGAAATTTACTTGCCAAATCTTTCTCGCCAGTTTGACGCTAACAGCGAGTAGCTGCGGTCATATATTATTTATTTATGCGATTTTAAAATGTGTGGCAAAATTAAGGATCCCGCCAAGTGTGAGGTTCGTAGCGTAATACGCTTCCTGAATGCAAAAACACGTTCGCCCTATTGAAATTTACAGACAGATAACTGAAGTTTATGGAAAATATTATGAATGAAGCTTCAGTTCGAAAATAGTGCATTATTTTTAAATGCCGCAGCTTCGTGCCTTCACCGACTATACGCCGTGCCATTCAAAACAAACGGCGTGGATTGTTGTCCAGCGGCATTGTGATTCTCCGCTCGTCCGCATGTTGCTGCGTTGACGAAGGAATTTGCTTCAACAATTTAACTGGGAAGTTTTTGAACATCCCACCTTAAGCCCGGACTTGGCCTCCAGTAACTACTTTCTTTTTTGCCAAATTGAAGGATTTTTTGGGCGGAAACCACTATGAAAATGATGACGAACTGAAAGAGGAAGTTAGTGACTGGTTCAAAATCTTGGCGGCAAGTGAGTATGCAGAAGGCATAGAAAAGCTGGTACAGCGCTTTGACAAATGGTTCAATTTGAACGGTAACTACGTAGAAAAATAGGTAAGATATCAAAATGTGTTGTACAATAAGTTTTATTTCATTATCTTGAATAAAAATGACTAGAGAAACAAACGTTCTTTACTTTTAGAATGACCCTCGTATAATACACTGATGAAAACGCCTGTAAGACGTTTCTTGAACTGTTCATAGATCACAAATATTATGGGCGCATGTCAGACAAAATTGCATACTCTCTTATCCTGCTACTTTTCGAGATAATTTCTTTTAATTTTTTCATGCCAACTGCACAGGTATTGCAGATACTACTAAATAGGTTAAAAGTGTACTATAACTCCATTTACTGTCATTTTCCTCATTTGTGATTATCTAATAACATGCTGTTAATTTTAACTCAACTTTAGAAAAATTCAACGTTACCTTAATCTTTTTTATTAGAATGCCCATCATGTTCAGTATAATCAGTTTGAACTCACATAACTTATTCCTTATTCAGAAACAGTTTTCACCGAGTCTAAATTTTAAACGCTAAACCTATTTAGTAATGTTTTCATCAAGTCTAAATGTTAATTCTTCTGTTCAAAATTGTCTGTGTTTCACGTTCGAACTAGAACAGTGTTTGATTTTTTTCATTATTTCATAGATTTATACAATTCAATTCCCTCCCATCTCTTTGGATTTGCCTGCCACATACGTATACTAATTGCAAGCAAATTAATCGTTACAATTAGTTATTTAAATCGCTCCTTCCATTTCAGAATGAAAAATATTTTAAAATAGTAATTGAGCTAAGTAAACTGAGTTTTTAATTTTAATTCTTTGCAATGTGTTTCACTCTCTCCGTTATTTCGTTAACTAGGTTTCAAAAATACCTGATGTTATAGCGATGCGGGAATTGCCCTATTGGTTATTGAATGAATTAAGTTTTGATGCTTTTGTAGTTTAACGTTTACTTTTAAAAATAAAAGTTTAATGCAGTATATTTTAAGCAGACTTTGTGATAAAGGAAAAAAAATTTTGGTTTGACTCTGAAAGTTTTAGGAGACGAAAGATAAAGGCTATGAGTTGAATTTCTACCTTCCTAACGAAAGAGTACCTGCTTTCATGGGGGTGAAACGCACATTTTCTTATGGGCACTTATAGAACGACATAAGAAGTAAATATTTTTATACACTATCTACCAATAAGTATTTGGACACATGTGATAGAAAAGAAAAACAAAATTTATTCATATTCAATAGTTGGTAGAGCCTTGGTAGAGCACGAGAGACAATTACAGCCTCAACTCTCCGGGGCATGCTTTCCACAAGTCCTTGTATGACGGCTAGTGGTATTTTCTTCCCCTCGGCTTTGAGAAGACATGCAAGTTCCTTCACCGATTTTGGACGGTTGTTGCACCCCTTAATTCGGTGATCCAACTCATCCCAGGGGTTCTCGATAGGACTCAGGTCTGGGCTCTGAGCAAATTGTCCATTCGTTTAACACCCATTGCCACATACCAATCCATGATGGACCTCGCAACATGACAGCTGGCATTGTCATCCTGGAAGTAACATGGGTCCAACCAGTAAAACTGTCACAACGCAGGAAGCACACTGTCATCCAAAATAGTGCAGTAGGCGTCGGCGTTGAGCTTACCATGAATTGGGACCAAGGGTCCCAGTGCATACCAGGAGAAAAACCACCGCCGAACTTCACTGTGGGCACAATGCATTCTGGCAAGAGGCGTTCTCCAGGCAGACGCCAGACCCAGACCCTGCCATCCGAACGGTAGAGGGTGAACCTTGATTCGTCGTTCCCGAGAATCTGCTTCCACTGATCTAAGGTCCACTTTCGACGGATTAACCAAGTATTGCAGTTGGACTTTGAGATCAAAGGCTTATGGGTGGTAGCACGACCATGAAAACTAAGCAGATGGGCTTCCTTGCGGATGTTATTCATCGAAACAACACTCCGGGATTCCTGTTGAAACTCCTGGAGTATGTCGGCCATCGGCTGGGTGCGGTTCTTATTTTTTCTCTGGACAGCACTTGTCGGTCTGTATCTCCCAGTTTCGTGGGTCTACCGACTCGGGGCACATTCGGCCAATCACCGCTCACCTTCCACTTCTGAATCACATAGATCATTGTCGATTTTGTGTAAGTCAGCTCGCTAGATATGTCCCTTAAGGATCGGCCATTTCTGTGATACCCGACGATTACATCTTTCTCGAAATCATAACTCTGCACTTCGTGACATCTTACATGCGAATAATGCCAATGTTGTTTCCTACACGATATTTAACGACGGAGGGCGTGAAGTATATCAGGACCGCAGATAGCGTCATTTGCATGGGTGTCCAATTACCTATTCGTAGATAGTGTATAAAAAAATTTTTGTATTAAATACAAACGCTATAAGTATTAATTATTAGCAATTCTACCATACCCATTAAATTATTTTATTGCGTTTCACCTTAGCCTGTATCCTAAATTGAAATATGCTTGTTTCCAGTTGCCATTACCACCTCCTTTATCGTGTTACTCGGTGATCATAAATAATATAACCCTGAGCTATAAAAACCTTAATTAAAAGAAAGTTAAGTTTATATTTAGAAACTGAAAATATAAAAGTTTTATTTCTTTCGTGATGACAGAAAGCGTGAGATTTTTATTCATAATACACTCATGGACAAGAAAATTAGCGCACCAAGAAGGAGTCGTCAAAATGAAACGAAATTTTACATACGTAATGACTACTTTGATATAAGTAAATGATAAGAAAATCAAAGAAAAAGGATAATTTATTTCAGAGAAAAAGGCAAAAGAACGGAGGAGTTAATACTCCGTTGGACGCCCTCTAGCGCGAATGCACGATGCGATACGATCGGGCATTGAGTCATACAAGTTCTGTATGATGTCTTGAGACATTTCGTTCCATATTTGCTGTAACCTTGCCTCTAGTTCGTTCAAACTCGTGGGATGCCCAACTCGTCGTCCCAAATGATCCCAGATATGCTCGATTGGAGACAAATCTGGGGATCGGGCAGGCCAAGGAAGGGTAGTAACAGTGCGGAGACAGTCTTGTGACACCCTTGCCGTATGAGGCCGAGCATTGTCTTGTTGAAAAATGGCTCCTGCGAGACGTTGCATGAGTGGCAACACATGTGGTTGCAGGATTTCATGAACATACCACTGGGCTGTCATGGTCCCACGGAACAATACTAGGGGTGACCGTGTATTGTAGGCAATGGCACCCCATACCATCACACCAGCTGTGGGAGCGATGTGTCGCTGTACAGCAAAGGCAGGATTGAAGCGTTCACCACGGGCTCTCCACACACGAACACGATTGCCATCACTGTCGAGATTGAATTTGGATTCGTCGCAAAAGACGACCTGGTTCCATTCCGCTGCAGTCCAGTTTCCTCGTGCGCGGCAAAACTCCAAACGGAGGCGTCGATGGGTGGGCGTCAAGGGCAGCACACGTAATGGGCGCCGCGATACCAACTGTCCTTCATCCAGGCGCCTTCGTATGGTTCGAGAAGACACAGAGGCCCCTAGTGAAGGTGCTACCTGTGTCTGGATGGCGGCCGATGAAGCAGTTGGCTGTACGCGTACATTTCTTACGATGTGGCGGTCTTCTCGACGACTGGTCTGTCGAGGGCGTCCTGAGCCTGGTCTTAGTGTACATGACATCTCTCGGGTCCACTGGTCCCAACACCTCCTCACAACACAATCAGAGCGGCCTAATTCACGAGCTACTCGCCTAGCTGACCACCCAGCATCCATCATCCCGACGATTCTCCACCTCTCAAACTGCGACAACTGCTTATATTGTCTTCGAACACGGCGTAATGGCATGTCTATCTCAGCTCTTCCTTTGTAAATGATTCAGCACACTCAAACAAGCTTTGGTTACCTGTTTTATACTCCACAGAGTACGATGTTCAACGCCCTCTACCAGCTATATGTAATGCACAATCACGCTGCATTTCTAATCATTTGCATATCTCCCCGACATGTACCTTCATTGCAAGTTTCGTTACGATCCCGCAATTATTTCTTGGTGCGCTAATTTTTTTGTCCATGAGTGTATATGAACTTTAACTTAAGTGAGTGACTTCAATGAATCTAAAAGCTTTTTTTTTTCATAGCATTAAAAAATTCTTTTCAACAGAAGTAAAAACTATTCATAAATTATCAGATTAAAATAGGCACTACATGCTTTAAATAGAATTTACGATATTGAGGAATGTATCCTACTTAAAAAGTGCAGCTATTGTTCTAAAAAGCCTAAGTTCTACAGTAAGAGTATTCAAACTCGTACGGAAAAAAAAATCCTGATAAAAAGTAGTTTACGCTCAACTACTATCTTCTATCTTAGCATGTGCTCGCTTACACAAATCAGTATTTTAACTTATACAGATGTTATTCACACTGGTTTTTTTTTTCGTTTTGATAGTAATAATCTTAAGAAAAATTCCATTACAGGTATAAATTTTTCCTACATCAACTTCAAGATTAAAGAACAGTTTTATGGCTTATGCATTCGAGCTACTGCGGGTCAAATAATTTTATAGCTGTTCTATGTCTCTTCCAACTCACTAACACGACATTAATTAAAACCTCCGTGTTTCACAGCGTGTAGCACCTTAAATGAAATAGCTACAAGAGTTCTGATGCCATAAAGTGTGATAGGGGCGTGTCAAGAGCCATATATTAAAGTCAAGTGTCTTTTCTTAGGTACCTGACAGTTTTTTGACATCTGTCTCACCCAGGCAGATGCTTTTATATTCTTGTAAATTGGATCTTTTAGGTCATAGTGAGTTTTTGGGAAGGAAATCGCATTCCACCTACGGAATGCAATAAGATTGCTGAAGAAGTATAAATCAAGAGTTCTTAAGTACTTTTGAATTGGCGCAAAAATAGTATCACCTTGTTAGAATTTTCACTCGCATTTCTAAGCCGTTTTGCGAGTAAAAGGACATTCGTTGTAGAAATGTCAAAATCTTCTAGCGGATAGTATGAGCTCCACGAACAATTGCTAACACTTATAGGCATCTCCAGGATGCCTATTATGATCTGTTGCATGAAATTTTATCAATTATAAACACTACAATATTTCCTAGTATAACTTCGAATGAAACAATTCCTGAATTCTTATTAAGGGGAGTCATCACCTTTACACAAGTTGAAAAGACAGAATTTTTGCTGTTTGTTCGAACTTCTATAATTTTTTTCGTTATTTTCCATTATATATGAACTTTTAGGTACTAGTTCTCTAAACTTTATAGATTATGTTCCCTCAATTCATTTTATTACAAGTAAATAAGAATTTTATTAAGGAAGTAAGAAGTGAGTGTATTTTCTGAAAATTTCAAATTATACTGATATACTACGCGCAGACTTACAACAACACTATACTAATTAATTATACAAATTTTCAATAATTTCTGTATTTTTG